>OU452310.1:18275000-18903302 GCA_911728475.2 Pterostichus madidus | reverse complement strand
TTGTATGTTTATCAGGAGAAAGCGTCGTATGTGGACATGCACCATACACTGATTATAAATTATTATCATTCTATTTATCCGACTTTTTATTTATTACATTTACATTGAATTGCCTCCACATTTTCTTACGAAAGAGACTTTGAAAATCTGTAGTGTATTTCATTTTCGCGTACTATTACTAATGGGGTAGGTAGCTCAGTGGATCCTGAGATTCCTGGTTCAATTCCCACAGCCGACAAACATTTTCACCACATTAAAATTATCCCTGTGGCTTCCCCATTACTTACATTTTTGGGGGCCGTGATTTAACGGCTGGTATCCGCACTTCACGCGCAAAATATATCACTTACCGAGATCTGCTTCGGCAGAGTTCAACACCCAGTAATGGGTAGAAGGCGTGATGATATATTTATTTTTATTTTATAAACAGAATATAAAATAACCTACGCCACTGCGTGCAGTACCTACGCTTTAAAATTAACTACCGGTTATTAATAATACTTTTTTCTATAATTCTCCCATTTCATAATTAAATCATTTCAAAAAATTGTTTTTCCTACAACTGTGTGATTTCTTTGTTATTACGTAACTATTATTGGTTTGGTTACGGGTGGAAAGAAGACAAATGCAGACAAAGTTCGTTTCTGTAAGCAAAGAAACACTAGTGCGGAAAGTAATTCATTATGCAACTGTAAAAAAAGTTGAATGAGAGCGATTTAAATATCGCGCCGAGCGCGGAATTCATATTTTGGTCACAGACGCTTATGGAAGAAGAAGATGCAGTGAGCCAGCGCTAGTAAATATGCAATAGTATATTTTGATGTTTATAAACATAACCTTGAATTGCAGTATATTTAATCTGTACACAATTAATAAAAATGAACCGAACAAAGTAAAATATATCGATAAATTGTTTTTCTTAAAGAGTAAGTGAAATACATAATATTTATTGTTTGTGTATATTATTAACACAGTTGTTACAGTTGCTTATATTGACATAATGTGAAGTGGAAACTTTTGTACTGTCTAAAGAAACATTGATTTCTTCCGTTCCTGTTCATATTATTAACAGTAATATTATTATTAAGGTTAGGTAAGCCTTTTTCGGCACTTGTTATAAAAAGAACTATGGTATAGGCTCATGTAAAGTGGTGCGACAATTATTTCATAAAAATTATACAATTATGTAATTCTCAAGCAATTTAACAAGGCCTATTATTACTGTGACCATATGTTTATTATAGAAAACAGTTCTTTCAGGTTTTTTTATTTCTTAAAAACAAACTTTTGTCATTTATTGTCATCACGCCTACTACCTATTACTAGGTATATCACTCTGCTGAAACAGGTCTCGATAAATGATATATTTTATGCGCGTCAAGGGCGGTTACCAGTCGTCAAATTACTGCCTAAAGATGTTAATGGAGATGGAACCACAGCGGTAATTTTAATGTGGTGAAAATTGTTTATTGGCTGTGGGAATCGAACCCGAGTTCTCAAATCCACTGAGCCACCTACATCAATTTATACGAGTTGAAATTAAAGATGATTGAATGAGAACTTCAACCAATTTTGAAGTATTATATTACGAGTATATTTTGCTATTTTATCAAAAAAGTCACTTTGATAAACGTTTTGAAAAAATCTTTATGTTTCTTCATTAGTAAAATAAATAGAAACTATTTTTCTATTCTTATCGACTTGTTTCAGATGTGTCCTTTATTTTTTCAAAGATATATAGTAGTCATCGTACCTATAAATCAATCTCTCATAGTTTTTGATAAATAAAAATGTACTCTTTATAAAAAGAAGATTTACAATTCGCTCCGCGAAGGACAGATCGGTGCTGTTATCAAATGAAATCTTCAAAAAGAACTCGAAAACATAGTAATTTCATTTTCAGGGATGTTGGAAAAGCTGGTAGAAATTTTGACGATACTTTCAACTGTCAATTGAATCTGTAGTTCTTTGTGGATCTCACGATCTCAGATGTGACTTGCCTGCTAAAATCTACACATGCTTTGAAGTTTTCAAACTGTAATTTAATATCAATTACAAATACTTTACACTTTTCTCACTTTATTAAACTTGTCAGCTAACTATTTCCTTTTTTCTAAAGAAAGAGTTTCCACGGCTACTTGATTTTCGATCGGACAAAATGGAACATTTGAGCGTGGCAAAAACCTCACAGGTTAAAAAAGAAATAAGTTCGTCTGTGAGCGAGAACAAGGCTTTCTACTTTAGGGGTGGTTTCAGAGTTAGATAGGGAGGGATAAGTCCAGAAAATGAAGAGGGTTGACATGGTGCTGCCATCTATTCTTGAATTGTTAAGCGAATAGTCCGGAAAACGACCGAATTTGTACTCGATTATCGGCTTAATTTGTCTGCTTTTCCACTTACGATTTCTTTTATTTTCATTCTTTTGTTTCCTTTAAAATAAGCAAACTATTTTGGTCCGTTACAAATAAAGCGGCGGACAAATACATTAAAAATAATGTGATCGATGGAGTAGGTGGTACAGTGGTATTTTGTCGGCCTGTGGATCCTAAGAACTATGGTTCGATTCCTACTGCTGACAAATACTTTCACCACATTAATATTACCTCTGGCTCAACCTCCATTAACATCTTTGGGGGCCGTGATTTGACGGCTGGTAATCACACTTCACACGCAAAAATTTATCACTTACAGAGATCTGCTTCGGCAGAGAGCCACACCCAGTAATGGGTAGAAGGCGTGATGATATATTTATTTTATTTTTATTTTAGAATTAATATGTCTGTTTTTAAATACAAATTTGAACTTCATGGAGCTCTACTAGATTAGAGCGAGATAATTTAATCCCAAAAGTGGTCTTTGAGAAAAGCAGCACGTCTGGAAACTACGAACCGAAAACACATGAGACGTATGTGAAAGACACTACCAAAACGGTTCGATTCCCACAGGCGACAAACAATTTTCATAATTTAAAAAGCTACCCCTGTGGCTCCTCCGCCACGCGCAAAATATATCACTTACCGAGATCTGCTTCGGCAGAGTGCCACAATCAGTAATGGGTAGAAGGCGTGATGATATATTTATTTATTTATTGTATAGATGGCAATTTTGTAAATTGAATTATATTTTAAAAGTAAATAAATAGCAAATGATTAAATAAAACATCAAGATCAAAATCACGGTGATAAAGATTCCAGGGTTAAATCCCGGCGTCGAACGTTGATAATTAACAATTGCACTGATATTAATATCTTTTCTCTTATTTGAAATGTTGTCTGTCTGTAATTTTATGCAAAATCTGTCAAATATTTGAAAAAGTAAAAATAGTTCGAGAATATATTTCGTATGTTTATACAATATTTAATGATACAAATATTTAGTTTTAAATTAGTTTAAAGTGTTGGTCTGCATATCTATTTATTTTTTGGGGTAATGGCTCAGTGGTATCGAATCGGCCTATGGATCCTGAGAACCCTGGGTCGATCCCCACAGCCGACAAACATTTTCACCAAATTAAAATTATCCCTGTGGCTCCCCCACCACTAGCATCTTTGGGAGCCGTGATGTGACCACTGGTAATCTCACTTTTCGCGCATAATATATCACTTACCGAGATTTGCTTCGGCAAAGAGCCATATCCAGTAATGGGTAAAAGGAGTGATGATATATTTATATTTATTTATTTTATTTTTAATATCCATATTTTTATTCCTTTTCTGTTTTGAGTGTCAAATCCAATTTTTATAAAATTTAGTACAGTTTATTAAAAATATTTTAGTTAAATTTTTTAATTTAGTTACGTAATAATATACATGTCGCAAAAGGAAGTTTATTAAAAAAAAAGTAACTTATATTACCATAGAACCAGGAGATCGATTCTAATTCGTAGCAACCAAATATTTAGTTGAATGACGTATTTTTGATGTCGTCAGGCGATTTAGTTAAATTTCTAGGGAATTTATTTTCTACTGTTGGTAACAAAGATCAGACTATATATATATTGGTGCGGTGTTTCTGGAAAACTTGTTGCCGCTATTTGTGATTGTTTATTATTAACAAGTCCACTTTGTTGGTTGAAATTGTAACTATGTTTCTATATTTAGTATTATTTATTAAAATAAGCAAACTTTTCAAAACACGGCACTGCAAAACATACGAGTAGGACGTAGCGACTGAGTTAGCGACTGGTTCAAAACAGTTGCTACCAGTAAGTCGCTAGAAAATGTCTAGTCGCCAATAATAACGTCAAACCTAAGTTACACTTTATTCCGCAAGGTGGCTACTCTATCGGTAGCGACAAAAAATGACGTCAAGACAGTGGCTATAGCTGGTTGCGACAAATTAGAATCGGTCTCCTGCATTATTAAAATTTCTTCTAGTGAAAAATTTTAATATTGATTTAGTAAAATATTATACTACTTTTATTAAAATTTCATATTGTTATATTTTTAACAGGTACTTTAAAATGATCGTCTTCAATTACATTCATTTAAAGGTAACAATTTGAAGAGAAAAAAGGAAACTAATTTAAATAATGACAAACATTCAAGGAGTAAGTTGCGCGATTTTTCACCTCAGAATTAATTCAGCTTTGCGGTTTCTTCCTTGCGAAATTGTTACAGAAAGAAATGTATCTTCTGTTATACGGGCAATAATCTGTAATAATATCCTAACAAGAAGAGAAAAATTATATTAGCGCGAGGTTGAAATACCGCAAGCCAAGAAACTCGTTAATGTGAGTGCAGCAAAAATGTCAGAAGGAAAATGCTTCATCTCTGCAGAGATATTAATGTTTACCACATTCCGTGTTTAGAAATCTACGCCGCAATTTATTATCGCTGTTGGTTGTCTTTTCATATAATTGTCAACGATTAGATTCTTGATATGTTACGTCATTTTGTCAGTTGTTTCTCATTTCCGAATCATGGCAAGCGGCGAGAGTTAACAGCAACATATGTCGAAAGAAAAATGTTTGTTTTGTTTACGTGATGTTTATGTTATTGCGTTTTTTTACTATCTGTAATTTATTTACTCTGCTGCACAACAGGAAATTAATTTTAATGAATGTTGCTGTATATATGTAATTTGGAGATTCCGGTATGATTTGGAGTATAACTAAATATGATTATTATTAATAATACTATTCAGAAGCAGTTGTATTTTTACATTCAAGTTGGAGTCAACAATATGTGGACAAGACTGATAACCATTCAATCACATATCGTAACTGGGAAAAATGCTCTCTTTAAATCTATTTCTGTCGGACAGAACGACATGATATGGATAAAATTCTGTAGTACTCTTGAAAAGAGGACAAATTCATTTCATACTTACGTAATATAATTTTTGTTTGTTTGTACCTTATATTAGTGGGATTATGTAGGTTCATATGAGTATAATACAATATGTAGTAGAATTAGTATATTATATATATATACAAAGGGAGAGAAGTGCATATTTTTTTCCCGACGAGTAAATTTGCAACATGAATGAAGGCGAGGGCTACTATGAGAGCAGGGTGAAAAGTCCCTGAAAAATGAAACAAGAAATGATTAATTTGGTCAAAACATATTTTATTTCTCAACATAATCTCCTTGTAGCTCGATACACTTCGTCCAACGTATTTCTAATTTTTCGATCCCTTCCGTCCAACGTATTTCTAATTTTTCGATCCCTTCCAAATAATACGATTTTGGCAATCCTTCAAAATAGGCGTTTGTCTCAGCGATGACATCGTTGAAGCCAAATCTCTTTCCGCCGAGCCATTTCTTCAAGTTTGGAAATAGATTTAAATTGTAGGGGGGCAAAAAGTCCTTCTTATTGCGCTTGAACATCGCTAAACCCTCCTTTGAACTTGTCACACGGTCGCGCTTGTTGTCAACAGGGAGCAAATGCGGCACCCATCTGGAAGATAGTTTCCTCATATCCAAAAATTTATGCAAAATGTTCCGTACCCGTTCGGTTGAGATGCTCATAGCCTCAGCCAGCTCGTGCACTTTAACTCGCCGATCGTCCAATATTTATTTATTTATTTATTTGTTACTCTGCACAACAGGAAGTAAATCCCAATTACAGTACAGGGGACCTACAGCTTATAGTGGAATCCGAACCACTCAGACACAATCGTATTTTTTTGGATATAAGTAGAAGTCAGTGAGATTTGAACACACGACCTCTTGCTTGCTAATTAAGAAACGCAAGTTTTACCTCGCTTTTATCCACTGAGCTACGATTGCCTGTAAATATCATACTTTTGTGGTCATACTGCCACAACGAAAATCAGTAAACCACTTGTGAATCGTTCCAATCGATGGTGAGGAATCCCCATAATGTTTAACAAGCGATGCTTTGGTAATGTTTTTTCCACGTAAGAAATAATGTTTAATCAAGACGCGAAATTCACTTTTTTCCTTGTTTTCAAAAATCTTTAAGGTTGCTTGCTGTTTGCTTTCGATGGGTGTCAAAACAGAACCGAATAACATATCAGTCTGAAAATTTTAATGCGTTCTAGTTAAAGATGGTACATCACAAATGTCACATGAGATTTGCGATTGTGGCGCCATCTGTTTTATTTTTCAGGGACTTTTCATCCTGCCGTCGTACCTTTATTAATATGAACATTGCGAAATATATGGGGTAGATAGCTTAGTAGAAACGCGTTGGCAAGTAGATTTGAGAACCCGAGTTTGATTCCCGCAGCTGACAAACTTTTCTCCACATTAAAATCATCCCTGTGGCTCTCCAACCACTAACATATTTGTGGGCCGTGATTTGACGGCCGGTAACTGTACTTCACAAGCACTTACCAGTATCCGCTACGACAGAGTGTCACACCCAGATAAATGTCATAATATATTAATCTATTTATTATTTATACAAGAAAATTATATTAAACAAATGTTGACTTTTGTTTAAGCGATAAGCCTTGAATAAACATTGGGGAAGGTCTGTGTTAACCATAACAAATTTTTATTACTTAAATTATATATTCATATTTTTTCTAAAGACATTAAAAATAATTTATTTTCAGTGTATGAAGGCCATATGGTAGTTGCATTCCTCTTATAAATAAATCAAGATCTATAAATTTATCTTGTAGTTAAATTATAGTGTATCATCGCTTGTAATTTGTCGAATGAATATATTAATTTATTTACGATCGTCTATTAAATGTAAGGTTAACTGAAAGTTACAGATGACGTTTTATATAGAAATAAATTTTCTTTTTCCTTTCTTACAAATAGTTGCAAATAATATTTTCGTTTCATAGTATTTTGTTGGTATACTACAAAATATCCCAGTACCGTTTTGTTACAATTGGAAAACTGGGATCAAATCTGAAATGGAAAGCCATGACGTCACTGATATAGGTTATGTGTCTGCTTTTGTACTTTTCGTTCAGAAGACTTCAGCCCGGAAAATCCATTTCTCTAACATAACCTTGTTGATGTTTTTTACTGAATTCTGCAGAATTTATTGTTTCAAAGCTCTAGTTAAGAACGGAATTTAAAGTCTAATTTACCAGTAAATTTGCATGTGAAACAAGTTTGTTTTCTCAGAATTGCAGAGATGAATATAAAGTAAAAATAGATTTCTGTTAGAAGACACAATTCCTTAGTTTCGAGATGAATCTTTCATAGAATTTTGAAAATAGAATTTGTGTGTAGTACTTCTAGAAAATCTGTCTGTAGTTTTCATAGCAGTTGCACCAATAATAATTAAGTTTGTAACTTTAAATAAAAAGTGTACATCGAAGTTCATGTCATATGTAATAGTAAACTATTTTATTCAATATAACCCCGCTCTAACTCGTTCATTATCTGTTAATGATCGATAAGTTAATGACAACCCTTATTTTTTATTATTAATCTGCAGATTACCACCATTTCGTATTATGTGATCAAAATCATTTATTCTGTTACTTCTATTTTACTTTTATGTATTTCGCCTTTGTACAAAGCTGCCAGTATAAAGAAATATTATTTTTAACCACACTTTTTACGGAACTGTCAATGAACTGCCATTATATTACTTTTTATAATAACAGCTACGTATATTAGTAAACAAAATGATTGAATATAATATAAAAAATGTCAGGATAAATTATTCTGGTTTCAGAATACCGAAATTATGATCATCTGTAATAGTTATTTATGTACCAAGGGTGAAAACAGACGTTTCTGGCCCGTGGCATGATTATTAGCACGAACCGCAAAGCGCCGAGGGCTAATAACATGCCACGGGCCAGAAACGCTAATTTCACCCGTGATATATACAATATTTTTTGCACAACAAAAGAACATTTGATTATATGTTCAAAAGATTAAAATATGTACATAGGTTTGTAAGTCAAAATGACATTTTGTAAAATCGAGTATTCAAATAAACAGAAATTGTCATTTTATTTATGTATCCATAGGAATGATTTCTTTTTGGCCCATGGGCCAAAAAGAAGTGTTTAAGCCCACTATTTAGGGCTAAAACACATGCTTTTAATTATGAAAAATATAAATTATCATTAACTTATCGATCATTACCAGATAAAGATATATGTAGTTACAGAATTTTGGGGATTGTCAATTAAAATGGCAATATATATTGCACGAAAAAGCATAAGTATTCACCGAGTGTTTGTAGCTCAATTGGTTAGAGCAGTCACCATGCGAGTGAAAGGTTCTGGGTTCAAATCCCGGCGAACGCTCATTGCTTTTTCAAAAATTATTGTCAATTAAAATTGTTATATACTTGTTGACCAATTATAATTTAATCTAAAAGATTGAAGGTACAAATTAGATTAAAATTTTAAAAACAACTGTGTCTGTTGCTTGCGAAAAGCTGAATGTGCCGCTTGTTTGTGATGGTAGAACAAAGGTTCCAGATTGAAAAAGAAACTATTTTCTTGTTTGCTGTGAAAACTGTTTGTGAAAACATTAGGAAGCAGACGTCAGAGTTGATATAGGTGTTGTTCGAAGAACCGATTCCATGTCGATATTTCAGCATATGTTTTTTGTTGTTATACTTTTTGTGACTGTGTTTTGATTTGATCTTTGCTTTCCGGAGCAGAGATTATTTATCGACTCGCGGATAACGATTCTCTTTGTTCCGTATAACTGATTAGTATCAATTTTGTTTTTATTTCTTTCGGCTATAAAAAGCTGTAGAGCAATAAACAGAAGTTTATTTGTATCCTTTAGGGGATAATGTTATCACTAATAGATATTTAGTTAATTAGTTTTCTGTAAATGACTACAATTACAGAATTAATGAGTTAGATTTTTGCTGATTTGAATTCGACCTAAATAAACAAAAATTCTTTTCCTTCATTCTGTTATTCAAAACTGGTATACAATTAGAAAGCAATAATTATCTACTGTAATAAATGCACTATATTACATCATTTTAATTCAACGCACATTTTAATATATGATAATAATTTACTACTAATTATTAAATTAATCGCAAATAACAATTAAATTGTACTTGTGTTTATTTACATATAAATAAATAATAAACAAAGCGTATCATTTTCAAAAGTATTGAGCATTTGTTTGAATTAATTATGTATATTATAATGCAGGCGCGCAGTGAAACTTGTTAGAAATGTTAATAAATTTCGTTATGCAGGAGTTGCAGCTGTGGCAGGATTTTTGTTCTTGATTATGAAGTTGCATATAAGTTGCAGAAGTTCTTGCATTATGCAAATCATATGTGAAACTTAAACACTTTACTGCAAAGTCTTACGTTAGATGCTGTTCTTATTTGTCAGCTGGAGTGTTAACTTTTAGGATTAATTTATTAAGTGAAATTTCTTATTTTATTGCTCTCATAACTAAGCACACCGTGGGTTGAATTCCTAGAGGAACTAGAGTTTGATTCAAGAACACCACTTTATTTTGTGGTGAAACTCATCTTGTAGTTCACTTTACATTTTAACTGTGGTTGCAATTCAATAGATGGCAACTGTAATTCATGATTGATATACTAGTATTATTCGTTTTATTTTTTCTGTTAACTTGATAACGATTTGTGTTTGTGCCGTAGTACGCATTGTGCTTTTGCCGCTCTGGTGAAATTATGAGCCACAACTCCTGACACATATACAATATTTTTTCAACTATTTTGCTATAAATAAAAAAATAAAATAAATAAATGTAAATGTATCATCACGCCTTTTACCCATTACTGGGTGTGGCACTCTGCCGAAGTAGATCTCGGTAAGTGATATATTTATGCGCGTGATGTGCGGTTACAAGCCGTCAAATCACGGCCCCCAAAGATATTAGGGGTGAAGGAGCCACAGGGGTAGTTTTTGAAATTATGAAAATTGATGTCAGAGAGGGGGGAGGGGCACAGGAGTAATTATAAATTGGTGTTTTGTCGCCTGTGGGGATCGAACCAGGGTTCTTAGGATCCACAGGCCGACTCTATACCACTGATCTATTATCCCATTAATAAATGACTTAGGTAAATATTAAAACTACGTGCGTAATTTACATGTAAGATAATACTATTTAATAATAATATTTTATGATTACGTGTCTATGCATTTTACACGTATGTAAGACAGTCAGGTAAAGACCAGACAGTTTTATACTTTTTTTATTGTAAACTTGAATACGTACTTTTCTTGACTGTTTTGGCAGAAATTTACTTTCTATATTAAAATTGGTGAGGAAAGTAGGCACTTTCTTACCAGTATTAGGAAATAGTATATTACATAATAAGTCAGCGATTAAAATTAAACAATCGTTTACTCAAGTAAAATATCACTTTCCTGACGTATTATGTGTACTCTTTTTTCTGAAACCGTTTAATGTAATCAACAATTAATCATAAATAATTCAAAATGTTTAAATGTTTTGATTTGAATTGTATTGGCAGCAGACTACGTGTATCCAAGGTTACAAAAAAAAACAGTCAGGGAAAATACGAAACAGTGAGGTAAAATCTTTATCAGTCTGTTATTTTTGTTGTTGCCTCGAATATGTACTTTACTTGACTGTAAAAATCTACTTTCCATACTAAAATTGGTCAGAAAAGTAGGCATTTTCTTACCGGTTTCAGGAAAAGTTATTTTACCACGCATTCGTATGAACAACGGACGACAAAAAGTATTTGTTTGACAATAAGCTGTTTTGCGTATTATTTTAAAAGCGCAAAAACATAATTTTCTTATCGGCTGCGGAAAAAATAAAAATTAATTTTTTTTATTAGGAAACGTTCTTACTGGTATATAATCTTGATAAATGTAGTTAATTTTTTATCCTGAAGTGCGATTACCAAACGTCAAAAACTGCCTAGTAAATCTCGGTAAGTGATATATGTATGCGCGTGAAGTACGGTTAACAGCTGTCAAATCACGCTCACCGAAGATGGTAGTGGTGGGAGAGCCACAGGGGTAATTTTAATGTGGTGATAATGTTTGTCGGTTGTGAGAATCAAACTAAGGTTCGCAGGATCCACAGGCCGACTCGATACCACTGAGCCACAACCCCATAAATGTGATGAAAATCAGTTATAGACTCGGATTCTCATTTCTACAGGCCGATATGTTACTACTGATTTTAATAATTTAAATGCCAAACATGTCCAGAGATTATTTTCAAATTTAGGTTATGAAGCTGATCCAAAATATTCATTGAATCATTGCCAAAACTAAACATTTTCACCCCAAATACGCAAATCTCAAATTCATACAACATCTGTTTCATACATAGCTACATACATTCATACAGAACATAACCTTATGATCCATCGAAACCAGTAGAATCAATCGCTGCTGTCAGTCACCATCGGGCGTCAACAATACACTCCAACAGCTGTTAGGCGACGCCGGACATTTTTAAAGGGCCGAGGTAAACATCCGCTGACAGCTGGCACGTGCTGGTTACGGTTACAACCATCAGTGGTAGCGGATTACCGATGCTCTCAGGGAGTAATTGTTCGCACTCGCTTCTTGGAATGGTGATTGTTAATAGATGACAATGGATTTTTTTCCCCAGTGATTTGTTAGTGATATTTTTGGTGTTTAGATAATGGTTGGGAAAGTGAGTTTACATGCATGGATAATTTTTTGTTGTACTCTCCCTTCTATTAGAGCAGAAAAAAAATGCAAACTGTCAATCTTTTTCCCTGTAATGTTCCTTATTTAGTGTATGTACTCAATTCATCAGCATAGTATATGTTCGCTCTCCAACGTTTTTAAATTATTTGTGAAGAAAATTGCTTCGAATAAATGTTACGGAGAACTATTTTTCTAGAAATTTTGATTGAAATAAAATTCTCTGACTGTTATTTATACATGTAATAAAATCAGTAATTAATTTGAAGTACTGTATCAATCAAATAAGTAAAAAAGGTGCTTTAATTACATATAATACGTCCAGCGATCATTTGAATCTTCTATAAATACTAATATGGGATGGCTAGCTCAGTGGTATGAAGTCGACCTGTGGATCCTGAGGTCCCTGGTTCGATTCCCACAGGCGACAAATTTTAATAATTTGAAAAAGCTATCCCTGTGGCTCCTCCACCACTAACATGTTTGGGAGCCGTGATTTGACGACTGGTAACCGCATTTCACGCCCAAAATATATCACTTACCGACAGAGTTGGGCAAGCTACTTAAAAAAAGTAGCTAAGCTACAGCTACAGCTATTCTTTAAAAAAGTAGCTAAGCTACAGCTATAAGCTCTATTTTGTAAAATATAGCTAAGCTACAGCTAAAAGCTTTCGTTAAAGTAGCTGTTAAATTTTAAAGCTACTTTTTTAAATTATTGTTAAATAATTAAATTTGCCATTGTCATATGATCAGTCTTTTGTTATAATGACTGTTAATTTACTATTCTGTACATAAATATCAAAAATAGCAAATACCATCTGGCACCTACTGTGTATTTTTGCGTATTAGAGCCAGTTAGAACAGGCAAGAAATAATTATTTTGTGTGGGTTTAGCTTCTACGCATGCGTACTTTGTTGACCTTCTTCTTAAAAAGTAGCTTGAAGCTATAAAAAGTAGCTTTAAGCTATAAAAAGTAGCTATAAGCTACAAAAAGTAGCTTTAAAAGTAGCTTCAGTTGTTATTTTTAAGCTAATAGAAAAAAAAGTAGCTAGCTACAAGCTACAGCTATATTTTTTCACAGTTAGCTAAGCTACAGCTACAGTAAGATAAATGTAGCTAAGCTAGTAGCTAAGCTACAAAAGTAGCTAGCTACTGCCCAGCTCTGCTTACCGAGATCTGCTTCAGCAGAGTGCCACACCCAGTAATGGGTAGAAGGCGTGATGATATGTATATTTTTTGTAAATACTAATTATTGCGATTGTGAACATTTTTTGTTTGTTATTAATTTCACGGAAATGTATTTTCTTCGCAACTTACAAAATATACCTAATAAAGTTGAATATTGTTTGACACTATTTAAATAGGACAAACGGTTCTCGTCATCTTAGTTGTCCAGTAAAATAGTTGTTCCATATACATATTCCTGGCTTAAAAATACGTACATAATGCAAAAAAAATCATGCAAAATATAAATTTATCGATGAAATCAAAAGCACTAATACTTGTGATATATAATAAACATTATTTTGATCGATGTAAAATTTTCAATTACAATTGTAAATGATCGTTAAGGAGAAAAATAAATAAAAATAGTGGGAAAAGAATTATTCCACTTTTTACACAATTTTTAAAATCATTTAAAAAAATGAGTTTCTATACGAATTTCATTTAAAAAAGATCAGTTTTATGATTAGTCCTCTTACTACACCTTGTAGCTATAGTTCTTTGAATTTTATGTAGATTATAAAAGTAAAAAAGTTGATTTAAAACAGACTTTTTTTTATATCCTTTGGTGCCAGCATATTCATTGGTTCTTTGTCTATATAGAGAATAGTTTATTGTTTTATCTTTTTTAGATTATTTTCGATGTTTATTTAGTTTGAGAGTTGGCTAAGGATTATTGCTAAATACTTAAATAAAAATAGCACAAAAGAGTTAACCAGTAACAAAATAACCTTATCAATAAATCTTGTAACAACTAACCAATGACATAACAAACTTTACAAACTCTTAAGTCTTAAGTTTGATAACCAGTTTGCGAGATATTACACAGCAGTTGGAGAATTTTATCCCGCGAAACACTAGGTTCCACTTGGCTGAGAATATGTTTTACTGGTAAAACAATTTAATGTCTTTGGTTAAATAACGATGTGTCGTACTGTTGGACTTTATTGCAACCGTTCTACAAGCTACATTGCGTTATTCCTTTTTCGGTAGCGATATTTCTAACACCGTAACGTACAGAATTTTCTCTTCACTCGCGTTTTTATGCCAATAATCGTAAGTTAGGTTCTTCATTGATTTTTATGAATCATTTCCGCGTGCAGAGCTGGAATCATGCCGGATTGAATTTGATTGATTGGTACACAAAGCTTTGGATCATGATTCGACCTCTCGACCCAAGAAACCTCTTTAATAATAATGCAATAAGTTGCTTCTTGCTTGCGTCTGATTACCTTTACTAGAAATAGATACCATTGTTCCTTCGACTCAGTTTTATTGTTTTGTTGTAGATTAATTGCAAGTTTATCTTTTTTGTTCTTATAGACTGTTAATTGTTTATTTGGTGAGAATTTATGCTCGTCATTATTGCTTCAGTTTGAATAGGTGTATGGAACTATTATAGTTTAGATGATATCTTTACAATTGAAATGTCTTCCTTTATGTATCGTGATGAATTGAAATCTTTTTCGCTGGAAATTTTAATAAATGTCTACGGTATTCGTTTCTTCTCCTTTCGAATATGACATGAATAAAAATAGGTTAAGATCGTTCAACAATAAATGGTATTCATTCTATTAGAAATAATAGAATTCAAAATATCAACTTTGAATGTTTGAACTTTGCTAATAATTATTAGTATATTATGAAGTTAGCGGATAAATAAGTCTTTAAAGGAGTTGTTACGAGTTTAGTAGTGCCTTAAAGGCACTCGTTCATCATACGCTGTTTTTTATTATACCTGCATCATAATCTGGTAAAAAGGGCTGGAAAATAGCATTTTCATTTTGATTCATTTCATAATTTCGTGTGTATGATTAGAAGTAATTTCGTTCACATGGAGATAGGTTAGCATTTGTTGGTTATTAAGTTACTATGTGGAATCGTTGTTTTGCAGTTTGTTCTGATAAATATGGCTGGATTTAAAGAGCAATAGCTACTTACATAACGAGTGCGCGAAAACGCGCAATTTCAATTTGTGCGAATGGTATAAATGACGTCTTCGTGCACGAGGTGCTTGTAACGAGCAAAAATTATATAACTGACAATGAAAACATTTCTTAAATTTGACGCCTGAATTCATATTAATGGCAGTTTAGTATGCCATGAATTGACATTTGTTGTATGAAAACAAATTATTTATTTATCTCGGACTTGGAAAATTATGTCTGATTGATGGCGTTATAAGATAATGACTATATTTCTTTTATAAATTCCTTAAAATTTTTGTAGATAAGTACAATTAGCGTTTTTAATAGTCAAAATTTAGAACCATAAAAATTGATGTTTTTTTCAATTACTTTGAAGCCCTAGTGCGCAAAATAAAAATTTACATCAGTCTCGAGGCTAATGTAATAGTATATTACGTAACAAGCATCGAAAGTGTAAGATAATGTGCGAGTGTACAAATTGAAAAACGAGGCGCGCAGTACCGAGTGATTTTAGTACACGAGCACAGTTATCACACTTTCGAGGAAGTCATGTACACTATTTTTCAGACGACCACAAAATATTTCTAAAAAAAGTTTCCAAGAGCAATGTTGTTACATTTTGATAGCTGATGCGTTTTTGTAGATAAGCGTTAACGTTTGATATTTGAGGTTAGGTATTTTGATACCGCAAAGTCAAAATAATAAATAAAATATTGGTAAATAAGTAATTATTAATTTTAAAAATAAGAATTATCTGTGCAAATGTGTTGAAAAACCTGCCAAAACTTCAATTCAAATAATAATAAAAATACTTTTCATTTATTTTATTATTTTCTTTCATCATAACGCCATCTGTTGGCAATCCGTGAAACTTCACCTGATATGTTAGCTAACATATCAGTGTATGTTTTTTCAACTTTCCGTAGTAGTTTATGATGTTGTTATGGTTACTTTCATAAGTGGTTGTCTGAAAACGTTAAGCTACATTCACAAATAGAAATTACTTTTTGTTTTATGCTTTATGTTTAGTGTGTTTTTAGGTACCATTCACAAATAGTTTTGCTTTTGTCGATTTTAGTTAGTAGTAACATCTTTCATAAATTTTAGAAGATCGGCTGTACTCAGAAGATCGGTAATACAGTAAATGTAACTGTCAGATGTGTCAGAAGTATTCGTATTTTTTGGAAGAGCAAGGTGAATATTATAATAAGAAAGTAGGTATTAATTTATTTTCATTTATTTTGAAACTCGAATAAAAACAAACTTAGGTTATCGTCTATGCGAAGGTTGATAGAAAGAGACTAGTATATCACTACATCATTATACTCTTCGTCCTATTGGTCTATTCCTAAGTATAAAACGTAAAACTAAAACATAAGTTTGGAGTTTGCAAACTTTTGTGTTAAAACCAAAACTAAATACTGATTTGTGAATAGCTGCATAAGATAACATGTCTACAAGGTTATTAAAACAAAAATGGAAAACATAAATAAAAACTAATTTCGATTTGTGAATGTAGCTTTATTTTGAATGATGTGAATACAAAAATGATTTTGTTGTTGCTTAGCAACTTTAAAACACAGCGTATTTTAGTGTTGCGTTTTCGCACCCTTTTTAGTTTGTTAAAAAAGGATTATTGTGTAGGTATATTAAAAAGAATTTGTTTATTTGCTTGTCTTCATAACGAAACTGAATATCAATTACTCTATTGCTTCTAGTGGAAACAGAACTATTCTAACGCAAATAAAATGAGTTTAGTTTAGTTTTGTGAAGTTTTCCATTTTGTCTAAAGAAATTTATACAAATAAAAGATAGAAAACATTTTTTTCCAAAATGATTTTTGATAATTGATAATATTCGATGCCAAATGGAAGTTGTTTTAAAATAACTTACGTACTAGTGTCCGTAATTGCGAAGAGATGAGGTGATATGTAGGGTTAAAATTTTAGGATAAACTTTAATCTCGCTCCAGGTTTGTTTGTTATTCAAAATAATGTTATCCATTAAAAGTATCTGCCCAAAACATCATCTCCCAAACGACCCACCGTCAAAATTCCTTAGCATGCAAGTCACGCCCGTTCAGGGATTACAAGGATATTTTCCCAAATCAACAGAATTACCGGCACGAACAATTACCCCGTCAGTGTAAACCCAGGAATAACACAACGAGAACGTTATGTGAAACAGGCAGTTGCGAATGCGCCTTTACGCGCTCCAGGCGAAATGATATGCAAATCTGCATGTCTAATTATCACACCGCCTGCCTCTTGCCTCGCTGAGAACGCGAGGAAATATAGACAGTTAGCGCTACGAGTAATGGTAATGCTGTCGGCCAGAAGAAAAGTCAATGTGGAGAAAGCTAAAGAAGGAGAGAAGTCAGATGGAAGACTGGAAGATATATTTGTGGAGCTTAGGAATAATTTGTAAGTTTTCGTCTAACAATCGTTTGTGCAGTATGCACGTTTTAAATGGTACTGTACTCATCAAATATGCTTGTAATCTGATGGTCTTTGGTGTTATTGACGTTTCATAGTGTCTTTCACATATGTCTCATCAGAAGCGGATTTAAAATATTTCGGGCCCTAGGGAAAATATTTATTTCGGGCCCACTAGGACATAAAATTCTGCATCTAATCCAACAAACAAACATAATTTTACATGCTTCGTAATAGCACAAATTAGATCTGAAAATAACGAAATTATCGAAAGCCATAAAATTGAAACAAAACTAACAAATATTTAACGTTTTATGTGTCAAAATAAATGACATAATAAATAAAGAAATTATTTTTACAGATTAAACGTCAAACATTTGTTTAATTTTGTTTCAATTCCGTGACTATCGATAGTTTTGGGGCTATTTTCGTTATTTTCGGATCTAATACCGTTACGAAACATGCAAAATTAATTTTGTTTATTGGATTAGATGCAGAATTTTATGTCCTAAAAATTATGATTTTACATGTTAAATACCCATGTTCGAGAGTCGCGGTCACCACTCTGTATATATATTTCTATTATTTAAACTAAAAGCTTGATTCTGGGTCCTAAAATTTTTGGGCCCTAGGCTATTGCCTCTTTAGCCTAGGCCTAGGATTAAATTATTTCGCCCTAATTTGGTAGAGCTCCGTGAAGTCCAAGTTTGTATTTCTGTAATTAAATATTAAAATTCAGTTATTTAAGTTTTTATTATGAAAATGGAAATAGCAATATTTAAAGAATAATTTAGTTCTAATACTATATGTATTTTGAATTATATATTATCAAAATCTGTTGTCATGTTTAAAGTTTAATTTTTACGACTTGTCCAGCGTCTGCTCCTTTCGTGTTCAAGTTGTTCGCTCCTCGTTCTGCTTTCCCTTGAACTAAGGCCCATTTGCTTGAGCCTGGTTTATTATGCACACTTTATATCTAATGTTCTCGAAACTTTGCACATTATTCATTTAGTGCTTACGTGCCAATGTGTAAACTTTACTAGCGGTTCGCCGGTTCGTTTGCATATTTTACATGACGACTTCGCGCAAAAAATTATGAACATTGTGTTCAAAAAGTGTTAATTTAAAGACCGAGGTTTTATTACTGTTTCACTCCAGACTATTATAAAATTTTATGGATTTTTAGGGAATGATTTTAGTGACATCTTTTGATTTTAATTAATTATGTAACTTTCAAAACAAGTAGCATAAAGTATGTATGTTTCTGAAATACTTTAATCACTTGATTAAAAAAGTAGCACATAATTTTACAAGATAGTTAAGAAGACAGGTTCTATAAAATACGGGCATAAACTTATTTGAACGATCCAGTAAAAATGTTAGTAGGAACCATTAAAAATTTTAAGAAAGTTTATTTCATACAATTCGTCTTCTTGAGATAATAAACTACAGTATTTTACGAGAAACATCCCCATTAACGACACAACGAGTCTCCTCACAAAATAAAAACAAATCTCTCCGAGATTTACTCTCCACATTTTCCAGGAACGTGATTCAACATTTTTATGTGTTATTTTGAACTTGTTAATTACTTGACCGATGTTCGCGCTGTATTTAGAGTCTAATGAAGTATTTCGCACGCAGCCATCAGCGTTTTAATCAAGAACACGAAGTTTCCGTGAATTTCTACGACTACTTTGCACTTTTACGACTTGTTTGTAATCGGCGGGTTATTACCCCAAAAGCGTTGAAGGGTAGAATTTTAACATGAGATTACATCACTGAGGAAATATGCTCTTGGAGAATATTTATAGTGACAAGTGACACCTATTAATATTAATTGGTTTAATTGGACGATTAGGTATTTAGATTTTACTTAATATTAGATAGTCTTAACGTTTTACTAAAAATCGTAATAAACTAGTCAAATATCTGTTCTTTTCAACTGTATTTTTTTTAGTGAATTTTTTTTTTTTGTTTGATTTGAATTTAGCATACTTGACAGATTGAGATGTATACTACCTGTATACAAGTGGAGGGATATGGAGTTCAATATCCTTTCATTGGAAATAAACAAAATGGAAAGAAAAATACAATTTAATTATGATTTGTATTACTTTTCGTTTCGAGTGTACCACTTAAATTTCTGCTTCATTTTGATAAGCGAAATTAGCAGCCTACCATTACAAATTTTTTTATTTCATGTTTTTAATAGTATAATTTAATGAAATTAATAAAAATAATTTTTAATTTTTCGCCTACTCTTTTATTGCTACTGACATAAAGTGCAATTTGTTTTAAATATTTTAATTTGTCATCTTGAAGTTTTTAAAAGTTGGAGACAGCGTAAATATTATTAGAATGTTTTATGGAGGGCGCAGTAGAAGACAAATATCTAAGTACTTCGCCAGAAACTGTTAGAAAATTTAAATATTCATAATGACACTGACAGATGTCAGTGACAGATTAAAATACTTAAAACAAATTGCAAGCACTTTACGTCAGTAACAATAAAAGAGTAGCCGAAAAATTTGGATTTATTTTTATTAATATCATTAAAGTACGCTATGAAAATCGAATAATTTGTATTAAATAAGATGTAGGCATTTTGGCAGAATTGTAATGCAAAATTTGGTTCAATAATTTTTTTCCAGACACTTTTATTTATAATATAATATATATATATATATATATATATATATATATATATATATATATATATATATATATATATATATATATATATATATATATATATATATATATATATATATACAGAGAGAGAGAGAAATTGGCAAACGGGTGCCAATTTTTTCGATAAATTTGATGGTGTAATAATAGCGAGTTATAACAGAAAATAACGGACGTCATATTGATATTAATACCACCCGATAGCTATCGGATAGTATTATTTTCAATTGCAATATAGCTTATAACTCGCTTATATTCAGCTGTTTTTAATTGTACACCATTAAATTTGTCGGGTAAAATGATACTAGGTTTCTTTTTTATTTCTCTCTCTCTCTCTCTCTCTCTCTCTCTCTATTTCTTCAACCATAAAAGATTGCAATGGTGGGCTTCTTATGGTGGTCATCCAGTAAAAGCGTGTATCATATCCCCTAAAGGAATTGAGCGATTATTGTTTCAAAATTTAAATTTCCCCATACGCCATTGGTACTATTCATATATAGATAGAAAAACACTTGAAACATTAATTGAACTTATAGATTATGTTCATTTTGCAATTAATCTTTGTCAAACATTTCTATTACGGCAAACTATTTTCTCTTTATAAATTCCATTTATATATACATACTTCTATTATTACAAAGGAGTATTGTTTTCTAGTTGTCTAAAGTTTAGACCACATTAATACGATATTGATTGTTGTTACGTTGGAATTTAGAAAGAAATATGTGATTTTTATTCAGTGTTTCATCATATTGAATTCGTATTCGCTGTTCCTTTCTAGTTACAAAATAGGAATTTAGAACAATTCAAATAATACACGTGCAATTTTATTTTAGAACAGTAAATAATTTTTTGGTAATTGTCAGCGAAAGTGAAAATGAACTTAGTAATATAAACGTAGGGACATTGTTAGTTACACTAGTTTCTTTGAAGGTTCTTCCTTGGATTGGCGCCTTCCAGTACATTTTAATAATAATAATTACCCGCATCATTAAACGCGAATTTAATTACTTTGTTTTGCGGTAATTAACACCTATTCCTGTTGAATAATGTGTTGTACTCTTATTGAATGATAATGAAATTCATAAGCAATCATTCAATTCAAGGTTTATGATCATTGTATGGAGGTATGATAAAACTTTTACAGTTAATCATTTACAGAGATTAATTTCGCAATATTCATGATAATAATATTATAAATTGTTGTACTATTACATATTCAGCTGATCTTAAAATAGAACTAAGAATTTTAAATAGTATTTTCAGTAAATACTTAACAATTGATGAAATTAAATTGAATTATAAATACAGAATAAAATTTGTGTTTAATTGTAATTGTAATTAACATTCAACGCATTTGTTATTTACAATTACAATTAAACAAAAACAATTATCTTTATGATTTGATTAACTTCAATCGTGTCAACGTTTGTATATCATTTGCATTGTCGAAAAAACCCATTTCGCACATTTGATATTTACTTACAACCGACACATAGAAAAAAATCGCTTGTTAGTGCTAACAATTAGACACACCTCTGTGGTCTAATTGGTTAGGACGTTCGCGGCCCTAGTGGAAGGTCTGGGTTCAAATCCTGGCGGAGGCAAGTTGATTTTTTCAAATTTAATTAGAATAAAATTTGGATCACATGGCGACCATAGCTTAATTGATTTAAAGCATATAACTGAAGTTCATAGGTCCCAGATTAAAATTCTGGCGATATTTTTCTTTTATACTAATTCAATTTGAGTACTCTTAAGTTTTTTGATAGTTTATTTCTTGTATTAACTAATAATAATTAAAAAATACACTAGTACTTTCTTTCTTCTTTCTTATCTTTTTGTTTCATTTTCAATTACTGCATGTGGACTTTCTTCAAGTGCAGATTATCGCTTTCATCTTTTCTAATCTTGTAGATTCGTTTTTAGTTTCGTTATTAGATTCGTTGTTACGAGTAAACGTGAGTAATTTGAATTGAAGAAAGAAAATGAATGATAAGTGAATAGGAATGATGTGATTGAAGGTTTGTTGTGTGATAATGATTTCGATTGTAATAAATGAATGAGTTTATATAGAGTGATCTATGAATGTGGTGGAAATGAGGGTGATGTTTGGATGAAAATGTTTGACGAGGGCTGATTGTTTGATGAGTGTGATGAGTGAATGTTTTATGAATGATTTTAGGGTTCGTGCTACCCCATTTGTTGGGATATAGCGTGAAGATATGTATGTATGTATGTACCTTCTTTTATACACTTTAAATAATTATTATCATCCGATGTCATATCGATCATTATCATTTCTCAAATAAAATATAAATTATATATTTCCTCTCTGTTCGCTGTTCTCTGTTTGAAGCATTTTTTTTCTAAATTAGTTTAGATAGGTTTGACAGCAATAAATATCCATTTGAAAAAATGGGTTATGTCGTCGTATTTATTTATTTATTTGTTACTCTGCACAATAGGAATTTAATCCCAATTAAAGTACATGAGGCCTACACCTTATAGTGAAATCCGAACCACTTAGCCACAATCGTATTTTGTATATAAGTAGAAGTCAGTGAGATTTGAACGCACGATCTCTTGCTTGCTAATTAAGAAACGCAAGTTTTACCTCGCTTTTATCCACTAAGCTACGATTGCATGTATGTATGCATGGTTATACAAAAACTCAATGTTTTGAAATTAATTTCAAAACAAACAAACTCATAAATTATTTGTAAATAATGTTTCAAGATATTTTAAACGGTAGTAGAATTTTTTTTGTAGGAATGGTACTACGAGTATTTTCTGTACACAACGTGTTTTGACAATATTTTGTTTGTATATACACAAATATAACACATATACATATGAAATACTTTAGCAAAAAATTCTATTATAGCTCCATAACGCCATGAAAAGTAAAAAGGCTCTGTACTACGCATTTGCCATTGTCATACACAACATCGTAGACAAATTTTAATATAGCGTCACTAGGGAACAATACACCACTAGAAATTAATTAATACACACTCCCCTTTATGCTGAAAACTACATGCTTAGGAATCATAATTAATATGCCAATCAATGGCTGATCAAAGCAATGTAGCAGGATTGCCAACGTGAAGTGGCAAAGTGTAAATGCGAGAAGCCATCGCAGGTTCTGCTCAGCGTGTGGTAATAGTGTAACGCGTCAGTGCTTCAGTTTCAGTCCAGGGTTGGGGGTACGTCGGTTATTAACTTTATGGTTAATTTGAATTAAACTTGAATTTAATTTCAAGCAGTGATGTAATTTGAGTGGCTAAAGCTTATATAATTATAGGATTGTTGTTGTTGAATTGCTTACAAAGCAAGAGGCGGATTATTAGTAAAATGGCGGAAACTTATTCGTTTATTATACTACATAATAGAAAATTATTATTATTATTATGGGGTGGCTAGCTCAGTGGTATGAAGTCGGCCTGTGGATCCTGAAAACCCTGGTTCGATTCTCACAGGCGACAAACAATTTTCATAATTTCAAAAACTACCCCTGTGGTTCCTCCTTTGACGACTGGTAACCGAACTTCATGCGCAAAATATATCACTTACCGAGATCTGCTTCGGCAGAGTGCCACACCCAGTAATGGGTAGAAGGCGTGATGATATATTTATTTATTTTAAAATAGGAAATTATTCTCAATTACAATACAGCGAATGTAGTGAGTATAGTGAAATATAAATCATTGGACGTAGTTGTATTTTTGTTTTAAGTTGAAATTAATGAAGTTTCAGTCTGCAAGATTGAATCAACGAACTTTCGCTAGTGAAGCGATAGTGCTAGCATAATACTGCGCATCGTACAATGGATGATGTAGCATGAAAGATGTTAAATCGATTCCAAATCTTTTCTGTAAATACATTTCACTTTTATGGTTAATCCACAGAAAAAAATATATACGTCTAACTAAATGTATTCAAATGGCAATGTTTTAACCATAAAATTTGTATTTCGGGATTAATCGGTATTGCAGCGCTAATAATGATTATTAATTTTGAATGGGGATTTTACAATTCAATTTTTTCGGTTGCCATCTTGTGAGTAAAATAGAACTTAATAATTTGTTATGTAGCGAACACAGTTTAACGTTTATCACGTGATCCAAACGTTAAACGACAAACATACTGTGCTGAACAACAAATGTGTAGATCTGCGGGAGAAGTGCTGAAAGGAGAAAGCAATTGATCGACTTGGCCATGGTGTCATCTCGCTCTGTCTACAAATTTGTTGTTTCACCAAGATTGTGTGGAGGGGGGGTCTGCTGCATGTGGCCCCATTGTGAATTAATTACTTTTAAAATGAATTGTGTATTATGAATTATAATTCCTTTGTTTTTAGTGTTTTAATTCATTGTCTATGAACTAAATCGCCATAAGCGCTGCAATACAGACTAGTACAGAACTACAAATTTAAATTGAGAATTTCCCACATGTATGTGGAAACCAATAGCCAGAGCTGAGCAAGCTACTTAAAAATAGTAGCTATGCTACAGCTACAGCTATTCTTTTAAAAAGTTGCTGAGCTACAGCTATAAGCTACATTTTATAAAATATAGCTAAGCTACATCTGAAAGCTTTCATTAAAGTACCTGTTAAATTTTAAAGCTACTTTTTTCAATTATTGTGAATTATTAAATTCGCCATTGTCATATGATCAGTTGATCCGTCTTTTGTTACAATGACTGCTAATAAATATAAAAAATCGCAAATGGACAAATGTACTGTTATTTTGTTATGCTATAATTCTTATTTATATCGGAATAAATTAACAGTCACATTAACAGAAGACTCCTAAACAGTCAATGTTTAGTTCATCTAATATTTAATACAAAAGTAGGATAGGTTCAGAACAAGTGAAAAATAAAATATGTTAATAGATTTTAAACTATATAATAACTTGTTAACCTACAGTTATAGAAAACAATAAAGAAGGTACAATTCAAATACAAAACGAAAATAAATAGGTATTTCTTAATGAACAGTGGTAGCTTTAAGCTACAAAAACTAGCTTTGGGCTACAAAAAGTAGCTTTAAGCTATAAAAAGTAGCTTTAAGCTACAAAAAGTAGCTTTAAAAGTAGCTTCAGTTGTTATAACAATATTTTTAAGCTAATAGAAAAAAACATAGCTCGCTACAAGCTACAGCTATATTTTTTCACATTTAGCTAAGCTACAGCTACAGCTAAGGTAAACGTAGCTAAGCTACAAAAGTAGCTAGCTACTGCCCAGCTCTGCCAATAGCATCACGAATTTGCTATTTTAATAGTTTTCCACTAGTGATATTAATAAGTCATAATTTTTCGCTGTATTTAAATCTTCTTGGTAAAAAATTATAAAATTTGTGTTGAAAATTAAATATCTATTGCAAATACTATTGTAAATGATATATTTTACTGCAAATTGTGGTTACTATTGCCTGTCAAATCAGGATATCCTAAAATATTAGTAAAAGGGCATAATGTATAGTGTACAGGCAAAAGTTGAACCCATAATAATTATCTCTGATTTCTTACAGAAAGGTTAATATAAAAATTTAAATAGTAAATTAAATTATGATTACATTTTCCTTATTACTCGTGGTAATGTGAATATTATCACCTTCAAAGGATATATAAATATGGAAAATATGTTAGAATTTAGATTTATGATATGTTGATTATCATAAGCAATAATTATTTGCAATATATGAAGGTGCTACTTACCATGTAAATTAATAGTTATATAAAGATAATATTCTATTAACCTTGTAAAAAAATATAAACATAAGTAAAAACAAAAGAGATAAAAGTATAAACAACGTAATCTAATGTAATAATTAAAAGTAAAAATATTGAAGTTATGAATATTCAAAACACTTAAAGCAACTTAATAACAGGATAAATTTTTGCTAGAAAATATAAACAAAACGATAAATTGCAAATAATTGCCAATCGATTATTTAATGCGATGAATTGGTGCGCAATTATATTGAACACGCACAGAAATATCTTTACAATGATCGTTCAATCAGTTTGCTGACATTTTATGTTGTTCTAACACGTAAAGTTTACGTAAATAACAAACTATGACTGGAATACGAACTAAAAGTAATCCAAGGTGTGGATAAATATTGAAAATTACACGCCTGGCTTGACATTATACATATATTTAAATTTTTACTGCCATGATTTATCGGGAAGTTGAACAAAAGATAAAAAGTGCATTTACATTTTGCTGCCTTATTTAAATAAATAACAGAATGGTCATAATAATAACTATTCTTTCACACCTCTTTAGACAGAATTATTATTACAGGTTGAGAAATTGAAGAAAATTTAAATCTGATATCACATCTGTATGATTCTGTTTGCTTCAAGTTCAAGTTCGCCATATCTACATTATAAGAACGTAAAATTTTCAGAATTAAATTTGAAAAAATAAAATAAATAAATATATCATCACGTCTTTTACCCATTACTGGGTGTGGCACTCTGCCGAAGCAGATCTCGGTAAGTGATACATTTATGCGCGTGAAGTGCGGTTACCAGCCGTCAAATCATCATCCTTAGGGATGTAAAGTATAACTTTCTTCTCCCAATTATGAGAAAATAATTTTATTTTCTACCAGTGTTATGAAAAAAGTTTTTTTACTGACTGACATTAAAAATGGGCTTTTGTTGGCAATTGACAGGCTGTGAAGTGCTTCTTTTACAGCCTAGTCTATACAGGTGTTGCTCTGGAAAAACAACTAATATTACATTTATGATTTAATTTAAGAAATATTATTATAACCGCATATCGCTTCATTAATCCCGAGTGGTATTACCATTCCGTCGTCTCTTTTCTTTATATATTTAAATTTAATTATCTTATAGTCACAAAAAGCAATACGACATTTTTGAAATTATGAATGACAAATTTTATTTTACATAACCATTTTTTAGCAAATACATTATGACTACGATGATGCCGATAGCATTAAAACAAAAATTCATATTAATTTTAAACAATTGACAAGAAAATACGACAAAGAAGCAAATTTGCCTAATTAAACAAATAACTATTGTTGGATGGAAATAGAATTTTTGTAATTTTGTTTCTAAAACTGATGATTTTTCTCGCTATTAAGGTAGTTCTAGCGTGAATTTTTTTTTGCAGATCTGATTAAAACTTGGGGCTTGTAAACATTGGATAGTCATACAAATAAATATATCATCACGCCTTCTACCCATTACTGGGCGTGGCAATCTGCTGAAGCAGATCTCGGTAAGTGATATATTTTGCGCGTGAAGTGCGGTAAGTCGTCAAATCACGGCCCCCAAACATGTTAGTGGTGGAGGAGCCACAGGGAGAGCTTTTTTCAAATTATGAAAATTTGTCGCCTGTGGGAATCGAACCAGGGACCTCAGGATCCACAGGCAGACTTCATACCACTGAGCTAGCCATTCCATTGGATAGTCATACGAATCCTGTTAATATATGAAACACATTCATCGTTTGTGAACAAATATATTCGCTTGTAAAGTTGAGTTCTTATACACGGGGCTATGGCGATCATAATTGAGAATCGCACATATTTGGTTTGTGCACCTCTAAAAATTTGTAGTTTCATTTGAAAAACTAGTATGATGTTCTAGAACTATCCATGTATATTGTATCAGAAGAAGAAAGTTTTTTATCGTTTAGTAATGGATATATAGCCATAAAGTCTTGTTTTTAACGAAAAATTTAGAATCCCAATTTATAATGGCAACACCACACGGTGGTACGGTATTTGAAAATTCACTAGACCAACTACCTTTTAACAATTCATGATAATCAAATCATAATAGGTATAAAACACTCATTTTATTCAATTTTTATATTTTTTGTGCGTTTTGCCACAACCGATGGCGCCACCGTCACACTAGAACTACCTTAAGGTAATTGTCTCAAATAGTTTTGCAAGTGTAAACAGCGAGGAGACTGGACAAGAAAAGCTGTTTTATTCGTGAGACAAAGAAACGAAAGTTAGACATTTTTGGTGTGGTTTCATGTCGCAGCATTACTAATTGTTTATTGATTACAGCATAGAATCATACATATGTGATATCAACTTAGCAATCTTATCTTAATTTATTTCATAAAAGTTTTTGTTCGTTAATAAAGCCATAAAATTTTGACAACACCAAAAATAAATTACTTTTATAATCGATTCATAATTCCCGTGACAACATAAAAGATAATAGTCATTAAAACTAAAAATATGAGCGTAAACAAACACTCCTCTTAACTATTTCTCATGCGTTCCGATTTCGAAATTGTTAGATTTATTGCCGCCGATTGAGATGCGTCTTGTAAGGTGAAAACGATCTGTTGTACGACACTCTATCCGTGTCAGCTTCTGTAACATCTCCTGGAGCCTACGACGTTTAATATCGAGCATAGAGACTTAGTATCAGACACTGTTGTCATTTAATTACGTTGATACATAATTTCGCGACGCGAACAAATAGGCAAATACGAGGCGAAACGTGGCAAACAAGCAAGTAGCTTCTCGTAAAATCAATTGTGTTTTGTAGTATAATCTGAAATTCAGACAGTTTTTGGCTTATTTGATATGATAAGCTCATGAGAATATATTCTTAAGTATGAGTATACATAAAAAACTTGCAATGCAGCATGATCATATAATAATTTTTATTTCTGTCATTTCTTATTTTAGTTTTTGAGTGAAAAATCAAAGATTGACGGTGTTCAGTTAAATTTTAAGGATAAGTTAACTAAAAATATAGTTGTATCCATTGCCCCTCCTTAAATATCAAGTGTCACTTAAGTAAATTGAATCTATTGCTGGAAGCATTGAGGTAGTACTAGCGTGAAAAAAAATTTTGCAGATCTGAATGAAATTTGGCGCACGTAAACATTGGATAGTCATACGAATCCTGTTAATATATGAAACACATTAATCGTCTGTGAACAAATATATTTGCTTGTAAAGTTAAGTTCTTATACATGGGGCTTATGGCGATCATCACTCAGAATCGCACATATTTGGTTTGTGTACCTATAAAATTTTGCAGTTTCATTTGAAAAACTAGTATGATGTTCTAAAACTATCCATGTATATTGTATCAGAAGGAGAAAGTTTTTTATCGTTTAGTAATGGATATGTAGCCATGCAAAGCCTTGTTTTTAACGAAAAATTAAGAATCCCAATTTATAATGGCAACACCACACGGTGGTATGGTATTTGAAAATTCACTAGACCAACAACCTGTTAACAATTCATGATATAGTGAGGGTTATAAAACAACACATGAGGAAAGAATGACACATTTTTCACTACGTGTACTTATAATTTATTTCACTGCTAAAATTTTTATTCTCTGGGAAAATGTCACCTGGATGTCACTAATGTAAAATCATACCTTTGCTTTCCAGTTGTCATGGATATGACTTTACTTTTCGTCCTTATAAAAGAAAAATGTTCTTTGCTAGAGATGAAAAGCATCACTTTCTTCTCTCAATTGAGGGAAGAAAATTTTGCCTAGGTCGTTAAAAAGTTTTTTTGAAGCCGATTGTGTCCAGATTCCAAATCTTTTTCAGGCAGATTCACAGAGCAGATTAGCGCTAACACCATTTTTAATTTCATTTGTAACTCTCTTTCTAATGTGAGAAACAAGCTTATTTTAACTTGAGTTAAAAAGACTATTAATTAACTCCAAATGTAATAAAATTCTTGAATCTGTTTTGATTTGAAACATAGTTATAAATAGTATTAAAAATGATGTTAGCGTTAATCCGTTTTATGAATCTGCCTGTTTAATATTTGTACATGTTAGTGGAATGGGAAGTTGGCCTAGCTTCATCAGGAATAATTTATTTGGGTGTAAAAAGTCAACGACTCATATTGTTTGTTATAAGTTTTTCATGTAATAGTCTTTATTATACATTATTTTAATTATTTTTGGCATAGCAGTATCATAAATTCTAAGCAGTATTTTTGGGAAAATTGGCAAGAAACTTGTTTATCCAGCAAGTAAAAGCCTCTAAAATGTAAATCAATCTCACATCTAACGCTAACAAAGTTTTTAATTAGTTTCTTGTGAGCATACATAATCTGATAAGCAAAACTAACGGTATATCCTCCTTGCTGTTCAATAAACATTTGACTTAACAAATAAACAATTCATAAGTAAGCGTCTGGCACGACGGTTCACTAACCCTTAAAAGATTTTTTACATTACGATATTTTCTAAACAAAATACGGTAGTTACGTGCATAAAATATTCACAGTTCCACGAATCGTAGTTTTTCAAGCACATGATTGTGACTACATTTCTACGTAAATAAAATAAATGAATACTATAAAATAAAAACAGATAGACTGAGTTAATTGCGCAGCCTACGTGATAGATGACATGAAGAAAAATCTCAAAGGTTACGCAACTAGACGCGTTGACAAATTCAGATCGTATCGTTTTCATATTAATGATCTGCGATTTTTCACAACTGACAGTTTCAAAACAAATGTTATTTTTATGCTGCAATAGTTTTTATATTTTAGTAGTTCTGGCAATACGTTTGAATGACACAGTCCTACATATCAAAATTGAATATTTAGCGGACAGGACAATCACCTCACAACCTTGCTTGCTTTATTTATTTATTTATGCCACTCTGTACAACAGAAAATGTATTCTCAATTACAGTAAAGGGTGCGAACTCATCAAGTTGTAGTGTAGAAGTTCATATATATATATATATATATATATATATATATATATATATATATATATATATATATATATACATATATATATATATATATTTATATATATATATATATATATATATATATATATATATATATATATATATATAATATACACGAGGGCAGGGTAAAAAGTCACTGAAAAATAAAACAGATGGCGCCACAATCGCAAATCTCATGTGACATTTGTGATGTACCATCTTTAACTAGAACGCATTAAAATTTTCAGACTGATATGTCATTCAGTTCTGTTTTGACACCCATCGAAAGCAAGCAACCTTGAGGATTTTTGAAAACATGGAAAATAGTTAATTTCGCGTCTTGATTAAACATTATTTCTTGCGTGGAAAAAACATTACGCAAACCAAAGCATTGCTTGTTAAACATTATGGGGACTCCTCACCATCGATTGGAACGATTCACAAGTGGTTTACTGATTTTCGTTGTGGTAGTATGATCACAAAAGACGCCGAAAGTTCTGGTCGTCCAATTGAGGTTACAACGCCAGAAATCGTCGATAAAATTCATGGTATGATATTGGACGATCGGCGAGTTAAAGTGCACGAGATTTCTGAGGCTATGAGCATCTTAACCGAATGGGTACGGAACATTTTGCATACATTTTTGGATATGAGAAAGCTATCTGCCAGATGGGTGCCGCATTTGCTCTATGTTGACAACAATCGCGACCGTGTGACAAGTTCAAAGTGTTTGGGCGATGTTCAAGCACAATAAGAAGGACTTTTTTCTCCAGATTTGGCCCCCTGCGATTTTTATCTATTTCCAAACTTGAAGAAATAGTTCGGCGACAAACACCTATTTTGAAGGATTGCCAAAATCGTATATATATATATATATATATATATATATATATATATATATATATATATATATATATATATATATATATATATATATATATATATATCTAGCTAGAGTGGGATTCGAATTCAGGATCTTTGTATTCGAATGACGTAACGCTATCCACACCATCGTACTGCTGGTATACTCGTATATAAAAAATATGACTGTAAAAATATAAATTATAAGTTTGATGTAGTGTAATTCGAATTAATTTAATTTAATAAATACATAAATAAATTGCTAGTTCATCGACTAATTTTAAATTAAATGAAGACTACCATACCAAGATATGTATTACATTTTTTAGATATTTCTTTTTCTCGTTATTTTCTGATGCATTGCAATATTCTTTACATTTCTATTTTAAAATAGTTTTGAAAAGAAACAAAATTAAAGTCAAGAACGAAATATGAATAAACCGTTTGATATTTCCTGTATCTGTCGGCTTCGAATGCAATGAAGCAAACTCAGTGATAATAATAACAAGCGAGTACGGAATATTTCTCGCTTGCTGGATCCTTTGATGTCGAACTCTAGCGAGAAGTTCACTTATTGTTGATGTGCCGTGTCAATTCCGCTGTCTATTAAATTCCAGCTCGAGGTGTCTGAATCATTGGCGTTGACTTTGCTCGTATTGTGGTCTCATGGCTAGAAGAAGTGATGTGCTATTGTTAAGCATATGTGGATTCAGCAGACGAATTTATACATTTTTTTATTCGCTACATTTTTTTTTCTTACTGTAATTTTTTTATTTTAATTTATAGTTGTTTTCCGCAATAAAAAGACTAATACTTTTTGTTATTTTATCGTGTCAGCTTTCATGTCTTTTTTGTCAGTTTAATTTACTAAATATGTGCTTGATTTTCTTATTCTTAAGAAGAAATATACTGTTATTGAATATTAATCATATTCAACAATGGAAAGTAATACTTTTTACATTCTGCTGTACAACTACAGTAGCTCTGTAACATTTTGTTGTGGCCGTATTGTCAAATTTTATTCTTTAGATACTAGTTTAGCAACTATTAAATACATATTTTGACTTTACCTTAATTATAAAATTATGTAGGATGTGAAACTATGCAGATTCAAGATCGGATGTTTCTGTAAGCGCAACAACCATCATCAGCAATAAATAAATAACTAATGAATAAATTGAAGTAAAAAAAATAAATAAATATATCATCACGCCTTCTACCCATTACTGGGTGTGGCACTCTGCCGAAGTAGATCTCGGTAAGTCATATATTTTGCGCGTGAAGTGCGGTTACCAGTCATCAAATCACGGCCCCCAAAGATGTTAGTGGTGGAAGAGCCACAGGAGTAGCTTTTGAAATTATGAAAATTGTTTGTCGCCTGTGGGAATCGAACCAGGGTTCTCAGGATCCACAGGCCGACTTCATACCACTGAGCTAGCCACCCCATTAAAGTTACACAAATAAATTAAATAAACAAGTATATCATCATGCTTTTTACCCATCACTGGCTGTAATACTCTATCATAATAGATCTCGGTAAGTGATATATTTGTGAAAGTGAAGTGCGGTTACCAGCCATCAAATCACGACCTCCAAAGATGTTAGAGGAGGAGGAGCCACAGGAATAATTTTAATGTGGTAAAAATTGTTTGTCAACTGTAGGCATCTTACCGAGGTTCTCATATCCACATGCCGACTCGATACCACTAAACTATCTACCCCATAAAAAAGAAAAACAAAATAAAATGTACAAAAATTTCAATCCTGAGACTACATAGTTCCACATCTTACATAATTATAGGATCTACAACTTTTACTTCAATACTATAAAATTTTACGTAAGTATTTCAATTTTTCAATGTGGCACTTTATTTATGGCCTGAACTTTCTGGAAATCCTGAAAATATTCTGCAATTGATAAACCTAACTTGAAATCCTTAAAAAAAATGGAATTTGTTTATAATTTCTACAACAGAATTATTTTACTAGGAAAAGAATATTTGTTTAATTTAGTATCTTTTGGTTATTCAGAAAAATCAGTTTTTTTGTAGCAATTGTCTGACACAATTAATTGAACAAGTACTATTTTTGACAGTTCTTATCAGGGTTGAAAAAACGCGGTTTTTTTTTAAAAAACACCGACCCACTGGGTTTTTTTAGGTTTATTTGGGCATTATTGGATTTTTTATAATATTGACAAATACACTTTTTAATTCAAGTTATTTAATTCTAGATTAATTTTGTATATTATGTTTAAAATGTATATTGTACACTACTAAACATTAAAACAAAATTTATGTACTATTATGTAATAATTGCAAAAAAATATATTTATTTCACTGTGAATTAAAAACATAATATGCTCTATCATGTTATTTTCATACTTATTTAATTTAAAACTATATTTCAAATTTATCGGTAAAAAGATTGGGTATCAATCAATTTTTGTAATACGAACATAATATAAGACAAATAATATTTGGTCTTAAACTAGTTTGAAATTGACATTTGTCAAAGTAATGCAAGGTGATACTACGATGTGATGTAATAAATGATAATTTAAGTTTAATGTTTTATTTTATAAAGAGATTACATATTATTACGTTGTAAAATAAATAAAAGATATTTATGTTTCGAGATTTGAATCTATCTTAAAATTCACCCTGGATTAATTTTCAACCATTCAACCAAATGGGTTTTTTAATGGGTTTATTTGGGTTTTTTTAGGTGGGTCTTATTAAAAAACCCAGGTGGGTTTTTTTTGGGTGGGTAAAATATGAACAACCCTGGTTCTTATTCTAGTTTTCATAGTAATTAACTAAACAGATTTAATATTTAGATACAGAATTTTTCTCTAAAACAATTTTCAGGAATTTTGGGGTGCAAAGATCAACTTTGCTATGGAATAGCCTGATTTTTTTGTAATTTTTCAAATCCTTAAATCTCCTAAAATTTTATATTTTGAAACTAATAGATACCGTGTTATTACACTTAACCTTGATATTTCGCTAAAAAGTCTAAATATAAAATTTAATTTCAATATTTCGAAAATTATTAAAGAGAAAATGACCGACAGAAAAACATGATTATAATACTTACTTGTACTTTTACAAATATGTATTTTATATATTTATTTTTATCGAGTATTAAAATAATTTATGAGCAATTTGACACAAATATTTCCAATTATATATTATATAAATAAAATTAATTTTCTACGTACTAGTATGCGATTGTTTGATCAGTTAATAAATATTTATAAACAACTAGATAATAATCATAAATTCTGTAAAGCAGTTTTACGATTAATAGAAGGTAAAATTCTATGAAGATATTAAAGATTAATTACATATTTAATATTTACGATTATCGACAGTTCTCAACTTTCATCTGAAAACTGAAAACTCACTATAAAAAAAGAAACTAAAAACAGTTTTATTTGCTGGTCCCGAGAGCTCGAGAGTACGGATAAAATAATACGCCGGTTCGGTTCTATTATCCGAAATGTTTTACACAATAGCGTTTCGCTTTACTCCGAGTGCAGATACATAAATTTTTTATCCATTGCCGTGCAAAATTCGCAGCGTATAGATTTTGTGTCATGTTTCCAATACGGCGGCGGACATGAATTGTGCCGGTTTCCTGGAAACGAGACGGCATTGTTCACTGTGGACTACGTGGTGTATTGTGTTCGCGTTTTAAATTGTTTGTATGCGGACTAAATATTCACGGTCGTTCCGACGTCTTCATTCGCTCGTAACACAACGTGTAGGTAACGAAACGGAGCCTGTAACGTAGACGTAGACGCTGTGATCTGATCTTCAGCTGCTTCAGTGTTGCTAGCTGCTAAGATCACAATGCCAGGAAACGAAATGAGTACTTACACGTTTAATAAGCCAAAGCGAATGTTATGCAGCGCATCAGACTGGAATGTACTTTGTAGATAATTTGCAAATTTGCACGGAAAAAGCTAAATTAACTTGTAGTTGCACCAGGATTCATGAAAATCGAAGTTGCTAACAGAATTCTTGCTCTTACTTGATCTTTTTGAAACAAAATATTACCTACCTGTTTTACATGTGTAAGTAATTTCAAAATATTAATTAATTTCTAAATAATCGTGGAAAATGATTTAAAAATATGGTGAATAAAATAAATAAACAAATATATCATCACGTCTTCTATCCATTGCTGGATGTGGCACTCTGCCGTAACATATCTCGGTATATATTTGCGCGTGAAGTGCGGTTACCAGTCGCCAAATCACGACCCCAAGGATGTTTTTGGAGCCACAACATAACCTTAAATTGCAGTATTCTGAACACAATTAATAAAAAGAACCGAACAAAGTAAAATATATCGATAAATGATTTTATTTAAAGAGTAAGTGAAATTACATAATATTTATTGTTTGTGTATATTAATAACACATTGTTACAGGTGCGTTAAATTCTGCACTTGCACGCAACAAGTCTTTTTGTACTTGTTATAAAAATAACTATTTTTTACTCATTGCATTAGTTTTGCAAAAAGGTGGTTCTTTGCTAATTTAACCAATCTCGTAGCTCTTACAGTTCTCGAGATAGCAATGGTGGGACTCTTAAATGGAACACTCTGTATACTGTTCGTCACCAACTTCAAAAAAATAAATCAATTTCATTTTAACAATTTATTTTATGTATCATTTTTTTTTATTACTATGTCTGAATTTTGTAAAAATGTTGTTATGACAGTTTTAATTTAATGAAAGACGAGAAAAATTTAGTTTTTTTTTCTTCTTTCTGCGTGCTGAAAACTCCGTCTAATCCATGACGTGCGCGTATAACGAAGATCTGTTTATTTGTAGCGCTTTTTCTAAGCGAGGGAATGTACGTTGCATGGAAGAAATTTAATAAACGTGTATTTAAAATGAAAAGCAAAAAACCGAGATGCCAAGCGTCTGTCTTTGAATTGATGATGTCGTTAGTGAAATTTTTAGACGCATTGAAATGCAAATTGCTAGTTATTATTTTGATTTAATAGGAAGCGAAATCATTAACATAACTTATGCATGTTGGCTTATAATAGTTTTATTGTCGAAGAAGAGATTAATTTTTAATGATGAGCAGGGTTTAATTATATAACTGCTTGAAAGAAGAAACAAAGACGCCAACGGTGTCTAAAATACCTCTTTAAACAAGATTTTATACTCACACCTCGGGAGAAAATCGTCGTTTAAAAAACACTGTACTTACTTCAGGAATTTTATAATTGCTACCTTTACGGAGAGAAATATACATTATTATTTGTGCTTCCTCAATTTTATTTTTATTGACAATTAGAGTCGAGGATAAAATTTAGCCAATAGCTGTTTACTTAAGTAAGTAAGAAATCTATACATTCCTAAGACAAATACAAGTAAAACAAACAGGAGTATGTCGATTTTCAATGAAGGTCCAGCTATTTTTAATAATTTACCCACTTACATCAAATATTTTAATTCATTTCGGATATTCAAATCTAAATTAAGATTAGTTATGTAATTTGTAACACTATTGCTATATTTTTGTATATCTTATATATCTTTCTTATATAATTTTAGCAAAGCTACTTTAATATACTATTATAATTGAAAGCACAATTAAAAAAATATCCATGTTTCCAGTTACTTGTTTATTTATGTTTGTAATCCTGATGAAGGAAAATGCTTGTTATTGAGGTAGTACTAGCGTGAAAAAAAAATTTGCAGATCTGAATGAAATTTGGTGCACGTAAACATTGGATAGTCATACGCATCCTGTTAAAATATGAAACACATTCATCGTCTATGAACAAATATATTCGCTTGTAAAGTTGAGTTCTTATATACGGGGCTTATGGCGATCATCACTCAGAATCGCACATATTTGGTTTGTGTACCTCTAAAATTTTGCAGTTTCATTTGAAAAACTAGTATGATGTTCTAGAACTATCCATGTATATTGTGTCAGAAGGAGAAAGTTTTTTATCGTTTAGTAATGGATATATAGCCATGCAAAGCTTTGTTTTTAACGAAAAATTAAGAATCTCAATTTATAATGGCAACACCACACGGTGGTACGGTATTTGAAAATTCACTAGACCAACAACCTGTTAACAATTCATGATATTCAAATCATAATAGGTATAAAACACTTATTTTATTCAATTTTTTTTTTGAGCCTCAGTTTCGCCACTCGACAACCGATGGCGCCACCGTCACATTAGTACTACCTTAAGTGGTCTGGTAGAGTTAGCAACGAACACGGGTGGAAAAGAGTAGGAGGAAAAAAACATTGATGAGACTATTTTAAAAGAGAAGATTGGGCCATGCGTTGAGAAGGAATACTTTAATGAAAAATGTAATAGAAATGTCAGTAGAAGGATAAGGTAAAATGGCAAGAGGAGGAGGAAAATAGTAGACAATTTGGAAGAAGGAAGAAGTTACGTTGAAATAAAAAGGCAGGCGATGAGTAGAAGATGTTGGAGGAGGCATCTAGGTCCTGCGTCAAGAAAACTGTTGATGATAAACTCTGATAACGATGTACGTTTAGTACACCGAAACATTGAACTAATTTAAAATTAATAAAACAGAACTTAAACCAAAAGTATAATTAATTTTAAATACTTTGTTTAATGGATGATACGATAGATATTTGAGAACTATATGGCAACTTCTTTTAATAGTTGAATGTAGTTTAAGATAAACATCAACGAATCAATAGAAAAACTAATATTGCTGCGAAAATAAAGAATGTAGTTAGCGATAAATGTGCATTTAAAGTTTTGATATATTTTTAACCTTGATTAATTTACAATTGTAAAATATTCTTCAAGTTGACGGATCAGGAAAAAAAGAACGAACCAATTAACTTTTGTATTTCGTAAGCAGGACGTATCATTTTCGTGGTAGTTAGTTTTTTTATTGCCTCCATCCAAAACATTGTCCACCTTCGAGGTTTTAAATTACTGCTATGTAAGCACGAGCACTCCCGGGCTCCGTGTAACCGTGTTCTTCGTTCAAAACCACACAGCAGAACTCAATACAAGCTGGTTACTTTCTTTTTGGTACAGCGAAATCAGACTGCGTAACCGGGTAATAAGATATACACGAAAATACATTTATTTTGTTGTAATGCAATCTGTTTATTCAATTTGTAAAGGTATAATGCTTTGGAAGTTACTATAACTGAAATGATTACTTTAACTTTTTATTTAAAGAAGTTGGTAAAACTGTTATATTTGTTTATTTAAAAACAATTCGAAACTACTACAGATGATTATAGCTCGTAACTTCATTAGATTATTTATTATTTAACTGTCTTGAAATGAATGTTTTGTTTCTTATTTTGTCAGTTTTTGCGGTACAGTTATTGTTTGATCTCCACCCTTTTATTACCTACCTTAATTTTTATCTTGTTACTACACTATTATACACAATATTAAAAATGCCTAATATAAGTAACGGATTAATGATATTTATGGGGTGGCTAGCTCAGTGGTATGAAGTCGGCCTGTGGATCCTGAGAATGCTGGTTCCCACAGGCGACAAACAATTTTCATAATTTTAAAAACTACTCCTGTGGCTCCTCCACCACTAACAACTTTGGGGACCGTGATTTTACGACTGGTAAGCGCACTTCACGCGCAAAATATATCACTTACCGAGATCTGCTTCGGCAGAGTGCCACACCCAGTAATGGGTAGAAGGCGTGATGATATATTTATTTTATTTATGTAACAGTTGACTAACTTATTTTCCACTATTGAACATTCCCAAAATATTTTAGAGATAAATACTTCAAATAAAAGATACATTAAGTTAAATACAATTTTATATGATGCATTTACATTAAATAAATAATAATATCGTAGCGTTTGACATCAGATATATAATGGTATATTGTAGAACTGGCATGTAATGATACTCATTTTGCACAAAATGAAAGTTTATAGCATGAGTTGCAGGCGAATGCTGCAATTCATTGGGTAAGAATTGGACATTTCATGAAATTTGTATACTATACTTTTTCTACGACTACAATATTTTATTATTACACCGAGAGGTGGTTTTAACGTCCCTGTACTGCGGCCTTTCTAGGCCTATTGTACCCTCCGAGTTTCACTCCTTTCAAAGGAGACCTGTTTCTTTGACGAAGTCCAGGATTTCTTTTAATTTACATAAGTTGTTTTATTGTCCCTGAGTGCAGTTTCGGTGCTCCTACGAGACTATGTCTGCGGTATTTCGTCCTCTTCTTCGCAGCCTCTGCATAGTGGTTCTTGTCTTAGGCCCAGTATATGTCGATGCCTTTAATTCGCAGTGTCCCGTTACGAGTCCTATTATGAATTTGATATTTTGCTTTCTCATTATCAGTAAGCTTTCTGTTCTTCTCTAGGATGGTTCATTCAGGAATAGCTTCGCTTGTCGCTGACCTGGTGATTCCTGCCAGTGAGTTTTATGCCATTGCAAATGCAAAGTTTTGATTTCCTGCTTGATTATTTCGTGTGAAATTCCTACAATATTGTTGCCCTATTAATTTATATTTAATAATAAGTTTGTCCCGATTTCACTATTTAAATATGCTAAATTAGTATTCTGGTAACATAACAATCCGTGACATATGATATTTATATCTCACATTACGTACAGTAACCGTGAGATATGAAAATGTGTGTAACAATGACAAGCATATCTAATAGCAAGTTGCACCAACAAAACTTAAATTTTAAACTTGGTTTGAATACATAACAGCATATCCAATGCTTGATAGCAATATCAATTATTCCTTATATGATATGTAATAGGCTCAGACCAACCATAAGTAGACAAATTCTGCCGTATTCAAGTCAATGCAGTGTTGTGAAGTAGAAAGAGTTAGAGTAACTTGTTGGTGAGGCCGGTGCGCGGCAAGGAGTGAGTACCCTTTGATGTTATGCGAGTTGCAAACATTTGTGTAATTATTTTTATATTCAATTACTTACTTTTCATACATCAAAGTAAAGGTTAGTTTTTGACATATTAAGTGTTTTGTATACGCACGTTTGTATTTAAATAAATAAAATGCTCGCGTCTGATAACTGTCATCAACAAAAATGCAACCCGCATAACACCAAGTGGTACTAGCTCTTTGCCGCGCACCCGTCTCATCAACACGTTATTCTAACCCTTTCTACTTCACAACAAACGTTGTTCTCCGTCTACTTATGGTTGGTCTGAGGTATCGAGTTGGACTTCTTCTTCAATGGCGCTACAGCCCGAATCGGGCCTGGGCCTACCGGGCACACCGAGCCGCAGTTTTTACTCTGCCGTACTGCCGGTTTCCGTAGTCGATGTTACTTTTTAAGGCATATGTATAAGTGACTAGCTTATAGCGCCCGAGTATGATTAATACAAGTAACTGTATTTTTTATTTAACGACAAATCATACTTTGTCGACAGGCGGATTCGAACTGATGAACCTTGGTTCGAGTGACGTCACAGTATGCTAAGAGATGTGCATTAACACGCTGAAACATACGAAAAATATTGAATTTATGAGTGAATATCATCTTGAAAGTATGAAAAAAGAAATAAAGTGCAAAATAGATATTTTTTTATACATATTTAACTAATATCTACTATTCATTTAAAAAAATCGAAGTTAGTTTTACATTATATATTAACTTCATACCACTTTCGTTATCATAACAATTTCAGAATACACAATAACAATTATTTATTGTATTATTGTTAGATTTTGCTAAATTAAACATTGCCAATTTTAGCATACATCGAATAAAAGATTAATGAAATAGGGATATAGAAACAAGTGGATGGATGTGATTGAGGGTTTGTTGCGTGATTAAAGATTTCGAGTTCGAGTTGGACTATGGATTTGAAAATCCAGGTTCGATTCGCACAACTGACAAACAATTTTCACCCTGGGGCTTCCCCACCAATAACATTTTTGGGGGCCTTGATTTTAAGGTTGGTAATCGTACTTCACACGCGCATAAATATATTACTTATCGAGATCTACTCCGGCAGAGTGATACACCCAGTAATGGATAAAAGGCGTGATGATATATTTTTTAATTTTAATTTAAACCTAGTTTAAAATTTAAGTTTTGTTGGTGTTGGTGTAGACAAAGTTAGTTAACTGCTAGTTAATCGCTGGTAGGTCGTAATCGGCGTTTATACTAGCGGTTTATGATTGTTTTATGGACGCGCCTCGTATTTATATATTAGATAGTCTATTGTGTTATTTAAGTGAGTAATAATAAAGAAAATAATGACGAAGAGAATTTATGTAGAATGGTTGATAGATGAGAATGGGGAAATAAAAAACTGTAGTCTATAAGTAATTCAATTACATAAAGTTGTGGTTGCATGCGATAGGATCAAAAATAAACAGTTTGCTCACACAAACACTTCATAACAACGACTCCGAAACTACATTCAACTAGACATGAAACGTAACATAACTTCTAAGGATCCAAGTATACTACGATATCAGTTTCCCTCTACCCTTGACTTGAGCCGGGCGACAGAAGCGACACTATCGTTCCACATTTCGAACTACACAAAGCCAGCCGACGATCGGTGCTGAATTCATGCATTTCTTATCACTCCTGTTTGCTCAATCTTCTACATTGACCACCAAGGCCACCGTGATGCAATAGCCCCTCGCGATGCTCGTATTTTTCACAGTTCGAAGCACGTGAAATGTTTCTTTCGAGGGGTTTGGCCGTCGATGTGGAAAGAAGAAAGCCTTGTTTACAATGGAACAATATTTTTACTTCATCAATCATAATTAGGGGGATCCTTACTGGCTCGATGGAGCCATTCGATTTATGGTAGACAGTTTTATTAATTCGTTTATTTGTAGATAGGGGTTTACATTTTTGTATTTTTATTTCTCGTGCTTGTAGACGATCTATAAAAACTACTTTGCATAGTATCAGACCCTCTTAATTAATACCTAATTAATTATGCTTGTATTAACATCTACTAATTTTTATTTCTTTTTTCAGGTGAGTTTCATTACACAATTTAATCCGCTACTGGCACTACAGTCGAACACGTATTCGTAAGTACAAATAACAAAAAATATTTTCTCTTTATAAAGAAGTATTGAATAGTCTTAGAACTCTCGTTTTATTTTATGTAAATTACACACTAAGAGTGTTCCTAATATCCAATGGCGTGCAGTCCATATGTGCAAAGTATGCCCTGTGCACCACAGAAATATTTCAGAAAATATAAAATGAAGTATTTATGCAACCATGAATACAAGGGCGTTGAGCGCGTATCGCACTAACTAAATGTCTGTGCTTAGAGGACGTGTACGCATTAGTCGTGCACGCTGATCCATCTCTAGCCAAAATCCTACATTCATCCAGCGCGGAATATTCTGGCTGACTAGGAGACCTATTCTAATTAGTTGGCGACTAGATTTAGCGACTGTTTGACGTCATATTTGGCGACTTTGATACTGGCGCCATCTGTTGGTAGAGTTAAAAAGTACAGTCCTGACGTCATTGTTGGCGACTGGTCGCTTACGGAGTCGCGTATGCAAGCGACTAGGACAATGCTGTTGCAAAGTGTCATGGCGTCAGTCGCTTAGCATTTTTTGGTTGATTAGTTTCGAAGTTAGAAAAGTTTTATATTTTTATGCACTGTATATTATTATTATAAAATGTAAATATGAGTAGGATCTGCCAATTATTAAACAAAATCCAAATGCAAATAAACATTACCGATTAGTAGAACCACAATATCGTCGTTTACAAATTAATAATAATTTTTAATGTAACAATGTTTATTTAAGATTTATACAATTTATTTTTAAAATATTACCAATTACTTGAAAATTACTAAAAATTTCGTCACTTTGTGATATGTCAAGTTTAAGCAATAACATACAAATATTTGAGTTTAACAAAGAAAAACAAATATCAATAAGTGGCTGTCAGAAATTTTAAGTACCAACACAAAATACTCCGTGGTTCCGATTAATACCAACGTAAGAAATTAAAATCCCTGTGACATTGATTGCATCGTGACGTCATTGACTTAGCGACTGAAACTAGTCGCCAAGCAGTCGATAAGAATTAGAATACGTCTCCAGAGAGAGATAAAATATTAGTAAAAATATCGCTTGTATTCTGACTCTGCACTGTGAATTGTACACTTGCTTTGTTTTTAGCAAGAATAGCTGCATTGTTTTGATTACAGTAAGATTTGCAAACGAACTTTTCCATGCGGTCTAAAAATCACTCGGATTAAATTTTTCTCGACGATAATGATCGTTCTGATTCTGTTGTAGACAGTGTATTTGTAAATTCAGCCAAAATTAGTATCGGGGTTTGTTTGTGGGATGCGTGCGTTTGGTGGACTTCGGGTTTATTTGTTTAAAATGTGAGAAAATGATTGATATTCAAATAAATGTATTAAAGTTTTCGATGTACGAACGCAGAGAATATCTTATACAGAACGCAAATTGTGGTGAGGGAAAGTGTAGTCCAAGTGGATTTTAGGCCGCATAATTTTAGACGGGGTGGATATTAGTCTGCGTTGTTTTAGTCATGAATTAAAGTTTCGCTGGTATTTGAATTATAAAAATAAATAAATATATCATCACGCCTTTTACCCATTACTGGTTGTGGCATTTTGCCGAACCAGATCTCGGTAAGTTATATATTTATGCACGTGAAGTGCGGTTACCAGCCGTCAAAACACGTCCCCAGAAGATGCTAGTGGTGGGGGGGCAATAGAGGTAATTTTAATGTGAAGAAAATGTTTGTCGGTTGTGGGAATCGAAGTAGGGTTCTCAGGATCCACAGGCCGACTCGATACCACTGAGGCACCTATCCCATATGTACTTTCTCGTTATTGCGGAGAAATGAAACTTTTCTGGCTAATATTTTTTTATTATTTTTCAATGAGGTAGGCTCATTTAATTTTTTATTTCTCTCAATATATGGCCATTTAAATAATAATATGTTATTGTTACTATGAACTATTGTCAAGGGTGATTAATATTAATTGTATTTATGGGATAGCTAGCTCAGTGTTAAGTCGGCCTGTGGATCCTGAAAACCCTGGTTCGATTCCCACATGCGACAAACAATTTTCACTATTTTAATGCTAGCCCTGTGGCTCCCCCACCACTAATATATTTGAGGGCCGTGATTTGACGACTGGTAACCGCACTTCATGCGCAAAATATATCACTTACCGAGATCTGCTTCTGCAAAGTACCACATCCAGTAATGGGAAGAAGGCGTGATGATATATTTATTTTTAATTTATTATTATTAATATTATTTTTCATTCTTAAATATTTATTCGTTATTTTAGAAAAAAATGCTTCAAATAAAACTTGTATAATATTTAGTTTTATGTCTCTTTTATTTTAAACTTTTTGCTCGAAAATAATTTTTAAATCGAGAAATAAAATTAGACTTCTTTAATTGTCTCTCAACTGATTTTATTTTTAATTTGTGTGCTAAGCATTTCTATTGTAATTATACGTATTTTATTATTATAATAAGAAAACTTTTTGACAGTCTCCTGAGAACCATTAAACTTAACCATCAAACAACAAACCTTCACCCGACTCATCACAGCTTCAAACTTCCAACTTCCATCCTATCAGAATTCTACCTCAAGGTAACACAATACCGATACCACCTGAAATTATTGATCTCGCGAATCAAGCCCGTCTTACCTTACGAGCGTCTCTTGTTTTGTCGAACTTTGTCTCCTAATAAACAACACTACATAAAACCAGCCATCGATTCCCCCCGTCAGAGAATTCCTTGTAGTGGTGTCTCCTTCTACGCAGACGAAGCTCTTGAATAAATGATACGTCGATATGATTGCGATGGGATGTTCTGTATGAATTACAGTTCGGAGATCAGATGATTACAAGGATTGTTTGGGATCGAGTAGGTGTCGGATGGTTTCAGTAAATTGTTTGAATTAAGAGTGATGTATGAGGCTAAATAGGAACGTTGACTTTTATTGTGTGTAATAAATTCTTGTTTAACAACGAATATTACAAGGATACTTAGTATTATGATCGAGGCGCTGTAGATTACAAGATGGTAAATTATCATGATTCACCACTTAATTCTAAAATTTTGCTGTTCGTTCGTTCTTGATTTATACATAAACTTTAAAGCTTATTTTTGTACAATACATTTTGTAATTAAATTGAATTATAAAGAGAAAAATTGGAATACCACCAGAGTTTGAACCTGGGACCCATGAACTCCGATCATGTGCTATTTTCTCTCTATTTTGATATGTGTCATAGGCAGCCTTGATCTCATGAGTTTTTCATATACTGAAAGATTTTTCAGTGATAACAGTGTTAACAGTGTTAACAGTGTTACTGTAGACGACTCTTGTGTAAAGTCTTTCAGTATATGAAAGACGTGGGATCGAGGCTGCTTATGACATAAAATTTATCAAATATAAATATATCATCACGCCTCTTACCCATTACTGGGTGTGGCACTCTGGCGAAGCAGATCTCGGTAAGTAATATATTTATGCTTGTGAAGTGCGGTTACCAGCCGTCAAATCTCGGCCCTCAAAGATGTTAGTAATGGTGGAGCCACAGGGATAATTTTAATTTGGTGAAATATTTGTCGGCTGTGGGGATCCAACCAGGGTTATCAAGATCCACAGGCCGACTCGATACCACTGAGCTACTTACCCTATAATATAACAAAATAAATAAATAAATAAAATAAATATATCATCACGCCTTCTACCCATTACTGGGTGTGGCACTCTGCTAAAGCAGATCTCGGTAAGTGATATATTTTGCGCGTGAAGTGCGGTTACCAGTCGTCAAATCACGGCCTCCAAACATGTTAGTGGTGGAGGATCCACAGGGATAGCTTTTTCAAATTATGAAAACTTGTCGCCTGTGGGAATCGAACCAGGGACCTCAGGATCCACAGGCCGACTTCATACCACTGTGCTAGCCATACCATATATAACAAAATAAAGAGAAAAATTAACTAAAAGTCAAATTTGAATTACTTGGCGACCACAGCTTAGTTGATTAAAGCTTATGACAGGAATTCATATGTCTCAGGTTCAAATTATAACGGTATCCTAATTTTTTTCCTCATAATTCAATTTGATTGTAACAATTGTTAAGCATTTACTTAAAAATACTAATTAAATACATTTTGAACAATATATTATGCTCTAAAAAATATTCATCACGTTGTTTTCTACGCTTCTAGTGTGATAGGCCTTAATTTGCAGATTTCGATAAATGATATCTTTATCATGCATTTTAGTGTCCTAAATAACAGCATCCAAAAATGGAAATAAAGATACAGCATATGGATATCTCGGTCTATAAATTATTATCTTATAACTTAGGAATTGGAAATCTATAAATATAAAGGTAATACAAAATAGAAAAACAATTATGTCGTCATTGAATCTAACAAAAGAAATACCTAGTAATTTTTTCTAATTTCTTAAGGTGACAGAAACATAATTAGTACCTTATATTCGTATACATATTGTGCTACAAACAAATTCAATATAAAAGTACAACTAATTTTATAAGATGGCTAGCTCAGTGGTATGAAGTCGGCCTGTGAATCCTGAGAACCCTGGTTCGATTCCCACAGGCGACAAACTATTTTCATAATTTCTAAAACTATCCCTGTGGCTCCTCCACCACTAACATCTTTGGAGGCCGTGATTTTACGACTGGTAACCGCACTTCACGCGCAAAATATATCACTTACCGAGAGTGCCACACCCAGTAATGGGTAGAAGGCGTGATGATATATTTATTTTATTTATTTATTTAATTTGCTTTCTTCTAGTTTAACCGAAATTTTGTATATTTGTAATGATATAGTTTGAATTGAAGTTATAAGGCTTCTTTGCATGCAAATTCTTTTAATGATCAATTTGGCAGAAGAGAAAGAAAACGATAAATCACTTCTCACAATTTTCGAAATCGTTTTTATTATTCATTGTTACCTCAATACCCAGCAATCAGCATAATTGAATTACCTCGACATTCGTCGATTCAAACCTCCACTATAATTTAACTACTCCCAAATCGTGCGAAAAAACTCTTCCAAGAACCGATTCTTACACAATTCATTGCTTCTGTGAAATTTAATATACAAAATTCCATCGGAAAGAAATAAAATTCTTCACATTCATACAAACATCACCTGTATGAAGGGTCATTGTGTCTTGGATTAAAAAATTGTCGAAAAATACAGATTTAGCCCTTCGAAAGGAATTCTGAAATTCCTCGGGAGCTTTGCGAATAATAATGAGCTGGTCTGGTTTTTGCTTGCGATCGGTTTATAACGAAGAGAAAGATTCTCTAGGATTACAAGATGTTTTTGCTTTTGATTAATACCTTGTTTGAAGGCTATGCTTCCAGACTTTGTGCAAGGCTTGATACAATACATTCCCTAGAGTGGAGATATTGTCAGGGGTGGCAAATATCACGCAAGTAGCTTAACCTCTTTTTGCGTTGCCATTTTAGTAAAAGTTTTTATTTTCTTGTTAACGTTTACCCCAGATATGTGGAGTTGAAGTTATGCTGTATTGGGAAAAAATATTGACATGTTGACTTTGACATGTTCTTATTTTTCAGGTTTTAATGATATATCGTTAGAAATTGATTTACGGTACTTTCATACTTGTTTTTTTAGGAATACGAAGTAGGTGATAAACTCGTAACATTAATATAAATTATTAATTTTCCTGTGGTATTTATAATTGCGTACAGATTATGATTTGTGATATAAATTCATAAAGAAATAAATAAATATATCATCACGCCTCCTACCAGTCCTACCCATTACTGAGGATCGCACTCTGCCATGCAAAAGAAATGATAAATAATATACTGCAATGGGATCCTGGAAGAAAAAGAAGAGGAAGGCCGAGAGCAACATGGATGCAACATGTAAAGGAAGATCTAAACAACATAGGGATCACCGACTGGAAAGCAAGAACTGCAGACAGGAAAAAATGGGAAAAGATATGCAAGAGAATATAAGAAGATCAAGAATACGGGAGTGATCCCCCCAAATTAATGGATCGAGAGAGCTTCGAAAAGAGGCGGTTTAACCCCACAATGGGGTGTAAAACCACGATGTATGTACTCTGCCATAACAGATCTCGATAATTGATATATTTTGCACGTGCGGATACCAGTCGTCAAATCATGGCCCTCAAAGATGTTAGTGAAGGGGGAGCCACAGAGGTAGTTTTCATGTGTTCAAAATTGTCGGTTGTGGGAATCGAGCTCGGGGTCTTAAATCCACAAGCTAACTCGATACCGCTAAGCCACAAGTGACAATTCGCGAATTAAAATTTCGTTGACTAATAATAATAATAAACAAAAATACAACTACATCCAACTAGTTTGGATTTTGTTATAACCTTTGGTCCCCTTCTAATTAATACATAAATATATCATCTCATCTTTTACCCATTTCTGGGTGTGGTATTCTGCCGTAACAGATCTCGGTAAATGACATATTTTTGCGCGCGAAGTACAATTACCAGCCGTTAAATCGTACATACATACATACATATCTTCAAGCTATATCCCAACAAATAGGGTAGCACGAACCCTAAAATCACTCATTAGATTCACTCATCACACTCATAAAATAATCAGCCCACGTCAAACATTTTCATCCAAACAAACCACCCTCACTTCAACCACATTCATAGATCACTCCATATAAACTCACTCATTTATTACACTCGAAATCATTATCACACAACAAACCTTCAATCACATCATTCCTATTCACTTATCATTCATTTTCTTTCTTCAACGTACATAAGATATGCTTAAAACATCTCAAATTACTCACGTTTACTCCTAACAACTAATCTAATAACGAAACTAACAACGAATCTGCAAGATTAGAAAAGATGAAAGCGATAGCTTGCACTTGTATATGAAAGAAAAGTCCACACACTGTAGTAACTGAAAATGAAATAAAAAGATAAGAAAGGGAGGAAGCGTCGACCTGCGCTTGTTTTTGAAAGTATATTCCACACAATTGTAGTTAAACACTCAATGTAAGATCAGAAAACGAATAAAAAAGATAAGAAAAGAAGGGAGTGTCGTCCCTACGCTGGTTTTTGAAAGTGAATTTCACACAATTCCAGTTAAACACTGTACGTAAGAACTGAAAACGAATTAAAAAATAAGAAAGGAAGGAAGTGTCGCTCTACGCTTGTTTTTGAAAGTAAATTCCACACAATTGCAGTTACACACTCAATGTAAGATCAGAAAACGAATAAAAAAGATAAGAAAGAAGGGAGTGTCGACCCTACGCTTGTTTTTGAAAGTGAATTTCACACAATTGCAGGTAAACACTCTAATGAAATTACTAAACAACAAAACTAGAATCTAAAATCCTGCGCTTTTCTGAAATCATCAGATTCATTCCGCAATTAATCTTCGCCAAAAATTAAATCGTGTTCTCCAAAAATGTTAGTTTTAATATAGTGAAAAGTTTATTGACTGCGGGAATCGAATTCCGGTTTGGTCGACACGATACCACTGAGCCAGCAAGAATGAAAATGTAAATGATCACATGTTAAAATCTCGCGGTCAAATGAGAGTATAACTGAATTTTTTATGTATGTGAAGAAAATCGCAACGTATTTTTTTAATATAGTTTAGTTAAAGTGTAAACTTGTTTGTAGATTTTTCTCTTCGTGTCTGATTTTAAGTAATTAAATATTGGTTGAAAGTTTAGTTTTTTCTGTGGATGTTAAATTTAGCAAGTAGAAGTAATTAAATTGGAAGTGACAAATCCTATTGTTATCGTTCGATTATCTCATGTGTGTTCTTTGTCGCGTGTTTTGGCACCCCTGGTAAGCGAGAGAAAGGTTCGCAGACGAAAACCGTACCGCGTCTCTACTTCGTCTTTTCCACAGTATATTTTTTGTCCCACGTGTTTTCTGCTCGCATCCTGTCACCATCGATTATTTGTTTCGTCTCTTTGAAGCAAACGACTCTAATACTTTTCCCCTTTATTGGATGACTCGTGATTCTTACTCTGTAATTTACTCCGGTGTTGTCTCAACCTTCTTCCAATCGCTTTTTTATTGTCCTCTTCTTTATTAGTTTCTTTCTTTTTCTATACAATCTCACTGACATTTGTCACTAATACACATTCTTCATTTGCGCGACAAGAAAAAAATTCCTTTGATTATTTTCTTCAGTTTGTAATTTGCTAATGTCAGAACCAATTTTCACTAATCATCAACGCGACAATGAAAAAAGTCTGTCTGGTAAACAGTTTTGTATAATTTTATTATAACTGAATAAATTGTCAATCATCTCTGACTGTTCCAAGTAAACAACTAGAAAAACATTGTGTAAACTCAATTTAGCTAATGCATAGTAGTAAAGAAATGTTTTCTGCATTAGGTTTCTAAATGGAAATATCGTTTATATTTTTGCAATAAAGTAATTTTTTTCCATATTATCAGAAAAACTTGAATAAGCTCTAGTAAGCAAAACAAAAGTCAGTCGGTAATAATCCTCGAAACGAGTGCTTTGTATTTCCATCGATGAAAATAGTTTTCGTTGCTTTTATTCTCCAAATACATAAAAGAACTAATATCCATAATTCCAGAACGCTTGTACGTAAAAAAACCAACCGCATACGGTCTGCCAGTCTAGTGGAAAAAGGAATAGACAATTATCGGTAAAACAGCTTTATGTCTATTTTAAAATAAGTTGATGGTTGGTATTCGTGACCAGACGTACCAACCTTCGTTATCAATTTCCCTAGGGAGTGTGATTCGTTCCCTGCTGATAAACTATTAATTGCCTATCCGCGGTATTTATAATGCTAGCAAACCTGAGCGGATATTGATTGTCTATGTCTAGAATGTCAAAGTCGGTCGATAACTTTGGGAGTGACACTACCCTGCACTTGACGAGGATAAATACTTCGTAGAACTTTCCACTTTGCGGCAACTTTTCATTCTTCTCCAAAAAAAGTACCAAATACATCAATCTTTCTTCTTATTATTTATTAAATTAATTTCGATTATCAGCAGTAATTCATTTTGCAGTTTTTACATTCCCTACCAGAAGTATTATGATGGTGATTTTTCTGTATCTCCAGATTTTGATGACTCTTCACATATTAGAAAAGTTAATCTGTCTGAAAAAAGAGAGAGAATTTTGAATTGAAACTTTATATTTAAGCTTTTTGGCGAAGTTAAGTTCGTTAATGAGCTATACAACCAGTGATATCACTACTGTATTAATGAGTCTTTTTAGTGTTATTTCATAAATGGTTGTGTTTATCACAATAGTTATTTTTATAACAAGTGCCGAAAAAGGCTCGTTACGTGCAAGTGCAGAATTTGACGCACGAGGCTTGCCGAGTGCGGAAATCTGCACGAGCACGTAACCTTTTTCGGCACGTGTTATAAACAACATTTTTCCTACAACTGTGCGATTTAGTAAATCACTAAAATATTATCCAAAATAAAATTTTAATGATATTACTCGTGAACGATGTTTAACGGCGTTGCTATGGTTTGTTTGTTGATTGCTTGCACATTGTTCTACATTATTTTAAAATATTTTACTAACGTCAAGATAATTTCTTCAAAATCGTCTAAATTGGAATAGTACAGTGAGTGATTGTTCTTTATCATAAATACCTCCAAAGATAATTGAAGCTCCGGATCATGCTATGTTGCATCTATTTTCGACAATGACAATCAACCTGCTGCTGGTACTTCTAAAGCCTCCGAAATTGTTGTCAATAATATTACTGTTCATAATTTGAACAGGTACGGAAGAAATCAATGTTTCTTTAGACAATACAAAAGTTTCCACTTTACATTATGTCAATATAAGCAACTGTAACAACTATGTTAATAATATACACACACAATAAATATTATGTATTTCACTTACTTAAAACCATTTATCGATATATTTTACTTTGTTCGGTTCTTTTTATTAGTTGTGTACAGATTAGATATACTGCAATTTAAGGTTATGTTTATAAACGTCAAAATATACTACTGCATATTTACTAGTGCTGGCTCACTGCATCTTCTTCTTCCATAAGTGTCTGTGGCCAAAATATGAATTACGCGCTTGGCGCGAAATTTAAATCTCTTTCAAAAAAACTTTTTATAGTTGCGTAATGAAGCATTTTCCGCACAAGTGTTTCTTTGCTTTCGGAAACGCACTTGGTCTGCATTCATCTACTTTCCATACGTAACCAAGGCAATTATAGTTACGTAATAACAAAGAAATCGCACAGTTGTAGGAAAAATATATTATAACTAAAATGGACCCTAATTTGATGTAGAACAACTTTTGTTTGAAAGATTTTTCAGAAATTATTATCGGTTCATTTGTTATAAGCACTAATAACATTTTAATAATTCTGGTAATCGTTGTTATTGTTAAGTATGTGAAGAACAAAATTTATCAAAATCATGATATACATTTAGAGCCCTTGATCCATAGTTGAGTGTAAAATATTACAATTCTGTGTTTTTGTCATTTTTGTATGGTATCAAAATAAAACTCTAAGGCAGAGAATTCTAAAAAAATTGTCAAAATATTATATTTAAAAGGTTGTCAACTGTTTTTCCAAAATTATTGAAATTATATTTACTGAAATAATATTAAAGCCCTCATGGAGAAATTTATGGTCGGGAAAGTACTGTGCTGGGTATCTTTCAGTAGTTTTTTAACAACTTAACACCTTTTCTTTGCTATTTATATATTTCATAGTGTATGCTAGCTCAGTAGTATGAAGTCGGCCTGTGGATCCTGAGAACCCTGGTTCGATTCCCACAGGCGACAAACAATTTTCATAATTTCCAAAGCTACCCCTGTGACTCCTCCACCACTAACATCTTTGGGGGCCGTGATTTGACGACTGGTAACCGCACTTCACGCGCAAAATATATCACTTACCGAGATCTGCTTCGGCAGAGTGCCACACCCAGTAATGGGTAGAAGGCGTGATAATATATATATATTTTTTTATGAATGCATTTTTATTCTATAAGCAAGAATTTGCGACGCATCGGAATGGTTTGAATTTTGCTATATACATAGTAAATGAATAAATAATGCTTATTTAATAATATTTCTTTTGAATGTTTATTTTTGTTTCTTTTTTATTTATTAAAATGCGTATTTCAGTTGTCTATTGTAAGAGCTAAAAAATACGCGTATTGTTAACTAAAATGATAATAAAGTGTCTTTTTGTGCTAAGAATGGCTGAAATTACAGTTTTTTTCATTGGTACCATTGAAAAATATGAACATTAAACTAAAAAATCTTCGTCATCGTTTCTGGCGTAAAACAAAACACTTTTTGCCCATGCACGTGCTTTTAGACCATTAACGCAACAAAGAGTCTATTCAAAATGAAAAACACCAAACTATTAAAGATTTAATAACGTGAAAAAATTGATGACGGTGCCTTAATTTGTCGTAATGGCCGTGTTAATTAAATATCCGAAAACTCGCAAACATTAAGTTGCCTTCGGTTGATAAAGTGCGCAGATTTTTTTGCTAATTTCACGACAATCTGCAACAGCTGCAATAACGGGGATTTTTCACTTTTAATTTACAGGAGGCATTCTCACTAACAATGGCTTTACATATCGGCGCTATTAAGGAATAGATTATCGTCCTCGTACGCACAATGTGCCCGTAATTCATTATCCTTTGTGTGAGTTTTTCTTGCTTGCCGTCTATCGACAAATTTCTCGGGGACCTGCGTTTGACATTTCATATTTCATTTACGCGACGCGATCTAATATATTTATATATGAAACATGCAATAATTCACGCGTAACCTTTCTAAAGCTCCGAAATCTTGGCGAAAACCTCGTCGCCGTAATGGTTGTATTGATTTTTACATGCGTGAATTTCGTGAACGCCAACTTGACTGGAAATATCGTTTTTGCTATTTATAGCAGACGAGATATTTTATATGCCATTATGATAGTTTGGAGTGATGTCTGAATCTGATAAATAAATTGTTCATATTTTTATTTATTTTCTTGTTTGAAATGAACTAATGGAAGTTTTTCATAGTTGATGTTTTAGAAACATTTCTTCGATAGATTAGATAAGTTTTATTCACTCCTATGGAATAAAAGCAAAACTTCTTTTCGACATGCAAATTCTTATTCATAATGGCTAGATTTAAAAGATTAATTTTTATAACTAAATTGTAAAGTCATTTATTTTTGCAATAGTTAAAATGTCACATATTTATTTGAAGTTTATTTTTTAAATTCAGTTTACTCTAATTACGGAGGTAATCGAAACGTTGCATTTTAAAAATCATTTAAATTTATGGCCGATGTTTCAATCTCCTAAGAAAGTTCCTAATAAATTTATCTGTCAAACAAAAAATGTTGCATCGAAATCATAGTTTAAATTATGAAAATTAAATTAACTGTCATTTTTTTTATGTGCTATTTTATGTTTTTTATATGATTAAATATGTAATACCTGTTTTACACTGAGCAAGCGCAACCTGCAATTGCAACTTGCAAGTTTTACGTTCAACTAGTTGCACCAAAATGTTGCAGAGATATTTTTTTCACTTTACATTGAGCAACTTGCAACTGCAATATAATATTAATTTGTTTACAAATTTTTGTCGTTACTAACTTCATATTATATCAGCTTAACCTCTTATATCACTTGTATTATTGACATTCGTTTCATATGTTATTTTGCATTGTTATAAAAATTTATTCTTATAAGTATTTGCACAATTATTTTCAATGCAGTAAATCATAGTAATATCCTTAACCCAACTTTATCGTTTTTGACATTTATAATAAGTTGGTAGCATTCTAACAAACTTAAAATTACTAGAAATAACTAAGAGTGGCCTTGCAAGTCTTGCAAAAATTAGAACATGTTCTAATTCGTGCAAGAGGTTGATGCAAGATTGCTTCTGTCTCTTGCACTTGCAATTTCTGTATTACACTCGTTCAAGATTGCTTCAACTTGTTGAAAGTTGCAGTTTTCACTTGCAATATTGCTCAGTGTAAAACAGGCATTAGGAATCTTGTTAGGACATTGAAATACCAGTCCTAAATACGAGTTCTGAAAACGTCAAACATTGTGAATTGAAACATTCTCATCTAGTCTGTAACAAAAATTGCCAAGTATAACAATTTTTAATTTTTTTTATTTATTTATTTATCTTCCTAGCAATCATTGTTAATCGGGGCTTCTAGCAATTGCTGTTATTAGTAGTTTATTTTACAGAATTGTTTTCTAATGACCAGTTGCACCAATAAAACTTAAATTTTAAACTTGATTTAAATTAATAAAAGCAAATTGAAGTTTTATTCATTGCTGTGATATATTCGATGTGCTTTTTTTATTTAAAATGAGTAGCACACATTTTGGTAGACTGAATGAAACTTGGCAGGTATTGAACGGCAGGTTTTAAATAATATCACTCTATATCCCATCAACTAGGGTAGCACGAACCCTAGAAACATTCAAAGAACATTTACTCATCAATTTCATCAAATAATCAGTTCTCGCCAAACCTTCTCATCCAGTCACATCATCGTCGTTTCAACCAAGGACGTTGAAAGGAGGGGATATGGCATTCAAGTCAAGCCTGTTAGGCTCGGCAGATTGACAGAGACAGAAGTATTATTTTCTGTACCGTGCTTAGCTTGCTATTGATTGACATGTGTCATAAAGAGATTTGAAATTTAAATAGACAAAACAGAATCATTCACTCTAAAAGATTATAAATTTTTACAAGGAAACTGAAATTATAAACACTTTGTTACCATTTTATCCACAAAAACACAAAAATTGAAACACAAATGACATTTCGTGGTTATGTTTACATAAAACAACGCTCCCTGACAACGTCTAAACGTCACTTTTTTACATAAAAATTCAAAATATTTGAAAGAAGAAGAAATTTGGCTAAGCACGGTGCAGAAAAACTATTGTTGTCTCTTTCCCTTGCCCAAGCCTCACTTCAAACAATGCTACAGTATCGTCATGCCATATCCCCTCCTTTCAACGTCCTTGGTTTCAACCAGAAAAATGATATTTCAAAGTTTGTCAACTGTTTTTCCAAAATTGTTGAAATTATACTTATCCATGCAAGATCAATTTACCATACTCGAAATCATTAATCACGCAACAATCTTTCAATCATATCCATCCATTTACTCCTATACTTGATACAATTAGTTGCCTAAAATTAAATAACCTTTAAATGCAAAAAAAAAACACCTCGTGCATTCTACTTATTTATTGAGAGTAACGCTTGATCAGCTTACTAAACACCTGGATAGTGTCTATAAATAGCTATAAAATAGTAGTTTAGCCATAAATATTTAATTATAGCTCTTTGCAAAATTCCTTTTATATTTTTTCCAGGAAATAGTAAAAGTCTTGTACATATTAATAAAAAATTATGTTAATATGAAAATATATCTTCCGTTTGAATGAATAAACCGCTGTTGAAGGAGATGTCACGAGAATTAAAATTCAAATAAAGTATTAAATTTATTCATGAGGAATTCGCCTCGGATTTTTCAAAATGCGTTATCGATGAGACGGGACTGCAACACGAGTTATCATATTGAATATTAAAGCGGAGTGTAAGCTAATATCACAGCCAACTTAATTTAAAGTTTTAATGCTGTTTTCTGTTTTTCTCTGCGTGAAAGTTGAGTTAAAACTCGCTGGAAAATGTGTGCTACTAAAACTTTTATTTTTCCTGAACTATCGTTAGTACAATCGCTAGGTTTATAAACGCAGGTTTATTTACAAGTTTCTGACGAAAATTTAAAAGCGTTACTTAACTGCAATTATCTTTCGGCTTTCATTTACTTGAAATACGCTTTCGCTGTGCCTTGTTGTTGTACATAAGATGTTTTTGTTTTTGTTGAAAGTTAAATAATAATGCACTAAACCGTGAAAATATTCAATTATATTTAAATATCACATACTTGTTTTGCATAAAGACAGGAATTAACATTTAATACTAAAACATTTATAGGTAGAATGCATATGTTTTAATTTTTTTTTGTTTCATTTTTATAAGATGTTTAGATAGCTTAATGCTTAAAGGCGCCCAACTTCGAGATATTTGGTTCGATACTAGTTTATTTCAAATTTGTGACATGTATTTCACTCTACTAATATTTGTTTGTGCAAAAGGTTGATTAATAGTTATTTTTATAACAAGTGCCGAAAAAGGTTTGTTACATGCAAGTGCAGAATCTGCACGAGCACGTAACCTTTTTCGGAACGTGTTATAAACAACATTTTTCCTACAACTGTGCGATTTAGTAAATCACTAAAATATTATCAAAATTTATATAATTCTAATGATATTACACGAGAACGATGTTTTACGGCGTTGCTATGGTTTGTTTGTTGATTGCTTGCACATTGTTCTACGTTATTTAAAAATATTTCACTAACTTCAAGATCATTTCTTCAAAATCGTCTAGATTGGAATAATACAGTGAGTGATTCTTCTTTATCATAAACACCTCCAAAGATAATTTAAGTTCCGGATCATGCTATGTTGCATCTATTTTCGACAATGACAATCAACCTGCTGCTGGTACTTCTAAAGCCTCCGAACTTGTTCTCAATAATATTACTGTTAATAATATGAACAGGTACGGAAGAAATCAATGTTTCTTTAGTCAGTACAAAAGTTTCCACTTTACATTATGTCAATATACGCAACTGTAACAACTGTGTTAATAATACTCGTATACACAAACTATAAATATACTTACTCTTTAAATAAAACCATTTATCGATATATCTATTTTACTTTGTTCGGTTCTTTTTATTAGTTGTCTACAGATTAGATATACTGCAATTTAAGGTTATGTTTATAAACGTCTAAATATACTACTGCATATTTACTAGCGCTGGCTCACTTCCATAAGCGTCTGTGGCCAAAATATGAATTCCGTGCTCGGCGCGAAATTTAAATCGCTGTCAAAACAACTTCATGTATCTTATGGGGTAGACGGCTCAGTGGTGTCGAGTCGACCTGTGGATATTTGAGAACCTCGGTTCGATTCCCATAGCCGACAAATAATTTTCCCCACATTAAAATTACCCCTGTAGCTTTCCTGCACTAACTTCTTAAGGGGGCCGTGATTTGACGACTGGTAATCGTAGAAATGTGTCACAACTAGATTGCCACGGCAGAGTGCCACATCCCGAATGGTAAAAGGCGTGATGATATATTTATTTTATTTACTTGGTTCGATCCCCACAGCCGACAAACATTTTCACCAATTTAAAAAATTACCCCTGTGGCTCCCCCACCACTAACATCTTTGAGGGCCGTGATTTGACGACTGATAACCGCACTTCTCGTGCATAAATATATCACTTACCGAGATCTTCTTCGGCAGTGTGCCACACCTAGTAACGGGTAAAAGGCGTGATGGTATATTTATTTTATTTTATTTATTTACTTGATATAAAATATAAATGACTTTATTCTATAAGTTTTATTTAAATAATTAAGTTAATCAACTATTAATTAATTACTGGCAACGGCATTTATGCGAGCGATCTTTGCTTTCAGATGGCAGTTGATAGTTACACATTTTGTATTTTTTTCATGTACTCGTATGTACGTATTTGTTTCGCAAATATTTTAAATGTTCTGTGTGAATGTTTGGCAAATTCTGTCGGCCAATTTTAGTTGAGTTGTCACTGGTCAGGAGCGAATGATCAGCTTTAAAATTATCGAACCGTTATCAAGCGGCGTTCCGGGCGTTCCGACGTCCGTCCGACGCAGACAGCCGTCATACCCTCCTCTTCACCGTTCAACCCCTGATACCCACACGTGTACCTGCACTGACCATCGCCACCGCTGCTCATATAAATAAATTTACACACTTTTATTCTTTTTAGCGTCCGCGGACATTCATAGCGTAGCAGTGCAACGCATAAATATGAAATGTCAAACCGCGAAACGATTCCACATTTCCCTGATTTACGACACTGTCGCCTCGCTGCGAATTGATCGACGCTCGCCGCCATTTTGTGCATATCAATGAACGAGACACGACTATGTGACTACTGTAGTGCGACAGAGAAGGGATGATTAAGTTTAATTTAATTAAAGTTTGCACCGGTCTGTGGTTCGATTGATCCCACGGCTGAGATTCTTGTTGCTCTTTTATACTTTGACGTCTATGTGAAATTAATGGATTTTTTTGACCAGCCGCGTAGATTTATAAATAAAAGTTGATTGAATTGTCTGATGTATTGGATTTTGAGGTTTGTTTTGCTATTTTTGATTTCACGCTGCTGCACATTGCCAAGCAGCCCCCAGAATAATTCGGAAAATAGATTTTTTTGTCAAACAAAACTGACAAACGCAATTTTGTTACTTATCACATTTCATTCATTCTAAATTTTAGTTATCTAGTTATACTGACATTCACAAAAAATTAACTAGACTTGAAATATATCTGTTTCAGAAATTAAACAACAAAATTTATTATCACTATTAAGCAGATTCATTTAAATTTATTTATTTATTTATTTATTTGTTACTCTGCACAACAGGAAGTAAATCCCAATTACAGTACAGGGGGCCTACAGCTTATAGTGGAATCCGAACCACTCAGACACAATCGTACTTTTTTGGATATAAGTAGAAGTCAGTGAGATTTGAACGCACGACCTCTTGCTTGCAAATTAAGAAACGCAAGTTTTACCTCGCTTTTATCCACTGAGCTACGATTGCCTGTATTCAATTAAACAACAAAATTTATTATCACTATTAAGCAGATTCATAAAGTAGATTAGCTGCTAACACCATTTTTAGTTCCAATTTTAACTTTTGTAAATAAAATTTCTAACAAGTTTCGTTTCATCTTCAATGAAGTCCCAATTATACATAACTCTAGCTGTTAAACACCGTTTAAATTTACACTTAAAAATAATTTTATGCACAACCGGGCCGAAAAGCATGTGTTTTAGCCCTAAAAGCGGGCTCAAACACTTCTTGTTCGCCCATGGGCCAAAAAGAAATCATTCCTATGGATACATAAATAAAATGATTATTTTTGTTTATTGTGAATACTTGATACCGCAAAATGTCATTTTGATATATAACCTATTTACATATTTTAATCTTTTGAACATTCAATTATTTTTCGGACGACCACTTATGAAAGTAGTAACCATAACTACATCATAAACTACTACGGAAAGTTGAAATATCATACACTGATATTATTATTATTATTATTATTATTATTATTGATACATTACCCAACAGGCAAAGCGCCCAATTCTAGGGTAAGGAAAAAAAAACACAAAAATTAGCGGGAAGTAATAAATTTCTTTATATCATTTATGTTGTTATGAAAAATATCAATTTCACGCTCAAAGTCATTGTGAGAATTAATCATTTGATGAATTGGTGACTTAGATAACATATTAGTTCTAGCCGTATGCAAGTAGAAGATGTTCTTGAACCTGGATGACATTCTAGTAACTTGAAACAAGATTCTGCTCATGATAAATATGCAATCAACGGCGTTGTGAATGATTTTATATAAAAGAGTTACAGCAACAATATTACGCCTCTGCTTGAGTGAATGTAATTGAAATGTATCCAGTAGTGTGGATTGGAGTATTCCTCTAGGAGGGTAACAACCATCCAAGATGAAAGTTGCAAACTTCAAAAATTTCCTCTGAACATATTCCAGTGATTCAATTTGATAACAATACAACGGATTCCATATCAAAGAGCAGTACTCCAGATGAGGACGAACTAATGACACAAATAATAGACGCAAGGTACTTGCATCAACAAACATCTCAGAATTGCGAATCAGAAAACCTAGGCATCTAAGGGCAGTTGCTACTTTTATTTCAATGTGTTTGGTAAAAGATAATTTTGCATCAAAAATTACTCCTAAGTCCACTGTCGTATCGGGCCTGCTTAAAACAGAATTATTTATTGAGTAGTCAAAACAAATCGGATTTAGTTTTTTTGAAAAAGACATACAGTGGCATTTGGAGATATTCAGATGAAGTTTATTACTGCAGCACCACCTGAATATAAAATCAAGATTTTTTTGCATCTTCAGACAATCATTGAAGGAAGAGATGACACACAACAGTTTTAGATCATCTGCATATAGTAAGTGCTCAATGTCAATATTAACTGTAATGTCATTTATGAAGATGTTAAATAGTAAAGGCCCTAAAATTGAACCTTGGGGAACACCAGATTTTTGTAGAAAATAATCAGACTGAAAACCCTGTATATTCACGAATTGAAACCTATTATGGAGATATGACGAGATGAGCTGTAAGAGGGAGTCAGAGAAACCAAAGAGATTAAGTTTCTGTAAAAGAAGGGAATGATCTAACTTATCAAAGGCCTTGGAAAAATCAGTGTACACGACGTCTACTTGACCTTGTTGATCCATTGTTTCGCAAATTAACTGCGACTTGCACATAAGATTCGTGACAGTAGATCTGCCTTTCATAAAACCATGTTGATTAATAGAAATAAGACCACTTATCTGACTATAGACTCTTGCATGTAAGATTGATTCGAATATTTTGCTGAAATTAGACAGTATTGCAACAGGTCTGTAATTGCTAATGTCATTTTTGTCCCCTTTTTTAAAAATTGGTTTCACCCGTGATATCTTCCACTTCTCCGGAAAAGTTGAACTTTTTAACATAAGATTAAAGATTATGGTAAGAGGCTTTACAAAAACAGAAGCACAATCTTTTATAAGAAATGAGGGAATTAGGTCAGGTCCCGCAATCATGTTGGACTTCAGCTTTTGAATGGCTAACATAATTTCGTCATGTGTTATAGAATTAATAGAGACAGTGGAAGAGTTGTAAGGTATAGAACAATTTGTGCTATCTTTATTACAATCATCGTTAAATGAGCTCGAAAAGAAATATGCGAAACAATCAACTATCGATTGTGGATTTTCCAGAGAAGTGTTATTGTAACTCATAACAGACGGAATGTGAGAATTATTTCGTTTATTATTTACAAATGTCCAGAATTTTTTAGGCTCCTGGATGATTTCATTTTGCATTTTCCAGCAGTAGTTCTTATATTCTTCATCAATCTCAATTTTTACTTCGGCCCTTAATTTAATGAACTCTTGTTTAGCAGCGTAATTATTGTATTTTTTGAATCTGTACCAGGCTTTATGTTTGACCTTTAATTTGTGTATTATCGAACCTGTAAACCACTGAGGATAAGAACCAGTACACTTACGTTTCAGGGGAACATTAATCTGCACAGCATTGTTTATGACGGAATAAAAAGTATCAATAGCGTAATTCACATCATCTATATTGTCTAAAGAGTGCCAGTCAATCATAGAAAAATCATTATAAAGTGAAGGAAAATTAGCTTTTTTAAAATTAAAGCCGTAGTTACTGACAGATCGAAATTTTTTCAGTTTAGACTTTATGGAAAACTCAACCAATAAAGGAGGATGATGTGAGTACTCACGACATAGAAAATCAATAGCCTTGGAAACTACGCACTGATTATTACTAATGACTAGATCTAAAAGTTTACCATTATCATTCACTATAAAATTAAATTGCTGTAAATTTAAAAAGTTTAAAAAATTATTGAGAGAGCTGAAACGCGGGCAAGATGCGGTATTGTTATAGCAACTCAGATAAAAGGGAATGTTGAAGTCACCAAATATAATTATTTCAGAGTTATGAAGAAATTGTAAACTTGCAAGTGAATCAAATAATGTATCATAGTCATTAACCGAGCAAGAGGGAGGAATATAGATGTTCAGTGCAAAAATAGTTGAATGATTAACTAATATTTTAATTAATATGATGTCAATGTGAGGAATAAGATTAAATCCATCACAGTAAGAAGTAATATTAATTTCGAAAGCTTGAAAATAGTTTGAGACAGCAAAAAGGACACCACCACCCCGTGTTTTATTTGTAACAACTAGATTACGATCGCTTCTGAAAACGCTGAATTGTTCGGAATCAAAAAGCTCTGAGCTGCGAATACCGTCGTGGCACCAAGTTTCAGACAAAGCAAATAATTGATATTGCCCTGCACTTAAGGAAAATTTGTATAAGTCACTGCATTTAGAACCAAGACCGGTAACATTTTGATAAAAACAACTGAGACTGTCCTTATCATTCTTATTGCACGAGTTATTTAGCAGTGATGGTGATGAACTAATAAAATCGCACTTATTATCGGGAGAGCGGTTGTCAAGAATCCGTAATTGCTATGAGTCCCCAAGCACAGTTTTTTTAAATTTATCGAGTGCAGCTTTATATACTCGGCATTCATTATCCCATACAGCATGATCAGTTGGTATATCAGCATCATTTGCAGTTTTAAATTGAGAACAATTAACACATTTCAGATGAGTTGCAGTGCATGTATCAAGCCGATGAGATTCAGCACATTTTGGACAAGTTGGAGATTTTTTTGTGCACTGAGAGGCTAAATGATGAAAACCGCAGCAGTTATAACAACGCCGTACATCAATCGCATCATAAACTGAACAAAAATCATAACCAATAAAGAGCTTGCCAGAATCCATGATCTCATAGTAAGTTTTATGGTCAACCTGAATTACTGATTGGTAAATATTTTTATTATTACGCAATGGTTTAAATGAAATAAACTCGCATTGACTGTCATTGGTGAAACATGATTTATTCTGCATTTTTATATAGTTAACTAAAACACTCGCCTCCATTTTCTCAGATATGCCAACTATTTTTATTCTTGGGTTTAATACTGAGAGTTGTTTGACCTCATATTTATCACTCAGTTTTTCCGTGAAAATTTTTTTGAATTTCGAAGAGCTGGCAGAACTATCACAGCTTAATACAATACTTCCGTTACTAGCATTTTTTATATTGGTAAGTTGAATATCATTCTCCAGAGGATTGAGGGATCGTAACATGTCAGACTTCGTAGTACTAGTATTTTGAGTTCCTGATTTAGGCTTCACTAGGATTTGAGGCTCAACATTTCTGCCTTTGATTACTGACGCAAAAGATAGTGGTTCAGAACTACGAATAGGAATAGGAATATTTGAAATGGATTGTTTAATATTCGACATTTTATTTTCATTGTCCTTAAGCAAATCATTTTTGAACGCGACAAACATAGTTTCCATTTTACTCACTAATGAAGATTGCAATGAATCGAAAAGTTTACGAACATTATCATCAATCGATTTCGTATGATTATCATGAAGTTCACCAATTAGAGACGAAATATCAAGAGATTTCTTTTTGTCAACAACTTCACAGGTGGCATTACAGGTATCACACAAATAGAAAAAATTACATTTTTCCAAAGCGATACATACATCTTCACTAATGTTAATGCACGAGGTATGAAACCGTCTATTGCAGGAGCCCTTACAATAAATTAAACTCTGATCCTTTTTTTTATACCTGCATTTAGCGCAATCGGCCATTATTGCATTAAAATTAATAATAAATCAATAAAAATCTGAAAAAAAAAATAACATACACAAAGCAACTGAGTTAAAAACACGCTGAGGATACCTGAAATAGAACACACACAAATTCGAAATAAAAAAAGAAAAGAAGACAGATACGGGAGCCACACCCTACCGCCCCCAATCCTGTGGAGAAAAGTACAATAATTGTCATACAGATAATTTATCATGCAGAAAGTAGCGGAATACCATATACAATTTTTAAATTATCAAAAAAGATGGAATATCGTATAGTTCAATTAAGATTTATTTACAAATCGAAACCAGAAATATGTCGGATCAATTAGTAACGAAAACTAATTAACCAGTATGCGAGTTTTTAAATCGGACATCCGAAGTGAGAAGATGTCTAAAAAGGGGACAGTAAAAACAAAAAAAACATAAAATGTAGGTAAAACTAAAGGGACAGCTGGACGCATGGAGGCTGAAAGGGTTAGTCCTACCAAACCTAACTCATAAGAGCCGATTTCAGAAGGCATTAACCATAATAACCCCGGAATTGTTCGGATATATACATCCTGGTTAAAATTGCACTGCGCGACTGAATTACAGAAGTGTAACTCGCGAACCAGAGAAACCAAGGCACTGACACTTTGACACAGCCTACCTGCATAAAAACCTTTCCACCACCTCAAAACTAAAACAACAGAGTTGGCCTACCCGGCACTGCAAATGGAACAGCAACAATAAATATTACACGCCAACAGAAATCACCCTGAATAGGGTATATTTCTGAGTAAAAAAAACAGTGGGATGAGTAGAACAGACACCACAAGAACTCACGACACTGCACACTAAAAACAGTTAAAAAACTTCCCGGCTCTACGACACAAAACCATTTAAATGAAGCACGCGGAACAACACATCCACTCACAACGGCGGCCATATGATATGTTTAGTATTACACACACTTCTAACATATCAGGTGAAATTCCACTGATTGACAACAGATGGCGTTACGATGACAGAAAAACATAAAATAAATGAAAAGAATATGTATTATTATTTAAATCGAAGTTTTGACAGACTTTTCAACACTTTTCCACAGATAAATCTTATTTAAAAAATATAATACTTACTTATTTACTAATATTTTAGCATTATTTAATATTTTGACACTACGGTTAGTACAGTTGATATCACAATACCTAACCTCAAACGTCAAACGCCAACGCTTATCTACAAAAACGCATCAGCTGTCAAAGTGTAACAATATTGCTCTTGTAAACTTTATTTAGAAAAATTTTGTGGTCGCTTGAAAGTGTGATAACTGTGCTCGTGTACTTAAATCTCTCGGCGCTTCGCGCCTCGTTTTTCAATTTGTACACTCGCACGTTATCTTACTCTTTCGATGCTTCTGATGTAATATACTATAAATGTTATTTTGTTGTGCATAAAATATTGTATGTACCACGGGTGAAATTAGCGTTTCTGGAGACTTATTCTAATTATTAGCGACTGCTTGGCGACTAGTTTCAGTCGCTAAGTCAATGACGTCACGGGGCAATCAATATCATAGAGATTTTAATTTCTTACGTTGGTATTAATCGGAACCACAGAGTATTTTGTGTTGGTACTTATAATTTCTGACAGCCACTTGATGATATTTGGTTTTCTTTATTCAACTCAAATATTTTTATGTTATTGCTTAAACTTGACATATTACAAATTGACGGAATTTTTAATAATTTTCAAGCAATTGGTAATATTTTTCAAATAAATAATATTTTCAACAAAATCTGAAATCATTTTCACATTAAAAATTATTATTAATGTGTAAATGACGATATTGTTGTCCTGATTATCGGCAATGTACATCTGCAGCTGGATTTTATTCAATAATTGGCAGATCCTACTCGTATTTACATTTTATAATAATAATATAACATAAAATATAAAACTTTTCAAACTTCGAACTAATCAACCAAAAAATGCTAAGCGACTGACGCCATGACACTTCGCAACAGCCTTGTACTAGTCGCCTGCATACGCGACTCCCTAAGCGACCAGTCGTCAACATTGACGTCAAGACTGTACTTTTCAACTATATGAACAGATGGCGCCAGTATCAAAGTCGCCAACTATGACGTCAAACGGTCGCTAAATCTAGTCGCCAACGAATTAGAATAGATCTCCTGACCCTGAGCATGTTATTAGCCTTCGGCGCTTTGCGCCTCGTACTAATAATCATGCCACGGGCCAGAAACATCAGTTTTCACCCTTGGTACATAAATAACTATTATGACAAGCAGTTGATGTAAAAACATGTATGTGTATATAGTAGGATGTTCCTAATAGATAATTTTCAAATTAGTTTACAATTTTGCGACAGTTTTCGATAAACCAGTCAATAATGTTACAATTAATTTTTCGTAGTTGTCAAATACGAGATAACAAAATTACTGAGCTCATCGACCTCTGGTTGAAAAAATAAACTTTGTTTTTCTCTCGCTCTAAAAAATATGTTTAATATTAGTGGATTTAATTCATATTCTTGGTAAAAACTGCAGTTGATGATTAAAAGAATAATATAAAAATTAACGCTGGATACGAATAGTTTAGACAAAGGCGGGATTGTAGAATTAATTTGCGAAATTTGCATACGAGTCTAATGTCTGCTACACGTTTGTAATTTCTTTTTCAGGGTTTTAATTACGAGTGCTGTGTATTCTAGCAGGATGCGGCTCTAATGGTGTTTGCTCATTGAAAGCTAAATAGTTTTTACTACACTCTCTACGAATTATACTTTTCTCGTCTATGCAAAAACCAAAAGCACTGTTATTGTTACCTTGCTCAGGTTTCAAAATGTCTACCTCGTGTTTTTTTACAGATTTGAATTGTTTTTCATTTAAAAATTAATCAAATGTTTCTAATTTGTTTTGGAGGAAAATGAAAGTGAAGGAAAATATAGTTATTCATTAATTTCTAGAATTTTTCTGTGACGAACGTGTGAGAGCGTTGAAGGTATTCACATTTTTATAACATCATATTTTTAAACTTATTAAGATGAATAAAATTAAAAATTGGAAAGAGAAAACGAAAAACAGAGAAGAATGGAGGAGGATCATAAAGGAAGCCTGTATCCTTCTAGGATAGTGGAGCTGGATATGTATGTATGTATGTAAGATGAATATGAATAATATTAAGAACCAGTACTACATGACTAGAAATAATAGACATTTTATTCTGTTTCTTTAATATCTTTTTCTATTTCGGTGTTCTTATAGCTCTATAAGCACTGTAAACACGTTACTAAGGAGATCTATAAGCGCACTGTTTTTGGCGCTTTTTATTTCATAGGAGTGGTATGAATGCTTTTAAATCTGATAACTGAATGACATATAATCTCCAAATTGTAAATTTTCGGTGTCGAAATATTACTAAAAGAATATGTTATAATCAGACAAAATTCACAACATTCACAATATAGAATAGTACAGAGTGATCAAAAGGAATTGTTACAATTGACAAGAAAAAAAACTACTTGAAATTGGTAAGCCTGATACATAAATTCATTTCTTGTTGTTGACAGTGACATTTAAAGTTTAAAATTGAGTACATTTATTTCTAAAGTATTTCTATTACTTAAAAAGTCAAAATTCTATTAGCTGTTAGACTCCTGACATAACCTATTTGTATTTATTAGAAATGTCAAATAGCATTTCCGCCTTTATCTGACGTTGTGCCAACTGTAGAATAAAAAGATCTCTGGAATTGTATTGCCAACTATAACAATTCCTTTTGATCAGCCTGTATATTAAAGAACTAGTTTCATAAGGCAATCTGTTAACGCACGAGTCCAAATGCGAATTTTACAAAGGACGAGTGCGTTAACAGGCCTTATGAAATGTCTTCGTTATACTATTTTTTTCTATTGAGGTAATTTTATAATTTTGTTAGATTTTTAAAAACTGCGACTTGTCAAAAATATAAGTTGGTGTTTTTTATCATTCGTGTTGGTAGCATTTCTCATAACACTGACAATTTAAATTTCATACTTTTTGACAATTATTCAATATTTTTTTCTATATTGTGAATGTTTTGAATTTTGTCTGATTCTAACATATTCTGTTAGTAATATTTCAACACCGACAATTTACAATTTTGAGGTTATGTGTCATTCATCTGTCAGATTTTAGAGCATTCATACCACTCTTACAAAATAAAAAGCGCCAAAAACAGTACGCTTATAGATCTCCTTAGCAACGTATTTACAGTGCGTTTATAAGAACACCGAAATAGAAAAAAAATATTAATTAATTGGTTAAAAAATTGGAAATTTCAGTTATTTGTGATATGAAAAGCGCTACCAACATATCTGATAAAAAACACCAACTTATATTTTTGACAAGTCGTAGTTTCTTTTTTAAATCTAACAGAATTATAAAAATATGGGATGGCTAGCTCAGTGGTATGAAGTAGTCGGCCTGTGGATCCTGAGAACCCTGGTTCGATTCCCACAGGCGACAAACAATTTTCATAGTTTCAATAGCTACCCCTGTGGCTCCTCCATCACTAACATGTTTGGGAGCCGTGATTAGACGGCTGGTAACCGCACTTCACGCGCAAAATATATCACTTACCGAGATCTGCTTCGGCAGAGTGCCACACCCAGTAATGGGTAGAAGGCGTGATGATATATTTATTTATTTATTTTAGAATTATAAAATTACGTGAATAGAAAAAATTATATAAAGAACACATTTCATAAGGCCTTATGAAGCTAGTTCTTCAGTATACTATTAGAGAATTCCGTTTCTACTGTAATCATTAAACACTATTTAATAAAGTTCTAAATTTAGATGGAAGCTTTTGTATTTTATTTTAATTAATTAAATAAAATAATTTTCTGAAGTAAATATCAAAATCTTTGAAATCATATTCAGGGAAATATAGATTATAAAATATTAAATATCTTGCCATTTGAAGCATCAAATAGATTTTTTGCTAGAAAATAATCTCGAAATTAAACGCTATAATTTATAATAATTAGAAAGAGCGTTGTTGTCAAGTGCATGTCTCAGTTAAGATATTTATCAGAGTTTAATTGGCAGTGTTTGTAAGTAAATGGCAACTCTGTTCATGATTATTATCAAAGTTGACATGACCTCTTGTTATGGTGTTACTGTCTACATTAATTATACTTCAGATGTGACTCTTTACCCACTTAATGGTGCGTTTTTTACAGATAAAACATAATCGTTTTTATTGTAACTGCAACTGAAATATGTATTTCAAGAAATAAAAAATTAAAATTGTTTACAGTGGAAAAATACAACAGAGACTTGTTTATTTTTGTTATCTACTTTTTTTGCTTGGCCTTCGATAGTAAAGTAATAATTTTATCTCGAAGAGGTGATATTTTTTAACCCCTGTTTGTAGTTATCTAAAGTTGTATAAACAATGTTTATATTCAGCAAATGTTTTTCTTATAGTGTCAATACTAAAAAAGTTCGTTTTGTGAAAGGTCAGTGTAAGTGTTTACTGTTCTCAGCAGATGCTAATAATATATTGATTATTTATTTAAAACAAACAGATGCTTATTTTCGAACAAGCCAAGCCTGTCACGAATCTTTATTTATTAAATATGCTAACTGAAACATACATACATATATTCACGCTATATCCCATCAAATGAGGTAGCACGAACCCTAAAAACACTCATAAAACATTCACTCATAACATTAATCAAATAATCAGCGCCCGTCAAACATTATCATCCAAACACACCACCCTCACTTCAAGCACATTCATAGATCCCTCCATATAAACTCATTTATTTATCACACTCGAAATCATTCTTACATAACAAACCCTCAATCACATCGATCCAATCACTCATATTCACTTATCATTCATCATCTTTCTTCAACGTACATAACACATGCATAAAACATCTCAAATTACCCGCGCTTACTCCTAACAACGAATCTAACAACGAACTAAAACCATATAAAATATGTAAAAGAACAAACTAACAACAAAACTTTTTAAAAATTAAAAATATTATACAAATACTTAATCTTACTTTGGTTAAACAATCACACACTAGTAACAAAACAGTCTCGCTAGTACAATGCAAGTATACCATGCCAAGTTTGTTAGAGATAGCAAAGAAAAAAATAGTTGACAAACAGTTGGCATAGGCCGATAAGAGGTTGACGGCCTGTGAAGGTTATAACTATATGCATAGCGCGTGCGAATGTGCGCAAGTGCGCGTGTGTCGTATGGGAGATCGAGTTGGCTGGCTCCGTGACCAAGGACAACTTTGCACATTTGCTGCCTTCGTTATATAACCGGAAAATCGTAAGAGAAATCTACAAAGTGTTTCTCACTTTTCAGTAGTAAAACGATGTTTACAGTAAGTAATATTATCTTTTACTACTTCCAAGAAGGAAGAAATAGGTTGGAAATGAATAAACACTAGTAAAATCGTTGGTTATATAGGAAGATAGATATACTAACAAGCATTAGTGTGGCGCCTAACTTTTTATAACAACAAGCTAATTTTCTAGCAGCGCAAAAAATTATTAAGTTTTTCTATGTATTGTAACTAGAGCAACATAGTTTTAAAATATAAACTAATACAACAGCTAATTATCAACCAATTTATTCAATTCAGTATGACAGTTATGCAACTGCAGATCTGAATTTCAGGACAGAACATAATCCAGGGTGGATAAAAATCGTGATTTAAAAAAAAAAATCAAAAAAAATCCTTTTTTTTATTTAAATCAGATTTTTTTGATTGAAATTAGATTTTTTAAATGATTTTTTAAAAAACGGGTAATTTGAATTAAATTTTTAAATATTATGTATTGTGTAATGTTTTCAAAAGAAATTCTGAACAACGTTTCAAGTGTTGAATGGTGGATGTCGCAAAAAGATGAAATAGGACCAAATAAAAATATAATATTGAAAATTATAAAATCACTTTTATGCGCCACTTCGTCTTCAGCTTGTGTTGAGCGAGTTTTTTCATCATTTGGACTTGTGCATTCAAAATTGAGAAATCGACTAGGAACTGAAAAGGCTTTTTATTTAAACATTTTAATAATAATGTGCCACTAAATGAATAAACGTTTCTACTTTATTTTTATTTTTTTTGTTATTTGATTTGTTATATTTTCATATTCAAATATGGCATAATGGGAGTGGCTAGCTCAGTGGTATGAAGTCGGCCTGTGGATCCTGAGAACCCTGGTTCGATTCCGACAGGCGACAAACAATTTTCATAATTTCAAAAACTACCCCTGTGGCTCCTCCACCACTAACATCTTAACCGCACTTCACGCGCAAAATATATAACTTACCAAGATCTGCTTCGGCAGAGTGCCACACCCAGTAATGGGTAGAAGGCGTGATGATATATTTATTTTATATTTAACTTAAATATTTATGATTTATTAATACATGTTTTTATTTTTTTACTGTGATTTTTTTGTATTTTTAATACATATACAATAATGAAAATTATTCATTTATGTTTAAATTATTAAATCATGATTTAAATCATGATTTAAATCAATTTGATTTAAATCTCTCAACCCTGACATAATCCCAATTATTACAATCCAGGGGACCTACAGCTTAAAGCTACCGAATCACTCAGAAATGGTATTGAGTAATTTGTCCCAAATATTTTGTTATCGAACAAATTCGGTCTCATACAATTATTGCCAAGTAACTCGTCTCTAATATTGAGTTTCCGAGCAAATTTGTCCTCACACAATTGGTCGCCGGTGATGTACTTTCCAACAGTTTATACAAATATATTTTCAAAGATTATGGGGTTAGCAACCACTTCATGGTCTACTGTATTTTGAGAAACTATATATAGCTGAATCAACGTTAAACGTTACGACCAATCTTCTCCGATACCTATAATTATGAGTTGTGGATAAAATTTTGTATTGCATTTGTGTTCTATTGGTATATAAAACACTTGTATAATAAATAACTATTATATTATCAAGATTGTAGGCACTTTTTGCGTAATAGTGTTACAGTGTAGTATATTACATAACAAGCATCGAAAGTGTAAGATAACGTGCGAGTGTACAAATTGAAAAACGAGGCGCGCAGCGCGGATTGATTTAAGTACACGAGCACAGTTATCACACTTTTGAGTGAGTTATGTACACTATTTTTCAGACGACCACAAAATATTTCTAAAAAAAGTTTACAAGAGCAATGTTGTTATACTTTGACAGCTAATGCGTTTTTGTAGATAAGCATTGACGTTTGACGTTTGAGGTTAGGTATTGTGATACCAACTGTACTAACCGTAATGTCAAAATATTGAATAATGCAAAAAATATTAGTAAATAAGTAATTATTAATTTTAAGAAATAATATTTATCTGTGCAAATGTATAGAAAAATCTGCCAAAACTTCGATTTAAATAATACAAATTCTTTTCATTTATTCTATTATTTCTTTCATCGTAACGCCATCTGTTATTAATCAGTGGAACTTCACCTGATATGTTAGAAGTGTGCGTTATGCTAACATATCAGTGAATGTTATTTTCAACTTTCCGTAGTAGTTTATGATGTTGTTATGGTTACTTTCATAAGTGGTCGTCTGAAATAATTATTTAGGTATTTTACTGCAATAACATATTTTGAGAAAAGTTACTACGAGTATAAATAATATTTATGAATCCCTCATAGAATAATGAATATGCATCACACTTCTGGTAGAAGAATGTCACAACTATAAAAATGTAATTGTACAGGAGAATAAAACATTTGATTAAAGAAATAATAATTAAAATAATATTTCATATTATTGATTATCAATTATATAAGCAATATGTAAATAAATAAGTATTATTTTGCAATAATATCTTCATAGTTATGTTTTAAGTATTATTTTGCAAGTGTGTCACTGTTTTTTTGAAAAGGCGATATGTGCCTTATATAATTATTAAAATATATTTATGAAGCTAATGCACGGAGATAACATCTTTAGGTTTTTTTAATATTCATTTGATTCTACAGTGCTAAAAAATATTTTGTATAAACTACATATCGGAAACTAAATTCTCTGTAAATCGTTTTTGGAAATACATTCAACTGAACGAACTTTGAATGCGCAAACTCCCGCCTGATAGATTGTCCGTTAACGCTGCATTACTTTTGATTGTTTCCGTCAAAATAAACGCTTGGGATTGAATCTGAGACCTCTAGAGTTTTAAGTCCTGTTGTTATATTTTGCTAATATAGTAAACTATTTTTTTTTTAATGAATGACGAGTATAAATGCTAAAATTATTATCTAAATTCATTTGGTTTAACTTCTATAAATACGTGCCTTATTTAGAAACGGATGCACCTAATGATAATATTTTTTCTTCTATTTTTATGCTGTGTAACGTGAATACGTCCCTAGTAAAGTTAAGTGCATTAAGGTTAAAGTGGCAACCCCTGTTAAAAGCGAAACATGAAACCATTAATAAATTTAAACTAATTTATTTAATGAGCGCAATTGTAGTGAGTTGTTGATAAAATCTCTAGTCCGACCCTGTTGACTGCATCGTACAGAGCAAGTGACAGCGATGAAGCGATGGCAAACTGCATCTCTAAATAATTGCATCACGTCTAAAAATACTCCCAAACTGCCCGATTAATGTCTAAATAACCACGATGTCGCTGTTTTATACACCACTTCCTATTTACACAAATTGTCCGCCATTTTCTCACTCACACAAACATTGCCCATGCTAATAACACTGCAATGCGGCTAATGACAAGAAGATAAAACTGAAATTATTAAAAAATAAATGAGTGTCTGTATGAGACATACTTTTTGCTCGCTCTTAAACGTTTCTAAAATATTTTAAATAACTGTTATGTGTGATTTTTGCGATATTACATTAACAAATTTACTGGTTCATGATGAATTTGAGTAATGTATGATTTAGATTTAAAATTTACGTTTAGGGCCAGTTTTTCAATCACCGGTTTACTGTCGATTAATGGTAATCATGTTTAAATAATAATGGTAACTATGGTTTCTATTATTATTTAATTATGATTAACATTAATCGGTGATTGAAAAACTGGCCCTAAAACTATCACCATATTTTATATGCTAAATATAAATTTATGAATTCATGGAATCATATCACAGTATTATAAATACTAACCGAACGAAAATCTCATATTACAGTTGTTGTTTGTGAATCTAACCGTACATATTTTATTTAAAATGGATTCAATTAAACACGATATATTATTAATATCATAGAGGTTATGTTATCTATCGTCTCGTTTGTGCCAAATTGAATAACAAACTATATGAAGTTGATTGGAGGCATTTCATATTTTTTAATTCACGGCTCGGTGAGTCCAAACCCTTTACTGTAATGATCTCATGTATCATAATCGAAATAAAGAGAATTAATGATAAATATAAATTAAAAACAAATAATAAATATATCATCACGCCTTCTACCCATTACTGGGTGTGGCACTCTGCCGAAACAGATCTGGGTAAGTGATATATTTTTGCGCGTGAAGTGCGGTTACCAGTTGTTAAATCACGGTCCCCAAACATGTTAGTAGTGGAGGAGCCACAGGGGTAGTTTTTGAAATTATGAAAATTGTTTGTCGCCTGTAAGAATCGAACCAGGGTTCTCAGGATCCACAGGCTGACTTCAAACCACTGAGCTAGCCACTCCATGATAAAAATATAAAATATATAATGAATTGTGACTATTGGTGAATAAATGAGTTAAAAATAATATTATACTCTAGAGATATAAGCGCTTAAAAATATAGTGACATCACAAGTACTTAAGCATTCTCATTGGCCACAAGTATTTTCGCACAATAAATAAGAGACATATGTGGAGTAGAACATAACTAACTGAACATCTCACAACTGTTTTTTCAAAGTGTTAGTCTTTTACTTGTTTGTATATTTATTTTCAACATAGTAAGAATTCAGCCGTATATTATTAGCACTTTTTCAACAAAACAAGTTAAGTACCACTGAATCGAACTTGGGACGTCACAATCCCAATACAAAACTTCAAAAAATCATGTCTGTAATATAAGGAATTAATCTACGTTTTCATTGATCGTCATACTTTATAATGTTGTTTCGTAAAGAATTAAAACAAAAAAATAGGTATAGGAGCCTATTGCGGTTAAGATCCTGTTGTACAGATTAGTATAAATAAAAATTATAAACCAAAAATATGGAGTAGGTGGCACAGTAGTTATCATGTCGGCCTGTGGATCCTGAGAACCCTGGTTCGATTCCCACAGGCGACAAATTTTCATAATTTGAAAAAGCTATCCCTGTGGCTCCTCCACCACTAACATGTTTGGGGGCCGTGATTTGACGACTGGTAACCGCACTTCACGCGCAAAAATATATCACTTACCGAGATCTGCTTTAGCAGAGTGCCACACCCAGCAATGGGTAGAAGGCGTGATGATATATTTATTTATTTTATTTATAATTTAGAAATGTTGACAATGGAAAATATAGAATACAAAAATATGCCTTTTTCGTATCGTACATTTAGTTTAGTATTATGATTTTTTTTATTTTTAATTGTAACTCTTGGTAGTCGTACCATGTTTATTTTGAACGAAATTCATAAAACGAGGATTTCTTAGGTAAATCTCTCCAATATATATATTTTATTTTCGAATATAATTTGACAAACTATTAAAATGTTAACAAGGATTGAGTAAGAACTATTCAGCTGCAGGGTAGTACAATGAAATCGATTCGTGTTTCTTATGTGTGTTCATGTTCAAGTGGACCAATAGCGTTCACAATTTAATAATCACGTACGCAGAAAATACGTGAGAACGAGTTTAATTAGCCCATATGTTCTTAGTTGTAGTAACGAGGGGTTGTATTTTTTGTCTGGAAACTTGATATTATGTAATGGTATTTATGTTATGGGTTTCATTGGTTACATGACTACGACTTTCGTGAGAAACTGAGTGCTTTGGCTAGCTTATTACAAAATTACAGTTTAATGTGATTTCTCACAATTTTGTTGCTATTAATTCGACATTTATTGTGAAGTATAATAGTCTTTCAATACTAAATCTGAGAAAGTAATTATTTATTTAAAAAATATCAAATGTTAATTGAGGAAATTATTTATTGCAACTTTTGCGAAATTATTTAATGGGATGGCTAGCTCAGTGGTATGAAGTCGGCATGTGGATCCTGAGGTCCCTGGTTCGATTCCCACAGGCGACAAATTTTCATAATTTAAAAAAAGCTATCCCTGTGGCTCCTCCACCACTAACATGTTTGGGGGCCGTGATTTGACGACTGGTAACCGCACTTCACGCGCAAAATATATCACTTACCGAGATCTGATTCAGCAGAGTGCCACACCCAGTAATGGGTAGAAGGCGTGATGATATATTTTTTTTTTATATTTTCATTTTTACGTTTAATTATTATATGAAATATATTTTGTAAATATAAACTATATTTATTTTTATTGTGCATAAAATAAAACAAAATATAGCTATTTTATGTTAATTTAAAACAAAACGATTTTTTTGTTGTTTTCCAATGCCGTACGACTGTATGTTTGTAAAAAGTACGTAAACTAGAACTGTTAAATGACAAAAGACAATGAAAGTTTCAAAAAGTTATTAGTTTTTTTTAAGGAAGTGTGTTTTTATGGTCATTAATTCTAACCTCAGAGCATTGCAAACTTTCTTTAGCCCTCTCTTGCACATCAGTCTATTAAGAATTTTTTCTACTTTTCATGTCTTCTGTCTTCTTCTAACTGACAGCAAATTTTGAGATTGTTGTTGTACTTACGTCGTTATATATAGAATTAATATATTTTAAATACATGTCTAAAATATGATTTATTTCTTAACTAATGAATATGTTACTTAAGTAAAAATGGTTTTTAAATACTGCCTAGTTCAAAACTTAGTCTAGATTCACAAAAATTAATAAGGGAAAAGAAATGTTGAATGATGTATATTAGCAAATCGTAACAGTAGTATTTAAACTTTTGATTAAGATAATCTTACAGTTTATTTATAACAGTTGTTTAAGCTCCATTTATATATTTATATATGATAAAATGGATTATTTATGTGGATACAATTATGCACAAGCCTCACTATTTGAAGTCCACATTTCATTAAGTCTGACGTCACAAAATTAAAAAAATAATTTGAGGAATGTTGATTAAGCCGTGTAGATTTATTTGAGATGGGAAAAATATAAATAAAAAAAACAATATCTTTCCACGTTATTTGGATTGTATGCTTTACTTTATGACAAGGTGACGACATTTCGGACCATGATTAGGACCATTATCAAGTCCAAAGTAGACGAAGAAGTAAATTTACATGATGAGGTTAGATAATTTTAATTAGTCCTAACCATGGTCCGAAACGTCGTCATTTTTGTCATTTAAATAAAGTAAAGCCTACAATCGAAACAACGTGGAAAGATATTGTTTTTTATTTATATTTTTCCCATCTCAAATAAAAAAATAGTTATTATATTGTTTTTAATTTAGATAAATAAATAATATAAAATAAATATATCTTCACGTCTTTTACCCATCACTGGGTGTGACACTCTGCCGTAGCAGATCTCGGTAAGAAATATATTTATACGGGTGAAGTGCAGTTATCAGCCGTCAAATTACGCCCCCCCCCCCCCCCCTAAAGATGTTAGTGTTTGAGGTAGCCACTGGGGTAATTTTAATGTAATGAGCATTGTCGGCTATGGTAATCGAACCCGGGTATTTAAATCTGCAGACGTACGTACCCCATGAAGTTTAATAATAAGAAAATACAAAAATATATAGTACAGGACCTTATTATAGACACGTCAAAATTATTGTGTTTTTAATTCAACTATCAAACGTTTATAATTTCAATACTTTTCAATAAAATTTCTGTTATTCCATTTGCACCAAAGATGTGTTGACATAAACTGACAATATTGCATCAAATATTTGACAGCAATGAAAACTTTCACTGGTGCAAACGAACCTTAGTAACTAAATATTTATAAATGTCAGCTGATCAGCTGTATAGGTATTTAAAATGTTTTAAAATCATATAATCACAGTATACCCACCATATTTTTATTGTCCGACTTTTGACAAAGCTCGCAACAGGTTTGAGAGCACCCACTACCCAATTTGAACTATTTGAATGAGCTATAAACAAACCTATGAGTCACTAAAACCACTAAAACATTTACAAATCCTACAAGTGCATCAAAAAATATCCATGAGTCACAACCACCACGTCATATGCACCATGCAACTGAAATAAAATATCAATACTTGCACCGGTTAGCATCCAAGTACACGTACACAAACACGAAGAACAATATAGCACGTTGTAATTGATCTCGCAAGATAGGCGTCGCACGCAAGCAAGAACGATCCAAGTCGCCTTGGGCTGCAACTTAAGTTGCAGTTGCGGATCTAGTGAACCGGGCAACGGCCCCAGTCAAGGTGGCCATGCTACGTGTGCGGACTTACGTAACCTAACCTAAATCTGCCCGCAGGAAAAAAAAACACTATCTGAATTGGCTGTTGTTTTGTGAATTTGAAATATGTCTAGGGCAGACTGTATGTTGTTTTGAAAATATTTATGTTTATTTGGGTATTACGTAAGTTGAAATGGAATTATTTGAACTTTTAAAATGTAACTGACCTGGACTGATCTTTAAAATACTGGCATTTAAATATCAGTTGCAGAATGCAACCATAATTGTTACAATTATTATTTTTATTGCATCAATACATAAAAAAATTAAATTTGCCTGTGTTTTCATTTTGGAAATCAGTCACAATTAGGTCATGGAAATTTGTTTATTACATATTATAAAATAAAATAAATTACTGGGTGTGGCATTCTACCAAAGCAGATATTAATAAGCGAGATATATTTATGCGCGTGAAATGCGGTTACCTGCCGTCAAATCACGACCCCCAAATTTGTTAGGGGTGTGGGAGCCACAGTGATAATTTTAATGTAGTGATAATTTTTGTCGACTATGGGACTCAAACCAAGGTTCTCAGGATCCACAGGCCGACTCGATACCACTGAATCACCTACCCCATACGTATTATGGAGACAAATAAAGAAATAGAGCATTCCTACCAGTTGTCCTTAATCTTAATTATTGATTTAATTTTAATGTGGTGAAAATGTTTGTCGACTATGGGAGTCAAACCAAGGTTATCAGGATCCACAGGCCGACTCGATACCACTGAATCACCTACCCCATACATATTATGGAGACAGATAATTAAATAGAGCATTGACCCTACCAGTTGTTCTTAACCTTAATTATTGATTTAATTGGGGGTTTTAGAAATTTAAATTTTTTATAGGGTTGGTCGGTAGGTGTCTCAGCGGTACCAAGTCGGTTTGTAGAATTAAAAAACTTCGGTTCGATTCCCACAGCCTACAAACAATTTTTACCATGTGGCTCTCCCACCACCAACAGCTTTGGGGGTCTTTGACTTATCGAAATCTGCTACGGCACAGTACCACGCTCACTAATGGATATAATAAGGCGTGATGATATGCATGTATTTGAGTGTATTCTGTAGTTGACTCTGATAATTTTTAACTGCAATTAAAATTTTTAACCAATGAAAACATGCATAGCAACTATAATTTTCATTTTTATTTAGTATCGTGATTAGACAAAAAATTTAACAGGCGTTAAAAACTAACAGAATCAGTTACAGAATACGCTAAATTATGTGTGTACATTCACGCCCAAATAATGTATATATTTAAGAACAAATGACAAATTTTACTATATTATACACGAAAGTATGTCATTTCTTTCGAAACATGTTATTTTTATTGCTAGTCACTGCGTATATTTTTGTCTTACATCGAAGTGCACAAACTACGTGAAAATATTTATTAAACAATTGGATAAATTTACATTTGTTTTTCATTTAACGAGTAACATGTTGAAAAAGGTTAGCAATCATAAATATAGGCTGTATCTAAAATATGTATACCTAATAAATGTAACTGACAGAGACAAAATCAGTAACGTAAAGAGTCACTTTATATACGTAACTAGAGTTTGGTTAATGGTGAAATTCTGTGACAAATCTATAAGTTTATAGATCCATAAATCTGTAAATAATAAACGAAATCACATTAATATTTGTCAGGAGCTGTATTCCATTTGCCACTTGGTTCACTTAAATCAGTTCAGATAAATTTGACACATTACTAAATGAACTGAATTAAGCATACTTATGCACTTATTAAGGTGAATTACTTCAAAGTACATTAGAATCTTTAATTCTAGTACTGGAAATAAAGTGAGCGAAGTAATGCAGCGAAATAAATAAATGATTTGGCTCAGTATATGTAAGTTAGATCTGATCCAAATGGCAAGTGGTATACGCCTAATGTTGAGAGATTTAAATCAAATTGATTTAAATCATGATTTAATAATTTAAGCATAAATGAATAATTTCTATTATTGTATATGTATTTATTAAATTAAAAATACAAAAAATCACAGTAAAAAATAAAAACATGTTTTAATAAATCATAAATATTTGAATATGAAAATATAACAATTCAAATAACAAAAACAAATAAAGAAAAAGACAAGTTTTCCAGCCTTTTCAGTTCCAAATGATGAAAAAACTCGACCAACACAAGCTGAAGACGAAGTGGCGCATAAAAGTGATTTTATAATTTTCAATATTATATCTTTATTTGGTCCTAATTCATCTTTTTGAGACATCCACTATTCAACACGTGAAACGTTCAGAATTTCAATACATAATATTTAAAAATTTAATTCAAAATACCCGCACTTAAAAAAATAATTTAAAAAATGTAATTTAAATCAAAAAAATCTGATTTAAATCAAAAAAAATATTTTTTTTTTTATTTATTTTTTATATCACCATTTTTATCCATCCTGATATTTGTTGATAAATAGAAAATATATCATAAAGTCATAAGTTTTGTTGTGATTTTGTTCATTATTTACAGATTTACGGATTTATAAAACATTGGATTTATCACAAAATTCCACCATAAGTTTAGTATAAGTTTTTCTTCATTACCATCAATTTGTAATGACAAAAAGGTAAAGATCGTTGTGACAAACCATCCGTACTAATTTTATAATAGACAGTTGTTTTTGCAGCCAGTTGCGATATAAAACATGTTTGTGTTTTGTTTTCTATTGCTACTTTGACGTTTGACTGTCGGGAGATTATGAGTGTTATAGCAATAAAGTAAAACGTAAATAAATATCAGTTACTTGTTTAATATGTTCAACATGTTTCATAAACATAGATTTTAGGTACTTTAGGTACTTTAGCACTGAAATTAATTTAAATTGCAATTGAACTTGTCATCAATCACCATTGCTTAATGCACTTGTCAATAAATATATTTTTTGCATTATCGGGTTAGTTTGAATGTTGACCGATAGGGTTTGCAAGGCAGTAAATTTTGTTTTCAAATTATTAATTATACCGATCGGAAGGCAGTACTTAAATAAAAATTAAACATTCATCAGTGGTATCTAAACATATTTTTAAAATAACAACTGGGAACTCTGACAGTTAATAGTTAACCTATCAAATGCGTTAATAAGACCGATTAATAATCGAGATATTTCATTGTTAAATTGTAACTTATGTGTCACAAATATTTTGACAGTTTTCAGTGGATGCGTTCAGTTCACTTTACGTTAGCTAGTACCAGCGCGGTTTTTCATTTTTAGAATGTATTTATTTTTATGTTTATTTTATAGGAATGCTGCGTGAATATTATTTAGCTACAACTAGCCAAATGCTATATTGCGTATGTTGTACACATTCAAACAAATCGTCCATTAATAAACAAATCATGCATTAAAAGGGGTCATTATTGTATGATTTTGTATACATTAATGAAACCCAATAATGAACGATCAACGGAAATAATATATAAAATACAAGTTACAGAAGGCAAACTATTCTAGCACGAAATTCGGACACTAGTCGCGCAGTGGCAAGGGGACGACCGAACGAGCGCTAGAATTGCCTTCTGTAACGAGTGTTTTATACTATTTTCTCTGTTTCGGTTTTCCTTTACATAATTTCTTTATAAAAATAGTTGACAATTGTCATTAAGGAAAATTTTTGGTAGAATAGTTAAGTTAGTGACAGATTTGCAATGGGGACATACAATTTTGACGTCACATGCAGCAGACCCCCCTCCACACAATTTTGTGTGAAACAACAAATTTGTAGAAAGAGCGAGGTGACACCTTCTCCTTTCAGCACTACTCCCCGCATATACCCATATTTGTTTGACGTTTCACGTTTGGATCACGTGATAAACGTCAAACTGTAAAACTACCATGTTCGCTACATAACAAAGCATTAAATTCTGTTTTACTCACTAGATGGCAACCGAAAAATTTGAATTGTATAAGTCCCCATAGATTTTGTCCGTTGTGTAGATATTTGCATAAATTGTGTTTTTTTATTTTGTCCGTTGCCTAGATATTTAAATAAATAAAATAAATATATCATCACGCCTTCTACCCATTACTGGGTGTGGCACTCTGCCGAAGCAGATCTCGGTAAGTGATATATTTATGCGCGTGAAGTGCGTCGCCAGTGGGAATCGAACCAGGGTTCTCAGGATCCACAGGCCGACACGATAACCACTGTGCCACCTACTCCTAGATATATTGTGTATTTAATGCAGTTATACCAATCTTCGATAACAATATGTCACCAAAAATTGTATAAGAATGAAGCTCATTCTAGCATCAATGTGCGTGCGAGAATATGTTATTCTAATGACGAAACAGAGAAAAGTTATTAAAATATTAAAATACTTTTCAAATCTAATCGGTAGGTAACATAAAATGCTCTTAATACTTCAATAACTATTTTTCTCATAAACAGTAACATAATTTATTGATCAATATAACTATCATGTTCCTCATATCTCTGCAAACTTATAATTCCAAACCCAAGAATTGCAAAAACATCATCTATTGGTCAAACAGCTTATTACAGCGTTTAAAAACTTCATGATTAATCACTTTGCCATTTATGGCGTAATTTCTCCGTTGCTAAATTCAGGTAGGAAAGCTCTGCAGCGCCGCAAACAACCATAAAAAATACCATGAATTATGAAGCACGACGTACGGGACTTGTAAGTATAAATATTTGGATTTCCTAGCCGCTAAGCGATACGGTAGCCAAGCAACGGCTATTAGCAGATGTCTATCTACCTGGCCTACCGAGATTTCACTTGGCCATATTTCCTGAGTTGTTGATTAGTTTGCTTGTATGTTATACGTTATGGTAATTGAATTATGTTACGTGCTGACAGGTAACCATGTTTATATTTGATCGAGATGTTGTTTGTACGAATTGTTCTTTTGGTACCTGATGAAAAATTAGGAATAAATCTGACATAAATGTGTGTTAAACTTTATATTATGAAAATCTGAATATTTTAAATATAATTATGGATAAAACTAAACCTTTACAGCCCATTTCTCAAAACAATTTTAACTAGAATTTAGCTAATCCTGAATTTTTGATGTGTCAAATTAAACTAAACTATACTTTCAAAACAGCTTAAATAAACTTTAATATAATCTTCTGTAAGATAAATTTAAAGTTTATGACAGAAAAATTCGAGAGACGCCCGGACTCGAACCGAGGACCTTCAGCTTGCCGGGCTGATACTTTAACTAGAGGTCGGCATATTTGAAAATTTTGATATCCGATCCGATCCGACTTGATTCAAGATCCGATCCGATCCGACTCTATCCGAAATCCGATCCGATCCGAGATCCGATTTAAAGATCCGAAATCCGATCTGAGATTCGACCAGACGTGTCATTAAATCAGTACAGTTTTTCTTATTTATACTAAACCAATTTTAACGTTGCATATTCGAAACAAAAATAACAGTTATAGATGAAATTTAATAAATAATTTTGTGTTGAAAAACTAAAGAGACATATTTTGTTATAACGCTATTTAATCATTTTTATCACAGAACATAAATGCTTATAAATATAACGTAGCGTTATATTTCTTTAGAGAGGAATTGCAATTTATGTTTCTACTAAGAGTGGATACCTAAATGTTATGTATGTAAATTTCGGATCGGATGTTTTATCCTACTTTCGGATCGGATCTTTTATCCGACTTTCGGATCGGATCTTTTATCCGACTTTCGAATCGGATATTTTATCCGACTTTCGGATCAGATCTTTTATCCGACTTTCGGATCGGATCTTCTATCCGACTTTCGGATCGGATCGGATTGGATTCGGATTTCGGATTTTTTTGCCGACCTCTAGCTTTAACCACTAAGCCACGGCTTCCCTGAACGAATAGGCGTCAACCTAATTTATCTGTCATAGTGTCTAAAACAGCATCGATCCCAAAGCTCCTATGACTCATAGGTATTGACAACGGGTTTCGTCTGTAGCGACACAGTCTGATTTTAAGGAAATCATATCACGAATTAAATTTCATGAGTTTTCAATCATATGAATGACTTTGAATTTGATAAATTTAAAGTTTATGACAGAAAAATTCGGGAGACGCCCGGACTCGAACCAATAAATTCGGTTGACGCCTATTCGTTCAGGGGAGCCGTGGCTTAGTGGTTAAAGCATCAGCCCGGCAAGCTGAAGGTCCTCGGCTCGAGTCCGGGCGTCTCCCGAATTTTTTTATCATAAACTTTAAATTTATCAAATTCAAAGTCATTCATATGATTGAAAACTCATGAAATATACTTCTGTAAGATGTTTTAGATTTTAAAATACAATTAAATAGAATAATGATTATATTGCTATATCAGTACACGTCTAGCCTAATCAATGCGTGAACGTGTCAATATCTAACTCCCTGTTAACCAAGCAGCGGGAACGCTGACTCAGGCCTTTTGCAGTTCGACAAGCAGGAGCGCTGACTCTGCCACCTCGCAATTCTTGAGTAACCCTGAGCCTGGACTCCAGATATGTCGTCCACTTCTTATCATTTAGTTTTCGGAAAGTGAATTGAATTAACTTTTTAAGTTGGACTAGCATAAGATTGGCTAATCTAAAATTCAGGATTAGCTAAATCTTTTTTTAAATCTAGCTGTTTAAATTTAACCATTTTATTAGAATTTTGATTAAGTAATTAGTATAATTTATGTCAAATAGCTGTACATAATTGGAATTAAAAAGCAATTTGTTATTTTATAGCTGTAGATAATTATGGAATACAGAAATTAATCACGATAGTATATAAAAAAGATAATTTTTATAATAGGTAATAAACTTGTATCCTTCATTACTGATCTTATTAAAATAAATCAATTAATTTGTAAATTTACAAATTCTAGCATACGGTTTCACTTTTTCGAAAGAAATATTCAGATAGGTTTTTCTTGAGATTAAAGATTTTTTTTTAGATCTTATGCATTTAATAAACTTTCTATAATTTTAAATTAACTGCTTAAGCGTGTGAAGTAACAGTCATGGTAAATTATTAAAATTAACTGTAAATCTCTATCGTGTGGCTTCCTCTAGTAATTCTTTACAAGTAACAATTCGTGTATTCAAACTTAACTGGCTTCAGCATAAAAAAAGAAAAATATATTTGTGTTGGAGTGATTACGAGGATCCAACTCCATTACAAGCTGTATATTATTTGTTCTGTTATTAGGGGATTCATTTTTTGCTACTAATATACGATATGGTAAATAAATATCGTAAAATAAATATAAAAATAATAAAATATATCATCACACCTTTTATCCATTACTGGGTGTGGCACTCTGCCGAAGCAGATCTCGGTAAGTGATATATTTATGCGCGTGAAGTGCGGTTACCAGCCATCAAATCACGACCCCCAAAGATGTTAGTGGTGGAGGAGCCACAGGGGTAATTTTAAATTGGTGAAAATGTTTTGTCGGCTGTGGGGATCGAAGCAGAGTTCTTAGGATCCACAGGCTGACTTGATACCACTGAGTCATTACCCCATAATAAATATCGTAGATTCAACAAATAAGGCGCAGGTCGTAATGAAGTCCGCTTTCCAACTTTCTGCCATTTTGAAATATATTTATGACAATTTGTAATTTCTAATTTTGCCCATTTTTGTAGTCAAATTACAGTAATTTAACAACAGGGTATATTTAATCAAAACTTTATATGTATGCCATGGAACGTTATTTTTAAATTTGAATACTAGTTTTAAAAAGAAGTTAACGATATGAGCTGTTTTCCATATGCCGCTTGTTTCACTTAAATCAATTCAGATAAATTAGACTATATGATTAACTGAATTGAACTAAGTAAACTGATGGACTTATATAATCAAACTAAGAAGTGGCAAATGGAAAACGCCTATTGGTTAATATTATGAAGATAATTTGGTGCATTTATCAAATCCGTATAGCCGTAGCATTCGTTCTAATTAGAGTTGTTTTTTTGTTTCGCCGAAAAAATGTTAAGTGCAACATTAGAGCAACGAATTGTTCTGAAATTTAACATGAACCTTGGCAAAACTGCTACTGAAACTTATAATTTATTGAAAAAAGTACCCGAATTGTGGAAGGACAAGTCATGGTTTCTCCATCAAAACAATGCACTGGCTCATTCCGCAATGTCTATCAAGAGATTTCTAGCCAAGTACAGAATCCCAGTTTTGGACCATTCGCCTTATTCGCCAGATCTTGCACCGTGCGACTTCTATCTGTTTCTTAAGGTGAAATTTGCCTTAATAGCAACAAGATTTGAGCTTTGAAAGAAAAATCGGCACGCGTTCTGATGGAGCTGACAGAAGAAGACTTCCAACACTGTTTCGAACAATGGAAGATTCGCATGGAGCATTATAGGGATAAAGGAGGGGTGTATATTGAAAGTGATAATAAGTAAATAGGTATGGAATCAAAATGAAAGGTTAAAACAGCATCAGTCTCGTTATTTAATAGCCACACCTCGTTTATGGTATTTTATTATAGAAAATTCTGCAGTTGATATATTTTTTTGAACTACTAGTTGATCACAAAACTAGAGTCACATGAGTTATTAAATTTCCGACTGTGGGAATCGCGGTTTCTCATTTCTACAGTTCGATGCGCAACCACGGATCTATTTATCCCATTTCTTGTTTAACTAAAAACCTATTCATACCTCCATAAAAATCAATCTTCCTGCCTCAACAGAACACCGCTATAGACATCAGTGTTGTCCACTGCAGCACTTAAAAACCATATTATTACATTACGTCAATGTACTCCTCCATTCGCCAGTGCTGCTATCTGTCGGTGGCGTTTGAAGGCTTGACATTGCGATTGCATTTGACGGGAAACGTTTCGGCGGCGCCCAACCTTGCGCCGCAAGCTGCAATTCAATTTCCGGTAAATTTTACCAATTTTCAATGTAATTTAGATGATGTGGCTCGTACGAGTGCTGTGCTGTGCTGTGCTGTGTTGTCTCGAGACAGACGTTACCGTGTTTTGTTGGCTGTTTTGTTTTTGTTTGTTGTTTTGCTTGTTTTTCCAACTGTCGCTTGATGCCTTATTCTTACAATCTTGTTAGAGTTTAGGTTTTTTGTCCAGAGTTGATAGTAGCAGAATTTACTCACTGCATTATTTTGTTATTTGCGTTTATGGTTCTTTATTTGAAAATAAGAAAAATTGTGTTTGCAGTACAGTACAAAATAATACATTATTTCACTTTTATCTAAATTAGATTAGTTTATCTCAACGGAAATTAGAATTACTATTTTTCTCAAAGTTCAAAATCCACAAAATTCCAAAAGAAATACTGAACTGATAACTTACACAATCAAAGACAACATTTCTTACATAAATGGTATAATTTAGCTATTTACGTTTTTTTTTAAATTTTAAATGCAGTGATAATTATTTGTTTTATTAGGATTAAATATGTAAGTTTTCGGGTCGAGTAATAAAGATATTGTGAGACTCGAAATAATAGTATTGTTAGTTCGATTGAAACATATTATATTTTTTAATTTCCCCCCCCTTCAATATGACACTATTAATTCAACTTTTTCAATAGTAAAAGAACTCTATTCTAATGCTATTTTTGGTCATAAGACCAAAAAACGATTACTTATCCATGGTCACGTAAATAATTTAATCAGTTTGTTTCATTTTAATTTGAATTTAAAAAATAAAAAATTAAAATTAATAATTAGTATGTGGCACAGTGGTATCGTGTGAGCCTGTGGATCCTAAGAACCCTAGTTCCATTCCCACTGCCGACATTTTCACCACATTAATACTACTCCTGTGGCTCCCCCTCCACTAACATTTTTGGGGGCCGTGATCTGACGGCTGCTAATTGCACTGTACGCGCAAAAATATATCACTTACCTAGATCTTCTTCGGAAAACTGCCACATCCAGTAATGGGTAAAATATATTTTTTATTTATTTAATTTGAATAAAGAAGCAGGAAAAGAAAAACTTTCTTTTACATGATTATGTTTTGCACATTCTTCAAACCAAGCACTTTTCCATGAAGCTAAAGTACTAAATATTTTCTTGTTTCTAATTACTTATCAATATTAATTTTTATTTCTTTTCTGTGGTGGTTTGTTTCAAATACCGATCACTATAAATTTTATTTGAAATCAATTAGATTTCTCGATGACCTAATATTATTCGTTCGAGTTGCAATTTATAAATGTCAGATAAATTGAATGCATGAGATTATTATTAATTAAGTAAACTAGTTAATAACTAATAATTAAAACGAAACTTCATGTGGCTTGAAATAATTCAGAAACCATGTTAACATTTCATTAACTGTAAAAACTGCAGTAACAGAAATAATTACAGTTATTAAATTTTAAATGGTAATCAAATTTAATTCTAATCATGTGAGTTATGGTATTTGTGATTATTAGACATGAGAAACAAAACGCGCATTCTCATTTGTAATGTCAACTACGTGTAATTATATATTTACTATACATGTACAATAACAAAACACTGTTGCGAAACCATTTACATATTGTAGTAAAATGTACCTACAAATTATAGTTGACTGAATTATACGAGTAGTGCAATGTCCTTGCCAACAAAACCGCATTGTAAATACTATAATAATTACTTGCCTTTTATTACTAAATAGTGGGTATTACATACATCATACGTTGGTAGCCACAATGCACAACTATTTTTTCTGAGAAATACAGTAATATTAACAGGGAAACATTCAATATTATGATTCATCAAGTACATTATATATTTGTTGATTAATTCGTTCGTAGAAATTTGAAAATCAATGAGTTGATTGTTATACTGTTGTAATACTAATAATAATGCCCGGTTTACAGTTAGTTAGAAACTAGTCACGAATTTGTATCTCGTATATGAATTGAGAGATCATTGTAACTTTATATTATATGCTAGTTAGAAGTCAATTAGAATTTGCATCAGTTTGTTGGAATCCGCATTATAATAATAATAATAATAATCTTTATTGATATCCAAATCAAAGGCGAGGTTCAGCCACAGGCTGTTCTTCCACCTAACCTTAAAATAACGTTTACATAAATCGCCTTGAAAATATACAGAATAAATTCATTTCTTATTTTAATAGAAAATTTACTAACTTTAGTTTTAAATGTGAAATTCTGGGTTGCAAGAAAAAATAAAGAGCTCTTTAGTTAAAGAATTGTTTATCTAGCAACAGTATCAAATGGGATTTTCTGAAGTTTATTGAACCGTTAGTTGCTAATTAACCGATAAAACTTTCATGCAACCCAGCATTAGTCTAGAAAAAAGACGGACATTATTTGACATGAACTTTTTATATAAATTAATAAACAATTTAGTAGATTCTCCATTTTTACTTTAACATCTATCTTTTCGAGTGTTATGTAACTAGAACGCCTAGTATGTTTGATATTCCACTACACAGAACAAACTCTGCTGCAAATTCTCCTATTAATAGATTATCTTTTTCTTATAACAAATTTTGTAAAATGGATAATTTTCCTGATATATTCACTGTCTCGTTACTTATATTTAAACGTCAATTCTCTAGTATTTTGTTATAATTTTTCATATATATATATATATATATATATATATATATATATATATATATATATATATATATATATATGCGATGCAGATCTAGGTAAGTGATATATTTTGCGCGTGAAGTGCGGTTACCAGTCGTCAAATCACGGCCCCCGAAGATGTTAATATTTTAATCTTATTATTGTATTTTACTTGTTTTTTTTTTTGTTTCTTCGTTTGTTAATTATCATTTATATATCCTTCTTGTGTTCATAATTTATTTTGTATTTATAATTATTATGCTACTCCGTTATTGGGATTATTCCTATTGAGTAGCTAAATAAATAAATAAATAAATGATCACAACTTGTAATACACAAGAAGCAATTACTAAATTCTTTGCTACTAAGAATCGATATCATGAAATAATTTTCTTGACTTTTACAACCCTATTTTCAAAAAAAGTTGTAGCTAATCCTGAGTTTTGGTTTAGTAAAATTAAGCTAAAACATATTCAAAAAAAAGTTCTGTAAGCTGTATTATAATCTTCTTACCATTTGGTTTACGGAAAATTATTTGGATTTACTTATTAAAATAAGATTAGAATAAGGTTCGCTAAACCAAAATTAAAGATTAGCTAAACAAATTTCGAGAACCGAGCTGATACAGTTCAGTTTTTAAAATATATTTAGCTAATCTTGATATTTGAATTAGTCAAATTATACTAAAACATATTCTCAAAAAAGTTTAAATAAACTCTAATAAAATCATGTTACCATTTAGTTTTTGGAAAGTGATTTGAGTTAACTTTTTAAAATCAGATTAGAATAAGGTTTAGCTAAACCAAAATTGAAAATTAGCTAAACATTTTTCGGGAACAGAGCTGATACAGTTCAATTTTCAAAAGATATTTCGCTAATCATGAATTTTAGATTATTAAAATTATGAAGCTAAACCATATTCTCAAAAAAGTTGAAATAAACTCTAATATGATCTTGTTACCATTTGGTTTTCGGAAAGTTATTTGGATTAACTTTTTACAATCGGATTAGATTAACGTTAGCTAATCCAAAATTCTAAAGTTTTTTTTGAGATTCTGCCTGGTATGCATGAATAATTGAATCATTATCAAATATTTAAATATCCATGTACAAGTACGATTTAAATAAATAAATATATCATCACGCCTTCTACCCATTACTGGGTGTGGCACTCTGCTACAGCAGATCTCGGTAAGTGATATATTTTGCGCGTGAAGTGCGGTTACCAGTCGTCCAATCACGGCCCCCAAACATGTTAGTGGTGGAGGAGCCACAGGGATAGCTTTTTAAAATTATGAAAATTTGTCGCCTGTGGGAATCGAACCAGGGACCTAAGGATCTCCAGGCCGACTTCATACCACTGAGCTAGCCATCCCATTAGATTTAGGTTGAACTAATTAGAGAATAAATGTCGTAAATACCAATAAGATGTAACTGTGCAATATTATTTTTTTATATATACGTGTCTAGTCATAAATTATACTGACGATTTCGAAATCATTTGAAATCAATCATATTTTGACTACAAACACTTTTACCGCTAGTATGACTGCTGCTTAACTAACATTTTTCACCGGTCAAACCTACATTTCTAAAATTATTTTTGAGAAAAATGTTTCAGTAAAAATAGTGTCATCGGCCATGACAACGAGCTTTTGGTTTGATTGACTTGGTAACGCAAGTTAAGCAATCCATACCTTTGAACTATGACGATATATGATCCCAGCAGTAGATACAAAATTTAGTTATAGAGAATTTAGTTCTGTGTATTTTTTATTTCAAATATTTATTCCTAAAATATCACAGTCGACAACTGAATTTTAACTTATTAAAATTACCCCTGTGACTTCCCCTCCATTACTTGTGATTAGACCACTCCTAATTGTATTTCACGCTGCTACGGCAGAATATCACACCCAGTAGTGGGTAAAGACATGATATGTTTATAAACAACACTATATTCTTTTCTTCATTATCAGTAGTGCTACTGACGATGACTGCGTGGCAGTCTAAATGTACATTTTGTTATATAAAAAACTCTCCTAGTGAAGAAAAGAATATTGTGTTTATAAACATTTATCTTCACACAGCTCTAAACTATATACATATATTTATGACATATTTATTTATACATACATACATACATATCTTCACGCTATATCCCAACAAATGGGGTAGCACGAACCCTAAAATCACTCATAAAACATTCACTCATCACACCCATCAAACAACCAGTCATCGTCAAACATCCTCATCCAAACATACCACCCTCACTTCAACCACCTTCATAGATCACTCAATACAAACTCATTCATTTATTACACTCGAAATTATTATCACACAACAAACCTTCAATCACATCATTCCTTTTCACTTACCATTCATTTTCTTTCTTCAACGTACATAACGTATGCATAAAAAATCTCAAATTACTCACGTTTACTCCTAACAACGAATCTAATAACGAAACTAACAACGAATCTACAAGATTAGAAAAGATGAAAGCGATAGTCTGGACTTATATATGAAAGAAAAGACCACACAATGCAGTAAATGAAAATTTATGTACCAAAGGTGAAAACAAGCGCTTCTGGCCCGTGTCATGATTATTAACACGAGGCGCAAAGCGCCGAGGGCTAATAATATGGTCAGGATCAGAAACGCTAATTTCATTCGTGGTACATACAGTATCAAGAACTACAATAACATTTAATCATATATTTAAAAGATTAAAATATGTAAATAGGTTATATGTCAAAATGACATTTTGCAGAATCAAGTATTCAGAATAAACAAAAATTCTCATTTTATTTATGTATCCATAGGAAAGAAGTGTTTAAGCCCACTTTTTAGGGCTAAAACACATGCTTTTCGGCTTTGCATAAAATAATTTAGGAACAAATAGCAGCGAGAATGTAGTCAACTGCTAGTTAATCAACTTAATTCTGTTGTTCACACAATTAGTTATTGTAAGTGTACTACGAACAAAGGCAATAAGAACAGAAAATCGTACAGTTCATTGGCTGAAAACCGCAACAAATTGACAAATGAGCAAATGTGAATTCTAATCTTGTGTCTACTTAGATACGGTTTTGCAGAGGACTGTACTTATTATCGTTTGTTGAAGACTTCCGGCAATTAACTGCATTCAGTTCCTGTGGCGGCCGTGCCAGGCCCGATATCGTGATATTTAAATCAGCTCGCTTTTAAAAACACACACAGAGCCGCCATTATGTTTAGAGCTTTGCTTCTCTCCTACACTAGCACCAACACATCGACACGGACTTGCATATGGTGAAGTGCTTGTCCTGTTCACTGAAGCGCACATTTACTCTTCAGACGCGTTATCGGATGCGAGATCTTTGTAACACTTATAGTAATAGCTCTAATAGCTCTGCTGGTTTAGTTTTATCTGCCTTTCAAGTCGGTGCTTTGAATTATTTTTCAGACCATTTTATTTTCTTCCTATTTGTTCAAATAACTATGTTAATTTATTAGAGATACTTCGATATTTTATTCGTTAATTGGAAACTTTAGTATAAACAAGAAAATTTGTGCAAATTTACACGGAAATACATTTTTTGTTTCTATTTTATTTTATATTAAAGAAAAAATTCTTCAAAAGTAATCTTTAAAAATAGTTATTAATATTTCAAAAAAACAAATATGGAGATTAAGAAACATAGTTGTTCAACCTAATTTATAAACTTTTTTTCTTTACTCGCAACGCATAGCAAATTAGGAATGTATTACAATAATAATTATAACTGACATTTAAAGATTTCACCGAATCTGAACGTATACTCTATTTGGTTTAAGGTAGTACTAGCGTGAATTTTTTTTTGTAGATCTGAATGAAATTTTGTGCACGTAAATATTGGATAGTCATATGCATCCTGTTAAAATATGAAATACATTCATCGTCTGTGAACAAATATATTCGCTTGTAAAGTTGAGTTCTTATACACGGGGTTTCTGTACCTCTAAAATTTTGCAGTTTCATTTGAAAAACTAGTATGATGTTCTAGAACTATCCATGTATATTATATCAGAAGGAGAAAGCTTTTTATCGTTTAGTAATTGATATATAACGATGCAAAGCCTTGTTTTTAACAAAAAATTAAGAATCCAAATTTATAAAAGTAACACCACACGGTGATACGGTATTTGAAAATTCACTAGACCAACAATCTGTTAACAATTCATGATATTCAAATCATAATAGGTATAAGACACTTATTTTATTAAATTTTTATATTTTTTTGAGCGTGAGTTTCGCCACTCAACAACCGATGGCGCCACCGTCACACTAGTACTACCTTAAGATTGTAGCGTAGCATGGGATAAGCAGAATATTTCATGGCTTCTGATTGGTAAAAACGCGAGATAGGTTTAAACCGACCTAGTGTTTAAGTTGTGAGTTTGTTTACTACTTAATTATACATTACTTTATACTACATATTATAACATTATTAATATGAGCTGTACTGTATTCCATTTTCCACTTGGTTCACTTAAATTAGTTCAAATAAATTAGACAACATGACTAAATGAATTGAAATAAACAAATTAATACACTTATTGGGTTAAATTAGAATCAGTAGTTATAGTACTGAAAATAAAGTCAGCGAAGTAATCCTGCGAAATAAATAAGTGATCTGGCTCAGTAAATGTAAGTTAGATCTGATTCAAATGGCAAATGGAATACACCTATAGGTAACGCGTCGGTCTGTGGATTTGAGATCCTGGGTTCAATTTCCAAGCCGACAAACAATTTTCACCACATTAAAACTACTCCTGCGGCCTCCCTCCACTAACATCCTTGGTGGCCGTGATTTTACGGCTGGTAACCGTAATGGGTAGAAAGCGTAATGATATATTTATGTATGTAAGAGAATTTATAGTCTGCACTTGATGAAACATGTTAATAATTAATAATAACAAAACACTTGGTTGTTTAACAATTTGAATTTATTTATAGAGGATCGTTTCGTTTTTTCGAACATCTTCAGACAACTGAAGATGTTCGAAAGAACGAAATGATCGTCCATAAATAAATTCAAATTGTTAAACAACCAAGTGTTTTGTTTATTTATTTTTAGTTTTATTATAACATTATTGCCGTAATCGAAATAAAATTCTCAAATATTTTAATTTGCTTATTAACCTACTTTTTATAGACTCGTATTTAACTTTAATAAGTTCTTACAAAAACCTGTCTAGCCAAGCTCCGCCCACCACTGCAATTTTAAACCAAATGTATAAATGAATAAATTTTTTTAAGCATGTTTTTTTGAAATAATTTTCATTTCTGTTACTGTAACTAGAATGGATAATTTGAAACAATGTTAATTACTTTTAATATCACACAGTTTGATTTGTCTTTATTTATTTAATAAGTTAGACATAAATTTTAAATTTCGTCGCCCATCAATGAAGTTGCGTCACATCAAACGTTATGAATTTTTATGAAGTTTCATTGTTTATAATTAATAGCTGACAGTACGCTGTATACAAAATGAAAATCAGTGCTACCACTTGAATTGAAACTGTTTTTAAAATACTGTAATTTTAGATAATTTTATTATGTACCTATATGAAATTTTTGCTATATTTATAAATATGTTCTATAAATAATAGGAAATTAAATTCCTACTATTCGATTACACCAATAAAAATAAAAGACAAAAATAATCTAATCAAATATAACTCGAGAGTTGATAAATTAGAATATAATTCTGCAGTATCTTTCTCAAACTTGTTGCCATTTGGCAATAGCCACTCAAGCTCTGCGGGCTTTCGTGACTATTGCCTGGCAACAAGTTTTCGAAAGATCTGTCAAATTATTTTCAGTTTATTCTCACTCTCTTGTTATATTATTTCTGAAAATTATTATTTTTTGTAGTTTGGTTAAGCTATTACTGACTAGTCTTTAAAAAAAGGAATTAAAAGATCCAGGGTTCTTGGATAAAGGCTTTATGAATTTAGTATAATAAAATAATTCGTCGTGGTAAAGTTTTTGACCTGAAGATGAATACGAACAAGTTTATCTAAGAACCCTGGATCTTTTGATTCCTTTTTTTAAAGAAATCAACTTTTACGGTTTAATAATCAAAACTTTAACAAACAAGACTAGTCTTTAATGAAGTGTATCTAGTGAATTTTCTAATATTATTTCTTCTTTTTGTTATAGGTGAGTGACAATACTAGAGAACAGCAAGCTAACTACATAAAACGTGACGTAAAACCGTGAGTAATGGCTCCTATTATTTTTCTCCCAATATTAATTGCACATGTGATATTCTCCTGTCAGTATAAAACTGATTATTTTTCTTACCACTGTACCTGTATCGTGTAATATGAGCCCCATAAAATTTCGCATGAAATTTCACCAGTTGTTTCGGTCTGTTGGACTGACTGACTCTGGCTCCTCGTAGGGCTGCAACTGCATGCACTAATTGATTTCAACAATGGTCGAACTTTACGCTGCATACATGTTTGCATCCGTGACGTCAGCAGTCCTTGAATCGCGGCCGTCGTTCGTTGACTCTGCTCTGAAAAAACTCGCGAAACTCTATCTGTGTGTGTGTTTGTCGCGTCCAACGCAATATTGTCATTTTGTCATGTAAATGATACCGATACACAGACACCCACGCATTCATATTGCTGTCACAAGGACATTGTCTGCCAACGTAAATATTTTTCGAAAATTGTTCGCACTTTTACGCCTGTCACACACATGTGAAGCTTATACAACCGGCGTTTTATTTTTTTGTTTTTGTTTTTTAATGGATGTGAAATATTTAAAGGTGCCAGGAACAATGTTTTCAACCCAACCATTCGACTGTTTAATAACTAAAGCAAATTTATTTTTTCCGATTTTGACGCATCCAACCAAACGAATTATTCAGAATGAATTTATCCATCGAAGACATTATTATTTACAAAGAATATTTTTAAAAAAAATTGTTCGTTAACTTTATTATTGATTTAGCAAATGTTCGTATTTAGGAAAAAAAAATGTCTGAAATAGAAGGTTCAAAGTAGATACTTCATGTTCCATTATTTTTATTTCAAATACCTGGAACTTTTGCCGCCCAGGGCGGTCTCCAATTTGCCGCCCTTTCTAAGTCAATCAAATGGTGGTTTTTATAAATTAAAAAAATAAATATAAAATAAATAAATCATCACGACTTTTATCTATTACTAAGTTTGAAAATAAAGTTAATCCTCAGTCGTACTAGGTATGATCCAAAAATTTCCACTATTAGATGAAAATATAAATTAAATAAGGCTACAGGAATCCAATAAAGTATAAAATATATTAAAAGGACGTTTCGAGCTTATACAAAACTCATCATCAGCTTCAAACATATACAACGTAAATAAATATATAAATATACAAAATAAGTAGCATAAAATACCTTCAATATAAAATAACACTATGTTGGAATATTTAAAAAAATTAAATAAGTCAAAATTAAAAACAAAATGATGTCAAAAATAAGAATAACTTAGATGTATCTGAAGTTCTTAAAAACATTAAAGCGTATTTTAAATGCCAAAACCATTAGTTTGGTAATTTTTTATTTATATTATTATTCTTCGAATCCTAAATATTTCTATTATTCCAGTATTGGATGGTTACGCTAAACGATTCGTATAACATTCTTACGCATTTCTAGATATCAATATACATAGATTTACCTTTTTTGAATAAAGCTTCCTACGGTAGTATGGATAGCATTACGGCATTCGAATTCGGATATCCCGAGTTTGAATCCCACTCAATCTAAATATATATATGAACTTTACCACACTATGGCTCGGTGAATTCGGATCCTGTACTGCAATTGGGATTAAGTTACTGCTATACAAGAGTAGCTTAAATAAATTTCATGACTATTGTTGCACAAATTCAAATTTAACGAGTATTTGTATTAATAAATAAAAGCATATTGAATGTTTGACAGTAATGTTATTTATTCCATTTAACATGTAATTTCGCTTTCCTGTTACATATTTAAACCTTGTAGAGGTGCAACTGACCATTAAAGACATCAAAAAACGACCTCTAATTTCAAGCGCAAGAAGACTGCATGGAAGTTCACCACAATGCTTAAACTATGTTATAAGGCGGATGTAAAGTTAGACTTTGAACTAATCGTAATGAATTGTTCTTATTGATATCTAACGATATCAAATGGCTAAATATCCGGCTATCCATCACAAGGGATGCTATTGACAGATTGCGTTGTGTCGAAAGATATTCGTTCTTGTTTGTTATACGTAACGTTATGTACAGTTGTGTGTATATGCAATGTTATCCTTCCAAACAACAAATGTTATGTTCATGTCCATGTTACGTCTAGAGCCCATCGACCTGATAGTACCGGAATTCAGTTCTGATTAAGCTGCATTTCTGATTGACGGTTAGTCGATTGCGAACAGGGACGCCTTAGCCCAAAGGGAAATAAACAATTTCAGACAATATTATAGTACTTATTTAAAAACAATTGTTATCAGGGCTGTTGTTTTCGCCTACAAAGACCACCTGACACTATACTCTATCTGTTTTTACTATAAAGTTGGTGCCGCTTCGAGCAGATTTTGGCGTCATTCCTGAATTTGAAAAAAAACTTAGTTTATAATTGATATTTTTTCTTTTATTGAATTTTGTACGTATGTACATGATATATTTTCTGTAATTTTGTTTTGTAGATACATGTACATTATTGTGTGTATCTTTTATATTTTTATCCATAATAATACAGAGAATCTATTGAATAAATATACAGTTACTGCGCAAATTACATAAACAAAAATTATATTTATTTAATTTACAATTATAAAAATCTGGTGTGGTCACCACACGACTTTCTTATACACAGCATATTTAATATTTAGAATACATGAATGTTATATAATATTATTAAACATGTAATTTAGTTTTTTAGTAATTCAGCATTTATCTGCTTGAAACATATAAAATATCAAATTTGTTTACGTATAATTTTTTAGTAATGTTGACTACTTTATGTCTAACTTTACTGATGAGGCATATACAGGATGTCCGTTTTTCGACCCTAACCCTTGGTATCTCAAGAACCGTGTGATACGAAGTCGATTAAATTGAGGCAAAGTTGCTAAATTAGTTGATCATTTTAATGATGTATTTGTTTTTCCTATAAAAAAAGACACACACACACGCGCGCACGCACCCCCACACACACACACATCATTGAGAAAATGATCAAAACTGATTCAGTGGATCTCAAAACACGTATTTCCGCGAAAATCTCGTCAATTATTTTTTTCACGATTCTAATAATTCCTTATAGGTAGTGTGTATAAGAAAGTAAAAATTACAAAAACAAATCTAATTATTCCCAGGTTATTAATGTGTTGTGTTCAAAAAATTAATAAAAAAATAAAAGCAACAAAATTTCAGAACTTCAATTTGCAGGTTATGATGCTTTCTGTCAGCGATTGTAACTTCGCGTCAATTACTTAGGTGTGTAAACTCGGTTCGCATTGGAACCAATCAGAGAGCTGGAATCGCTTTACAGTTAAATCGGATATAGTATAGTAACTTATTGATTTTATTATGTTTATTTATTTATGGGTAATAGCTCAGTGTCGAGTCTTGCAGCGAACAAACTTTACTTTTCATTCAAATTACTCTTGTGGCTCCTTCGCCACTAACATATTTGGGGACCGTGATTTGACGACTAGAACTTCACGTCACGTGCAAAATATATCTACTACTTCAAAATGCCACATCCAGTAATGGGTAAACGGCTTGATATATAAATGACCTATAAATTAAAATGTTTGCCCTCTGCATTTATTTCATAGCTGTTTTCGGGCGTGGTACTCCATTGCACCCATTTTTAAAATAAAATTACCAGCTAATGATATATCGTAAGACAATTCGGGAAAGTATTTTGAATGTGTTCTGTGCTTCCTTTGTTAAGAGAAGATAAAATCTCTGCAGTAGCAAACTAATATAAATTAGAAAGAGAAAGAGAGAGAGAGACAGATAAAATCCCTGTATTAGTCCCAGTCCTCAAAAGTCCAACTAATCGATTTAGTATCAGAATTACGAATTACCTGTTCTGTCATTCGGATAACTAATCTGTTGCTGGTGCCCCCAACTTGACGTACGTCACTGTCCAACGAAAATATTGTGTTAGGCCTTGTCACATTCGTTCCGGTTTCATTAATTGGTTATTCGATTTGTTTTTGTTTCACGAGACAGAAATATATGGTTTTATGTTGTCTGTTTTGTTCTGATCTGCTTCATAGAATGAAATAAAATGTTAATTTGGTACAAATAAAGATATTAAAATATTTACTACATATTACCCCTGTGGCTCTCTCACCACTAACATCTTTGGGTGGCGTGATTTGACGGTTGGTACCCGTACTTCACGCGCATAAATATATCATTTACCGAGAGTGCCACACCCAGTAATTATTATTTTTTATTTAAATAAAAATAATATTTGATTCAGTGGCCAGTAGGACGTATTTAGTTGATTGTTAATAAATATAATAAATATAAAATAAAAATAAATATATCATCACGCCTTCTGTCCATTACTGGGTGTGGCACTCTGCTAAAGCAGATCTCGGTATGTGATATATTTTGCGCGTGAAGTGCGGTTACCAGTCGTCAAATCACGGCCCCCAAACATGTTAGTCGTGGAGGAGCCACAGGGATAGCTTTTTCAAATTATGAAAATTTGTCGCCTGTGGGAATCGAACCAGGGACCTCAGGATCCACAGGCAGACTTCATACCACTGTGCTAGCCATCCCATATAATAAATATATTGTTATAAATATAAATGGGGTGGCTAGCTCAGTGGTATGAAATCGGCCTGTGGATCCTGAGAACCCTGGTTCGATTCCTACAGGCGACAAACAATTTTCATAATTTCAAAAGCTACCCCTGTGGCTCCTCCACATCTTTGGGGGCCGTGATTTGACGACTGGTAACCGCACTTCACGCACAAAATATATCACTTACCGAGATCTGCTTCGGCAGTTTGCCACACCCAGTAATGGGTAGAAGGCGTGATGATATATTTATTTATTTATTTAGTTAGTTAATAAATATGAAATATCTGTTTTTTGGTTGTGTTTGTCGTTTTTTCAACAAATTTAAAAAGATTTCTTTATAAATTCCTAGAATTGAGCAAGTAATGGTCTTGAACTTGATGATACGTAATTGTTTATATTTAATATGAAATTGTTTGATGTGATATGACAGGTTACGAATATTTTAGATAATTTGGTTTTCATTGCGAAATAAACTTGCAATATACATTCCTTACTATTTGTAATTACAGTTCAAGTTGGTCATCATTATTGTGTAATACTTTAAGTATTTGGTGACAATAACGACAAAAATTTACCGATCAGTTTTTCAAAACTAATGATATTGAAAATCTGTGCTGAGCGATAGACATTTTTCGATTTTCACCCAATAAAGATAACAGAAGAATGATTGTGATGATGATTTTTATCAATCACGAGATTTTGATGAATCCTTACTGTTTAGACCTTACTGAACATGAAAGACATTGTCTAAAAAATCAGTCTATTTGTAGGTCTGTCTTTATGCATAATATTTAAAATGAGTCTTGAAATTAAATTTTATATTTAGTTTTATAGGCAATCGTAGCTCAGTGGATAAAAGCGAGGTAAAACTTGCGTTTCTTAATTAGCAAGCAAGAGGTCGTGCGTTCAAATCTCACTGACTTCTACTTATATCCAAAAAATACGATTGTGTCTGAGTGGTTCGGATTCCACTATAAGCTGTAGGCCTCCTGTAATTGGGATTTACTTCCTGTTGTGCAGAGTAACTAATATATAAATTTATGACAGAAAATTCAGGTTAAATTTCAATTAGCGAGCATATTTCAACCAGTGATAATAATTATTTGTTTCATTAGGGTTAAAAATACAAATTTTCGGGGATAGTAGCGTAACGGAAGTCTGGCAATATTGCGAGACTCAAAATAGTATTTTTAGTCCGATTAAAATATGTTTTTTAAACTATTAATTTAGAAAGTTTTTCAAATTAAAATAAAATAAATTAACAAATTTATTTTAATTACCATGTCAACTGTAGTAAAAATGCTATAAACGATGGCGTATCCATGGTAACGTAAACATTCCTGAAATAGCGTTCTGTTACCATTGAAAAAGTTGAAATAATAGAGTTATATTCAAGTGGATGAACACAAAAATTTGTGTTGATGGAACCTTTGTTTCGTATCAGATCACAAAAGCCGTAATATGAAAAATGAACTATAATTTGATTCAAAACAAATTTGTTAAATTTTTCGAAATTATTATAATTTGTTCTGTTGAAATTTAAAATGCATTTCAAAATTATTTGTAATAATATTTTGACATTTGATTTTAAAATAAAATGTAAATAACTAGACCCAGGTTGCGATTTCTGTCGGTAGATGGAACCACGGGTTGCTTCGTAGCTCTCATGTCATGCATACCGGCTTACATACTCTTTAACATCAGTCAGTTCAGCTTAAAAAGTATCACAGTTCACTAGTCCCTAGTTGGTTTAGGTGGATAGTTTATCACACCATACTGATGAGTCCCTAAAGGACGAAACGCGTCGATGGTTAAAGCTGAATCAGACGTGCTATAAATTTTGTGGGATTGTGGGATTTTTTTCCTATTTTTCTTATTTATTACTACAAGAGCATTTTAAAATTTAATACTTGCACTTTATTTTATTATTACATCTTTGAAGTTTAGGTTTAATTTTGAGTTATTGGTAAATGGAAAATATTATCTCAATAAATTACAATTAATACGTAATTAGTGCGAACTTTTTTCAAGTATCTAATTGTAGTTAAGATAAAGGTACTTTATCCAAGCATTAATAAACAGGACCTCAGCAGTTGTTAACTGAGAATATCAGGCATATTATATTGCACATTTCCATCCAAATCCTGCTCAAGTACTCCATTCCATAAAACATAAAACTGTCCTTACTGCCATCCAAGTTAAAATTCAAACTCATATCCATTCAGCTAGAAATCTCTACTTTTTTCAGCGTCATATTCGTAGAAAACGTGCAAGATTTTCCTCTGCAAGTGTTATAATCATGTCCAAGAACAATCGTGGTGTCCGGGCACCACGATCGATGTTTATCGCTCCGCCATCGGGAGAGAGTCGCCAGTCGTAGTTGCCTGCAGTGCTCTTGGCTCTCGCCTGCAGACGTTATGAATACTACGGCGATAGATCGCGTTATGAGGCTGTTTGAATGCGGCTCCTGCGCTGAGCTACGTAGAAGTGTTAGTAACCCGCGACTTTATTCATCTTTTATTCGTTTAATTTTAGCGCGCTTTATTTTCGCTCGTAAAACACCTGCATAAAAATGATATGGGTTCTGCTACCTTGCGCTGTTGAGTTTGAGACTAATACAGGGTGTGACTGTTTTAAAATTTATAGTTTACATAGTAGTTCGCATTGCTGTTTTTAACAATCTTGAATTTAAATTTGAAATATTCTTACATTTGATTCTACCTCGTTTTTATTAAATTATTAGTTTTCAAAAGTTGTATGATCACCTTGGAGGCAAAAATCACAAATACATTCTTTCACGACTTCCTTTTGTGTGATCCAAGTAAGTAGGAGGAGGAGGTTGTAAAAATAGAACCACAATTGTAGAAATTAATAAAGAAAAACTTCTCATTGAGAACTTTGATTTTGTAGGAACTATGCTATGTTGGTATAATAGCTTTCATATTATGGGATAAAAAGACATGGCACATTAGTAAAACAATTTCGATGCATTTGTTGTACATAAATTTATGTATTATTATTTATTTATATATAATATAATATAATAAATAAATAAATATATCATCACGCCTTCTACCCATTACTGGGCGTGGCACTCTGCTAAAGCAGATCTCGGTAAGTGATATATTTTGCGCGTGAAGTGCGGTTACCAGTCGTCAAATCACGGCCCCCAAACATGTTAGTGGTGGAGGAGCCACAGGGATAGCTTTTTCAAATTATGAAAATTTGTCGCCTGTGGGAATCGAACCAGGGACCTCAGGATCCACAGGCCGACTTCATACCACTGTGCTATATATAATATAAATTATAATTAAGAGAGTAGATGTCTTAATTAAGATGTGTAACCTTGCAGAGTTTTTGCGGGATACTGCGCGGAGTATATTATTTAATTCGTGGCCGACTTTTCGCGAATTATGCGTGAGCGTGTTTGAAGATGACAAATGGCGTTAATTCAGTGGCAAAAAATTCGGTAAAATTCGAAGCTTCGAAAAATTCGAAGCATCGAAGTTTTTCTAACGAAGTTCAAAACATTCGAATGTTCGAACGTTCACAAATTCAAACTTCGGTGGAAATCAACGACCCTAATTGTAATATCGTGAAAATTTGTTTCTTGCATTATCACTGAACTCTAGTCCCATAAATTTTACTATCTTGAACATATGACATCTTATATTTTCAGTTGTCAATCGCTTCTAAATAAAAGGTATGGAAAATTAAATTTATTACCACTTTTATTTGGAATATTTTCCTCTAAAATATTTTTTCTACGTCTAATAAAAGATCATTTGGTGACAGAAAGTAAACGAATGAAAGCTCTTTTTAGACCATTGCAATTTACAACGAGGCTCTTTGCAGACCATAAGAGTAAAAATTATTTTATATTTTTATTTTGTTTGTATTTTTTCCTTAGGTATGAATTACAATTAAAAATCGTTTAATCTTATTTCCAATTATAGAAAAAAAATAGGTTACGCTCGTGCTATAATTTCTAGCCATGATCCCGTAAACAGCTACTTTCAATTAATGGTACACAAATAATTACAAAAACATTTGGCAGCGAAATATCTACGTTGTCCAATTTTCAAGATAATGTGATAATGATTAATGTTGCTTCGCCAATTGCTATAGTAATAATTTTTGTTTGAAACTCAATTAGAACGGTATTGTTCTTATAACTTATGCATTTATGAATGAAAAATAACAGTAAGCGAATATTACGAGTTCGCCGTATAAGAGAATACGAGTACACAAGCATAAAAACTAAATAGTTTGTGAAATGACATGTATGCATACACATACACTGTTAGAAGATAACGTATCCAGCCAGGTTGATATTTGTCAAAGTTTGTTCACCTCTTTCTGATTAAAAGTCTCTTTGTTTTGCGGAACGAAGCAGGCTATGAATTTTTCCAATTAATTTTAAGAGCTATTGTTACTGTATCAGTCGTTGCTTTTCAAAACATTTTAAATATTTTCTTGATAACTTTCTTTTTGTTTGTTGAGAACAAATGTTTTTATTGCAAATATTTCATATTGAAAAGTAAAATAATATTATTGTTTTGTTTGTATTTGATGTATATTTATAAATTACTTAAGAGTATTACTATCTTTTCTGGAAGTTATCGTGTAATAAAGTTTTTATTTACAAGAACCGTTGACAGTCTATGAATAGGCTATAGATATTATAAAACACATTTCAGAGAATATATTACAAATTGTATACCAGTAATTAAATTTCTCAATGTCTATTAATAAATTAATTAAAAAAATACAATTAGCAGTTCTTTACAAGTTATTACATTATGTTCACTTACAACTGTAAATTTATATAGTCGTACTTGCAATTTCACATTTTTTTAATGTTTTACAAACGCTGTTTTCAGTAAAACAGTAAAAGTTATTTAAAAACAATTTTGCTTAACGGAGAAACTATCTCATTTTAAATATTCATAGTAAACTTTAGTATTCAGCTGTTAAAATATTTCGAATAAAAACGGTAGAATATTTAGTTTCGTTGATGTTTTACTTGAAACATGTATTTATGGGCTGGCTAGCTCAGTGGTATGAAGTCGGCCTGTGGATCTTGAGAACCCTGGTTCGATTCCCACAGGCGACAAACAATTTTCATAATTTCAAAAACTACCCCTGTGGCTCCTCCACCACTAACATCTTTGGGGGCCGTGATTTGAGGACTGGTAACCGCACTTCACGCGCAAACTATGTCACTTACCGAGATCTTCTTCGGCAGTGCCACACCTAGTAATGGGTAGAAGGCGTGATGATATATTTATTTATTTATATATATTTATGGGATAGGTAAAGGAGACTAATCCACTTAATCACGTCACTGCGAAATTGTATTTATTCCACTGGTCTATTACAGTTTGTATTGGTCGGCAGAGCTGTTCACGTATTACGTATAACACTAATAGTACAATATATATAATAGCAGTGTCACTTTATACAGATCCTACAATCATTTCACATTTTTGAGCTTGGTATACTCTCATGTCGATAACAGTAGATTTGAGAACTTCAGTTCGATTACCACAGCCGACAAACAATTTTCACTTCATTAAAATTACCTTCCATTGTCATCTTTGGGAGAGAGGGCATGATTTGACGACTGGTAAGCGCACTTTATGCACATTAATATGTCATTACCGATATCTATTACGGGAGAATGCCAGATCCACTAATGGGTAAAAAGCAGGATGATATATTTATTTTGATCATAATTAGGTAGATAACTCAATGATATCGAGTCGGCCTCTGGATGTGAGAACCCCGGTGCGATTCTTACCGCCAACAAACAATTTTCAACAACATTAAAATTACCCCTGGGGCTCTCTTTCCTCTAATATCTTTGGAGGGTGTGATTTTATGACTGGTAATAACACCTCACGCGCATAAATATATCACCTACCGAGATCTAATACAGCAGAGTGCCACACCCAATAATGGGTAAAAGGCGTGATGGTATATTTATATATTTTAATTTTAAAATAATTCTGAATCGTGTAATAATGAATTATAAAATTAAATAATTTGGTAGTTGAACATCATTCATAATCTGGTATTCATAAATAGAGCCAAGAAAAATATGTACATCTTCTTAAAAGAGGTGAGTTATGAAAAATTCCACTGTAAACTTAGAGTTAATAGTGTAAATCGAATCATATAGATTTAGTATTATCAGCGATGTCATCCATCTTGATATAGCAATAAAAATTATCGATGATTTATTTACGATTTGGATAATTTAAAACTGTGATATTTGGTCTTAGAAAAATACGTGTTCAGTGAAGAATTCATTGTATTTACGATGCGTTTATCTGCCGGAAGAATCATTAACAGCGAGGCGGCCGTTTAGCACGTATCTTTAGCGCTGGCCGCGTTCCAACCGCGTCTAAAACTAACCCAAGCCGTCGCGACGCGATTATTGCTGCGGATGATGCGAGATGAAAGGGAAATGACGTATTGATCTGTGACCTGGCGAACCCATTCCGTGTTTCCGCCGCAAGACGCCAGATTTCAATCGGAATTCACTTTGCTCACACTCCAAAGCTAAAATTTCATTTTACTCTGACATATTTTTTTTCTCACCTTCAGCAAAACGCCTGAATTCTGTTTCGGAAACTCAACGTATTTTGTAGATAAAAGTAAACAAATAGTATTTGGAAATGTATTAAAACTTTTGACATTCCTTTTTTGACGGAGTACTATTTATTATTAACCACTGTAGGCGATTTACAGTTTATAGTTTTGGATATAAGTTAAAAATGAGGTAGGTTGCTCAGTGATATCGAGTCGGCTTGTGGATATGAGAACCTGGGTGCGATTTCCATAGCTGAGAAACTATTTGCACCACATTCAAACTACCACTGTGTCGTCCCCTGCTACTAACATCTTTGGAGGCCGTGATTTGACGGTTGGTAACCGCACTTCACGCGTAAATGATATCACTGAGATCTGCTTTAATTTAATTTATTTATATAAGTTTGTACTGGGTTTTAACCTGAGAACTCTCGTTTTTTAATCAAAAGCGTTATTTGTTAAGAAGCAGTTTTAATTTCTAATCTATTACAGCCAAATTCTCAAAAGAGTTTCAGCTGGAATCTAGCTAATCCTCAATTTTGGATTTGCAAATTAAACTAAACCGTATTCCTAAAAAGTTTAAATAAACTTTAATACAACCTCCTTACCATTTAGTGTTCGAAAAGTGAATTTGATTAACTTTTTTAAGTCCGACTAGTATAAAATTAGTTAATCCATAATTCAAGATTAGCTAAAGCGTTTTTGAGAATCGAGCTGTTAAATCTTAATTTTTGCAATGTGCAATTGCAATGATTTAATATAAATAAATAAATAAATATATCATCACGCTTTCTACCCATTACTGGGTGTGGCACTCTGCTGAAGCAGATCTCGGTAAGTGATATATTTTGCGCGTGAAGTGCGATTACCAGTCGTCAAATCACGGCCCCCAAACATGTTAGTGGTGGAGGAGCCACAGGGATAGCTTTTTCAAATTATGAGAATTTGTCGCCTGTGGGAATCGAACCAGAGATCTCAGGATCCACAGGCCGACTTCATACCACTGAGCTAGCCATCCCATAATAAAGTTATTATCAAAAATGTTTTCACCATCGTAATCTAATGTCAATCAAGTTGGCAAATTCTTGAGGCGTTAACAGCTTGCCAAACACAGACCGGATATAGAAACAGTTGCAATCGGAAGTGAGCTGTCAAGACACGAGAAGCTTCGTTGTCTGGCCCGCGCACCGTCGATTATCTGACGCGAATTGAACATCAGAACATCATCAGCTTCTTCGACGTAGTCAAGTCATCCATGCTTCTCTATTTCGCATGTCACGTCAAGTGTGAAACTTGATTAATTGATAGCTTAACAGCAGATGCTGGTATCAAACAATGGGGATGCTAAACTGGCAGATTACTGCCATAAAACTGTTTGAGAATTATTGTAATTATTGGTACATCGAACGACAAATATAAACACGGCAAAAAAGAGAAATAAAATCCTAACCCAAAAAATAATTTCCGATAAAACTTGCATACAAGCTTGAGTTTGTGTAGAGCATGAATGTAGTTTATGCTGTTAAAACTCATATTTTGCTGTTCATTTACAGTTTTTGTCATTAAAACAAATATTTTTTGTCTTTAGAATATATATTTTGTCGTTATTTATAATATTTGTCGTGCGTCATATTTTTCTGTTGTTAAGAATGCTAATTTTGTCGTAAAGTATCCCAATTTTGTTGGGTTTAAAAAGAGCATCCTTGATGTAATATCTTCATAATATTTTATTTTCACATGTCTAGCTGTATGAGAATCCGTCAACAAATGATCTCGTGATTGTAGCAGGATACCAGAATTGAAGCTTATTTTTTGCATGTCTCATGTTTTAATCAAGGCGCACTCTTCAAGTAGAGAATAAACTACTTCGATCAATACACCTGCTAAAAATAAAACTACAGACTAGTTGTATAGGTTTTCCAAAATGAAATTTGACAGGAAAACTTTATAAAAGCATAAATGCTAAATTAAATTCTCGTGTAGATAAGACTTTTTGTGCATTTTAATTTTCATTATTGAGCATCTTGCCAGGAAATAAAATAATCATAAAAAGTTTCATCAACCAGTCTGTTGTTCGCTTCGATAAATCGTTCAATTTCTCAAACTTTCTAAAACATAATATTTCAGGAAAACTTTTCCTCTTCACGAGGGTTTTCCACAAAACTTTATTCGGATGAAAAGTCAATTTTTACATTAATTTTTGTGATAATTTAAACATAATGAACACAACGTCAGCGCTTTCTTTTGGTTTTGGAGTAATCAGCGGTTTGTTTGCGAAGATTTGTATGGAAATCGAATTCTTAATTGCGGACGACTCTATAGGAAATTAATTAGCTGTCATTTCGTGACGCGACAACAGATGGTGTCGCTGTGCAGGGCTTAATTTTGTTTTTATTGGTACTTCAGTGAATACGACTTGTAATTAACTTACCCGCGGCCGCCATTAGAAAACATCACGTTTATTGGACTTCAATGACGTCGTTTAATTGCTTAAATATTTTCTTATCCCCAGATGATTGGATTAAAGTTTCCACAAAATTTAACTCGATTTGTTTTAGCTTATTTCAGGATTAAATACAACTGAAACAATATTTTTTTACGATTATTGACTAATGGTCTGTTTTACCTAAAAAAAACTTTTTTTATATATTTTTAACTTTGCTTAAGTAATAAAAAAAATAAAATAAATATATCTTCACGTCTTCTACCCTTTACTGGGTGTGGCACTCTGCTGAAGCAGATCTCGGTAAGTGATATATTTTGCGCGTGAAGTGCGGTTACCAGTCGTCAAATCACGGCCCGCAAACATGTTAGTGGTGGAGGAGCCACAGGGATAGCTTTTTCAAATTATGAAAATTTGTCGCCTGTGGGAATCGAACCAGGGACCTCAGGATCCACAGGCCGACTTCATACCACTGAGCTAGCCATCCCATTTTTGCTTAAGTAAATATAAGCAATTCAAATATTTGACAGCTATATTAATGATTTCTTGTGACATGTTATTTTGTTTTTATTTATTTAAACCTTGTTAAAAATAAGTTTTGTTGGTGCAACTGGCCATAAGGATTATATTTATAGACAAATTTTATGATTGTGTTTATGAAGATTTATTTATCGCCGTGCATTTTTATTTCTTTATTATGATTATGATGTTGTGAATGAGATGATAAATACTGCGATAAATACTTCCTTGTAGTTAAAATAAAGTTCTAATTTACGGCATTTTAATTACCTACGTCATTTACCTAATTATGGGTAGGGCAACTAGATAATTGTAGATCATAATAGAGAGTAGATAATATACCGGGCGTAAATATCAATTTATTGAATCTGTTTGACGTTTTTAATGAAACTGTTTATATAATTAAATAAATAAATAAATAAATAAATAAATACGAGTATATATTACTTGACGAAGAGTTATGACACATGTTTTTGAGTGCGTTTTTCGCATATTTTATTGTTCTCAAAAATTACAAATTTAAATTAGTTAAAAATTGTTTTGTCATATATGGATCATATTCTTCATTTTACTGACTTTTCAAATTAAAATTTTGCTTAGCATGTGGCAGAAATTAAACTCAATTTTTGATGGTGTTATTGTTTTTGTACTTGAACTTAATGCTATGCAAGCTGAGTACGATATTGGAAGTTTAGATTTCAAAATAAGATACCTATAATATATAATATTTTTATTTATAATAATAATGATAGTTTGTTACATAGAGATCAAGGCAAATCATCGTTCTAATACAGCGTTGCCAGTTGAAATTTTATATTGTCTCTAGCTATATATATATATATATATATATATATATATATATATATATATATATATATATATATATATATATATATATATATATATATATATATATATATATATATATATATATATATATATATATATATATATATATATATATATATATATATATATATATATATATATATATATAATTTAACTTTTTAGGGGAGTTAATAACGTTATTATATATATATATATATATATATATATATATATATATATATAATATTTAATTTGCTTGTTACTTTGCCAAAATAAATATTTTGTAGAATTAAAATTCGTATTATTATGCTCCAACAACAAAAAATTGGGCGATCTAGGGAAATCTATGGATTTTTAGCCTAAAAAGCTAGAGACAATACCGCCGCAAATATCAACACCATATCTTTTTTCGTCTAAGTATAATAGCTGGCTTTGAATTTGTAACTCGAATTTTTTCGTTAAAATCTCAGAAAAAGTAAAAAAATAAAATAACGAAGTAAAGTATCTAACCGTTTCAATATGTTTTTAGAAATTTTTCAAATTTTCCTAGATTTGTGGAAAGAGGAAAAAATTCCGTTTGTCACCTAAAAAATCCTAGATACTGGAAAAAATTCTAGACATGACTGCTCTGATGCTACGAGTATATTCAACCTGGATGATTCGCCTTACTTGCCAGGTTGTTTGAGTAGATAAGAATAACTTAAAAGATACAAGATCTCGGAAGTACAAAGATGCATTCCTGCAGCAAGTGAAATTTATAATTTCAAAAAGCAATAATGAATAACACAATTATGTACATTTGGTAAGTTGTTCAATAGTAAGAGTTGTGAAAGTTTTCATCAGTATTTACAATAAATAATTACACATTTCCTTCTGTTATAAATATAGCTTACATTTTGAGAGAAAGGAACTATTCGTAGTATATTAAATTAAAGTGCAAATTAATTCGCGTTATAAAATCATAATACTTCGAATGTATCTCGTGCAAGGAAGAAGTGGAATTATTCCGAAGCACATATAAGTACCAATTACGCCAAGAGCGAAATGCGAGAGAGCTCAGGATTCTAATTTCGTTGAAATATCGCAGAACGCGATACAAAATCTCTTTTAATAATCCTGTCCAGAGAAAGCTTAATAAGGCTTAGCTGTAAAATTTATAAAATTCGCCCTTCAGAAAATATAATTTTTCATGGTACAGTGCGTGAATTACTTAATTTATGAAGCGGGGTGAGTAAGCTGTGAAATCCTGAAATAAAATGCAGTGTTCTTACATTGTGTTAATGCCAGACTGCGTGGTACGATGGTACGACGGCGGAAGACTGACTTGTGAACCTGGCGCATTCTCAGCTCAGTGATGTAAGCGGATTAGTGCCCTTCGTGCTTGTTGGATTCAGTGGCGTGCGTCGACATATCCCTTGACACGCCACAACTTTCCTCATCAAGTGAACATGAAATTTACTTATTTATGTTATACATTTTGTTTTATCTTGAATTAAATAGTAGTAGGAGATATTTGTTTATTTTATTTACTTTGCTGCACAACAGGGAATTAATGCCAATTACAGGACGAGGATCTACAATTTTCAGTGCAATTCGAAACATTCACATGCAGTTACATCAACAATATTTTAACTTTTGTTTATAAGGCAATGGCTACAGTTAAAATAAAAATAAGTGAATGTAGGTAATTCGAATATTTGACAGCGATGTCAATTATGTCATATATGACATGTAATGTCGCCCAGTTTTTCTTCATTTAAACCATGTTTAAAAATTTACTTTTGACAATGCGCATGGCCATAACAATCGGACCATAACGCAATAATGGTATTTTCTAACTTGATTTTATATATGTATATGATGTTCTATTTAAAAAAGATATGAGGTGTGGCTATTAAATAACGAGACTGACGCTGCTACAGACGAAGTACGCATGCGTCTAACACCAGCGACCGTCAACTTTTTAGCGTGAAGCTTTCTTTTTCGAATGCAGTACCTCTCCCTTCTGTAAACAAATCTGTATAGCCGTTGCATTCGTTCTAATTAGAGTTGTTTTTTTGTTTTGCCGAAAAAATGTTAAGTGCAACATTAGAGCAACGAATTGTTCTGAAATTTTACATGAAACTTGGCAAAACTGCTACTGAAACTTATAATTTATTGAAAAAAGTACCCGAATTGTGGAAGGACAAGTCATGGTTTCTGCATCAAAACAATACGCTGGCTCATTCCGCAATGTCTGTCAAGAGATTTCTAGCCCAGTAAAGCATCCCAGTGTTTGGACCATCCCCTTTAAACACTAGATCTTGCGCCGTCCGACTTCTATCTGTTTCCTAAGGTGAAATTTGCCTTAATAGCAACAAGATTTGAGCTTTGGAAGAGAAATCGGCACGCGTTCTGAAGGAGCTGACAGAAGAAGACTTTCAGCACTGTTTCGAACAATGGAAGATTCGCATGGAGCATTGTAGGGATATAGGAGGGGTGTATATTGAAAGTGATAATAAGTAAATGGGTATGGAATCAATATAAAACGTTAAAACAGCATCAGTTTCGTTATTTAATAGCCAAACCTCGTACTTCATTTTGAAATTATGTATATTATTGGAAATATATCTACTTAATTAATTATTTCTTTTTTATGACCAAGCAGAAAATAGACATTTCCAACTGTCCGTTGACATTTGCCACTTGTAATAAGATTTTGCCGCTCTTCGAGTGGTAAAGTTAGAGTGTACCATCGTATTCATGCACACATGAAAACCGGAAGCCGAAAATGATTTAAAATTATTTTTAAGGGTTTCTAAATGATCGTAGAAAAAATGTCCTTGCTGCTCTTTCATGGTTGTTTCTCTCGGCTACGCCTTGTTTAACAATCTTCTTGTGCGAGCGGAAACAAACTACTTTCTGCTCTAGGTACATAAATAACTGTTACAGTACCTTTTCAATGTCAGTAAAAATTCATTTTTATATGTTATCAATTAATCAATTAATGTCAGTAGTATTTCTTAATCTTTTTTTCTTTGAGAAAAATGGTGGAGGCGGAAAAAAAATTCTTTTCGCAACTGTTATTTACCTAATTGTGTACGTTTAGTACTTAGATATTTTAAGTCAAAAAAGAGGTTAAATTCGTTAATAGGCTATATATATAACCCATGGTACCACAACTTGATTGATGTGAATTTTAAAGTTTTATTTCATAAACGATAATGTGTACCATAAAATACGTATTAACTAAAATGGACCTTAATTTGATTTAAAACAACATTTACTTGAAATATTTTTCGAAATTATTATAAGTTTATTTGATATAAGTAGTAATATTTTAATAATTTTAAAAATTGGTAGGTTGTAAAATATGAGAAGAATTATTTTTAATAAAATAAATATATCATCACTCCTTTTACCCATTACTGGGTGTAGAACTCTGCCGAAGCAGATCTCGGTACGTGATATTATTTATGCGCGTGAAGTGCGGTTACCAGCCGTGGGGGAGCCACAGGGGGTAAATTTAAATTGGTGAAAATGTTTTCTGTGGGGATCGAACCAGGGTTCTTTGGATCCACAGGCCCACTTGATACCACTGAGCCATTACTCCATCTTTTTTAATTAAAATAATACAAAAGTAGTGTCGTCTTGACGCCTAGATGATTGTCCAAAATGACATTTAAGAGTTAATTATTTTTTCAAAACTTATTCAAAATATACCGAGTTTGGTATCAATAGAGAATTCTAGTAAAAGTGTTTTTCAAAAATTATACAAATTTTATCAAGTCTTTCTAAACATATTGTCGGGAAAGTACTGTGCTACCCAGTAGATTTTTTTTTAAGAAAATAATTGCCGTTCTCTTGCTACTCGCTATACAGGTATAATTGACGAGTGATTCGTAAGATCTGTAGTTTTATTTTGCAGAGCATTTAGTTGCTTTAAGAAATAAAATCAAACCCCTCAGGAAAAGTTCAGCCCTCCGCTAATGTGTTTCTCAGGGTCGTGAGGGGATTGTCTTCTCTTGCCTTTAATTAATTACTTTTTATGCATTAATCCAGTGACGCTTACAATACACAATAAGCCATGCTGGGCTTGAAACCATTGTCGGATTCAACAGCAACGTCGCAAAATGTTGTCGTCAGTTTAACTGTTTCTTCTCATCCACGCGTCATCAAACATTCACCGCCTCCGGCTTTGTTCTTCTAATTTGTCTGAGCGCCGTGCGAATTTGTGATACGAGTATGGCTGGTTTAAATATCATCGCAAACGGTGTAAAACACGCGATAAGTCGCTAGATGGGAACCCTGCTTCGCGGGAGTAAAGATCGTGAACACCAGTAGTGAAAGATCACTTTATACATTATTCAGATGCGCAAATGTGCCAGACAATGCCACTAGCAAAACTGCGTTTAAGTTTAATCTCTTCTTTCGCATTGATAACCCCTAATTTTCTTCTGGAATTCTTTATGAAATTTAAGGGTTTGTTCAAATATTTGCTTTCATTTTTATTTCAGCGCAACAAAGGTTTTTAGTACTGTAGTAGTGTTATCACTGACTTCTACGTAAAAATACAGGAGCGTTGGAGTGACTTTAATTCCATTGTAAGCTGTTGCTCCCCTGTACTTTAATCAGTGTTGCCATCTTTGAAAACCGTTCAACCTGACATTGTTAAAAAATAAATAAATTAGAAACGCTCAAAAAAGTATTTGAAATCATGTTTGACAGTTTTTTTATTGAATATTCAGGCGGTAGTTTTAATAAATCCATGGATACGATGAAATACTCTTAGTTTACCGCTCGACGAGCGGCAAAATCTTATTGCCGCTCGGAAGGCGGCAAACATCAACTTTATGCTTTCAACTGAAAGTTGGAAATATCGGTTTTCTAGAGAAAAAAAGGTTACCTTATTTCTGTGTGAATTTTGAATTAAAATGATGTTTAATATTCAACACATGAGATTCTACTAACGGTTAACATTTACTGCTAACCCAAAATTCATTATCAAGTCAATTAATTCAAAAATGGTAATATTAATTGAGGTATTTTTTAAAATAAATTATTATTGTCATTTTGGTAAATTTTCTTAAAATCCGGACATTTTTAGGTTTCGTCCGAATACCCAGACATGCAACATAAATTCCGAACAGTCCGGGTGAAAACCAGATAGGTGGCAACACTGACTGTTATTGTAATTTTATCTAATTCTGCTAAATATCAATAAATGATATATTTTAACGCGTGATATGCTGTTACCAGTTGTTAAATTGGATCCCCACAAATGTTGTAGGAAGCCACAAGTATTCTAGTAAAAATCTGTTGTTGACTAGGATAATCGAACTCGGGTTTCTATTAAGACCAGAGCTGGGCAAGCTACTTAAAAAAAGTAGCTAAGCTACAGCTACAGCTATTCTTTAAAAAAAGTAGCTAAGCTACAGCTATAAGCTATATTTTGTAAAATATAGCTAAGCTACAGCTAAAAGCTTTCGTTAAAGTAGCTGTTAAATTTTAAAGCTACTTTTTTAAATTATTGTGAAATAATTAAATTTGCCATTTGGATTTTTGCGTATTAGAGCCAGTTAGAACCGGCAACAAATAATTATTTTTGCTTCTGCTTAAAAAGTAGCTTTAAGATACAAAAAGTAGCTTTAAAAGTAGCTTCAGTTGTTATTTTTAAGCTAATAGAAAAAAAGTAGCTAGCTACAAGCTACAGCTATATTTTTTCACAGTTAGCTAAGCTACAGCTACAGCTAAGGTAAATGTAGCTAAGCTCCAATGTAGCTAGCTACTGCCCAGCTCTGATTAAGACTAGTGATTTTTAAACTTTTCAGAGCACTGATCTTCTTGGCAGCAAAAATCACAAATAATTTTTTCACGACCCCTTATATGATCAAAATTAAAGTTTGTAAGAGGCTTGTTGAACCATATGCATTACCAAAATTGAACCACGATTACAGAAATTAGGTTCTCACTTTTTGTTAGAGAGTCCGATACGTAGAAAATATATGTAGAAATGAAAAATGGTTAGCGATCCAATGCGATAGGGAATTAAAATGAGTCTCCGTTTTTGTTTGAAAATAAAAGTTTTATTTTAGAAATAGTAAAAGGGATTTGGGTGTGTTAGAGTAATAGAGTGAATCGCCGTCTGCAAAGTTAAGAGCGCATCCGTTAATAAGGAAAGTTTTTAATCGTCGCGATTCTAATATATCCATTATCATGTAATCAAATAGCTTTAACGATGAGCGATGATGGATTTTTAATAGGAGCTCTGGATCGCGAACTCTATTTACTTGTAATTGGCGAGACGCGAAGCCGGAAAGGAAAGAGAATTTTCAAGTGACGAAAATCAGACTCTGATTGATATTGGCGCCGGGCCGGCTCGGGGACTTTGTTTCGAACTAACGCCACCGAGACGGATTAATTAAGGGATTGTCTTCGGAACTTTCACGCCGGATGCAGCGTAGTTTCGCCGCATTGCAGAATACCCAACATTTTTTGCTGCTGCTTAATCGACACCATTCAAAGACAAATTCTCTTTAAAGCGTTTAAACCGTCGGTAAATTATAATCCAGACCTTGGAAATTTCTTCTTATAAATTCTCGTTAAAGTTCGCTGTGTAGTGTTTATATTATTTGTAAGACGCTACTTGATGTGGTTTTAGTTTGAGGTTATGAAAGTTGAAAGGTGTGTTGAAGAAGATGTTTGCAAGTAGAATTCATAGCATCGCGAGGGTCGTGTTTTAATAAAGTTGGTAGAAAATAAACAGTAGGTGAATTTAGCAATCCGCCACTACAACAAAGTGGCGCTGTGTTCTCATCGTCTGGCACTTGCGAAAATGAGTTCCCTGTTCCTGTCTGTCGGCAACTTCAGCGTCTTCGTTCCTGCACAAACCACTTGATGTAAAATGATATTTCCCCTCGAGTTTTTCGATTTTGACAAGGAACTGTCTGTCTGCGTTGCTTTTTGCCTTATTTTTATTATGATATTTTTATTTTGTCGCGAGCTCTTTTACCTTGGCGCAGCGTGTTTCATATTGAGACAGAGTTGCTGAAAGTATGTAAATGACACCCTGTGAAAATAGTTCTCCGGCAATATTTTCTAGTTTCATTTCCATGCGAGGGTAGTTAGCCTTGGTGATATTATCAACAGCTGGCTTTCGCGGGTAATATGAGTTTCCTTGCATTGTTGCCGGCACGGTGGCAATCGCCTCTTTGCGCTGTTGCCGTCTCTAGCTGCTCCTTCAGGCGGCTCCATGACAAACATGAATATTCGCCTTTATAAATATTTAATATGAACTTGATAGCATTTTACTTGCAGAGCTGAATATGTATACTCTTCCTTACCGCAGTCTTAACTCCCTAGATGTAAATTTGCTCCTCTTTTTTCTTTACATCTACAGTAGAATTTCAAAGGAATATTGTTTTTAAATTAAATTTAAGACGACATTTTTCAGATGCATACATCGCTGTATTTTGAGCTCATTCAAGTACATTCGCATTCATAGAGCTTTCATTTCAATTTTCTCTAATGCATCATTACAGTTTTCCTTTTCGTTTTGTAGTGTCTTGCGTTAAATTAAAGTTATTCAGAAACAGAGCGGAATATTCTTATTGGAAAACTATTCTTGTCAAATTTTATTTAATAGTTTGCCGACTGGTTTCTATAAAAAAAATTCTAGGAAAGAGGATCGCGTGGTACGAATTCAAAAATAAATTCACATTTGATTCTTTTTCCCATATTTTCCTGAATAAGTTTTACGTGTTTGCTTGCGATGTCCCGATAAACTCTTTGTGTGCTCTGTTTTATCGACAGAATAAAAATATTCCTGTTGTGTTAAAATACGTACAACGGCACGTTTCTGTGGTGTGCAGGATTTCTGCTGCTCCTTAGGGGACGATCAGCTGCTCTCAAATTGCTCCCAGACTATGAACATCCAGCCAACTTGATTTTAATATTTTGTTGTAAATATGTTGACTGTTTTGTACATTATTTAAATGAAGTTTCATCCCTTTGAGACGAGCTTTGAGATTACGTATGTTGAATAGCTTCTGTATTCAAATAATTCCAGTGAAATGTTTTAAACAAAAAGGATCTATTTTATTTAAAACGGTTGAAAGTAAATAAAATTGAAAGCATTCTCAGATTTCACAGTATTAGTAGTTGTTTTGTAGAATCTGTTAGTCATTAAATATGATAAAAGCATTCAACAAAAAAAGTATTTTAAATGTCAAGCGGCATGAACTTTGATAACGAGCTGCCAGTTGTGATTATACTGAATAGTGAGACGTGTATTTTTACTTGAAAGAACAGACTTGCGCAAAAAATAAAAAGCGTGATTCACAAAACGCTGGAAAGATATCTGTAAAGTATAAATTTGGTGTCTTCTTTTATTCGTCGCGTCTGCTTTTCTTACACGACAAGTTCTCCAGATATTTTCTTGTACTTGTATGATATTTCCTTATTTTTATACTTTTTATTTGGTGCTCTGAAAAGGTTTAACGTGAAATATTTTCTTCGTATATTGGAGCTTTGCGATTTTTTTTCTTATTCAACAATACATTAATTATTAAATCTACATATTTTCTATAAATTTATGAAAATTTGAAAAAAGAATGTAGATACGAGGGCAGGGTTAAAAGTCCTTGAAAAATAAAACAGATGGCGCCACAATCGCAAATCTCATGTGACATTTGTGATGTACCATCTTTAATTTAGTATAAATTTTCAGACTGATATGTCATTCAGTTTTGTTTTGATACCCATTGAAAGCAAGCAACCTTGAAGATTTTTGAAAACATGGAAAAAAGTGAATTTCGCGTCTTGATTAAACATTATTTCTTGCGTGGAAAAAAACATTACGCAAACCAAAGCATCGCTTGTTAAACATTATAGGGACTCCTCACCATCGATTGGAACGATTCACAAGTGGTTTACTGATTTTCGTTTTGGTAGTATAACCACAAAGGACGCCGACTGTTCTGGTCGTCCAATTGAGGTTACAACACCAGAAATCGTCGATAAAATCCATGGTATGATATTGGACGATCGGCGAGTGGAAGTGCACGAGATTGCTGAGACTATGAGCATCTCAACCGAACGGGTACGGAACATTTTGCATAAATTATTGGATATGAGAAAGCTATCTGCCAGATGGGTGCCGCATTTGCTCTCTGTTGACAACAAGCGCGACCGTGTAACAAGTTCAAAGGAGTGTTTGGCGATGTTCAAGCGCAATAAGAAGGACTTTTTTCTCCAGATTTGGCCCTCTGCTATTTTTATCTATTTCCAAACTTAAAGAAATTACTCGGCGGAAAGAGATTTGGCTCCAACGATGAGGTCATCATAGACAAACGCCTATTTTGAAGGATTGCCAAAATCGTATTATTTGGAAGGGATTGAAAAATTAGAAAAACATTGGACGAAATGTATCGAGCTACAAGGAGATTATGTTGAGAAATAAAATATGTTTTGACCAAATATATCATTTCTTGTTTCATTTTTCAGGGACTTTTCACCCTGCCCTCGTACTGTAGATGAAAATAAAAAGTTACGCTTTTAATTTGGTAGAATGCAAATAAAGTATTTTTATTGCATAGTAAATTTGCTGTATTTTAATTAAAAACTCTAGTAAAACTGTTGTAAACCATATTACAATCTTTTTGTTTTGTCTGGGTTATATAATTTTTATTTTTTAAAACCAGACATATCTTTATGTATTTTCAAGTTCGAGTATAATTCTAATAACATTTTAGAAAGAAACTTACACAAAACAGTAGCAGGAACACACAAAAGAAACTCAGGTATAACTATGTACTTGTACTTGTATTCTTTCTTTCTGTTTGCATTCATCAAAAGCTCGTTTTTGTGCATTTTATTTTTCTAAAGTACGTTCATCAGCATCAAATGAGCCGAATAACCCTTTTAATTAATTTTTTAATTTTCTTCGTAAAAACTATGCAAATTTCCCACTGAGAAAACAATTTTTAAATTACTTTTTTATCGATTAATACATTCCTCCACGTATTTTTTTAACAATTAACTATTATTTTTATCAGAAATATTTCTGGAAGTCTGTCATTTTAATGGAAATATCTTAGTGATATTTATCATTCAATGTTGGCACTCTTTCTACGATTATCATTTGCTTGTTGCTTCCCTTAACATCCCCTCCCCTTGTCTGACATTTCTCCGGAATATTCCTTATCTGTCAACGGTAGATAATGCAGGAATCCTGAGATTGCCGGTCTGTCCTGAGGCCTGAGGTCGTCATTATTGTCCTGGTACAGGATGACTTTTGTAAATTGCTTCTGTGGAAAGATGACAGTATACCAACTAAATTCTCCTCCTCCGTCTGCCTGCTGATAACCAAGATTGAGATGGTCAACCAGGGATGGAAGATGAAATACGATGCAAAATATTAAAAGCAAGTTAGCGTTAGTGTATCATTGTTCATCGCAGTGGACTTGCCGGGAGATCTCGTGTAAGCTCGGGTATTATCCGTGCGTTGTCTGGATCTAGTAGCCTAGCAGAGATTCTCTTGTTTTCTTGTCTACTGTTTTACTCTTTGAAGCAACCAGTGTTGGCCAGACAGTTGCGAAATGGACTTTGTCTGCATTGTTTCAACAAAATGAAGGATTTTTTTTAGGCAGATAAGAATGTGAACAAGCAATATTCAATAGAGGAGATATGAAATGAATGATTGTAGTGATTGATTTACTTTATTTGCAAACATCGTTTAAAAATGCCTGAATTATCTTGGAAAAACAATTGAGAATCGCTTGAATATCATTTTTGATATTTTTGCTAGAATATCCTGTCTGAGAGATTTAATTTTATACGAAACTCGACGTATTTTGAATAACTTTTGAAAACAACGAACGAATCAATTACATTTGTGACTGACGCTCTACTATGAGGCATGTGAACTTTTAATTTTATATTACGATTTAAATATGTTTTGTTTTTCACATGTTTTAAAATAACGAACTATTTGAAAAATTATCAAAATGTTACCAGTTATAACAAATGAACTGATAAAAATTTCGTAAAATATTTGAAGCAAAATTTATTTTAAATTAAATTTGGGGTCCATTTTAGATATTATGTATTGTGTGATAAACATTACCTACCGTTTATGAAATAAACATAATAGTTATAAATAACATTTTTCCTACAACTGTGCGATTTAGTAAATCACTAAAATATTATTAAAATTTATAAAATTTTGATGATATTACATGAGAACGATGTTTTACGGCGTTGCTATGGTTTGTTTGTTGATTGCTTGCACATTGTTCTACGTTATTTAAAAAATTTTCACTAACGTCAAGATAATTTCTTCAAAATCATCTTGATTGGAATAGTACAGTGAGTGATTCTTCTTTATCATTAACACCTCCAAAGATAATTGAAGCTCCGGATCATACTATGTTGGATCTATTTTCGACAATGACAATCAACCTGCTGCTGGTACTTCTAAAGCCTCCGAAATTGTTGTCAGTAATATTACTGTTAATAATATGAACAGGTACGGAAGAAATCAATGTTTCTTTAGACACAAAAGTTTCCATTTTACATTATGTCAATATAAGCAACTGTAACAACTGTGTTAATAATATACACAAACAATAAATATGATGTATTTCACTTACTCTTTAAATAAAACCATTTATCGATATATTTTGTTCGGTTCTTTTTATTAGTTATCTACAGATTAGATATACTGCAAATTAAGGTTACGTTTATAAACGTCAAAATATACTACTGCATATTTACTAGCGCTGGTTCACCGTATCTTCTTCTTCCACAAGCATCTGTGGCCAAAATATGAACTCCGCGCTCTGCGCGAAATTTAAATCGCTGTCAAAACAATTTTCTTTTGACAGTTACGTAATGAAGCACTTTCCGCACTAGTGTTTCTTTGCTTTCGGAAACGCACTTTTTCTGCATTCATCTACTTTCCATACGTAACCAAGGCAATTATAGTTACGTAATAACAAAGAAATCGCACAGTTGTAGGAAAAAACTTTAAAAAGACCTAGTAATAAATTTGTTGTACCACTTGTTCATAGCCCATTAACGAATTTAATCCCCGTTTTTCGTTTAAAAGTTTAAATATAAAGTTTCAATCCAAAATTTCACCGCGTTTTTAAGTTGTGCTTTCAAACAGATCGACAGACCTATCTTTATAGATTCTTTTTTTTAATACAGTAAGGTCTAAAAAGTTAAAATTCATCAAAATCTCTAAATCGAAAAAATCACCATTACTATTCTAGCTAGCTCAGTGGTATGAAGTCGGCCTGTGGATCCTGAAAACCCTGGTTTGATTCCCACAGGCGACAAACAATTTTCATAATTTCAAAAACTATCCCTGTGGCTCCTCCACCACTAACATCTTTGGGGGCCGTGATTTGACGATAGGTAACCGCACTTCACGCGCAAAATATATCACTTACCGAGATCTGCTTCGGCAGAGTGCCACACTCAGTAATAGGTAGAAGGCGTGATGATATATTTCTTTATTTTATTTACTATTCTTATTATGGGGTGGCTGACTCAGTGGTATGAAGTCGGCCTGTGGATCCTGAGAAACCTGGTTCGATTCCCACAGGCGACAAACAATTTTAATAATTTCAAAAACTACCCCTGTGACTCCTCCACCGCTAACATCTTTGGAGGCCGTGATTTGACGACTGGTAACCGCAATTCACGCGCAAAATATATCATTTACCGAGAACTGCTTCGGCAGAGTGCCACACCCAGTAATAGGTAGAAGGCGTGATGATATATTTCTTTATTTTATTTACTATTCTTATTATGGGGTGGCTAGCTCAGTGGTATGAAGTCGGCCTGTGGATCCTGAGAACCCTGGTTCGATTTCCACAGGCGACAAACAATTTTCATAATTTCAAAAACTACTCCTGTAACTCCTCCACCACTAACATCTTTGGGGGCCGTGATTTGACGACAGGTAACCGCACTTCATGCTCAAAATATATCACTTACCGAGATCTGCTTCGGCAGAGTGCCACACCCAGTAATAGGTAGAAGGCGTGATGATATATTTCTTTATTTTATTTACTATTCTTATTATGGGGTGGCTAGCTCAGTGGTATGAAGTCGGCCTGTGGATCCTGAGAACCCTGGTTCGATTCCCACAGGCGACAAACAATTTTCATAATTTCAAAAAGCTACCCCTGTGGCTCCTCTACCACTAACATCTTTGGGGGCAGTGATTTGACGACTGGTAACCGCACTTCACGCGCAATCACACCCAGTAATGGGTAGAAGGCGTGATGATATATTTATTTATATATTTTACTATTATTTCCCTATTATAAAATCTGAAAAGTAAAAAATTAAGAAATGTAAAATTTAACGACTCGTAACATAATAAATTGTCTACATTTGACAGAAGAAAGATACCATTACGAGGGTAAGGTGAAAAGTTCTCGGCCTGACAATGAAAGACTGTCAAAGTTACCCTAAAAGTCAATTTAACCCCGTTTTACGGTACTTGAGAGTACAAGTTGAAACTTGTCATACGAACTAATGACGCTTGCACCCAGGCAGGAAACACAAATTTTTGCTGATTGGAATGCCATCTCTATGTGTGGCCGAGAACTTTTCACCTTACCCTCGTATTTAGTATAAATTTTTTCACCAGACGTCATATTGCAAAGGGTCAAATATGCGAATATTTGCCAATATTAAATATTTGTAAATTATTTTACAGAAAATTCATGGAAATAAAAGTTGTGAAGTACTAAATTTTCAATCATTCCTCTCTTCGACAGTACTTCAGAAACGTTTGATAAATGTACGATTAATAAAATAAAAAGTGTCATTTGCGGTGATAAATATTCAGTTGAGTAACTTCTACAAAAAATCCTGTAAATAATAACTAATGTATATTTCCCATTAGATAAAGCCAGTCTGTCAGCGCGTTATTCATATCACTGAGTCGAAATTCAACAACGTACTCATATATATTTGTATTTATCCATCTGTAATATTATTTTATTTCATAATTAATCCGTGTCTCGTTAACAAGTTGGCTTTAATAAAAGCCAACACTTCGCTTGGCAATCTTCCCGTCTAATCTGCCTGGTGAACCGGCGACGGCGAACGACGCAAGTTGACGCCGACGCCTCGCTAATTAGACATGCGCCAGCCAACTAGATGAGCGTGTGTGATATTTGACTACCGCGGTATTACCGTTTCGCTTCCCTTCAACCCTCATCTTCATTCTCTTTTACTTCTAAAATCGTCTAGATTCTACTGAAGCGAGAGAAAATTTCACATTCTCATATATTTGTTTATATTCCAACAGACTCATTATGAATCTTAATATTCACTGCGCTATACAAAATAAGCATGTGCTAAATTACACAATTTTTTAATAATTCGTTTCACTATATCATCTCAACGCATAAAAATTACATTTTGACTCACTCGAATGCGTCACTATTATTTCATTATTTACTGTTCAAAAAGTACGCAATTTCGAGATTGTTATGAATCACCGTGATAACCGTACAGAAAGGTACCAAAAAGATCAATGTCCAAAAAATAAATGACGTACTATGGTGATGTGTTTAAATATCATGTCAATTTGTTTCATTTTTATTTAAGTATATCAGTCAAATTTGATACACAATTAATAGCTTTGTTCGTTTCGCTACTTGGCGGTTACTGTTTACCACTGCGGTAAGGATTTTGTGTTCGATTGAGTTGGCGGTAAAATAATAAATTACTAGATTTTGTTCGTTTCATTTTTTGACATCTCGCGGTAAAACGCTGCGGTAGCTGACGGTAAAATTTTTTACAGCAACTCTAGACTTTGTTGAATAGCGATAGAAGTTAATTTTGACACATATTTGACTTCAGGAAAAATGAATAACGAATGTAACAGCGGTGAGAAGAAAAAAGTAGAACAGCTATTTTGGTAATTTATAAATAAAAATATTAATTGTATTTGATGCATCTACTACATGAATAATTTCAATTTCAATTAAAGGGTCCAATGTAGCGCGTTGAGCCCCAAAAAATACTATTTAAATCTCCACGCTGACCTACGAGTAGCGTGGCCAATGTGGCATTGAGCATTGGTGTGGGGCAAAGTGTCACCGTATAATGTGGGGCCCCACGCTGATTTAAGAAAACACCCATCATCTTATTATATAGGAGAATTTTTATCTGTTAAATTATTATCGTATAAATTTATACAAACGAAACATTTTACTGTAAAATGGGGCCCATCAAATAATTATTAAGTTCAAATTCATCATTTTCGATGGAACTTGTATCTATTGTTGAATCCTCCTTACTTTACAAAATCACATTTGTAACAAATTCTTCCATAAATAAAATATAAATAAATATATCATTACTCCTTTTACCCATTACTGATTGTGGTATTCTGTCGCAGCAAGTCTCTTAAGTGAAGTGAGATTATCAGCTGTCAAATTTGTATCATTTTATGTCAAAATGACAATTTAAATATACAACTCGTGTTGTATATTGGGCATATAAAACAAAAATATAATTTACCTCGGATGAAAAAAACAAAAATTATTATTTTAGTGACTTAAATTATTACTGTCTCTTTTTGTGGTATACAGTAAAACGCTGCTGTAACTAACCGCCACGTAGCGAAGCAAACAAAGCTATATGTTTAATTCGAAAAAAAAAATATTTTTTGGGCTTCTAATATTGCTGAACACCGCCGTTATTACTCGTCCTAAAATATAGCATTTTTTGTCTTAGTTAAACAAATAAGTAACTATTGTATGAATTTGTGATTAATATTCATTTTTATAAATTTTCTTAACCACGGCGTGGTTCAGTCTTAAACTGTTTATTCTCTTCCAAATCTTTGATAAAGACATCAAAAACATCTATATCATGAGCGGAATCACGGTCCGTATTTTACTATCTCTGAATGTCGTTCTTTGATCATCCTTCATAATAAAAATTTATGGATATATGTTATTACCAAAAAAATATATGAACATAAAGTTACTACATAGTTTCTATATCCAGAAATTGATATAATAATTATTTATTTTCTTACTCTGCACAACAGGAATATAAAAAAAAATAATTATAAAATAAGTAAACGAAACATTATGTTGTCTCATAATAAGAATGCAAAGTGCATATAATTTTGTAATTATATTGTATTATATCGGCCTGTGGATCCTGAGAACCCTGGTTCGATTCCCACAGGCGACAAACAATTTTCATAATTTCAAAAGCTACCCCTGTGGCTCCTCCACCACTAACATCTTTGGGGGCCGTGATTTGACGGCTGGTAACCGCACTTCACGCACAAAATATATCACTTACCGAGATCTGCTTCGGCAGAGTGCCACACCCAGTAATGGGTAGAAGGTGTGATGATATATTTATTTATTTATTTATTTTATTTTATATTGTATATTGAATTTGAAATTCAATTATGCGTTTCACGTGACGTTGGAATGGTTTAGTACAAGAAGAATTCTTCGAGTTCACATTACAACAACATCGTCTTTTATAATTTAAATAAATAATTATTTTATTATACTGAATTCATAAAGCCTTTATACAAGAACTCCTGATCTTTTGATTCTTTTTTTTATAAAAATCGAATTTTTGGATGTAAGTGAGATTTTTACGCACGACCTTTTGCTTGTTAATTAGTAAACGCGTCTTACTATAGTTTATCCACTGAGTTACGATTGCTTTGACAATTACGTCAATGAATTTATTTGTGGTACAATACATACGTTGATTATTTTGTTTGTGTCATTTATATTATCAATATATGTGAAGAAAACAACAACGTATTCCATTGTTGCAAACAGTACGTAATTCCTAAGTGAGTTGACATGGAGCATATCTTTTTTTTTACGAATTGTAGAAAATATTTAGAAATACTTTATTTGATTTCGAAATTGTATGCTATTCGGTTGTAGCTAACCTAACTACGAGTATGTTAGGTTTCTGATCGTAAACCGAGCTACTGAATATTTCACCGAACATGTGAGATCTCTTACGGTAGTTGAATATTTCATCGAGCACATTTTGCAAATTTAATAAACACTAGTCGAGTAGTCCACTAGATACACTTGCGTTAGAAGAAAAGTGTCAACTTTTCCTGGGAAAACTTTCCTAGAATGGCGTAAAGTTTATGCAGAACGGTTATGAGTTCGCAACGTTCATAAATATAGACATGCGAGTAGAAAATTGCCGGGCCGAAGTTGCTCTTCTCATGTTGCGACGACTTCGCAGCTTTTTACATTTATCACACCCCGCATCTTGAGTTATTTACTGAGCACAAGCGCATTATGGCACCGCTATTTCGTGCTTTTTTGTTCTTGGAAATCGAAATCGAATGTCGTGAAAAACCACAGCAGTAAGCGTTCACATTTCTCTGATTTTTCTACGAATAAAAATATTTCATTTTTATGGTTCGAATTTTTTATATTTTTTCTACTAGATACATCTGCAATACTTACTATAATTATGATCATAGTTTCTGCTCTTTTCCAAATAGATTCGAGCGTTTTAAATTTACCTACACATAAGTACAATTTAAATAAATTTAACAACACATCGCTTTATACTCTGATAAATATGACAGCTTTGTATATTTGTTTATCTTGGTAAGTATGTATTTTTGAGCGGAAAGTGCTGTTACGAGTACTAGACTAGTCAAATCACGGTCTACAAAATGATTAGTAAAGGAATAATACTCATATAATTTCTAGTATAGTAGTAGGAAGCAAATGTAAAAATCATATATTACTAGATTCATATAAATAATATTGAATATTACCGACACTATCGATTTTATCAATGCTACCTTGGCATGGTTAAATTAAGAGAAAAAAAAATAGATTTTTTTAATATACTATTTACATTTATGACTATTGATTCCATTAGTTTATGTCATTATTACCAACGAAAAATGTCAACAACAAGTAACTGTCAGATTTAATGACAGATTCTTTAAATTGTACATACTTCTCTATAGCTTTTACTTGCAAGTGGGTTTGTACTTCCAGAAAAAACATTCGCCATGTGGCGCCAGTATTTCAGTATATTACTACCGCCAACCACAATCTAATTTAACCAAAGTCGTATCTCTTTCAATACTTGAGATCCTATTAAAATATTTCGCGGCCACCATCGAAAAATATAAAATAATAATGAATATAAAGCGCCGAAATACGCAGATAGCAAAATTTGTAAACCTACACTTCCACTGTGTCATTTTCCGCATTAAAGTTACAAAATTTATACAAAACAAATATTGCACTAACGAAACTTAAATTTTATGTTTGACTTAGGGCCAGTTTTTCAGTCACCGATTAATGTTAATCATGTTTAAATAATAATAGATACTATGGTTACCATTATTATTTAATCATGATTAACATTAATCGAGAGTAAACCGGCGATTGAAAAATTGACCCTTAAAGAATTAACAGCAAATCGATGTAAAATGTCACCTGAACACGTTTAATATTATTATCAAACATTTGATGCGATATTGTCAGTTTATATCAAACTTCAAATTTATGTTTCATTGGTGTAAACGTTTATTAGTTATAAAATATTTCAAATTAGTTTTCATTATTTCGTGACTCTTTCCACAAAACTAACAATCCTCAAGAGGGCTACAGCCCACTATTGGCGAAGCACTGACATATTTATTCAGATTTAAAAATTGTAATTTTTTGATAAAAGATTTTACAATTTTTAAATATAAATAAAAGAAATTCTTCGAAACAATTTGAGCGAATAAGGAACATCCCAATATGTAGACCGTAGATATGTAAAATATCCCCCGAGAGATTCCGATTCAATACCCGCCGATGAAATATTCCACAGCATTCAATCCATCCACATATCTTCGGATCAGCTGGACATGTATACAAAACCGAGCGTGGCAGAGGCATTCATGTGTGTAGAAGGGTTCAGAGGACAAAGTGTGAAGTGTGTGGGTGTAGGTCACCCCAGAGGGTGAGAGCTAATCCTCGGTGTGCCGCTTGTATCAGCGAATCGATTCAATCACATCAATCTCTCTTGTACTTGCCGACGTCGACGTCGCCCAAACGCAAACGGCTGTTTCAATCCGGTGGTGGTGTCACTGCACCTGCGACCGACCAACAAGCTGAATATTGTCACAGACGAGGAGACGTTTACTAGAGAATTTGCGAACTTTCTTCGCTCAACACTCTGTTGACAATTTTGCACTTATAGATTCACAGAAAATTTTCCTTTGTCACTTTTAAATTAAATTTGTGCTGGTTTGAAAATTATCTACTTAAATTTGATGATTGTTTTTCACTTTTCCACGGTAGTCGAGCGGCTAGCGTAGCAGTTTCTTCACGCCGTAGGTCGCAGGTTTGAATCCCGCCCAAGGTCTGAATGTTTGTGATGTATTTGTGAGGGTTAGGTGGAAGAACAGCCCTTGGCAGTACGTCGCCCTTGACCCTAAGTGGTCAATAAAGCCAAATAATAATCATAATCTCAACTGGCCTGCCAATTACAACTTTTTTTTAACCCATAATTTGTAACAATGCAATAATAAACGAAATGTTTGTAACAAATGTTGAAATTGAATATGACATAATTGGTCAATGTATGTTCTGTACTACAAACAATTTTCATTGAACTTATTACGTACATAGCGTGTATTACCGGCAATATGTAAAATCAAACAAACGGCTGTTTGCCTAGACAATGTGCAGAATTCCAAATGGAAAATATATATTATTTACTAGTTATATTTTAAATTAGAACGCATATTTGGCGAGGCTTGCTGCACACGAGATTTTAACAAACAAATATAAACCTTTAGAATATATGCTCCACAAGAGTAAGGCGTTATATTCCATTAAAGCTCAAATTATTCTAAATTTTATACGATTATTGTAATACTTAACGTGTTCTTGGTTCGGTTCATTTCACTGGCGTTTTAAACAAACAAATTCAATATTCTTAGAATGGCGTATTTCATTTGCCATTTGGACCAGATCTAACTTACATTTATTGATCACTTATTTATTTCGTTCGAATACTTCGTAGACTTTATTTCCAGTGCTAGAATTACAGATTTTGATTAACTATAATTCACCAGAATAAGTGCATCAGTTTGCTTAATTCAGTTCATTTAGTCCTGTGTTGAATTTATCTGAACTGATTTAAGTGAACCAAGTGACAAATAGAATACAGCTAATGCATACTAGACACACGCAAATATTTTTATTGTTTTTGGCAAAATTTAGAGTTTCAACAATATATTTCGCAATTTTGTAATATAAATGTACACTTTTTTCTTTTCCAGTTAACTTTACACCATATTTGAAGTCATAAGTTGAATTACAAACAAAAGCTCCGACTTTATAAAATTTTGTGAGGTGCACTTTTATTCTCATATTTTATATATTAGACAAAAATCAATATATGATAGAAAACATAAAAAATTAATATACAATTACAACAATGAAAGATCACAACAATGAAAAATTACTACAAAGAAAGGTTGTAATTTGAACAATCAAATTAAACTGAATTCAGCAACATTATCGTCTATCATATATAGTTTGAACAGCAAAATTAGAATGAAAACTACAAAAAAATACAAATTTAAATAGCATATTCTAATTTATTTATATATTAATATTATTACTTTTTTCATATACTACTCAAATCTTTTTAAAAATGTTGTTGGCGTTTGCACCCCACAATTATTTTTGTGGGACGCATGTATCGGCATCTGTGGTTACAAATTAATTCCAATTAGGACACCTACAAATGTTAGTAAAAAGTAAGCTTTACAAACATAATTTTTATGCCTTAAATCTATTTCTACAAGCTTTAATTTTCCATTATTGTCAGCAACAACGAATTTGAATGTGTATATTTCTTTTTGACTAAGTTTTATATTTTTGGACCATAAATATATAATATCAATAAAAAAGCTTAGTAGAAGATATTAGAATCCGTTGAACTAGATACAGAGTTATTTGTTCGATTGTGAGGGATATTTCGGTGTTTGTTATCGTTTAATTTCGGTTTGGCTGTGGTTGAAAAAGCAATGACATTTGGAAAATGGTCGTTGATGTTTATGATGGCGGGTGAAAGAGGGTTGATGTACGGTGTATGCAGAGCTTAATTGGGGCTATTCTCGCGGGTGTGGGAGTGGGCGACTGGGCGAGTGTCGTTTCTGTCGGTGCAGTTGAGCGTGCGAGAATCGCGTGCAGAGTGTTTGCGCATCCGAAATTGGGCTTTTAACCAGCCATCGTATCGGCAAAGGCGCGCTTAGTTTTAATTTCATGGACCGTTGAAATCGAAACGTCCCAATTGACGCTGAGCCACGCTGAACGCCGTCGAACGACGCTGATGAGCTGAAGCGTCACTTTGACAGACGGCGCACGCGCACACGACACATTTATTAGCAAACAGCGACGCACGGGCAATTTTAATCGAAATCACTCAACCGACAAAATATATACAGTGCTCATTGCGTGTGTACGCGAGCGTTATTTCATTTTGCGATATTAAACTTTTGCTGGTTTTTATTACTTTGTAAAAAGCACGTAAAGAGTGGCGCTGTGTGATGCCGCAGGCAGCGCGACGTCGGCAACACCGCTCATTGTTCATTGACGCTGCATGCGGCCGTTTACATTGACAACATTGTTTCAATATCACGGCCAGCACTCCAGGAGGTTTGTTTGCATTCTCTACATCCATTGAACTCACAGTACACCTCATCCCATTGCATTTTATTTTAAATTACTTCTTTACAAAACAAATCAAACAAAATTTGTCATCAAGTCCCAATGAACACTCTAAATTTCCGGATTACTAAAGTATTTAAATCTTTATCGTGGTGCACGTTGTAAATACGCAGTCAGACTGAGTTTATTATTTGAGCGCAAACGGTTTGTTTAAATAAATATTGGCTCTGTTTTGTGTAGTCTCGTACACTTTTACTTTTTATTAAACTTGGATCCTGCGCCATATTTTCGCAAATCACTGAACAATTCGCTCTCATCGATGAGAAAAACAACTGCTTTAGGAGAAAAAAATCGAGACTCTTTGTTTTCGTCTGGCGGAAGCAATAAAATACTAAAATTGTGTTTCATTAAAAGCCCTCACTTCCAAATGAATTCCTGCGTGAATATTCAAAAGTGCCATTGTTGGATTTTAAAAAACGTTTTTGCAAAATGCTTCCCCCAATTTCAGCGTCGCTCAGTTTGTCATAGCTGTTATCAAATTGCTTTATAATTAAGTGAGGTGATCAAATTGAAACTCAAATAGGCCACGAATTTATGAGCTATCAATATTTATCAGCGACGAAGAGGGAAGCTTGATGGCATGGCGTTGTCTCTGTCTGAGGTACAGTGGAGCCCTTTGTGTAGGCGTTCATGCGTGCAAGCCAATCACCGATGGATTCAAATCCCCCGTTTTACATTGAAACACTTTTCAATCTTGAGTCCTCGAACATCCTTAATCTATATCAATAAATATTAATTCTCTTGGCCATGAACCTTATTGAGTACCTTCGAAGATACTCATTTCAAATTTTGACAGGACATTATTTCCCTAATTTTATGTAACACATTTTCGATGTAATATTCTCATCCACAACTTGAAACAAACTTTGTCTTTCTCATTATTATGGGGTAATTGCTCAGTGGTATCAAGTCGGCCTGTTTAGCCTAATAACTCTGGTTCGATTCCCACAGCCGACAAAACATTTTCACCAATTTGAAATTTCCCCTGTGTTTCCCCCTCCACTAACATCTTTGGGGGCCGTGATTTGACTGCTGGTAACCGCACTTCACGCGCATAAATATGTCACTTACCGAGATCTGCTTCGGCAGAGTGCCACACCCAGTAATTAGTAAAAGGCATGATGATATATTTATTTAATTATTATTTTATTCAAATTTATTGATATTTATAGAGAGAACGATTGAGATACTGCCAAAATTTCAATTGTTAGTATTTACTTAAAATACTAATGATCAGTTGTTCATTCAACTTTTAAGTTTCTGTTATAATTATCTGCTTGTTAAATATAGGAAAATACATATAATTTATATTACTGTTAGTTAACATTTACTTAACAATCAATTGATAAATCACACGTAATTAAATTATTTTTATTTCTTCACAGTTCTGCAAGATTACAAATAGATAGATATTTTCACATTATGGTTGATCTGAAATCTATAGCTTTTGAAATGAAAATGAGGTAATCATTTCGATATGAGTTCTCCATCTAATCCAGTGCTTCTGAACCCTTTTCAATCAATAAATCCCTTGGCTGAACTGTGAAGCGTCACGTACTTCTTGTAATTAGAAATTTTTATTTTAAATTAATAAAGAGAATTGTGACTTTTGTATATGAATATTATGAAAAATAATTTACGTAGACCCTGTAAAAGCTTCACGTACCCCTTGGAAGGCCACGGAACCCTGATTCAGAACCCCTATTCCAATTTAAAAGCAATAGATCGCCTGTAATGTAATTGGGATTACTAGAAAATTAATATATTTTGTACTTCCATTCTAGTCACGATGTATACAGCTAACGCACGGGTTGAAGTTAGTTTTCTGGATTTGTCATTGTGACTTAACCTTACTTTTCAAATAATTAATTAAAATTTACATTTTTTATTATCATAATTTGCGGTCATAGAGTAATTGATTACAGTACGTGAGTTGTTTTATAAACTATTTAGAAACTCGTGAGAGACGTTTATAAAACTTGTGATATGATATTCTTAAGTTATACATTTATAGTAACTTTAAATGAATACTATTTCGATTGACGCGATTGTCAAGTCCAAATACCTTTTGATTAAAAGTAGTTAACCCTTGGCAGAATCCCACAGATCCGTGTATAATGTGTCAAAGATCAGTATCATTCCAACAGCAGTCGTTGCACGGATGATAAATCCTCATAATCTGTCCAGTTACGGTTATTGACTGTGCTGCGTAGAGGAAGCCCGATACCATCGCTTCTTATGATACACACCAGCCAGTACGATGTATTTATCCTGCCTCACCTTGGCTTGCTAGATGTTTGTAAATCTACTTTTGATCATATCGCGAACCAGTGACACATAATGAACTGTGTATTCGCTTTGTCATACTCCAAGTAATTACGGTTAATGGTTTGTGAAATATTATTTACTGATGTTTCCTATTTTCCAACAATGAGAAGAAGAGGAAAGACTTTTTTTATCTCGAACTTGAATATTACAGAAGCAGGATATACTTATTTAGTTATTCTACTACAATACTAGAAAGCCACTATCTTTTTTATTATAGGTGGACTAAAACATTTGTTTTAAATAAAACACAAAAGGAATAAGTTATTTGAATACTGCGTTAGGTAATTCGGAAGTTTAAGATTTGGATGTCATACTTTTTCGCTATCAATGGTTTATAAATTATTTTATCCACAACTCATATATAATAAAGACATTATTACACTGATTTCAGTTGAATTATATGGCTCTTAAAACACTAGTGTTTTATATTCCACAAAACACTATAAACAACTTGTTACTTAGCAACCACTTCATGATCTACCGTATTTTGAGAAACTATACGTATCCACCGTATTCTTCGGATTTGGCCCCGTGCGACTTTTTTTTGTTTCCAAATTTGAAAAAGTCTCTCGTCGGGCAGAAATTTGAGTCGAATGAGGCAGTTATCGCCGCCACGGAGGCCTACTTTGCAGACCTCCAGAAAATGTATTTTTCAGACGGGTTAAAGAAGTTGGAGCATCAATGGATCAAGTGTATCGAACTCAAAGGAGATTATATTGAAAAATAAATCGCCACTTTTCCAAAATTTTTGTTATTCTTTTGTAGGCTAAGTACTTATCGGACCACCCTCGTATATAACTCAATCAACATTAAGAGTTACGACTAGTGTTACCATCTCAGAACTGTGTCGCCTGGAGACGATGACTATTTTTGTAAAGAAGATCCTGCAATTTTATTATCATTACCATATTTGATAAAAAAAAGGGTTACATTGTTTTGTTAAAGACAAGTGTTTTTTGTTATCATGGTAAAATAATTACATATAAAATAAAGTAAAACAAGATTGGAAGTGATAAATCTACTGTAACAATAAAATTAGAATATTCAATGTCATATATACGATTAAACTGTAACAATATTGTCAAAATTGAAGATAATCACATGCAACAGAAGACATAACCTCACCTAAAATTATGTCTATTTCTGAAAACTTGATACAATTCTAAAATTTTTAATCTGATACAAGATGATATATCAACTATTAGAACCGAAATTAATTGTATAAATTCTTCCTTAAAATCAGGAGGACAGAATCAAGAAATTGAAAGATTTAGTGACAGAAATTAAACTACATAACAGTAAGATGTAGATGATCATCAAAGAAAAAAATTAATAATTTAGCGGCGTAGAAGATTCCGAAAGTGAGACAGATTTATCCTGGACAACTAACTATATAGCACTCCATATTCAATTTTACTTACACAACCCGGAGAAATAATAATTAAACCCAGAGCCCGGAGATAACTCACTGAAACCCGGAGTCTCCGCGTCAAACCCGGAGAGGTGGCAAGCCTAGTTACGACCAATCTTCTTATACCTATAATTATGAGTTGTGGATAAAATTTTGTATTACTATTGTATTTTATACAATAAAATAAATAAATATATCATTACGCCTTCTACCCATTACTGGGTGTGGCACTCTGCTGAAGCAGATCTCGGTAAGTGATATATTTTGCGCGTGAAATGCGGTTACCAGTCGTCAAATCACGGCCCCCAAACATGTTAGTGATGGAGGAGCCACAGGGATAGCTTTTTCAAATTATGAAAATTTGTCGCCTGTGGGAATCGAATCAGGGACCTCAGGATCCACAGGCCGACTTCATACCACTGAGCTGCCATCCCATACTTGTATTTTATTGGTATATAAAACTGTGTTTAAAATTTTCTTGCGTGTTTTACATTTTATCACAATTTTAAAACACTTGTACAATAAATAACTATTATTATTATTATTATTATTTATTGCTCCACAATTATTTAGAAACGTGACGGTAGAAAGAATTATGATTAAAATGTAAAATTATTTGGTAAATGTGTCTGTCTTTTTTCACGTAAGAGCATTGGACAAAAAAATGGTTGAAAGGAAGTGGATCATAAAAAAGTAGGTAAATATTTTGATAAAATCAATTTGCTTTATGTTAACATATTCAAATGACGTTAGAATATGCAGTGATGTATTCGGGACTATTAGAAATAAAGTAGGATCGTAATAAAATCTCGCCTGTAAATCCTGAAGCAATTACTTTTCGATCGCATTAGTCGCAAAAGTACGTTGAATAAAAACCGAAACTACCGCATCCGCATCCGTTTACGAGTGGAGAGTTTTTAACGAAATCGACGCCTGGAAGGATCAGACTCGCGATTTTGCCCTTTTTATTTTAAATCAAAGCGAAAGGTTCTTGCACGCATAAAACAAAGCCGAAAGAGGGGAATAAAAACCGAACTAACGACTTGCTTCAAACGCTTTAATGAAAATACATTCGTCGCTTTTTAAATTTCTTGTTCGTGCCTCGGAATCCTTCTTTTCTAATCCGCGGTCATATCTTCGTAATTAGATGGTGCTGAGGTGCTGCCAACACTGGAATCAAATTTGCTGCCGCACCTTTTGACACTAAGATTTCGTATCCATCTCAAACAATGAGTTTTTTTACGCGTCTCCTCGGACGTCCGCAGGCTATTTGCTAAAAGCTTTGTGGACCGGTTGCTCTTGCAATCTTTATTTCAGAGCTGATGCCTCGGAAGAACAAAATCTTTTAGATAGAGCTTTGTTTTATCTTCTTGCAGACTATATTTAGATACTTCAAAATACCGTTTTCTCTTCACAAAATCACTTTGAGGTTTGCATCTTGATCGTCCAAATTACCTTCGCATTTTTTACCTACATTTTTGATAGTGTTTTAACGTTTCTCATGTCATAATAAATATAAATCAAAATAATTATCTTTTACATCAACAAAGAATGACTGCTATTAAGATTATAATCTAAACTACTTTTATACAGAATTATTACCGTATTGTTGTCAACATAATAGTGATCTTTAAATACAATAATGACGTCAATTAGCAAATTATATTATAAATTATTAATGTCACGCATTTTATACAAAACGTTTTTAAATTAGCATATTGCGTCTCTGTATCTCCTATCACAATATTTAACACATCCCGAAAACAAATTGACGTTGCGTGATGTAAACTTGATACTACTTTTTTCAATTATTGTGAATTATTAAATTTGCCATTGTCATATGATCAGTTGATCAGTCTTTTGTTATAATGACTGTTAATAAATATAAAAAATAGCAAGTAGACAAATGTACTATTAATTAGGGATCGACCGATATGATTTTTTGTGGCCGATACCGATATATCGGCCATAAAATTTTGTCGTAAATTTTTTGCTGTATAAATGAGGTAAAGGCGATGCAACGCCTGCTTAACTGATAGAAACTTTCTTTTTGCCACTTTATTGGACCCAAGGTTCAAGACATCTTTGTTTGACAAAGATTTATCGCAAAGAACCTTTACAGATTTAAAATAGAACTTTTAAAAATTAATAGAGAAGATTCAAACTTGCTGGAAGATAATTCCGGAGAATCTGAAGTGAGCGACGATGATGCTCCTTTAGCAAAACTCGCCAAAAAATTACACGAGATAAACCAACAGATTCAGGAAAATGTCCCGGGCTCAATTTCTCATAGTTTATTTTGGAATACTTTTGATGAACTTACTGGTATGACGACAAATAAATCAGTGTCATATAAGAAAAGTACTGATGATATGATGAATAAAATTGATGATGAGATTGAATTGTATAAGAAATTAGAAAAAATATCAAGAAATGAAGATCATTTGACTTGGTGGACGCAAAAAAAACACATTTTTCATTGATGTACAAAGTTGCAATAATATATTTAGCACGGCCGCCAAGTAGTGTTGCTAGTGAACAGCTATTTTCTTGAGCTGGAAATGTTTATGAAATCGTCTAACTCCGGAAAGAGCAGAAAGCTTAATTTTGTTACATTCCAACTTGCCAAAACTTAACTTTAAATATTAATTTGTTTAACTTAGTGTGTAACTTTACTTCTATATTTTTTATGACGTTTTTGCTAAATTTTGAATAAGAATAAACTTGATTTGTTTTTTATTTATTATTTCTGTTTTAATTTCCTTAAAAAAATCATTAGAAACTGAAATATTAAGCAATTTATATTTTTTTAGGCCGATACCGATATCAGCCAAGAAAACCGATATCGGTATCGGTCGATCCCTACTATTAATTTGTTATGCTATAATTCTTATTTATATCGGAATAAATTAACAATCACATTAACAGAAGATTCCTAAACAGTCAATGTTTAGTTCATCTAATATTTAATACAAAAGTAGGATAGATTAAGAAGAAGTGAAAAATAAAATATGTTAATAGATTTTACGCTATATAATAACTTGTTATCTTACAGTTATAGAAAACAATAAAGAAGATACAATTCAAATACAAAACAATAATTAATAGGCATTTCTTAATGAACAGTGGTAGCTTTAAGCTACAAAAAGTAGCTTTAAAAGTAGCTTCAGTTGTTATAACAATATTTTTAAGCTAATAGAAAAAAAAAACATAGCTCGTTACGAGCTACAGCTATATTTTTTTCACATTTAGCTAAGCTACAGCTCCAGCTAAAGTAAACGTAGCTAAGCTAGTAGCTAAGCTACAAAAGTAGCTAGCTACTGCCCATTCTGGTATTTACATACATATTTATTTATATGGGATGGCTAGCTCAGTGGTATGAAGTCGGCCTGTGGATCCTGAGGTCCCTGGTTCGATTCCCACAGGCGCCAAATTTTCATAATTTGAAAAAGCTATCCCTGTGGCTCCTCCACCACTAACATGTTTGGGGGCCGTGATTTGACGACTGGTAACAGCACTTCACGCGCAAAAAATATATCACTTACCGAGATCTGCTTCAGCAGAGTGCCACACCCAGTAATGGGTAGAAGGCGTGATGATATATTTATATTATTTATTTATTTTATTTCCAAATTCGAAAGGGGTTGGTCTTTATACAGGATTATTACCGTATTGTTGTCAACGTAATAGTGATCTTTAAATACAATAATGACGTCAATTAGCAAATTATATTATAAATTATTAATGTCACGCATTTTGTATAAAACGTTTTTAAATTAGCATATTGCGTCTCGGTATCTCCTATCACAATATTTAGCACATCCCGAAAACAAATTTACGTTGCGTGATGTAAACTTGATACAAGCATAGCCTCAGGCTTACCAACCCCATTTGATGGTTAGTCCAGTTTTCCCTATGTTTACCCTACACGATTATTGCATCCGTTTCCGGGTGGCGTAAGCTTGGATTGATTACCATCATGCAGGATATTAAGGAATATGTTTGTGTTTGATCCCAAACTGGGCTAAGTTTCTGCTTCACTCTGCTAGAATCTCGTCACGTTGATCGTAGAACGTGTGGTTGGCTCTTGGCTGCATGGCTGATTTTAATTGCGAGTCTTATTTGAATACAATGTACAGTTGATATGCAATGTGAGATGTAGATTTCTTTAACCACATCCGTTTGATGTTTGATGAATCAGAGACATCATTGTATCTTTGTCTTTAATTAATTCAATTACTTTGGATTGGGGTTATTTCTGTGTCAAGGTAATTCTCAAGCTCAGATTATTATTTATTGACTTGTCTTTGGAATTTCAATGATGCAAACATTAAAATTTGAATATTTCAAAATACTGACAAATTTTATAATTTGCCTGTAGTCAATCATTGAATTTTTAAGTTCTTTATCGGTATATATTATAAATTATAGATGATTTTAGTATTAACTTAAAACAACAGTTTGAATACAGTAATGTGTTTTTAAAATTTAAGATGAATTTTGTTTCAAAAACAATAGATATATTAAATACCTATAGATCAGTGATTCTTAATCTGCGGCTAATTGTAACAAAAGGAATAAACATTGATTTGACAAGAGGAAATGAAAAACTTCAATTTTGCATATCAACTCTTCCCGAACATTGTACATAACTAAATACAAATTAGACAAATTTTATTTTATTACACATTACCTGTGGCTCTCCCACCACTAACATCTTTGGGGGCCGTGATTTAACGGCTGGTAACCGCACTTCACGCGCATAAATATATCACTTACCGAGATCTGCTTCGTGAGAGTGCCACATCCAGTAATGGGTAAAAGGCGTGATGATATATTTTTTTATTTATATTTAAATTTTTGCGAAATTAAATTTTACTCTTTTTTGGATAAGCCGAATGATATTATTTTAAACTTTTGTAATTAGATTTCAGGCTGTAAGTAAAAAATAAGTTGTAAAAGTTGAGATATACACCTCAACATGTACTTTTTTTTATTAAATTTTTATATTATTTTTAATAAAAATGTAATCGTTTACATATGTGTTGTATTTACTGTGTTGCTTGAAAATGGCCATAAGCATTGGCAGAAACGTGCAATAAAATCTGAAATTCAACTTTTACAACGTATTTTTTACCTAAAACGTGAATAAAATAATAAAAGTTTAAAACAAATAAGACCTGCATAAATTATAAGTTATGATAGCGCGCCATTGAAATGTGTTCATATTTAACCAAATGAAAATCAACAAATTGTATATATAACTAGTTATATCCAGTTTACATACATTTACATACATATTTCTTTCCAAATTCGAAAGGGGTTGGTCTTGGAAATTTATTTTTTAAGAGATTATAGGCTGTAAAAGATTAAGAACTACTACTAAAAATATTCGTAAAGTATGTATATAGTTACAAAAAAAATTCATTACGACGAAATTGCAGATTTTCGTATACTTTTGCTTAAGTGTGATTAATTGTAAACTTTCACAATACAACATCTAGACTGTGTAGTAGAAAACTGCAACGTTGAAATAAATGATAACGTTTCGGCTTATTGTTGGATTTCTTCTTCTGGCAAGCTAATTCAATCTGAATAGGATTAACCTCCCACATAAATATGTTATTGACTTATTCCAATTCCAGCGGAATCATATAAAGACTTCACGCTATATCCCAACAATTGGGGTAGCACGAACCCTAAAATCACTCATAAAACATTCACCCATCACACTCATCAAACAATCAGCCCTCGTCAAACATTTTTATCCAAACAAACCATCCTAAAATCACTCACAAAACATTCACTCATCACACTTATCACACTCATCAAACAATCAGCCCTCGTCAAACATTTTCATCCAAACAAACCACCCTCACTTCAACCACATTCATAGATCACTCCATATAAACTCATTCATTTATTACACTCGAAATAATTATCACACAACATACCTTCAATCACATTATTCCTATTCACTTATCATTCATTTTCTTTCTTCAACGTACATAACATATGCATAAAATATCTCACATTACTCACGTTTACTCCTAACAACGAATCTAGTAATGAAACTAACAACGAATCTACAAGATTAGAAAAGATGAAAGCGATAGCCTGCACTTGTATATGAAGGAAAAGTCCACACAATGCATTAACTGAAAATGAAACAAAAAGATAAGAAAAGGAGGGAGCATCGCCCTGCGCTTGTTTTTGAAATATAAAGACGATATTCAGTAAATAATTGTTGTTGAATTCGTATCGCATATTCTTCTGGGATCATCAACTAGAGTAGATGATTGAAAAGACATGTATGAAAAAATTAACGCGTTAGCTCTATAAGAAATAAGCTGAAATATGGCACTATTAAATAATGATTATATTACCCAAACTAGTTTTTGCCCTAACCCCTGTTTTTTTAGCATTCATCCCTCGTGAACATATACTTCTCTCTCTGAAATTTCCACGCGTCTCTCCCTGTTTTGTCACAAAACATTCCCGCAGTTTTTTCGCCGCCGCCGAAACGCGTATCGATCGTGTTGGCCCTGGCCGTGGCCGGGCCGCAAGTTCAAGGTCACGCACAGTACTCACCACACGCACTTGTTGCAGATGGAGGACGAGGGCAACCACGGCAACGACGACACGCGGTGCTTCATCCTGTCAACTCTGGCCTCCCAGGGACGCTCCAGGGTGCAGTGCATCCTCTGTGAGGAGCAGATGCTAGTGTTCGATAGGTATCCGCTGGTGGATGGCACTTTCTTTCTGAGTCCACGACAACACGCCAAGAACTGCATTGAGGTAAGATGAACTTTTTAGTATTTTGTAAATTCGCCGAAAACATTGAAAAGCATTGTAGAGAAGAATTAAAAATTCAATTTTCAATTCTAAAATAACCAACCCTCTGATAGCAAAACGTGGTGGCATATTGGTAATGCTAAGGGCCAGTTCTTCAATCACCGATTAATGTTAATCCTGATTAAATAATAATAGAAACTATAGTTTCCATTATTGTTTAATCATGATTAATATTAATCGAGAGTAAACCGGTGATTGAAAAACTGTTCCTAAATCGTAGAACTTCAATTAGTAACTACAGCAGTTAAACCTTTAAAATATGAATATCAAGGGACCGAAAAATTAGTTCGAGTTGTAGAAATTTCAAGTTGAAGAAAAAAAAACATATGTACCTAATGAACACATATTTTTTTGCGTAAAAAAAATACATAATTCTAAAACATACTAAAATGTGGAGATGACAACACTGTAAACATTTATTTTCTGTACCAACCAAAAATTATTTCAAAGGTAGAACTAATCGCTCTACGGGGATTCCCAAAAAAACTACTCAGATCGCAGATTGCATGCGTCGTGAACGGCAAAATAAATTTTAATGAATTTTGGCGACCGTACATATCGATAATGTGCAAATATTGTGCCGAAAGAGTTTATTTTGACCGTAAAAATTCTACTTATAGTGAAAACTGTGTTATTGAGACGTGTTATTGGGACGTGTTATTGGTTTTGAATTCCAGAGAAATTCAAATTAGAGAGATAAAATTACTTGGTAATTATACAAGATGTACAGGCAACAACAGCAAATATCAACTTTCAATTTGAAATTTTGAGTTATGGAGGTTCGACTGTATTTCTAAAAATAACAAAAATTGAATAAAATGCATAATTTACCGACTCAAAACACAATAAATTGTGTACAATGGATAACAAACGATACCAATATTTAGTACTGAATTTTATCACCAGATGCCATATTTCAAAATGTCAAACGCGAACACTTAACATTGTCATATCGCAACTTTTGAAAATAACAAAGTATTTCGTTTGTTGTTGCATTGTCAGAGTATCAATGATTGTCTGCTCATTTGACATCAGTTTTATTTTTGTAGAAATGAAAGCAAAGTCTTTTCTCATTTTACATCTCAAAATCGTGCAATGGTCTTCGACTCTTTGCGATGAGTGTATCATAGAATTAAATAAATGTTTTTCAAGATTCAGTAATGACAGAAACGCGTACTTCGTCTGTACCAGCGTCAGTCTCATTATTTAATAGCCACACCTCGTATGATCATTTAAAAGTATACTTGGTATTCTTATATTAATGAATTAAAGTAACTAAATTCTGGATTCATAAATAAAAAAGTTCAATTTATTGACACATTTTATACTTTTGGAGGAGTTATTCAACTTAAATTCAATTGACTGTATTTTTTAATCAGATAGAATTACATACATACATATATACATATCTTCACGCTATATTCCAACAAATGGGGTAGCACGAACCCGAAAATCACTCATAAAACATTCACTCATCACACTCATCAAACAATCAGCCCTCATCAAACATTATCATCCAAACACACCACCCTCACTTTAAACACATTCATAGATCACTCCATATAAACTCATTCATTTATTACACTAGAAATCATTTATCACACAACAAACCTTCAATCACATCATTCCTATTCATCAGACAGTATTGATAGTGAGAATTTTAGGAACCCTCTTAGATGTGAGTTATTGCTAAAAATTTAGATAAAAATTCCTAAAGTAACTTTTACAATTTCTTTTTCCAAAATCCAATTTTTAATTTTTAGCTCAGTGGTATGATGTCGGATCCTGAGAACTCTGGTTCGATTCCCACAGGCGACAAACAATTTTCATAATTTCTAAAACTACCCCTGTGGCTCCTCCACCACTAACATCTTTGGGGGCCGTGACTTGACGATTGGTAACCGAACTTCACTCGCAAAATATTTCACTTACCGAGATCTGCTTCGGCATAGTGCCACACCCAGTAATGGGTAGAAGGCGTAATGATATATTTATTTATTTAATTTACACCACTGTAGATAAGTCAAATATAAATCCAAAGATCTAGTAGGTATAAACAGTTTTGTAAATATTCGCAAATACACCTTTGAATTTTTAAATAAATTATAACATTGTCCTTCACAATATTGATAAATTTTAGCTTATTTTTAAACCTTGCAATCTACCTGTTATAAAATTATAATATTTGTTAAGCAATTTTAATGTAATGTAGAATTGAGTGTTTAGTTATTACCAAACAAAATAACATCTAATATGACATTTACACAGTGTGAAGGACTTTTATATGAAATATGAATGCATAAATTATGCATGTGTGTAATATTCCTTTTGGGTAGATACAATCAAGATGATACATGGCTATATGTGTAAAGGAAGCAATTGTACAAGAGTTACGTTTGTAAGACGGTGTGAATAGAGCCACGGGGATATTTGTATGTACAAAGCCTGTTGTGAAAGTATAAGTAATACCCTGCATCTTATATGTGTGGACATTAGAATTATATGGGTCAGTGGTTGTGTACACAAGACTTGAATGGATGGTTTCAAATATCGTTTATCTTAAAATCTCATGTCGCCATGAATATATTCATGACTTGAATCCCTAGAAAATACCGTTACAAATCTTGTATTTGTTTCCTCTCGATACCTTCAAGATATTTTATCTTCTTATGTTGTCAGTGGATTATTTATGCTATGGAAACTTCTACAAGGAGTTCACTAATTTCTCCTACAAATCTTTAAAATCTCTGAACTGAATAAATTGCACTCACAATATTCTCAACGTTGTAGTGAATAACTTTATCATGAAACCATCCGTCTCGCAACATTTTAAGAGCTGGAAGCAGATTTACGTTTTCTGGAAAATCATTTGAATGGTGTTATTTGTTCACTTCCAAGATTGTTATTTGTTTTCTAAACTTTAACTCTCCAGAAGAGATTTATTACAAATTAATATTTATTTTAAAATTTAGTAGAAAGGCATAAAAAACTTAAAACACAATATTAATTACGGCTTCACTTTAGCCGGTCGAACTTTTGGACCATTTTCTATCTAATTTAACTGTTTATATGATCGATCGTTTAAAGTTGACTAGTTAGTAGTTAAGTTTCTTTATTTTTTAACTGACAAACGATTGAAAACAATTTTTAAGAAAAAATATTTTAATATAAATGGCAGAATATTAATTTAATTTTATGTATATTTTATTGTTCTAATACTACAGAGTGATCAAAAGGAATTGTTATAGTTGGCAATACAATTCCAGAGATCTTTTTATTCCACAGTTGGCACAACGTCAGATAAAGGCGGAAATGCTATTTGACATTTCTAATAAATACAAATAGGTTATGTCAGGAGTTTGACAGCTAATAGAATTTTGATTTTTTTAAGTAATAGAAATACTTTAGAAATAAATGTACTCAAATTTAAATTTTAAATGTCACTGTCAACAACAGGAAATGAATTTATGTATCAGGCTTACCAATGTCAAGTAGTTTTTTTTATTGCCAATTGTAACAATTCCTTTTGATCACTCTGTAATATGTAACAAATGTATAAAGAACGATTATGTATGAGTTACATACAAAGCTTTTTGTTCGACTGCCTTCGAGGCGATTTGATTTTGAAAATTATGTTAATGTGTAAAAATTGGTTGTATATACCACAAAGTATGCTTTATTGTTGTTTCTCTTCAGCAATATTGTTTAAACTGTCAAATTTGTCAAAAAGAATGGTGGAAAAAAGTGTTCCAATATCTCAATGCTTCGAATAATCCTTTTAAATGCAATGGAATTAGTTAATTAATTAATTAGATATAATATTTATTTTGAGTTTTATTTTGTGACATAGATAGAAATCAAAATGTGCTATTTTAATGTACTAGTCCAATAAAGTGTTATCTTATAGACAATGCCATAAATCATTTAGTTATGGTGCAGTCGAACATAATAGTTATTTATTATACAAGTGTTTTATTAGGTATATAAAACACGCAAGAAAAGTTTGAACACGAGACCGAAGGTCGAGTGTTTAATATTCTTAAGAGTTTTATATACCAATAAAACACAAGTGTAATACAAAATTTTATCCACAACGTATAATTATAGGTATCGAAGAAGATTTGTCGTAACGTTTAACTTTGATTCAGTTATATATAGTTTCTCAAAATACGGTAGATCATGAAGTGGTTGCTAAGTAACAAGCTGTTTACAGTGTTTTATGGAATATAAAACACTAGTGTTTTATGAGCCATATAATTCAACTGAAATCAGTGTAATTATGTCTTTATTATATATGAGTTGTGGATAAAATAATTTAAGATGGTTTATTGTTCGAACTTTGCTCAAGAACATGACTTTTTTTGGTAAAAATTCAAATAAAGCGTATAATCGAAAAATCCTTAATCCGACGACGGTTGGTAAAAGAACTAACCCCATCAAAAGTATCTTTTTAAAATTTGTAATAATCTTTGATTTTGACGTTACTATATCCTATCGTAAACGTAATTCTGGTTCAAAAGTTGTTCTTGTAAATTGGAAGTTCGATAGAAGTTACACTACACTGTTCTGGTCTACAGGATGTTGTACTAAGCCAGGGTGGTTTCCGTTGTGTGTTTAGGTGAAGGTTGAAGGCCGCACACAGTTCCTGACATCGGTGTGCATGGCTTGTCTGGAGGGAGGCGGCGGGAGAGCCATCCGCTGCCGATTCTGCACGCAGCAGTGGGACGGATCTTCACTTGTGCTCGGCACCATGTACTCCTATGATATCTTCGCTGCCATGCCTTGCTGCACAGAACGCATCAAAGTAAGTTTCAAATTATCATTTCTCTAAGTAAGTTAGTATTATAATATTAGTGATATAGCAGATTCTACAAATTCGAATAATAAATATGTAGCTCAATAAAAATGCTGGGTACCGGATTATCCGGTCGTATAGTACATTATTTTGTCTGAATATATGTAAAATTTACATTAACAAATATTATTTATGTATCGAATCAAATATTCTTATAAAATTTTGTTTGTAAAATACTTTTAAAATTCAATTTGAATTAATTATTTCAATAAATAAAAGTTTTTTTTTAATTATTATTTATTATTTTATCTAATACTTAATTATTTCAAAATAATTTAATATATATATTTTTTGATTAAAATTTATGCTGGATTATCGACCCGATAATTATCATCATTTGCCCAAAATCGGATATTCTGAGAAACGGGTCGAATATTTTATTTTTAGTTATTTTACAACAGAAACTTAATCTCAATTACAACAACAAAATTTAAGTATTTGATAGCTTGGCTTCACAATAAATAACTGTAATTCGTTGATACAGATATCAATGGAATAACTTCCAAAAAAATTATTGTCATCTTCGTATTATTCATTTAAGAGGGCTAGCTTCAAATTTCAGTATTGTTGTGGTGATGCAGGAATTCATATATAACTGAGCTATTTTTAAAGATTTTATATGAACACTGGATAGCTGACACACGTAAAAATGAAGCAAATGGTGGAGGTATGCCTCCATTTGTAGGGAAAGCAAAACATGCATTGTATTGTATAGCATTTTTCTTCTAGCAAGTGTAACATTAAGGGTTGAGTAAAATAGATTATTCAATATAAATATAACACAAACATATTTTAAATGCCTTTTTTGTTGCTTATAGATGCACTTTGGTAATAAAATATTTGCAATTATTTGAACAAATTTAAATAATTTAATAGAGTTCATTAACACTAATATATTGAATCAAGCCAATAATTATTACCACTTACAAATATTTTATTTATTTATTTTATTTTTCGTGGCATTCAAAAATGAACTATAATTATTAATTTTATTTTGCTTCTTTCTCTTGAAAGAAAGCCGTTAATTTAATTGAGCTCATTACTTAAAGTTTTTAATTCCGAAATTTTGTTTTTTATATTTACGAGTAACTAGAAATTAAAACCTAAAGATTCAATACTAATATCTGTTATATAGCTTTTTTGTGTCTATATGTGTTTATATGATTATTGTTATCAACTTTCAAATATAATGCATAACATATTTTTTAGTTTTCAGTAAATTTAAATATGTTTTAAAACATTAATGCGTTTAATTTAAATATAGTGCTAATTTTGCCTTCACTGCAAATAGCCGCACTCACTCAGAGATAGTTAGAGAGCTTGGCTTGTAGCATGCATTGGCATCTTAGTTCGATAGGGTGCAAAATGATTTATTCCAGTGACAGAAATGGATTTTTTAATAGATTATGTCATGATGAACATGAAAAAAAGAAAATTAGATTTGGGAACGGCTGGCAACTATAGATGGCGTCGATATGAATGCGCCGATTTTAAGGGTGGTTGTTGATCCCTACACCAGTCCACTTTCACAGCTTCTGTCATCAATGAGCAACCAGCAATAATTTCTGTCAATAATTTTTTTGGTCATGTTTTCGTCGTGAACCAGTAATAATATGTCACACGACACCATAAAAATTGCTTACTTTGCCCGGTTTTGTCGCGCATGCGTCACCGGCTAAAACTTCTGTCTACCATTTTTATTACTTAATTATACCAAAGTCTATAATTTAAACTGAAAATTATCCTGTAAAAAATATGTCAACAACTACCCTTAAAATCGAAGAATTCACATCGGCGCCATCTATAGTTTCCAGCCTTTCCCAAATCTAATTTTCTTTTTATCATGTTTATCAAGGATGACACGCAAAATCGTGAAGCGTTCCACATTTTTTTTTATGGGATCGCTAGCTCAGTGGTATGAAGTCGGCATGTGGATCCTGAGGTCCCTGGTTCGATTTCCACAGGCGACAAATTTTCATAATTTGAAAAAGCTATCCCTGTGGCTCCTCCACCACTAACATGTTTGGGGGCCGTGATTTGACGACTGGTAACCGCACTTCACGCGCAAAATATATCACTTACCGAGATCTGCTTCAGTAGAGTGCCACACCCAGTAATGGGTAGAAGGCGTGATGATATATTTATTTATTTATTTTATCATAACATAATCAATTAAAAAATCCATTTCTGTCATTGGAATAAATGAGACATCAATTTGCACCCTAGCTCTCGAACTAAGATGCCAATGCATGCTACAAGCCATTGAGCAATCCAGTGTTTATATAAAATCTTTGGCTGTTTTACTTGCGACATTAAAACAATTCTTCGAAGCCCAAAGTAGACGTACTTAAAAAAGAATTTATTTGTTTTAGTAATTACGTAGAAATCTCTTATGAACAAAATAATTACATCCCGGAGGTCCTTCATTTATTTGTTTTAATCTCATCTTGATCTTGAGTATTTAATTTTGTTTGCTTTGCAAGTAGAATTGTTTTTAAATAATGCAGCGTAAGTATACATGTACTAAAAACGTAGAATGTAAATTTCACGTTATGATTTTGATGGTTGAAAGATAGCATCATGCCTAGAGTTATTTATCTCTGACAGTCTGGTGCAAGTTAAATAACCTCATGCAGGAATGGTGCAAATATTTTATCGCATGGATCTCTCCGAAACATTTAACAAGCAGATAAGTCTTCGTGGCTCATCTTTCTTTAAACAACAAACGCAGACGAGCAAAAACAGCAACCGCCTTCGGAATAATGTGCAGAAAACAAAAGTCCTCATTTTATATTTGACCGTTACAAATTGCAGCACCTTCCGACCAGGCGACCACTGAGCATTATTCCCCTGAAAAGAAAAGTAGAAAACTACCCGATGGAAAAAGAGTACTGCTCCATACGCTAGAAATATTATCGTACTCTGATATATGACTCCTCCTAATGTGAAAGAGCGCTCCGCATTTGTTTGCACACGAGACACTACGTTCGAACTTCTAATATAAAAAACTGACTATCAACTACGATGAGTTGCCACGAATTACGAGGATAGTACTCCCTAATGTCGTGGCAAATTTTCCTTAAATACTTACGTATACAGGGTGTTGCACGAAAAGCAGGTCATAAGCATTTAACATGGGAAATTAGTTTTTACGAACCCTTTGCTGTCTAATTACTTTTAGATAAAAATGATTCAAATAAAAATAGTGGAGTAGTTAAATTTTTGCTAAAAGATATCAGAAATTCAGTTTTCATAACGAACTGGAGATGAAGATAAACATGCTTGACGCTTTATTTGTCAAATAAATATGATATTTTAAAAAATAGTAAAATTATAACAATTATCAAATAATTTAGAAATGATCAAAGATCTGTTATCTTATACAAAATTCAATTATAAAGGACCTCCGGAATTTTTAAATCAAAAATATTTAGTTGACAGTTACATCGATGCATCGAGACGTATTTTGTTTCCTCCAAGAGCTACTTCAAATAATAGCTATTTCAAATAATTTTTATCCAATTTTTATACTAATGCTCTGTTTTTCATTCAGCTGTTATGTATCTGTTATAATTATCTGCCAGTTAAATATATGAGGAATATCACAGCGGCGACTCGTCATTAAGGGCTACCGGAGCCAAGCCCCAGCTATAATCAATAAATTTTTTTTATTGTACTATAAATTATATTAGAAAATAATCATTAAAATATTTAAGAACAATTATTTTTTTATATAATTTTTTTATAATACATATAGTTTATGTTGCAGGTAGTTAACATTTATTTAACAATCGATTGATAAATCGGACATAATAAATGTAAATAATTGATTCAAATGTTGAATCTAAATCTCTACAATTTTTATTTGATGAATTTTTCTTGTAAACTAATTGAGAGGTACCGGCTATATAAAAACTTATTTTCTGGTATATGTTTTAACTAATATTTATGAATTAAATTATTATTATTAAAAGTAGATTTTTATGTTTATTTAGAACTTATATTTGTGTCCCTGTTGGATGATTTTCCAAATAAATAAATAAATAACATCCTGCTCTAGTATAGTTATACCAATGGGGGGTTGTAAAATATTTATTTCCATGTAAATTGTTGGAATAAAATTAAAGTGAGAACTTTTGTTAGAAAATGTTGTAATTGTCAGTATTGTTTCGAAATTTGCAGTTGTTGTTAATGTGTATGTTGCGTTCTTGTTGCAGTGCAACTCGTGCTACAAGCCGGTACTGCACCCTCAGCAGCGCCTGAACTTCTTCAGCGACTACAGTCACATGGTGCCGTGTCCGCACTGCCGCACGCTGGACACGCACTTCGTCAAGCCGCTAGCGTACTGCTACACCAAACAGGCGTTCCAGCTGTACCAGCAGTGGCCATAACAAAGCCGCCCCGTAGGCGCCTCCGTTAGCAAAGTGTGCGCTGCTGCAGCGCTGCCGCCGCCGCGTCTACCCGTCAATCCACCGCCGCCACCGCCAACACTACCGCCGCTGTGCTGCACGCCGCCGCCCGCCCCAGCCTCCGATGATCTCGACCTGGGGCTGCTGTGGCGCGAGCTGGCTGGCATGCGTCTCGACGAAGTGTTCGCGTTAAGCAGACTAGACTTGTTTGTGGATTCCAAGACGAGGTAAACCGCGCGCGAAGCGACGAATGCAGCGTGAAAGCAGTTTAGTTATTTGTTATTTTATTATTATTATTCAAATATAATTCTAGTTATGTTATTGCATTTTACACAGTTGCATTTATGTTCTTAATTATATAATTATTATTATTATTATTAACGTGAAGGTGTACCACCTCTAATAATAATGTTCGCAAAGAAGATTTGTGTTTGGTTTGTGTATACCATTTAGGAGTGATTTCATATTTCAGTCAGACTTTATTATTGATATGAGTCTTCACGTTTTGATTGTTTGGAGAATTGCTTTGCAATGGTGCGTCTACAAGTGAAGAACGACCAATAAACGAACTGAAAATTCAATTGTTAGTGCATGAAAATCCAGTGATCATTTTCATTTCGACAAATAAGACACTAAACAAACGTAACAAAATGCGGAATTTATGAAAAATTGTAGAAGTAGATTTTTACACTTTGAATAGAAATGTGAGCTTACCGTTTCGCTTTTAGACTTTTTACGATGAAGAAGAAGAAGAAGAACCGAAAGAAAATGAAAACTATGGTTGCTTAGAGTTTATATTACTTAGTAAGGTAGTGAATATAAGTTAATTAATCACTGTGTTGTATTCCACACTCTTGAGTCATATATTATGATCTCGGACGAGCGTAGCCGAGCGGTGAGACCGCGAGCGCGCGCGCCGTCCGACAGTTGCTGTGTCCCAATAACTAGTGATAGAAGTTAGATATGTGAGTGTTGTGTTGTCCCAACCCGCACCAGCCCCGTTCCATTCAAGTAAGTAAGTGTGTCCAGGCACTAGAGCACTGGCGTCATCATCTACCAAACAACTAACAACCCCCGTCCCCCGAATCGTCCTGTCTGTGTCCGATCATGATCCTAATGTTGTAGCGAGTAAGTAGGAAACAATCAATCACACAAGCACCAGTGCTGCCACGGGCGCCGAACGCCTGAATCATCCGTAAATTTATTGTTAAAATTGGTGTGAATGAAGCGTATGCAAGGGTGAATGTTTTAGATTTTCTATTAATTGTACCGTGCATAATCATTGTGATTTAAAGATTTAACTTAAAAGCATTTCAGGGAACGAAGGTGTATAATACAAAGGTACCTAAGTGCCGCATTCTACAGTAGACTGCGAGCACACGTTTGACAGATGGTTTATGTGTTAACAAATCTTCAGCAATTAGACAACCAACCAGAGTTGTATGTTTCCATTCAAATAGGTAATTTTGTTATTTAAATTAATTTTGTTAAGAATTCGTTTTTATGTTGGGTTAGATCGAAAGGCTGGAAGAAACTGCCACTTTCATACGACATACACAATAGTGAATAAAATGATGAAAAATGAAAATTGCACACACAAGTAAGAGAAATAAATTGTCACGTGGTTTGTACCGCAGCCGTTTTGTATCGTCTTCGTCAGTTAAACGTCGCAGCGCAGCCTTGTATCGAACACGCGTACAAATCGTCAAAACACAAATTCATTCGTCTCTGGTAGTTACGATAATAATACGATAAGAAGTACATGATTTTATAAATCTTCCCGTACGTTCGTTCGTACACCAAGTGCAATCGCTTACTCCACAAATACAAACAAATCCGTGATTACCTCCGACTACTGCCACTTGCAAATATGTAAAAACTATATAGTATATCTACTACTAAATGTCCACAACAAACAAACAAACATACAAAACTCAAAACAAATGAAATGAATCGACGTCTCGTCTGGGCTTATTGATGAAATACGAATCATGAAAGTGGCACGTCACATGTTAATTAATAACGATGTTATGTATGTGGTAGATCTAGGAAATTGCTTCAAGTACAAACCGTTCGTTACTTTTGCAAATTTTATATAAGATAACATATAATCAATTGTTAAAAAGTAAATTAATACCTATCCATTTAATAACTAATCTAATGCTTCATAGAAGTATAGGGTTCGTTCAGACGAACTACGAAGGACAGTTGGTTTCAGTTGCGCCTGAATATGAAATGTCTCGTTCGTATTTAGGATGGCTATACAAACATTGAGTTGTCTTCGTGCTGCTTCTTCTTTATTGTTGCGAGTGTGTGCGCGAGTGGAAACGGCCAATGAGATACATAGATAGAGTAGCGTCCCCTGCATCCCCCTGTAAACCTAGTGACCCCTAACTCCACATTGTCATTCGTATTCATTCTCTGTTCTGTATAAGTAAGTGTTGTGTCGTAGCCGTATGCCGTAGCTAGACGTACACCGTACTGTGTATAACATAACGTTAACCGTTTCGTAGTAGACTATAGTTGTATCGTAGCGTTAAGTGCACAGCAAACAACATTGCACGTGACACGTACCCTCGACCTTGTATAAGTTCCGGTACCGGTCTTCCCCGTCTCTTGATTTCCTCGTTCTTCGAAATTGTTATCGCGACTTGTAAATTCATTGATATTGAATGAAATTGTCACTTTGAGGCCTAATCAGTCGGCTCTAAGCTCCTTTCGTGTTGTCTTTTATACATAAAGCATCCAAATGAGTCACTTGTAAATATTCAACTCGAAAATTACTCGTAAGGTTTTTTTGGTATTCTCTGTGTCGATTATTAATATTAAGAGCTAGATTTAGACGTACGTTTTGTAATAAAGCAGAATACGAATTATCTGTAGATATCTGGGGTGAGCGAGCGCGCAGGCTCGGACTTGCCGACCTGCGCCGGAGGAATGGCAGCCATGTTTGGCATCTCGAGAATCTCAACATCGCTGGTGGCGTGGACCAAACAAAGCAAAGCGGGACGATGATGTGTAATGTATTTACGATATAATGAAAAAGCGAGAAATTATTACGTAGAAATTCTAATAAGTAAAAGAGAGAAGCAAATCAAATCGTATTTATGGTATAAATTTTTGATATCCCGATTCGAATCGTATACTTATATTAATGAATACGCTGTATACAAAATTTATTAATTCGTAATGTAAGGATAAAAAAACGACGATATCCGCGCTCGGCTTCCGTTCTACCGTTTTAACGAATGAGTTCCGGTACCCCCGGCAGCAGCAATGTGTACTCTTTTGTTTTTCTAAATTGCGTGTCCGATTGCTCAAATAGTTTCGGGCCTCCCTTGTCCAGTCTCTAATTATAAAACGGACATTTAAAATTGCTGCTGTAAATCTGCTGACCGCCCCCCACGGGCAAATTGCAGCTCTAAATTTGGCGCATTCCCTTTCGCAAGATAATACGCGCGGACGTCGGCGTGCTCGGTCGTGACCGCGAGGTTGCGATCTGGGTGACTCTTCCTGCGCGTAGCGTTCGTACTGAAATTTTGTAATAATATCCGAACCTAAATTAGTAGATGCGTAGGTATATTTCAATATGATAAAGGCTGTCATTGCACAATACTTAACAGTGGTCGCAATCAGGGTAAGAATAATTACAGTCCGTGTAGGTTAACTTTCGAACGCTTTGTCTGTCCATCACATGCAATGTGCATCATTCATTGGTTGTGGTTACGTGTGATGGATGCAAGTGGAGTACCCGACGGAGTTTAGCATTAGGAAGCCACTTTTGTATCACAGAATTTTTTAAATCGTAGGGCAATATATGAATATAAAATATGCGTACTCGATATTTCGTATTAAGTATAAGACACGTGTAACTTAAGGGAAGATGAACCGCAAGTTTCACAACCACTTTGTATATCTATCTGTGTCTCTTCTTCGTGTGTGTGCGTGTGGTTGTCAGTTCTGTGACGTCTCGTCCATTCTGCTTCTGTTTCGCCTGGCCTAGGTGTCGTAGGTCGAGTCGCCGCGGCCATGAGCATGTGATCGTATCGTAGCGTCTAGCGTGTAAGCTACTTGGTAATGTTTTGTACTTATAGATTATAAACGTAACATATTGGCAACTTGCGATTTCTAATTTGTCATTTGGTGAGATTCGGATAACGTACTTGTGAGAACAGTGCTTTTACAAGAGCTCGCTATTTTTTATGAAAGATATATTTTTATATGTCGGCAATAAGCTGCAGGGTTTACGATATAGATATTTGTTTAGGATAGTCGTAGGCCGTTCACTATAGCCTTCAGGTGGATGTTATTTTTATACGGCCACGGTGGCGACATTCAGATTGTGATACGCCGGGCGTTTCGGTAAGCCAAATTCGACGATGCATCCGCAGCGTCAACATCCATTATTCGGTGATAAATTTTTTATAAAAGAAACATTTTTATACGAACAAAAAGAAACGGAACTATGTTTTATACTCGAACGTAACGTTAAGCTGTAAGTAGTCGGTTAAGATCGGTGTCGGTGTTTGGCTCATGGCGGCGAGGCTCTCTTTGCTTTGCGCGTTATCCGCGGAGTGGGCCGTTGTTTTCTGCGTTACAGGCAACAAGGGCCACCTCCCTATACCTCCCCTTCAAAGTACAAATTTTTGTAATAATACTATTATTACTTATTATTATAAATGAATAACAATGTTTTTGGTGTAGGACCTGCGGCTGAGCGTCTTCTGCGCATGCACGTACTCCATTTAGTTCGCGCATGCGCAGACGATGTTCGGACCACGTAGTCGTAGCGCCCAGTTATCACAACATGTAGTCAGCGCTACGCCAGGAATGCTCCCTCGCTGTTTTCAATTATTATGAATCACATATAACATTTACCTAATAATAATTATTATTAACATTGAATTTATCATTAAATTATTGGAAAGTGTTGAGAGGTTTACTAAGGTAGAGTTTAATGTATGTTTATATAGCGTACTGTAGTAGAACGGCGGCGGCGCGGCGAACTACCAGCCTCGTGACGTCAGCGCGCTCCGTGCTCTGCATTGCTGCCTCTTCCGGGTTGGCCTCGCGCCTCGAACTAAACGTTAATGTTAATCGCGCGAGGCCGCCTGCTCTAGCGAGGGACAGCACTACTTTAGCAGACTGCGAAGAACGCTCTTTTTGCTAGCTTCTTCAACTTAAAGTCCCCATTTTACAAATCAAGAACTATTCGTCTTTAAAAGTAACTTTAAAGTTTGACTCATACTTCTTCACAATACCATTCTTTCATAATTCAATGTTACAGTTCATTTAACAGAAATAGAACTTTTCCATATTCGTTTAATTAATTAATCTAACTCATGAGAAATTGCTTAATAAAGTTAGATCAGTACATATTTAGATTTGATTGTAAAGTGAGGATTGAATGTTGAGTAATCGTAGCGATTTTTGTCTTAGCGTCTTCTTGCGTCGGTAGTTCGTTAGCGCCGTATAACTACTATTATCACTATAACTATTGATAATATTACATGTCTATTAATAATATTGAATCTAAGCAATATAAATTTTACAGTTGCCACATGGTTTTGATTGAAATACTTCAGGTCAACTTTACTGGGTGTCCCGGTATATGCGTACAAACTTAACTATTGCAGATACCCAAGGGTATTCAGTGGAGTAACTACGAAATTTTCCGTTCTCACTGGCAAATATATTTACTACTTGACTCAAAGTTGGTTCTGGTAACTAATTTTGAGGAATGGGTTCCATCCACAATCATACGATATCTGTTCAGACCTCTCGTCAGAAATCTGTACAAAGAAATCTGTCATCAAATATATCCATTGGATCTGTTGTCAGATATCAAGTTCTTACAAGAAATTTAAATTTTAAATTTAATTTGGTATAGATTTGCATAAAATTTTAATGAAAAGTTTATGAATGTCACACATGTGGCTAATTGTCAAATTTTCTACAAATCTCTGGTCTGACCTCTGATCAAACTCTGATCAGATATCTGAAAGAAATCTGATCGTGAATGGAAACCATAACAGTTCTTGAAGTTGAGGCTACAGTTGTGCTCTTTCGCTGGTGTTATTTCTCTGGATACTCTGCGGTTACAAAAATTACAAAAATGAACTACCTACGAATAAACATATGTATTTATTAACAATACTACTAGAGTACCTATGTGTGCTGGAAGCAGCAGGCGAAAAGTAGAATGTGTCTTTGGACTTATTTGAATATTATAAATTATATATTGTAACTGTTAGGATATCAACAAATTATTGAACGCTCAGAGATGGTTCAACTACCCTTCACATTGTTAAGTTGGTTCCAATTTAGAGGTCATCTTTATCCAACTGTTTGCAAACTCATAATCAAATATCCTTTGGAAGAGAATAAGATGTATGCGATTTTATGATGTAATGTAAACAAAGAATATTTAAATTCGGTAGATTTGTAAACAGTTGTATAGAAATGGTAGAATTCAAAGGATATTGTCTTTTGTCTAGCAATACGCGTGTGATTATGTAGTCGTTATAAGAGTGATAAGGTCCGGTGAACGGGTGCGAGCCACCTCTGAGCGCTGTTGCTAGCGAGAGAGCGTGAATGAAATGAAATGAACTGTTTTTATATTAATATAAAATATGCGTGCAAATTTGATATCACTATAATATATGATATGATGATCGAGCTTTTGACGGCTTTTTATATATGTAAAAGTAATAATATGGAGATTACAGATTTTAAGAGCATAATAAAGATGCCAATGTCGACTTGACTTGGTATTAATGAGAAAAATCATTCATTTTTACCCTTCATTTTCCCAATATTTCCTTCATCATCATGCATTCATCATTTTGCAGGAAATTAACCATTTCATGCGATTTTATAACAATTTTATACGTCATTTTATAAATAGTAAAATCTAAATAAATAAATGTATGTAAATATTATACAAACTATATGTTATTTCTAATATAATAAACTTCATCTTTCCCGAAATGTCCTTCATCATTTAGACTCATTCATTAACTTTCAGGTACTCAAATTTACATTTTAAAAATCTTTAAATATATATTAAATAAAATAACAACATAAAATAAACACTACCGCAGTGTAGCGAAGCAATAAAATATTAATTTGTAGCGAATACGAACAGGCTCGAACCAAGATTTTTCGCAGCGATTCATTACATCAGGTAGTAAGACGTCAGTATGACGCTATCAGCGTTTGTATACAGTTGTGAGTGATGTTTTTGTTTATTATTTTGTTAAATATGCAGAAATATGAAGTGAAATATGTGTAAAATATGTTACCAAGTGTGTGTGAAGTGTTCTTCAAGTGACTGATGCAGTTTCCAGGGACGTTGTAGTCCCGTATAGCAGAGATCAACGAAAAGTAAGTGCGAAACTAATCTCTATGTATTGTAAATTGCCCCGCAAACGACAATGACCCTTATATTTATCGACTATTACGATGAATATTGAATATCATAAACTTGATCAAATAAAAATCTGAATATATTATACTTTACAAGTTAGTTTAAGAACAAATAGGTATGTTATAAGTAAATGACAATAAAAATAATTTGTGCAAATAAGGTTATGATATCGATGCAATATTTTTAAGAATCACAGTTACAAATACGGTTAACAATTAACAACTTGTTAGTCAAAAATGTATTGTACGATAGCGAGTTAAGCACACAATCAGTGTACTTTTTGGCAGAATGTTATTATAATAAAAAGTTATGTAATGAACTATTGTACAACTTGGCGTCTAACCATAGGCGTGCACAGAATATCCTATTTGTGGGTGCCAAAATGTAGTATACGTTTATGTAAAACAAAAATAATACCAACGTTATCTATATAAAGGTAAAAAAATATTCTTTATAATTGTAAATAATTAGAGGAAAATTATATCTTTCTTATTATAAATATAGGAAATGTCTAAGTGCTCGTAAAATTATTTTAGACAATTTTTTTCAAATAAATTGTAGTAATTCAACTATAGTATTTTTAAAAAATGCTACAAAATTGTGAAATTTTATTTTTTTAAATTCTCGTAATTCTCATATTTACGATTTTTTTGTGGGTTCTTGGCGGAGCAACTACCAAGGTCATATGTCGCCATTACGCCCTGATACGCGTTTTTAGGTCTTTTTTCGACAAGAGTAACGCAGGTTTCTCTGGACAGTCACCCGCTTGGATCAGTTCTAACGAGCTGTGCTAGGGCCGTTGGCTATGATTATTATATTATTACATATCTTAACAAAGACAAATACTATTATTTTACACAAATTTCAATTAACCATATATAAGGAATATTAAATATTCATTTAACAATAAAAACGATGAACAATTAATAAAATTTGTTTTCATATTTCATGTCAAACTAATGAACTAGAAGATTTAAAAAAAAAATTCTTATATATCAAATTTTTTGTGTAATAAACTATTAAAACAGAAAATTTATTTTTCTGCAGTCGTTCAGATACAAAATACATAATACAGCGTATAAATGATACGTTACCCATAGCATTGTACAATAAAGTTACTTTACAGTATGTCTTTCATACATATATTATCTATTTTTCTTCAAAACATGCAAAGTGAATAGATACTAAATCAATTAATCATGCTGAGCATTATATCAAAATTGAAAAGATAAAAAATTGTATGCAACACTTTAACAAAGCTGTATACTTATACACAATTTGCTTAAAAATATAATTGACACATGACTTCTTTGTTACGAAAATTATGAACTGGGAAATATATTTTCAATTAATATTGTATAGTCTTTCCCTACTTCTTTTAATAAGGGTTTCACTTTTTGTTTCACTCCCATTTCGTAATATGGAAAGCTAAACTATCATGTTACGTTAAAAAAACTTTTTGTAAATGTTTAATTTTTTTATTACATATAAATCTAACAATAATGCAGAATTTTTTACCTATGAATTATTCTGATATCTCAGTGGTATCGAGTTGGTCTATGGATTTGAGAACCTCGGTTTCACCACATTCAAATTACTACTAACATCATTTGACGGTTTTTAATCGCACTTCACGCGCATAAATGTATCGGATACCGAGATCTGCTAGGGAAGAGTGCCACACCCAGTAATGAGTAAAAGGCGTAATGATATATTTATTTAAATTTTTTATTTTATATTGCATCAAATGGCAGTTTAATTTGTTATCAAACAATAGTTTCGGTGGACACAATTAGAGTTACCTTTTGTTCTTCAACATTTATTTAAATAGTATTTTGGTCCCCTTTTAATTCTAAAGGTATATCTAGTTGTACTCCCTTTGTGAAACTAAGCTACCTAAGTACGACCCTGTACAGGTAGAGCACTTTTATCAGAACAATAAATAAATAAATATATCATCACGCCTTCTACCCATTACTGGGTGTGACACTTTGCCGAAGCAGATCTCGGTAAGTAACATATTTACTATTTAGAGCGTGAAGTGTTGTTACCAATCGTCAAATCACAGCCCCCAAAGATGTTAGTGCAGGGGGAGTCACAGGGGTAGTTTTAAAATGGTGAAAATTGTCGCCTGTGGGAATCGAACCAGGGTTCTTAGGATCCACAGGCCGACTTGATGCCACTGAGCTAGCTACCCCATATTTTACATTACATTTGTCCTAAATTTAATGTGAAGTCGAGTTTAGTCTATACTCTGTTTTTTAACCAGGAGGAGTAAATACACAAGTCAAATTTACATTATAGAAAGTTACCAAAGAAAGTTACTAGATTTCGCGCGAAATACAAAAATTTCTTACACATCTGCACTGATTAAGTCTCATGGAATTTATTTTAAAATACAAATGACATTATAAACTCTAATTTGTCACTCCCGTATATTAATAGTTCTTAAAAGAACTGATTTATGTTAATATCACAGAAATTCAAAAAACCAACAAGAAAACAGATAACCTTAAAACTTATGACAGCTCTAATAAATTAAATATAAAATCTATGTACAGTGTAAACTGGACGAAGCACTAGACAAAAAAACAGAGTATAGTTTTAAATGAAACAAATTCTAAGAGAGCGAAACCGAGTCTCTCCTACTGTCGAAATTTTTAAGCGCGATAGAACGGTTAGTATTCACACATTCATTTCCATTCTACGATGTTTTTACGACTTGTGGTCAAATAAAAATACTTGCGTCTCTCCTCGCCCGTATAAAGTACATTAGGTGGAAATCTGCCCGTAAGCACACATTCGCATTTTGTATTCATCGAAACTGAGGCGCAAGAATTCACTTAATGTACACGTGGTCGCTCTACCACCACGTGTGTTCAACCAACCCTCCAAGCCTCCCCAAATGGGTTGGGTGCTACCCGGGAAATTTATTGTTCGCTTCGCATTTTTATGGACTCCGGTATAAAATGCTGTTTTATTTATGGCCAACATTATAGGTTTGTTTTCGAAGTGCATTGTATTAAATTTCGAATTTTACGGGTTGAAACTAATTTTCCTGTTTCGCTTTTCAGGATTTTATGCGCTCGAAAATTCCATAAATCACAGATCAAATAGTTTTTTATGTGTGAAACACGTTTCATTTTTATGCAATATATTTTTTACTCACCTGAATAATAAATATGTACATATAAGATAGGTATACACTATTCATAGTTAAAGTACATCAATTTCACTACATTCTCTTATTATTTAAATCGGGTAAACAACGTAATAACTCTTGACACAATTTTCATATTTATAGTTGGTACGAAGTACTAACAATATTTTCTCTACTAACATTTTGTACAGGATGTTTCAATACTTCGAGAAAAAACTAAGTGGAAGTACTAATTGATCTCGGATTAAAAAGAATTTTTTTTTAAAATTTTTTAAAAGTTATAACAGTTTACGTGAAGTAATAATTTTTAATGTCGCCTGTTTTAGACTTATTTCTAATATATTTATTAATCATTAAAATAAATTAATCAATTTGTTCATTGTTCAACATTACGTAAATGATTGTTTAAAATTATAATGTATTATTAGTATTAGAAATAATTCTCAAAACAGTAGAACTAGAATGTATAGTTCATGTAAAGTGCAAATAATTTTGCGTATTTTTAAAAATTTTGTTTGATCAAAATCAGTATAGGGGAATGTGTATATGATGACATACGTAATTTCGATAGTTGTTTAATATATAATAATAATAATATTTAATTCGAAATAAGCATTTACGAGTAATAAGTCTATTTATATGGGGTAGGTGGCTCAGTGGTATCGAGTCTGCCTGCGGATTTGAGAACCCGCGTTCGATTCCTTCAGCCGACAAACAATTTTTACATTAAAACGATTCCTGTGTGTTTTCCTTCACTAAAATCTTTGGGGGTCGTTATTTGACTGCTGGTATACGAGTATAACAGCATTTCACGCGCAAAATATAAATAATCGTCATGCTTTCTATCCATTACTGAGTGTGGCAATCTGCAGAAGCAGATCTCGATAAGTGTTATATTTTTGCGCGTGAAGTGCGGTTACCAGGCATCAAATCAAGGCTCCCAAAGATGTTAGTAGTGCGGGAGCCACAGAGGTAATTTTAAATTGGTGAAAATGTTTTGTCGGCTGTGGGGATCGAACAAGGGTTCTTAGGATCCACAAACAAAATATATCACTTACCTAAATCTCCTACGGCAAAGTGCCACACCCAGTAGTGGGTAGAAGGCGTGATAATATATTTATTTATTTTATTTATAAGTCGATTAGCATAAAAGTTTTATATTAAATATCTGTTAAAAATAACAAATCCTGTGATGTACTTACTCATCATGGATAGTTGTAGCTCTGTGTCTGCGCTCTTGCTTCACAAACTAAGGATGTAATGACATGCTTACTATATTGGTAGTAGAAAAAAATATGTGCTGGTTAAATTAAAATAAATTAAACACAAACATTTTTTATTGAATGAAAAACTGTTTAAGTATATTTACAATTTTGTTAATAAATATTTACATGGTTAATTTCAATTTTACTGTTGCAATTAGGGCGCATATCCAAGCACATTAATAATTAACAAACAGCAAATTGAAAAACAACACAACGAAAATGACTCGAATTACGATATCAATCAAAATCGAGCTGCATATAAAAACATTGTTTCACTGAATGTACAGCAGAAATTAAATTTCTGTCCATATAATAATAATACCCCCCTATGATGCATCGAGTCACCCTGTCATAGCGATGCAGTGGCGCGCATTGTGAGCGGGGGCAAGGGAAGACCTCAGGGCCGGCATAGCAACCACCTTGAGCCCCGTGATTTTCTCCTACCATATGTTTTTTTAAATTCATACAATTTTGCAATATCTTGTCTATTTTATTTTTTTTAATATAGTAAATGACTGTTGATTTTAAATATATAATAGTGTCCATCCTCGGTCAAGTATAGTTATCAGTTCTGTGACTGATTGGAGGTTTAATATGACTATATAATTGTCAAATCAAATTATTTTAGACATAAAAGCTTTCAATTAAAAATTGAATGTCCGATTGTATAAAGCGATATTAACTATGTAGTTAATAATAACATATTAAAAGTTAACAACGGCCAAGTTCGGCTGACCTATTTTCTAATTTTTACGAGTATGTTACAATGAATTAATATCAGTATTAAAATACTTATTGTTAATTAAATAAAATAAATAAATAAATATATCATCACGCCTTCTACCCATTACTGGGTGTGGCACTCTGCTGAAGCAGATCTCTGTAAGTGATATATTTTGCGCGTGAAGTGCGGTTACCAGTCATCAAATCACGGCCCCCAAATATGTTAGTGGTTAATTAAATAACAATGGCAAAACAATATTTATAACAAATAATTACTAGTTTAATGCATACTATAAAAATTATACTGTTTCAAAATATTGAACTCTCAAAAATTTGTTCATTTCCTAGACGCGTTTTTTAAATTATTATTGTAGTTTAACTTTTTCTGGGAGTTAATAACGTTATTATATATATATATATATATATATATATATATATATATATATATATATATATATATATACGTATTTAATTTTAACTTATATTATATTGTCAAACTAAACTGTATATTCAATTGGGTGATTGCCTGTAATAATAATAATAATAATAATATATATATATATATATATATATATAATTCTTAATTATACTTATTATATTTAAATCAAAATCAAAACTAAAGGATAGAATAAAATACGCATTGTGTTATGAAAATATGAGTGAAACATTTTAATGCATTTAGTTGATGCTGTTCTATGTACAACCCCTGGTAAGAGCAGAGGCGTCTTGGCTCTTTTTAATAGATTCGCATGTTAGTAAATAAAATATAGAGAATATATAGTAAAATATGTATTAAAATGTACTTGTTGAATTTTCTTTTGAATAGGATGATAAAATGAAAATTCGAACTGTTTGGAAAATGAGGATGTAGCATTAAACCAAAATATGTGTTTTTAAGATTTTTAGAGAATAAATCAGCTATTTACTATGTACTTTATAGTTTAATTACAAACTGAAACTTAAATAATTCAAATGATGAAATTCATCACAATAATAGCTGCTCTGTAAAGGACAACCATGTGTCCAAATACTAAAATAAACATCGGTTCTCCTCTTAAGAATAATGTGTCATAAAAATACATGTATACAAGTTGTACAAACTTCAAGCATAATTCAACCAGTTACTTATTTTTAGAATTTTCTCATTAAACATTTGGTTTAATCCAGTCAGCATTATTTTTTAACGTATCTTTTTTATTACTACTCTTCACTCTTTTTATCACTGACAGTAGCATTATCGGTAACCACTACCGTTAACATAACAAGCTAATAGTCACTATTCAATAGTTTTATCCGATACTTAACAACCGATAGTTTCATCCGATATTAAAACCGATAATCACAATTGTTATTCAGAACCGATGGTGCTATTCTAAACTGTCGATAAGTTTTCTTTAAAAAAGGACTATGGACAGCTTTTTTCTTAAATAATAATACTGCTATGTTTCATATTTGTTATTTTCTGAGCAATATTATAAATGCCCAGAAAATATATATATATATATATAAATGAATGTTTGTTTGTTCATTCATCCGATTGCGATGCAACTTTGGTAAGTTGTTGTGCGCACGCACGCAAAGGTTTCTGACTTAGCACAAGGCCAGTCCGCCATCTTGAAACAAAATGGCCGCTAGCTATCCTGAAAATTATTGCACTGATTCGATTCAAATTTGGTATATGCATAGACGAGAACTAATCTTAACATACTCGTATAAGTATAATGCAGCTTCAGTCCTATGCCATTCGAATTCAAACGTTTGCAGTTTCCGGTACGACTCGCTTTTGCAATGACTTAAACAAAGCACAGGGACAATCGCTGCAAGTGTGTGGAATAAATTTGGAAAATCCATGCTTCTCACATGGACAGCTGTATGTGGCATGCTCACCCATTGGAAAACCTTCTGATTTATTCATGTACGTCCCAAAGAGAAAAACAAAAAATATTGTGTATCCAAAATCACTTCAATAAACAGAGTTAAACACAAACAATTTCTTTTTTTGAGTTGCAATGCAACGCATGCCGGGTACTCGCATTAAATTGTAAACCACGCGAACGAAGTCGCGGGTAATAGCTAGTTCTCAATAAAATGTTCTTGATAATATTTTACAATAAAAAATTGCTCAATTTGTAGATTGAAAATTGTACAGATGCGTTTTATTTATATTTCTTAACTTACGGTGGTATAATCAAAAAGTTTAGAAACCACTGATCAATATTATAAAATTTGATGTTTAAATAAGAATAAATGCACGATTTATCATGACCATCAAGCGAAAGACGAAATCTGATTGATATATGACGACACATCGTCTGATTTTGGGATTTGCTTCAGATTTGGTAACAGATTTGTCGTTCAATTTTACCCACGCTCGATCCAATTTCTCTGAACAGATTTCTTATCAGACATCTGAACAGACTTTGAACTTAATATAAAGCTATTCGTAGATATATTTGGAAATTAAACTAATTGTGGTATTGTACATTAAATGTTAAATCTCCCTGATATATTTTCCCGTTGTATCAAGTCCGGTCCTGGCAAGAGGCCCTGATTGACAGCGGTGCACAATGTGCAGTATTGAACGTTTGCATCCCGTTGCTAGGCGACCAAGGTCAACTGCAGCACGCAATGTGTGACCAATGCGTTATGCGTTACTAGGGCTGTCATCCACTGATCACGTGATCTTCAGGGGTGTTTATGTGTGGAAAGAGTTACTAGGGAATTGGAGTGGCTTTGAGTGAGTACTGGAACGTTGAGATAGGGTTGCATTGATTCTGATTTGTTTGCGAGAATGCAATGCGTATGCGTCATTTGGAATATTTGCATTTCTACTTTTTTGTGCAACGCATTTATAAGTTCATGTTATAGAATACGTCGCATTGGTACATACTTTTGAACGGTTAACTTAAATAAATGCTAGGTTAATAATAGCCCATTTTTATAACAGCACTTTTATCTACCTAACTACAAAAATCCGTTCCACTAGTTCAATGTTTATTTCATTTTTGTTTGTCAAATTATAAAATAAGAATATCACATAATTCAATTTGATGTATAATGAAAATTAGGTCTGTCTGACTTGAACTTATATTTGTATTAATTCAAATTTTTAAAATTATTACAAACATGCGGAAAATTTTAATCACTAGGCTTTAATGTTATTCAATAAAGGCTCTAGCCGGATAAGGGGGTTTTCCGGCCCCCGACTCCGATTCGCCTGAGATTTTGTCCACATATTCGTATTGGAAAAAGAAAAATTTCCACCAAATATGAGCTCGAAATACCAACCTCACAAATAGTTATTGCGAAAAAACTGTTTTTTTCATGTTTAAATTCAAAATTCTCATAAAATAATTGTTTTCCGGAATTCACCGTGTCTGGTATGAAGTAACTTATGATGAATGTATTAAATACATTAAAAATTTGATTTCTACGTGGTTTTAGATGTATAAGTGGAGTACAGACTTTAGTAAATTCGATATTTTGTTTAAAAAATGGGTACGAAATATATATTTTTTCTTCTATAATCACCTGATTTTTAGACTTCTAGACGGAATATCAAAAAGGGTTATTCAATAAATGTGAAGAATTTCATAAGCTTTCTAGTCCTGGTAACCGCAACCTTCTATGACTTGATTTACGACCTGGCGATCCTATTATGTAATCTTACTTTTTATCACATTTTGGTGGAAATTTTTCTTTTTTCAATACGAATACGTGGACAAAATCTCAGGCGAATCGGAGTCAGGGGCCGGAAAACCCCCTTTTCCGGCTAGAGCCTTTACTAAAACTTCAAAACTATAAAAATCGCATTAAAATATATGACAGCTGAAGATATGTTTCTCTTTAAAATATTTGACCAAATTATATAAAATGACATTATATTTTTGTGGTTGTTATACAAATGTTTTATTAAATGGTTAAAACATTGATAGTGTAATACTGGCATTACAATTTTTTTCTAACTCATATTTAATTTCGATTTCCAGTTTAACCAATTCATTTTAGTTGTTTAAATTTGTTAATCATGTACTCTATCCGATTAAGATTTAATTCCTAAAAATGATAAAAAGAAAATGAACACAATGAGTCTAGCCAGAAATGCATTATGTCGTTATAACATAAATTAACAAAATATTGCTCCATTATTTCAAACAAAATTTTTTTCATTGCGTCAACAACAAAAATAAACATATCCTTCCGCCGTCACACGTTCTTAAATTATTTTCTACCATTTTTATTTAATTAATTTTCCTTCTACAATAATTTAGAAACATTTCGAAGTTAGAAAAATATGTTCGCTATATGCAATAAATTTTGAATTTAATTTAGACTTGAACGGCTGAATTCTTAAAATAGTTGTAGTTAATTCTAAATATTGGTTGAGCTAACCTTCCTTTAACTCGATATTGAACAGTTAATTCAAATCCTATTCTGATAAGCAAATGGTAATAAGATTATATTAGTCTATATTTATACTTCCTTAGAATAAGGTTTTGCTTAATTTAACTAAATCAAAAACCAGGATTAGATAAAACATTTTTGAGAATTGGGTTGTTAATGTACTACTTATATCTTAATTGTGGATATTAAAGTAATGTTCTAGTAAATTTCTCAATTAAATAAAATTAGCTATGAAATTTTATTCAGTTCAACAACAAAAATGAAATAAATGTCAAAATGCACTTGAAAAATCACCATGCAAAAATGACCCTCATTCGCTAAAAACTACCCTAAATATATGGCTGTACAGCATTCACCACACCCATACCCTATCCCAAAATTGAGGGCTGCAAACCCGAACAACCCTCATTTGATATGCAATGCACTTTCGTCCCCTTCAATTGTACATGCAGTACACATACATCAGGTGCATTACGCTTGTCCTGTGTCCTGCCATCGTGTTGTCGTCCTGCACATCCTGTGGTCCTGCATCACCGATAATAGCCCCAAACTCTCCTCCTCCTCCTCCTACTACTCCTGCAAATCGATCACGAATATCATGGCTACGCGATTTATAAAGCGAGCTTACGTGATTTTGTTTCTGCATAGCCCTGTTGAATATTGTATGCTTAGTTGCATCGAAGCGAAATGTGATTTTGTGTTTGTTGTTGCGCTGCGATGCAATATGATTAGTGTTTATTTTGTTTTGTAGTGTTTTATGTGATTTGGAATTTGATTGAATTGTGGGGTATAAAATTAAAATTAATTTTTGATGTTAATTATAACTGAGTTTGTATTTGTTTATTATTCAACGAAATTATATTTCGTATCGTATTTCAATATTATTGTTTACATAACGTTATTTTTTGCCTAGACTGTAATTAATTTTATATATTGGCGTACTAGTTATTTACCTAAGTAGTGTGTTAATAAGTGCGATTAATAATCTATATGGGGTGGCTAGCTCAGTGGTATGAAGTCGGCCTGTGGATCTAGAGAACCCTGGTTCGATTCCCACAGACGACAAACAATTTTCATAATTTCAAAAAGCTACCCCTGGGGTCCCTCCACCACTAACATCTTTGGGGGTCGTGATTTGACGACTGGTAATCGCACTTCACGCCCAAAATATATCACTTACCGAGATCTGCTTCGGCAAAGTGCCACACCCAGTAATGGGTAGAAGGCGTGATGATATATTTATTTATTTATTTAATAATCGCGACATTTTAATTAATTAATACATGAGTTAGTTACAATATTATTTTGTTGACCGTACATTTTTAATTTAAAGAAAATCTAATTTTATTTCATGACAAATTTATTAGGTTAGTAATGTTTGTAAGATTTTAAGTTATTAAACGTACCTGTCATAAATGTTTTGACAACAGTGGATGTATTCAGTTTACTTAACATTAGCTAGCATCACCGGTTTTTTCGTTTTTAAAATAATGATTTTTATATTCATTTGAAAGGAATGGAAGGAATATTGCGTAACTAGAAGTGTCAAAATCATTTCGTTTAATTCTGTTTAGAATTTTGCAACAACTTAGCTCTAGTTAATGTATGCTATATTACAAAAGTTGTACGCATAAAAAAAATTGTTCATTAATAAAAAATCATGCATTAATACGGGCCATTAATGTATATATTAATGGAACACATTAATGAACGATCACCGGAAAATTATATTTTCTGATATTATGATGACGAGGATAGCGTTAAAAAACTTTTATATGAACTTCTTCTGTTTGACAGTTGTTTTTTTTTGCGAAACGCGTGACTGAAGTCTTTTTTGACAGAGTTTTTTGACTACAGCTTCTTCACTTTTATATTTGATTCTAGTTTGACTATGTTATCAGATATTTTAATGTTGCTCATGAAGAATTACATTGTTATTCGAGACGTTCGACGAAATAATAAATAAATACATATATTTTTCTTTTTTTATGGGGTATGAAGTCGGCCTGTGGATCCTGAGAACCCTGGTTCGATTCCCACAGGCGACAAACAATTTTCATAATTTCATAAGCTATCCCTGTGGTTCCTCCACCACTAACATCTTTGGAGGCCGTGATTTGACGACTGGTAACCGCACTTCACGCGCAAAATATATCACTTACCGTGATCTGCTTCGGCAGAGTTGCCACACCCAATAATGGGTAGAAGGCGTGAGATAATTTTTTTTTTATATTTTTTTTCTTTTTCTTTTAATGATCTACATGCAGAACTCTACAATTTATTCTAATATTACAGTTGTAATAAATGAGCAATTTCGTGCAATATTTTAAATAAAACATTATTTAATAATTCAGTGTTCATAATTAATTCGGCATTGTTATTTCTAAGTGAAATTAATATTCTTATAGTCCAAAACATATGAACTTCAAAGTACATATTACGTACGTATATGATGATTCCTCTTCCGCGCTGCATTTGCGTTGCAGCAAGCGGATTATGCAGAGTCACTCTAAATTCATGGCGTCGGCATTTCAATATTAATCACGATCAATTGGAATTACAGCCTGCGTAATCATACACGAGTTTCGATTATATTTAATCGCCTATTCAAAAGCAATGATTATCATCTTCTCTGGAGTACCAAGTACTTCACAAGATACAAGAGCTGCTTACGTTGTTACGTTATGTTACGAAATTGTAATCATTCTGCAGTAATTACGAGAATATTGCTGTTAATGTATGAATTTTCATTGTTGAAGTGGTTTTAAAGCACGTATTTCGGAAAATAAATATTTTGGTTATTTTATTTTACCTTATTTCCTATTATACGTTACGCAATTAGAAATTAATTATTATACTAGGAACCTTTATGTTGTACTGTAATCCGAATCATTCGGGCGAAGTTGTATTTTTGATAATTTATAAGTGAAGTTTGATCTTCTTCGAAACGACAGAGTGTTCCAACTAATCGTTATATATTAAAATACCAACTATTCGTTGTAATCTGGGATAAGTAAAATATACGGTTAATCCAAATTTTCATATAAAGATTTTGTTTAATTAATGACTGGTTTTACGAAGAAAAATTAAATTTTAAACTTGGAGTAAATAAATAAAAGCAAATCAAAATTACATGTCAAATGGAATAATTGAAATTGCTGTCATACATTCGATTTGCTTTTATTTACTTAATTCATGTTTAAAATTTAATAAACAAGAAAAAATAGGAAAAAGCTAATTTTCCATCACTTTTCACAAATTCCACAAAAATTTACAGCACGTTTGAATCAACTTATCAGGTCATCAACAAACGGCTGGTCAGTTCAGCTTTAACCATAGACGCGTTTCGTCCTTTAGGGACTCATCAGTATGGTACGATCAACTATCCAACTAGACCAACTAGGGACTAATGAATTGTGATACTGTCTTAGCTGAACTGACTGATGTTAAACTATGTAAGCAGGTAACATGACATGAGAGCTACGGAGCAACCCGTGGTGCCATCTACCGACAAAAATCGCAAACTGCTTGACAGCAATTGAAATAATACAAAGATAAAATGTCAAATTTTCCATCACTTGTCACAAATTCCACAAATTTTTGGAATACACCTCAGAAGAGATTGTTATTTTTCTCTAGGTGCATTGTAACCCTTCGGCCTCAGACTACAAATTGCATCCAATTTTGATTCTGTTTTAAGTTCCAGTAACAAAAATATCCATATTTTCATTATCTGATGACAGATTTGACGATTGACGGCTGACGATTCCCATAGAAAGCTTGGAAAAATCATCTTTTTTTTAGAAAAAAAGTGGTTCTCGTTTGGAGGTGGCTGGGGGAAGGGAAAGGGAGGTTAGTCAAAATCAATTCTCAGCTTTTCAAAGATTAGACTTTGGGCTACTTCGGAAAAAAAAATTCATCCAATTTGCTTCAAAACTGACAAATTGACAGTGGTTTGAAAAGTGACGTTTTTTGGGATACTTTAGGTGACCGGTTTTTTTTTTTGAGCAGTGTATAATATTATAATAATACTGATTTTTATATATAATTCCGAATTGCCAATGGGCAATTAAATCACTTGGGTATTTTAGAATCCGGGTTCCATCCCATAGTCAATAAACTATGTTCACATTAAAATTATAATTAATAATGTGTTGTTTTAAAAAGATCAGTGCTCAGGTGTGAACTTCAGACTCAATTAGGCGGAAAAATAATCATTACAACTGCGGGTTCAAATCCCACTCACTAAGTGCATAGATGTTTGGTGATCTAGTCAGGTGGAAGAACAGTTCTCGACTAAACCTCAGTCTTAACTAGTTCACAAGAAAGCAAATAAAATAAATACAAAAAGTTTGTTGGGTTTAATTTACATTAATGCATGGGACCTATAAATTAAAATGGCCTCTAGGCTCTAGTATGATAGCAGTAAAACATCAACTGCCTGTTGTGTCATTTAGAATAACATGAATCTTACTAGTAAAATTAAGAGTAGAAATTTTTGTTTTTAGGATCCAGGTTTTTCTGGAAATATATGAGTAGGTACCACAGTTTGCATTTATCTTGCTTTTAAAGTATGTTTCTTTTTGCGAAATTTAAATTTGAAAAACATTGTGTAACACATTTTATAGCATCTTTTATCAAGACGTATTTTGTAAAATGGCCGCCAGAGAATGAATTTCATGTGCAGTCAGCAGTGTTGCCATATCTAAAATAACTGATTATCGAAATACAATATGAAAATTATCGAATTTGGAGAAAAATATGCTGTTTTTATGTGAAAATATTTTTAGCACGGTTTCTTTTATTACTCACTTATCTCTTGATACCTAGCTTTAGTTCAAACCTTTTTTTTTACTGCTTGTTATGATAATAATAAACCATTGATTGTATTAGTGCAAAGATAATATCTTGTATTAATTTTAATTAAATTAACTGAATACTCGGTCGCAAACTGCATTGGAATGATCTTAGTAGTTAGTCATATTACAAGATCTATGATATATTAACCAGTAGAAGTACCAATTTATTTTTTGTTTTACTATTTATAGCATAACAAAAATCAAATAAATATTTATCAAAAATTTATTCATTTATAAAAATATTTGTAAAATAGTTAAAATTATGTTAAAATTCAAAATTATAGTGTAATTATCGATTATGGTGTCCTATTTTTACTTTCTTATACGCAGTATAAGGAAGTATTGGAATCGTGAAAAAAATCGTTGACGAGATTTTCGCGGAAATACGTGTTTTGAGGTGTGCAATATCTCATGAACGAGATAAGATTTGAACGAAACTTGATTATTATAAGTTTCATAAAAATACCAAGAGCTGAGTTGATTTTGAATGAAATTGAAAAACCGGAAGAGGAAGTTTACTGAACACACAAAACAATAAATTCCATTTATTTCAAAAACGTAATCAGTTACGAAATAAAGTTTCAAATAAAAGATGGTAAAAATATTTGTAATATAAAATGTTATTTGCAATTTTTCTGTATATGCGTCTCATTTTGAGAAAAACTAATTTTTATATTTAACAATATATTTCAATAAGCATAGTAGCAATAGGAACAAAAAACATAGATTTTAATTTTAGCTTTATCTAGTTATCTATGTTTTTTTTCGGAAAAACAAATACATCATTAAAATGGTCAACTAAGTTGGCAACTTTACCCCAATTTATTCGACTTTGTATCTCACGGTTCTTGAGATACCAAGGGCTCGAAAAAAAGACTTCCTGTATATGCCTCATCAGTAAAGTTAGACATAAAGTAGTCAACATTACTAAAAAATTATACATAAACAAATTTGATATTTTATATGCTCAGTGGTATGAAGTCGGCCTGTGGATCCTGAGGTCCCTGGTTCGATTCCCACAGGCGACAAATTTTCATAATTGGAAAAAGCTATCCCTGTGGCTCCTCCACCACTAACATGTTTGGGGGCCGTGATTTGACGACTGGTAACCGCACTTCACGCGTAAAAATATATCACTTACCGAGATCTGCTTCAGCAGAGTGCCTCACCCAGTAATGGGTAGAAGGCGTGATGATATATTTATTTATTTTCTTTATTTAAACAGATAAATGCTGAATTACTGAAAATCTAAATTACAATTTTGATAATATTATATATTCTAAATATTAAATATGCTGTGTATAAGAAAGTCGTGTGGTGACCACACCAGATTTTTTTTATGATAGAACGTAAAAAATATGTCGCCATTTCTGTTATTATGTCGCATCTGGCAACGCTAGCAGTCAGAAACATATACTGCTCAAACAGGAAAAACGTTCTGCCATCTGTCAAAAATTGCTTTTGCTAGATGGCAGCATATTTTGCATTTGTTTGTTTGTATTGAAAAGCAGTTGAGTTTCTCATTGGTGTTGTATAAGATTTTAATTTCCATGTATATTATCCATTGTTAAATAAATAGAATCCTAAAGCCAAAATTCCTTCTCTTAATGAATCTCACCACAATTATAATTTGCAATTGTAGAAACTATCTCAAATTAATCTATTTCCATGACAAATTTCTGCCAAAACCCTAGTTACCCAATTCGCAATCTTACCCGTTAAAGGGCACGCACGTAATTTGCAAAATCCGTCATCCGTCAAGACTGTCTCAGGACATCAACAAGCATCAGGTCTCGGCGAAGGACTGCATGGCATGAATACGCAGCAGGCAGCAGGACGACAGGAAGCGCCTGTACGGTGACCGGAAGTCGCCCGGAGCATATCAAGTAGGCCGCGATTGACAGGACACTAACGAGGGCACAGGGGATGGATGCATACTGCACCGGACTGTCACAACCGAAGGAGAATTTCTAATGAGGAAACTTTGCAGGAAATTGAATAAAATAAAGGACGACTGCTTATTTTAAAGTTGAAGAGTAAACTCGAAAGACGTGACCCTTAACTATTTGATGTTTGTGTTTTTCTTCTTTACATACGTGATTTAGGGTTACTTTTTTTATTCTAAAGAAAATAGTTTTTGTTTTAACGTTTTCTTTTGCTGTTTTAAATTGAATCTATTGCAAAAAATCTAAAATATCCGTTTAAAATTAAACATAAATATTTCATCGTCATATTATTCATCTTCAAGTATACAATAAATCTCGGTGGGTAATATATTTCTACGCAGCTCCTAAATATGTTAGTGGAGGCGGAACCTCAGAGTATTTTTAATGTAGTTAAAATTATTTAGAATTAATTTTTAAATCTTATTTTTACAGTCTGATGTTTTATTAAAAGGAAAGGCATACATAATTTTATTTTCAAAATTATTAAATAAAAATAAATAAATAAATATATCATCACTCCTTCCACCCATTACTGGGTGTGGCACTCTGCCAAAGCAAATCTCGGTAAGTGATATATTTTGCGCGTGAAGTGCGGTTACCAGTCGTCAAATCACGGCCCCCAAAGATGTTAGTGGTGGAGGAGCCACAGGGGTAGCTTTTGAAATTATGAAAATTGCTTGTCGTCTGTGGGAATCGAATCAGGGTTCTCAGGATCCACAGGCCGACTTCATACCACTGAGCTAGCCACCCTATTAAAAATTATTACATATTTAATTTTACGTTTTGCCGCCTGTAATCTCAATTTGAAAATTTCAATATAAAATTTTCTATTAGTAGATGTACGTATTTATATTTTTCTACAAATTTACTCATATGCATTCATACAATTAAAATATAACTCAGGTACTGATTTTTTATAAAACTTGTAAAAATTATACTTAATTAATCAACTTTTAACAACAGTTCAAATCAGAGGCATTGGTGTAAGTAACAGAAATAAATACGTTCCTATACGTATATGTCTGAGATATTGAAGCACGATATAAATTACCAAAAAAATACGGTCTTTCTTCATAATATCGTGAATTAAGTTCAATATTTAAACATATAACGTTTGCTTTATTTTTATGCTATCAATTTGATAAATATTATCATAACTAATGGAAATGTGTCGAATTTTACTACATATTTTATTTTTATATGAGGTAATAGTTCAGTTGAATCGCTTCGGCCTTTGGATTTGAGAATCCGAGTTCGATTCTCGAAGCCCAGTTTTACTCCACATTAAAATTACTCATTTAACTTTCTCTCCTAACATCTTTGGGGGCCGTGATTTGACAGCTGGTAATTGCACTTCATGCGCAAAATATAGCATCCAGTAATGGATAAAAGGCATGATAATATATTTATTTTTTATTTTATTTATTGTATTGTTAATTGCAAAATAAAAATTTCAAATAACTGCAATTACATTGATGATCGTTGCACCAGCAAAACTTACATTTTATATCTGACAAATAAATAAAAAAAAATCGAAGTGAAATGCTATATGAAGATGTTTACGTTGCTGTCAAACAATTTATGCTATATTTTCAGTTTATGTCAAACTTAAAATTTTAGTTTCATTGCTGTAAACGGGCATTAATAATTAAACGATATGAAAAACAAATTCAGCGTATTATTATTAAATAATAAAGTTAATAAAACCTTGTGGGAAGTTAGGCCCTGAATACCTGCAATGTAGAGCTGTAGATCCATGGCTATCTGCTGTCTTTTCACAAACCAAAATTCGCGAGTTCGATCCTAGCTAACAGTAACATAAATATGATCAATAATACAACTGTATTCTCGTATTTATGATTCTACTATAAGCTGTAAATATTCTGCATTGGCTGTTGTACAGCGTATTAAATATATAAATAAATAAATACATTCTTAAAAATCCCAATAAAAATGTAAATATCTCCTACCGATACAACGTGGCAAAAGACATATTAAAATATTCTATTAAATCTTGCTAGTCGCTACCTTCATTTACAAGTTGATTTACGAGTCACCCATCAAATACTCTCGCAGTCTGCGTAGTATATTCCACGGTGAAGACATTAAAATCCGGTCATGTCAAAGGTTAACGCACAAAATGCAAAACAGATGCGAATCACATCGTGACCTGAAAGAGAAAACTTAGGGATTTCATTCCCCTTCAACGCGAATCGCGAATCATCCAAGACCAAGACTGGAGCCTGAGAATTTGCGCAACAAATCGCCGGTAGAAAAAGACGTCAATAAACGTGATGGACATGCCAAGAGGAAGACGGAGAAATATATTTACCATTCCAATATAAAATTATTATATTGGGAAATTGGGATGATTTAATTTTCAAAACTAGTTGGAATTTACATAGTACTCGTTTATCAATCCTGGAGTAAAGCGACAATAATTCAATTTTCAGATAAGTAGAAAATATTGCATTACAACACATCATAAATAGTTTTAATTAATTGTCATTTCTTGTTACTATATTTGTTTCATTTTTGTAATATGTATGATTTTTTATACATAATGTCATGTATAATACCAGCAGGGAATAATAATGAGGGAATAATAGTAATTACTCCCTCTTCTGCACCAATCAGAAAATTATTATGCCTGAATCGATTTCTCTGTGCAAATAAAAATTAACATAAAAATTGGTAGGTAACTATTAAAAACCAAATAAACAAAAATAAATATACAAAAATTTGGACATTTAAAAATTACATTTTTCTATATTAGCATAGTTATATCGCAAAACAAAGCAATGCTAATCCAATTTTATTTAGTTTGGAATTATTATGAAACTAAATTATAAAAAAGGAAGTGCCTTAGGTTTTTTGGTTCTAGTTTGTTACAGATATTGCAGATTTCTTCCCCATTGAAAGAGTGACGCGTTCCCTCTAGGTTTAAGGATGTTAATTTTGGGTTTGATGCGTGAATTTTTCTGAACATTGCAAGGAATAGTGTATTGAATAGGGCAGGCAAAATAGTTCTGGGAGGTACTGAACTCTTTGAAGTTAGGATTGAATGAGGATTTTTGTTTGCTCAAAATATCTGTTTGATATAACTCTTCATTGAATACCAGTGAGATATTTTTTAGTTTGTTTGTTTTCCCGTACCCATGTATGATTTGTTCTAGCAAGCGTCAACTTTATATTTTTTACACAGTTGAAATAAATATGATACTAAAAATCGAATAACCTACGGCCGTGAATAATGAACTGAATCAAAAAACGCATTTATAATAAAGGTATTAATTATGACCTGTTGCATCACCAAAAGTTAAATTTTAAACTTTGTTTAAATAAATAAATGCAACATGCATTCCACTTAACTTCTCTTACAAAATTTAAAATTTAAGTTCTGTTGTTGTAATGGCCATTATTAGTCGTAAAAAAATATTTTCTGTATATATATATATATATATATATATATATATATATATATATATATATATATATATATATATATATATATATATATATAAATAAATAAATAAAATAAAATAAATATATCATCACGCCTTCTACCCATTACTGGATGTGGCACTCTGCTGAAGTAGATCTCGGTAAGTGATATATTTTTGCGCGTGAAGTGCGGTTACCAGTCGTCAAATCACGGCCCCCAAACATGTTAGTGGTGGAGGAGCCACAGGGATAGTTTTTTCAAATTATGAAAATTTGTCGCTTGTGGGAATCGAACCAGGGACCTCAGGATCCACAGGCCGACTTCATACCACTGAAGTATATATATATATATATATATATATATATATATATATATATATATATATATATATATATATATATATATATATATATTTAATCAAATTTGACATATTTTGTAGAGATTCAGAAGAAATTATATTTTAGTTTCCATATTTTCCGAGCTTTACTTTGAATTAGTTATGTTTGTACTTTAGTTAATGAAATGAATTTTCTGTTTTAAAAATTTAAATAATCCCTATTCCTACAAGTATGTAAAATTCAGAATTTACTTATTCAGTAAACAACATAGACAATTCCCGATTTGTCGATTTGTGAAATCAGTTTGTTTGTGGCTGCTTTGCATTGCTCTCCGCGTTTCCCAATCTCACATCTCGAGCTCAGTTCGCATTTCCGATCAGCAGATCACTTACTTGCTGTTCCTCGCTCCACGTTTCACGTTCGACGCTTGACGTCTTACAAGCGCAGTGCGCAGCTATTTCCGAAAGTGCATCTGGAAAACGCTGATTCCTGCACATCTGACCACCAGACCTTGAACGGACAGAACTCAAATTTACTATCACAAATTTCCTCGGGAGTACAGACCTCGAATTGAAGTTCGTGATTCCTGATCTCGATTGGTGATTGTGATTGCTATTGAGAATTGATTTGTTTCTACGCGTTCGAACACAGAATTCAAATTCAGCATTCGGTTATTTACTTACGGCAAATATTACCAACCAAATAAATTGGAGAATTAAACACTAATACAATTTAAATTTGGAAGATCAATCAAGCATGTAAACTGTAAAACAATGCTTCATGGTCTTTGATATCTCAGGTTCAATAGTCTGTTTGCCTATTTGCGACAAATATAGAAGGGTTCTTACTTATTTGTTCCATATCCAATTTCAGTATTTCTAACAAATCGCATTTGAATGTAAAATAAATAAATATATCATCACGCCCTTTACCCATTACTGAGTGTGGTACTCTGCCGAAGCAGATTTCGGTAAGTGATATATTTATGCGCGTGAAGTGCGGTTACCAGTCGTCAAATCACGGTCTTCACAGTTGTTAGTGGTGGAGGAGCCACTGGGGTAATTTTAAATTGGTGAAAATGTTTTGTCAGCTGTGGGGATCGAACCAGGGTTCTTAGGATCCACAAGCTGACTCGGATACCACTGAGCCATTATCTCATACGCATATGAATGTTCAAATTTTTTTTACGTTTATATGAAAAGACTTAAAATAAATGTTTTCCTTGAATTTAATACTTTAGAAAACGTAAGGGGCGGATACAGCCTAATATGAAATATTAATAGGGATATAGTTTTTCTCTTTTATTGTGTAAGAGGAGTAATTAAAAGACATTATATATGTGAATGAAGTTAATATAGTGTGTCATGATAGAAATAAATATATCATCACGCCTTTTATCCATTATTGATTGATGCACTCTGCTGAAGCAGATCTCGGTAAGTGATATTTTTTTTGTGAGTTTTATCTGCAAGGTGGTTATGGCTCTGAAAAGTTTGAATACAACTGATGTAGGCGTAAATTTATCACGTCAGTTCAACTGTGCCTTCATGGAGACCTCTGCCAAAGCCAAAATTAATGTAAATGATATATTTTTGATCTAGTACGACAAATCAACAAAAAATCACCAGAGAAGAAACAAAAGCAGAAAAAGAAATCAATTTGTGTGCTTCTATAAAAAAGGGAAACCAAAAAATTTAACAAAAAGAAAAGAAAAATAAAAAAGAGAAAATAATAAAAATAATAAATATAATAAATGATCCCAAGACTATATTATAAGATAAAGAGTGTGCGAGGCAGAAGTAGTTTGATCGGGATGTGTAAGTGCAAATGAAACAGATCACACTTATCATTCCTGGTTCTGGTTCTGGCTCTCTCTACTGTTTGTTAAGGAACGCATTTGCAAACAAAACAATTATTATCATAGTTTGATTCTTCTAGAATATTCGAATTTCGCTAGTTTGGATTATCATTTGGAGGCAGAGCTGGGCAAGTACCAGGACTAATCATGGTCAGTACTTGTTATGCAGTACGTTTTCAAGCACACCTTGAAAATACTTAAGTAAAGTACCAGTTTTTTTAGACCAAAGTACTTAAAAATAAGTATTTTGCAAGTACCAGTATCGGGTATATTCGTATGAAATAGTTTTTCTGTTATTGTTATTTATTTTAATAACATCATATTCTAAATATACATTTTGAAAACGTGATTAAAAAATAAAAAGATTTTTTTATTTCAAAATAAATAGGTACATGCAAAGTTTAGTAAGTAGTCGGAAATTACAAAAAAAAACAGTCTTAAATATAAAAATAAACATATATATATATATATATATATATATATAATACTAGTGTACTAATGTATAGGTACATAAATAAAAATGTACATAGTTCATAAAGTAATATGTAATATATTATTACAACAAAAAATAAAAATATACATGTCTGTACTCATCAGGTTCACGTCACAGTACAGCACAATAAAAAAAACTTCAGTAACCGCAAGCTCAAAGTACTTCAATGTTTCGAAATATTTAAGTACTTTTCGTGATTTTAGTAATATGGACGTACATAATTACTTGAAAACTACTTAAATATTTTTTACATTTACTATCCAAAAATGTAAGTCTTAAGTACAAGCTGAAATTTTGTACTCAAAAATTTAAAGTATTAAGTAACACATAAATAAATGTACTTCAGTATAAGTATTAAGTATTAGAAGATACGGAAAATCGATACTTAAGTACTTAAGTACTTAAGTATTGCCCAGCTCTATTTGGAGGTTTGGACGGACAAGAAAAGGTTCTTTATGGTTGAGCTGGAAAACTTCATCGTGAGTAGTCTCGGTGATCTGGATGACCACGTGCAGTGGTTGCCCCAACTCGGAAAGTATGAACAAGCTATGGATGCCGTCGAAACTGCTGGTCAGCATCACACTCGATTACTGAAAACAATGTTGTCTTCATACATGAAAGAACAAAATAAATAAATAAATAAATATGAAAATTATTGTACAGGACGAAAAATACATTATATTTCTCTAAGATCTGAAGGATTAGCAACAAAACAGTCCTTTCTATAGATGAAATAAGACTCAGTGTACTTTATGTTTATTTTAGTCTAAAATTGAGAAATGCAACAATATGTTTCTACTGAGTTGCAGTTGTAGAACTGTTATTCCATATTTTATGTATCTGTGAATTTTATCTAAACAGAATATTGTGTGTATTCGAGATGGAAATTCTAGTTCATTCGAGGGAACTAGATCATTCGTTCTCGTTCACCAAAAAGATTAGTTCACTGAACTAGTTCATTAGTTCAATTTCATTCACGAAACTTTTAAGACTATAATGAACGGAAATCGTATTGTATTGTGATTCACGAGCGAGAACAAGTGAACTTTGGGGATCTGGTTCTAGTATAATTTGACAGCAGACAGCAGAAGCAGAGCGGTGATCATAGCAACGACCACGAACGAACGAAGTATGAGTCTCGTTCACTTGCTCTTCGCTTTTGATTCGACCTTATCGGCCGTGCCGCCGTAGTGGTGAATCATATCCAAATAGTTCGCAGTGAAATAGTCTTTAATAAACTACCGAACTAGTTCATGTCGTTCACTATAAGGAATAGTTCATATGAACTAGTTCGTTCACGAACTACACACCTCTAGTGTGTATGCATAAATTTCTTGACAAATATTGAAAATATAAAGAATCTTTTGTACCACCAACAAATTCATGGACGTAATACGTACGCCATTTGACATGGAATATATTTGAGATTCTCACATTCAGTTTCTGTGTAATTGTTCATATTTTGCACGAATATTTGCAATAAATAACGGAATACATTTAAAATGTGAACAGTTAGCATTCAAGATAGAAACATAAGGAGTATGAAATCAGTATTCTCATCAGAGCCGTGTATAATTGCTCCGCTCTGAAACCATTCAGAGGTGACTAGACTAATTCGCCCATCGCCAGGTCATTTGCAGTATGAATGTGATAAAACATGATTAAAACAGAATTTTAATTTATACAATTACGAGCACTGCATCCTGTTAATTGCATTCAGCATAGAAGACGCGTTAACTTGAAAATATTTCTGCTACATAGATCCTTCCCAATTCAACCAGGAAGGAGAAGTCTAATTAAATATTTAAATCTATAACATCATGTTACCATATATTTTAAACATAATGCACAGGATAACAAATTTGAATATACATAGGCTCTGTTCCTCTGTGTTTCAAGTTTTTTTAAATTAACAAATTCAGATCTTATAAGTATATAAAATAATAATATATTACAATATAAGAGCGTTAAGTGTTTTACGAGTATAACAGAACGATACAAATTTAAGTAGAGTATTTTAATAAGCCGAATGTAATATGGTAACGTAATAATGGACAAAAGGCTTAAAGTTGTAGTTATTTTATTGAAGATGAAGTACTGACAATGTTTCAGCCAAGGTTATGGTTCCTCGACGATCTGACTCGTTAGGGCAAACATATAAAATTTAGATTCATGTTTTTTACAAAGTTAGATTCTTACTTATTTTTTCCTTTTAGATATATGTTTGCCCTAAACATATTAAATTCGTAACTTTAATTTAATTGGTTGTTATACTTTATTTTAACGTTTGACCTGAAGATGGCCATAACCTTGGCTGAAACGTTGTCAGTACTTCATCTTCAATCAAATAACTGCAACTTTAAGCCTTTTGTCCATTATTACTTTACCACGATACAAATTTAAAGCAACGAGACCCGTAAGGTCGAGTTTTTGTAATTTTCGAGTTCTGTTGCAAGCACTTAACGATCTAGTGTTGTATACACTTTTTGCGATATTGAAATGATTGAAAAATTCAAATTTATTTTAATTATTTTAATTTGTCAGAATTTCCATAGAGCGCATGCAATTATTGTTGCTATAATGACGAAACATCAAAATGACAGTTAAATAAGAACTGTCTACCGGAAGAGTAACTGTTATGAACCAGAACAGGTTTGTTTTGTATTATTTGGTAAATTGAACTTATCATGATAAGTAACAACTTGGGAAATAAACTAAAATAGGTTGGTAACGCAAAAATATATTTTCTCGCTTTTTTATCCACTACTGAATGATACGTTTTGCCGTCGCAGATTTCAGTAAGTGATATATTTTTGTGTGGTTATCAGCCATCAAATCCTGGCCCTTAAAGATGTTGGTGTAGGGGGAGCTAGTGAAGTAATTTTAATGTTGTGACAATTAGTTGCCTGTTGTAGAAATTGAACTAGGGTTCCCAAATCTAAAGTACTACACTTTGCCACTGAGTTATTTTTATTTATTTATTTGTTACTCTGCACAACAGGAACTTAATCTCAATTACAGTACAGGGGACCTACAGCTTATAGTGGAATCCGAACCACTCAGACACAATCATATTTTTATAAGTTGAAGTCAATGAGATTTGAACGCACGTCCTCTCGCTTCTTAATTAAGAAACGCAAGTTTTACCTCGCTTTTATCCACTGGACTACGATTACCTGTAATCTACTGTAAGATAATGATTTACTTTTATTTATTTAAACTAAGTTCAAAAGTTAATTTATACTTTTTTAAATCGAATTATGTTGAGCATTTAAACTATCTATGCATCATTAAAATGTTTCTCTCTAATTATTAGTAGGTATTTAATTACAATTTTAAAATATTTGTAAATTATTGTGGTGCAATAATTGGTCATTAATAGTTTTCACTCCTATTCGTAATATCTAAAATAAATAAAAAAGAGTAATACACACATAACAGTACGTTTCGTTCCTCAAATAGAGTTTCAATAGAATTTCAATCATTAATTCATTAAATTTATTCTACACTTAATCGTTGCTAAACATTCCTTTTCTGGCATACCACTGTCGTTTCATATACATTCATAATTTCTTTTATATAAGCTCGTTTATTCCTCACACTTTGAATCTTTCGTTCACGCAGCAAATCTTTGTCATAGTATTTATCCATTTATTCGTAAGTCGAAATGAATATGGAACAAAAATTAATTTTTTTCCGCCAAAAAATTGATTCTATATCCATGCACAATATTGTCATGTCTACCAATTTCGCTTCATCTACATAATTAATTTCTTTTATACAAGCTTATTCCTTCCTTCCTTTTGGAATCTTTTATTCACGCAACAAACCTTCAATCATATCCATTTTTTTATTCCTAGGTTGCCCATACAATTTTTCACGGTAAATTTCACCAACATTTCATTTTATCAATCTTCATTCGACATACATCTCTCATCTTAGCAATGGACACAGGATATACATCCACTTTTCTAACAATATTTCTCCAGTCTAAACTCTTCGGAGCAAACGGAAATAGTCGTAGTGATTTAAACATGAAAGGTTTAACTCGGAGGGGTTGAAAAGAAGCACAGTTATGTTATGATGCATCCCGGTTGATTTAAATTTTCTACGCTGTCGGATCCGATCCTACTCACGAGGTGATACTTCATTCTCCACCTCAGTATGTAAATGTTGAAATTCTATCCGAAGAATTGACAAAAATGTGAGTATGTAATAATTGGTGTGCCACGGCGAAGCTATGAATATTAACTAGGCTCTTGCGGTTCGCTCCGGAAAAACTTGATATATGCAAACAAAATGACCCTTCCTCTTTTTAACTTCGGCTTATCCGGTTTACAGTTTAATAAAGTATTTTAATAATCCGTTTTAATTAAAGAATATATGCAACGTTCGCTGAAAAATTCGCAAATTCACGTGTGGAAATCTATTACGGGGTGCTTTGTCCACGTGATGAATATTTATGGGATATTTTTCCTCGTGAAATAGAAAATTTATTACGAAAAATTCCATCAGCACGTATTAATACTTCCTGGAATTCCAACAACAGAACTGCAAATATTGTTTTTCATAGAAAAGTTTGTTTTCCTTCTCATATATAGGTCAATTTAATTATATTTATTATTAATAAAGTAGTTCCGGTAATCCAGGTTCCGGGAAATTATTAAGTAGAGAAATAAAGTTCAGATGTATGCGATGATAATATTAAATCGTAATTTTAAAATACTAAGCAATATTAGCATTTTCAACTACAATATTTGTATTTGAAAATAAAAATAATACAAATAATAAATAAATATATCATCTCGCCTTCTACCCATTACTGAGCAAATCTCGGTAAGTGATATATTTAGCGCGTAGAGTGTGTTTGCCTACCGTAAAATTACGGCCCCCAAAAATATATGTGTAGGAGGAGCCACATGAATAGTTTTAATGTCGTGAAAATTATTTGTCGGCTGTGGGAATCGATCCCGAGTTCTCAAATCCACAGGTCACCTATCCCGAAAATAATTAAAGCTATAGAGATAGAATTAATGCGTAGTTAGACGGCTGTATTATTTACGCCTTAATTAGTGAATTCGGATCTAGAAAAATTAATTTTTTAAACTATTATGACTAAGTTATTGTTTCAGTAATATCTATCCCATCAAACCGTAACTATCTCAAATTGCATTGGTTGACAAGGTATCAAACGTGCACAACTTGAAATTAGTTAGTTTTGCTAAATACATAAATAAAGGGTATAATACAATAAAAAGCCCAAACAAATTTTAATAACACTAAATTGGCGTGGCCATTAACAATTAACAAATCTTTTCTTCATATTTCGAACACAATCAATCCATTAATTTTAAGTTAGATAATTCGTTAGATAACAGGACTCTACGTCGCTATTACATACATTTTATTCTAAATGTTCTGTAAAAAATGGGGTGAATTACTTCAAAGTAAATTAGAATTAGTAATTATAATACTAGGAATAAATAAGTGATCTGGTGCAGTAAATGTAAGTTAGATCTGATCCAAATGACAAATGGAATGCAACTTATAATGTACAAACAAAAAGCTATCACGAATCACTATCAGCTTTGGTAAAATTTCAGATTACTGTATTTTCTGTGGGTATCTACTAATGAGCTCCTCCAGCGTAATCGAAATAAAAAGTTAATGATAATTACTTAAATAACATGTATAATAATGATTATCCCTAATAAAAATTTAAATATTACAAGCGATTAAAAATTTATTATAAATTTTAATTTTAAAACTGTAAACTACGATTACTTGATAGATTCAACAACTTACCATGATTACTCATTATATTCAACCTTTCAAAATTACTTCCTATAAAATTGGCCTCTAGATGTTAATAATGCATCATTCCTCCCTATTTATTGTAAATAATTGAAAGTACAGTACTATTTAAACATGAAAAATACTAAAAATAGTGTACTACTATGCATGAAATGTAACAGCAAAATGTGGATTTGAGAACCTGGGATTAATTCCCACAGGCGATAAATAATTTTAATCACATTTAAATTACCCCTGCGGCGGCGGGGAGCGTAATTTAACGGCTGGTAACCGCACATCATTTGCATAAATATATCACTTACCGAGATCTGCAACAGCTTCGATTACGGCAGAGTGTCACATCCTATAGGATAAAAGGCGTAGTGATATATTTATTTATAAACAAATTTTATTTCGTGAACGCGCAGAAATTATCCCTTTATCATCAATTTTTAGACTAAAAAATCCGTCTTTACAGATGTAGATCTGTAAGTATGACCAGAGGGATCGGTAAAACTTCATCGATCCCTAAATTGCAAGAAGAAGTCATTCTTAATTACAAAAAAAAATAAAAAAAAATAATGATCAGCAACTTATTTAGTTTTCTGCTTAATTAATTATTACGCTTTATTATGATTTTAGTTGTAAGAGGTACGTATACATACGAGTATTAACTCCTGTTTTTTTAGGTTGTTATATTTTATGTTTGTTTCTTTTGTTTTTATAATAAGTAATATTTCTGATGATAATTTTTTCTGGTAAATTTTGTATTTCTGTCTTTTGCATCCATATAATATTTATATCTTTGTCAAATCATGAATAACTTGTCATTGATGGTCGTAAAAAACAATGTATGCAACACACCCAGGAAGTGTATATATTGGGCTTACAAATTTTCTCACCCAGTACAGAACCTCGTTCAGGTCTTGTTACTCGTACGTAAATAACTATGTATTAATGAGCAAGTCGGCCGTTACTATGAGATTAGTACCAACGTAAAATAAAGTAGAATTGTATAAAAAAATAAATGAACTTCATGGACAAAATCGTGTACGTATATGTTAACTATTTTGAATAGTAGCAGAAAATGAACTTTTAATGAGGTAGGTGGCTCAGTGGCATCGAGTCGGACTATGGATTTGAGAACACGGATTCGATTCCCACAGCCGATAAATAATTTCTCCACATTAAAATTACCCCTGTGGCTCTTCCGCTACTAAAATCATTGGAGTCGTGATTTAACGGCTGTTAACCGCACTTCACTCGCACAAATATAAGTTTCTCGTATCTGCTACTGTAGAATGCCACGCTTAGTAATGGATAAAGCTGGGATGGCAGCTCGGTCAATTGGCCGGACAAAAGTTGTCAATTGACGGTCAATTTGACCGGTATTGGAATATATGTCCTACTCAATTTGACCTATAAAAAAAATTAACTACAAAAAACAATAGTTTATTGTATAAAAAATAAAATATTTCTGGAAATAACAAAATAAACAATACTTCTTTGGTAAAAAGAAAAAAACTAATGCTAATGTAAAGAGATAAATAATAAGAATATAAGATATAAACACGAAACATGTGCACTGTGCGCGATTACCACAGATTTATTATTAACACACCAATCCTCAAAAAGTGCGAAGTGCATACTGCAATTACTGCATCTCGCCGAACACAGGATACGCATCGACCTGTCCACAGAGGTTACACAAAGAATTATGCTACCGGCACACTCATTACTTCTTAAGTATTTGACGCAAGCAATTTGACAAATGACCAGTCAAATACTAGGTCAATAGAACAACGAGTATTTGACCAGTCAATTGCCATCCCTAGATAAAGGGCGTGATAATATACATATTTATTTTTTATTTCCCTGCGCTTGTTTTTGAAAGTGAATTTCACACAATTGCAGAAACACGCTACGTAAGAACTGAAAACGAATTAAAAAATAAGAAAGGAAGGGAGTGTCGCTCTACGCTTGTTTTTGAAAGTGAATTTCACAAAGTTACAGTTAAGCACTGAATGTAAGATCAGGAAACGAATAAAAAAGATAAGAAAAGAAGGGAGTGTCATCCCTACGCTTGTTTTTGAAAGTGAATTTCACACAATTGAGGTAAACACTCTAATGAAATTACTAAACAACAAAACTAAAATCTAAAATCCTGCGCTTTTCTGAAATCATCAGATTCATTTCGCAATTAAACTTCGCCAAACGTTTCTATCCTGACACACCACTTTAGCTTCATCCACATTCATAATTCCTTTCATACAAGCACGTTTGTTATTCATACTCAGAAACTTTCGTTTACGCAACAATCCTTCAACCATATTCATCCATTTATTCATAGGTCCTCCACGCAATCTTTCACCCTCAATTTCACCAACATATACCTGTTTCACTAATCTCTCATTCGACATACGTTCTACATGCCCAAACCATCTCAATTGACTTATACCTAGTTTTCTAACTACATTCTTCTCAATTTCACACTCATCATACACCAATGTATTCCGGACACGATCTCTTCTAGTATAACCACACACACCCCGCAAATACGTCATTTCCATAGCAACGGATTCCGTTTTCAAATCTCGCCCCAGAAACAGCTATTCTTACGTCATAGAATCACGTGAGTTCCCGCATCCTATTGCAGTTAAACACTCTACGTAAAAACTGAAAACGAATTCAAAAATAAGAAAGGAAGGGAGTGTCGCTCTACGCTTGTTTTTGAAAGTGAATTCCACACAATTGCAGTTAAACACTCAATGTAAGATCAGAAAACGAATAAAAAAGATAAGAAAAGAAGGTAGTGTCGTCTCTACGCTTGTTTTTGAAAGTGAATTTCACACAGTTGCAGGTAAATGAAATTACTAAACAACAAAACTAAAATCTAAAATCCTGTGCTTTTCTGAAATCATCAGATTCATTTCGCAATTAAACTTCGCCAAACGTTTCTATCCTGACACACCACTTTAGCTTCATCCACATTCATAATTCCTTTCATACAAGCACGTTTGTTCCTATTACATAGAATGTTATTTATCCCGCAAGAATTAATAAAGCTATTAATAACAAACAAATTACCTACATATCTCCATTCATCCCTCTCTATCACTTCACCGCCAAGTCATCGTGACATGGAATCACATTGAAGGCCTCCTATTCGCCGCCGCTCATTTCTCGGTGTCGGCTCCCAGTGGACCAACTGTAATGGAAGCGAGTTTGCATCGTGTTCATGCCAAACACCGGCTCCATCGTTGGATTCCTGTCACTAGAGAACTCGGAATCTAATTAGGTATCGGCGATGAATACCAACTACCTGTGGGATAATGCTGCTGACTTGTCACCTCGGTGTTGCCAGTGTGAGAAATGTAGAAATGTGTGTTATGATGGAGCCGTTGATTAGATTTTGATTGAGGAATTTGAATAATAGTTATTTTTGATGAGGTGATTCGTGCTGATAGTAAAAGTTATGAATTTTAATTCTATCTGTTTATTATTTATCTGTGTTGGAGCTTGATGCTTGGAACGTTAAGCAAAAACATGAATTGAATTTAATATTAGAATAAATGTTAGCGTAAAAAATCAATCATTATTTGCATGTATCAATTATATAGAATGTGCTATGAAAAACTGTGCCATGGAATAACAACAAAGGAAATGAGTTTTCTGCTATAATTTCTTAACTGGTTATTTTATAGAGAAAAGTTTCAAATAAAAATTGTAAATTGTTAAATTCTGCATTTAACTGCATTAAAACATCTTATTTTACTTTCATCTACTATTGTATATATGATATAAACATTATAAAATTGTCGTATTTTTGTTGCTTATAGGTACACTTTGGTAATATTTGCAATTACATGAATGACTTTAAAGAACTTGATATAATTTATCAAAACTAATAAATACAATTACGACAATCCATATCTATATATATAAAAATTAATGTTTGTTTGTCTGTTTGTTTGTTTGTCCCTTATGCGTTCTTATACCATTCATCCGATTGCGATGAAATTTTGCTAAGTTGTTGAGTGCACGCCCGCGAAGGTTTCTAACTTAGCACACGTCCAATCCGCCATCTTGAAACAAAATGGCGGCTAGCTATCTTGAAATGTACTGCACTGATTCGATTCAAATTTGGTACAGACATAGACGAGAACCAATCTTAATATATAGGTATAATAAAGATTCAGTCCGCCATCTTGAAACAAAATGGCCGCTTGCTATCCTGAAAAGTACTACACTGATTCGATTCAAATTTAGTATAGACATAGACGGGAACCAATCTTAACATATAGGTCTAATAAAACTTCAGTCCGCCATCTTGAAACAAAATGGCCGCTAGCTATTCTGAAAACTACTACACTGATTGGATTCAAATTTGGTACAGACATAGACGGGAACCAATTTTAACATATTGGTATAATAAAGCTTCACTCTACCATCTTGAAACAAAATGGCCGCTAGCTATTCTGAAAACTACTGCACTGATTGGATTCAAATTTGGTATACACATAGACGAGAACCAATCTTAACATATTGGTATAATAAAGCTTCAGTCTACCATCTTGAAACAAAATGGCCGCTAGCTATTCTGAAAACTACTGCACTGATTGGATTCAAATTTGGTATAGATATAGACGGGAACCAATCTTAACATATTAGTATAATAAAGCTTCAGTCTCTAATCTTGAAACAAAATGGCCGCTAGCTATTCTGAAAACTACTGCACTGATTGGATTCAAATTTGGTATAGGCATAGACGGGAACCAATCTTAACATATTGGTATAATAAAGCTTCAGTCTACCATCTTGGAGCAAAATGGCCGCTAGCTATTCTGAAAACTACGGCCCTGATTGGATTCAAATTTGGTATAGACATAGACGGGAACCAATCTTAACATATTAGTATAATAAAGCTTCAGTTTACCATCTTGAAACAAAATGGCCGCTAGCTATTATGAAAACTACTGCACTGATTGGATTCAAATTTGGTATAGACATAGACGGGATCCAATCTTAACATATTGGTATAATAAAGCTTCAGTCTACAATCTTGAAACAAAATGGCCGCTAGCTATTCTGAAAACTACTGCACTGATTGGATTCAAATTTGGTATAGCTATAGACGGGAACCAATCTTAACAAATTGGTATAATAAAGCTTCAGTCTACCATCTTCAAACAAAATGGCCGCTAGCTATTCTAAAAACTACTGCACTGATTGGATTCAAATTTGGTATAGACATAGACGGGAACCAATCTTAACATATTGGTATAATAAAGCTTCAGTCTACAATCTTGAAACAAAATGGCCGCTAGCTATTCTGAAAACTACTGCACTGATTGGATTCAAATTTGGTATAGCTATAGACGGGAACCAATCTTAACAAATTGGTATAATAAAGCTTCAGTCTACCATCTTCAAACAAAATGGCCGCTAGCTATTCTAAAAACTACTGCACTGATTGGATTCAAATTTGGTATAGACATAGACGGGAACCAATCTTAACATATTGGTATAATAAAGCTTCAGTCTACAATCTTGAAACAAAATGGCCGCTAGCTATTCTGAAAACTACTGCACTGATTGGATTCAAATTTGGTATAGCTATAGACGGGAACCAATCTTAACAAATTGGTATAATAAAGCTTCAGTCTACCATCTTCAAACAAAATGGCCGCTAGCTATTCTAAAAACTACTGCACTGATTGGATTCAAATTTGGTATAGACATAGACGGGAACCAATCTTAACATATTGGTATAATAAAGCTTCAGTCTACAATCTTGAAACAAAATGGCCGCTAGCTATTCTGAAAACTACTGCACTGATTGGATTCAAATTTGGTATAGCTATAGACGGGAACCAATCTTAACAAATTGGTATAATAAAGCTTCAGTCTACCATCTTCAAACAAAATGGCCGCTAGCTATTCTAAAAACTACTGCACTGATTGGATTCAAATTTGGTATAGACATAGACGGGAACCAATCTTAACATATTGGTATAATAAAGCTTCAGTCTACAATCTTGAAACAAAATGGCCGCTAGCTATTCTGAAAACTACTGCACTGATTGGATTCAAATTTGGTATAGATATAGACGGGAACCAATCTTAACAAATTGGTATAATAAAGCTTCAGTCTACCATCTTCAAACAAAATGGCCGCTAGCTATTCTAAAAACTACTGCACTGATTGGATTCAAATTTGGTATAGACATAGACGGGAACCAATCTTAACATATTGGTATAATAAAGCTTCAGTCTACAATCTTGAAACAAAATGGCCGCTAGCTATTCTGAAAACTACTGCACTGATTGGATTCAAATTTGGTATAGCTATAGACGGGAACCAATCTTAACAAATTGGTATAATAAAGCTTCAGTCTACCATCTTCAAACAAAATGGCCGCTAGCTATTCTAAAAACTACTGCACTGATTGGATTCAAATTTGGTATAGACATAGACGGGAACCAATCTTAACATATTGGTATAATAAAGCTTCAGTCCGCCATCTTGAAACAATATGGCCGCTAGCTATCCTGAAAAGTACTGCACTGATTCGATTCAAATTTGGTATAGACATAGAACGAAACCAATCTTAACATATTGGTATAATAAAGCTTAATTTCGCCATCTTTAAACAAAATGGCCGCTAGCTATCCTAAAAAGTACTGCACTGATTCGATTTAAATTTGGTATAGGTACAGACAAGAACTAATCTTAACATATAGGTATAATATAGGTACAGACAAGAACTAATCTTAACATATAGGTATAATACAGCTTCAGTCCTATGCCATTCGAATTCAGACGTTTGCTGTTTCCGGTACGACTCGCATTTGCAATGACCGTCAACAAAGCACTGGGACAGTCGCTACAAGTGTGTGGACTAAACTTGGAAAATCCATGCTTCTCACATGGACAGCTGAACACAAACACTTTCTTTGAGTTGCAATGAAACGCATGCGGGGTACTCGCATTAAATTGTAGACCACGCGAACGAAGTCGCGGGTAATAGCTAGTATGTATATAAAAATTAATGTTTGTTTGTTTGTCCCTTATGCGTTCCTATATCATTCATCCTATTGCGATGAAACTTTGCTAAGTTGTTGCTCGCATGCCCGCGAAGGTTTCTGACTTAGCAAAAGTCCAATCCGCCATCTTGAAGCAAAATGGCCTCTAGCTATCTTGAAAAGTACTGCACTGATTCGATTCAAATTTAGTATAGACATAGACGAGAACCAGTCTTAACATATAGGTATAAAAAAGCTTCAATCCGCCATCTTTAAACAAAATGGCCGCTAGCTATCTTGAAAAGTACTGCACTGATTCGATTCAAATTTGATATAAGCATAGACGGGAACCAATTTTAACATATAGGTATAATAAAGCTTCAGCTTGCCGTTTTTAAACAAAATGGCCGTTAGCTATCCTGAAAAGTACTGCACTGATTCGATTAAAATTTGCTATAGGTACAGACGAGAACCAATCTTAACATATAGGTATAATAAAGCTACAGTCCGCCGTCTTGAAACAAAATGGCCGCTAGCTTTCCTGAAAAGTACTGCACTGATTCAATTCAAATTTGGTATAGGTACAGACGAGAACCAATCTTAACATATAGGTATGTTAAGTCCTATGTCATTCGAATTCAGACGCTTGCAGTTTCCGGTACGAATCGCATTTGCAATAACCATCAACAAAGCACAGGGACATTCGCTACTATTGTGTGGACTAAATTTGGAAAATCCATGCTACTCACATGGACAGCTGTACACAAACACTTTCTTTGAGTTGCAATACAACGCATGCCGGGTACTTGCATTAAATTGTAGACCACGCGAACGAAGTCGCGGGTAATAGCTAGTGATTTATAAAATTTTGTTAGGATAATTTTGTATTTCAAAATTAATATTATACAAATATATTAGTTAATTGATACTACATAAATTATTTTTAATATTTGCTATCCCAAAGCCAGATTTAAAAATTATACATATTAATATTTTCTAAAGTTTTTAAATTTCGGATATTTTTTGTATTTACGAATAACTATAAATTCAATAATTGAGTAGGTGGCACAGTGTTATTGTATCGGCCTGTGGATCCAGAAAACCCTGGTTCGATTCCCACTGCCGACGAACATTTTCATCACATTAGTATTCCTCCCGTGGCTCCCTCTCTATCAACATCTTTGGGGACTGTGATTTGAGGCTGGTAACCGCACTTCTCGCGCAAAAATATATCACTTACCGATATCTGTTTCGGCAGAGTGCCACACCCAGTAATGTGTAAAAGGCGTGATGATATATTTATTTATTTAATTCCAATAATAATATCTGTTATATAGTTTCTTTCTGTGTAATTTGGTTATTATTATTGTTATTATTATATAACGCATAATATATTTTTGTTTATTTAATATGTATTTAACATTTTCAGTAAATTTAAATATGTTTGTAAAACATGAATAATTATGATACATTTAAATATAGCACTAATTTGCCTGCCTTGCAAATGGTCGCCGTCAACTTATTTGCCTCACAGATGCCTACAAGCAAATTAGCAATCTAGTGTTCATATAAAGTTCTTGATCTTAACCTCTAAGTAAAACATAAACGGAAAATAATCTCGCTAATTCCCAAATGGGGAAATTGATTCTTTTGAAAAATAAAAACAATAACTGTGTTTTTGTATATCATCAATGCAGTTCTTGTTTTAGGTTAGGATTAATTCCTTTACATCTCTGAAAAAAATATAATTAATGTGAAACCGTCTCTAATACCCAGTTTATTTTTTTAAAGTCAAAACATTCGCATTTAAGCTGCCAGTGATATTATTCATGAGGTGGCGACTCGTCGGCTTTCCGAAAAAAAGTGATACGCTCCTGAAGGATGATTAAAACATAATCTCTGAGACTGGCGGGATTATGCAGTGCTGCCAGTTGTTAGAAATAATGAAACTTTAAATCCCTGGCTATTTGTCGCTGTTGGACTGCAGTCGCTGAGTGTACACATGTCACGTGATGGATTGTTAGCATTTGTTTACTTCGCAAATTTTATCCTCATACATTATTTTATTAATAACTTGCACTGGGGAAACGGATATAGGTACACCAATATTTATGTAGGACGGCAAAATATTTAAGGGTAATTTGTACAAACATATTGCGCATTATCCTTTTAAATACAATCCGTCAAAAATGTAACCCAATTTCAATTAATAAAAGTCAACCTTTGGTAATTCATTCAACAGTCAAAAAATAATAAATATAGATAAAGGTAACTAATATTATAACTTACTAAACGAACTTTAGTGTACAACACAGTACTTTCCCAAGCATAATATATGTTATGATCTTTAATTTAAGACCACAGTCGTTCTGATAATGGTTGGTTGACCTTATAAAATTTTATAATAATCTTATGAAGCTGCATATAGATCAGAGTAACAGTCAAACAATATAAATAATTGTTTATTGAAACTGTCAAACGTTTCGAACACGAATTGTGTTCTTCTTCAGCGACTAAAAAAATATCTAATAATTAATATATAAATCTATAGAATAAACACACTAAAATATTACCCAAAAACAGTGGTTAGAAACCAGTATAATAAATTAATAGTAACGGCTTGAAACAGCATAGTCAATAGTAAAAATAATAATTAACATTAGCAAATCTTACAGTTATAAGACAAATTATGAGCGCGTCATAGATTTGATTAAACCGCTCTTAAGCAAAATTTAATTTCTACTTTGTTTTTAATTACTTTTTGCTGGTTTCCGTATGTTTTTGTGATATTTTTTCCTGCATTCTTGTCTATAATAATTATATTATGTTATTGTACGAGATGTGGCTAATAAATAACGAGACTGATGCTGTTTTAACATTTTATTTTGATTCCATACCTATTTACTTATTATCACTTTCAATATACACCCGTCCTCTATCCCTACAATGCTCTATGCGAATATTCCATTGTTCGAAACAGTGCTGGAAGTCTTCTTCTATCAGCTCCTGCAGAACGTGTGCCGATTTCTCTTTCAAAGCTCAAATCTTGTTGTTATTAAGGCAAATTTCACTTTAGGAAACAGATAGAAGTCGCACGGTGCAAGATCTGGCGAATAAGGCGAATGGTCTAACATTGGGATGCTGTACTTGGCTAGAAATCTCTTGACATACACTGCGGAATGAGCCAGCGCATTGTTTTGATGGAGAAACCATGACTTGTCCTTCCACAATTCGGGTACTTTTTTCAATAAATTATAATTTTCAGTAGCAGTTTTGTCAAGTTTCATGTGAAATTTCACAACAATTCGTTGCTCTAATATTGCACTTAACATTTTTTCGGCTAAACAAAAAAAACAACTCTAATTAGAACGAATGCTACGGCTATACGGATTTGTTTACAGAAGCGAGAGGTACTGCATTCGAAAGAGAAAGCTTCACGCTAAAAAGCTGACGGTCGCTGGTGTTTGGCGCATGCGTACTTCGTCTGTAGCAGCGTCTCAGAATTTAATAGCCACACCTCGTATTATTGTTTCATTGATAGCTATTAAATATAAGTTTGATTTGTTTATGTTAATTATTATTTTCACTTAGCTACTACATCAGTAGAAGAAATTGCTAATATATTAACAGATTGGGCCTTTAATATGAAAAAAATAAATATTGATGATTGTAAAGAATATACACTAAAAACAATTTGGAATTCAATAGTCAAATTAATTGAATGTAACAGTCGCCAAGCCAAATTGTGTATAATTTATTTATTTATTTATTCTACACTGTACAACAGAAACTTAATCCCAATTACAGTTTATATAAAGTGCGTTCATCCAAAACCCGAACATAGGCAAATAACATGTGATATCAGTTTTTTGATGCGCATTGCTTCCCAATTAATTTTACAGGAAACAACAAATAAAAGTTGTAGAGAATAAAATTACAAATTTTTTGATATAAAATACGTTTCATTTGTGTATTTCATCAAAGCGCAAAAATTAATTGAATATTTGTAATATTCGTAAAAATTAAGTTATCCATGAAAAAATTAAAACAATTATCTACTGTTACAAATTTTGACGTTAATATTGAGTCACAGACAAAGGAGGTTCATTTTTTACGTTTTTTACCTTCTTTGTCTGTGACTAATGCTCGGTTTCACCAACAAAAGTTAAATTTTAATCATTGTTTAAATAAATAAAAGCAAATCAAAATTACATGTATAATGGAATAATTGACATTGCTGTCGTATATTCGATTTACTTTTATTTATTTAAACAACGATTAAAATTTAACTTTTGTTGGTGAAACCGAGCATTAATGTTACGTCAAAATTTTTGACAGTAGACAATTGTTTAAATTTTTTCATGGATGCTTTATTTTAACGAATATTACAAATATTTAATTAAGTTTTGCGCTTTGATGAAATACACAAATGAAATGTGTTTTATATTAAAAAATTCGTAATTTTATTCTCTCCAACTTTTATTTGAAGTATTTTCCTGTAAAATTAATTGGGAAGCAATGCGCACCAAAAAACTGATATCACATGTTATAAGCCTGTGTTCGGGCTTTGGATGAACACACTGTATATTTAGCTTAAGTGGGATTCGAACACGGAATCTTCGGATTCAAATGCCGTAACGCTCTCCACATCACCGTACTGCCGGGCAAAAATAATTGTACTTTTCATAGATTTTTAAATAGTGTTTAAAATAGTTAATTGGTTTTTCATAACAAAATATTTTAAATTGTTTCCAAATTGAATGTTTAATTTTTATTGTGTTTCTCGGGGTACCGTCTTCAACTGTAAATTTAATTTCTTCGATCGAAACAATTTTTCTTATCCATTATTACGAATAATGCAACAATATTTTTGACGTTTATATGTATTTTATTGTCAAAAACTTGATTTTTAAAAAATATAAATTCGCTTGTTTTATGGTAGTTACCATGATGAAGGTAGACATAGTTTTATCGTTGAAAAACTTTTCCTTCCTCGTTTTATCGCTGTGAAACTAGCAAATTTGATATTTCATGTAGGTTTTTATACATGAGTGCAAATTATTAGTATAAAACTGTGATTATTTTATGAATTCTCAAAGGTTTTGCATTATGATTGATTTAAAACAGGTCAAAGCAAAACTCAGAGCAAAATTTATATCCTTCAATGTAAATAAAAATTTATTCGTTAAAACTAAACCTCTTGTGATATTACCTTGACATTTCTTTTATACTTACTTTTAATTTTTATTTATTTATTTATTCTGTGCTATGAAGCCGGCCTGTGGATCCTGAGAACCCTGGTTCGATTCCCACAGGCGACAAACAATTTTCATAATTTCAAAAATTACCCCTGTGGCTCCTCCACCACTAACATCTTTGGGGGGCGTGATTTGACGACTGGTAACCGCATTTCACGCGCAAAATATATGACTTACCGAGATCTGCTTCGGCAGAGTGCCACACCCAGTAATAGGTAGAAGGCGTGATGATATATTTATTTATTTATTTAAAAAAAATAATTGTCTCAAAAACTAGTTCAGTGTTTTTTGTCTGTTTTATTCGAAATAGTAGCGACTAATGTTTATTATATCCAGCTCAACGATCGCTCGGCTTCCGCTTATACTCTAGTGTCAGCTTTCACACTTTGAGGCACACTATCCTGCACTACGTACTAATTATGTTTATTGTGGTGCTGACCCAGCAAGAGGGCTTTGGCTGGTTATAGCCTCAGGTTGCGGCCGAGCCAAGTCATTGGCACTGACAGAAACGGCAGGTTTAATGAACAAGGACCAAATTCAATTAAACACTTCGCCAGTGTTTTACCGATGACGAAGGGTGGTTAGTTGGTCACTGGGAAACTAAGTTGATGTTGTTATTAGTTAAATTAAGAAATGCTGTGGACAGTAATTCGATCAAGTCAGCTTTGATCAATTTAAGAACGAGCTTGTTGCATTAAACACCGAGATTCTGTTATAATAAAAATAATTTGAAATGCTACACTTAATTCTTTTCTTATTGTTATACAATTTCGATAAATTATTTCAATTTAATATAAAAAAATAAATAAAAAATAAATATATCATCACGCCTTCTACCCATTACTGGGTGTGGCACTCTGCTGAAGCAGATCTCGGTAAGTGATATATTTTGCGCGTGAAGTGCGGTTACCAGTCGTCAAATCACGGCCCCCAAACATGTTAGTGATGGAGGAGCCACAGGGATAGCTTTTTCAAATTATGAAAATTTGTCGCCTGTGGGAATCGAACTAGGGACCTCAGGATCCACAGGCCGACTTCATAACACTGAGCTAGCCATCCCATAAAAAATAAAAAAGAATTAATTAATTAATTTTTAGTTCAAATTTAGCTTGCAATTTATCCTCTTAGGTTTATTTAAATACGACTATTTTTTGTTTCGGGAGTTGTAATAGTATACGTACCACGAACTGTGACAGTTTTTATGTCTAAAAATCACTTACAGTTCGAGGTAAGCTAGTTTTTACAATATCTGCACAAATAGAAGGAAAAGAAGACTAGGTTTCAAAATTAACAGCTCTCAAATGATTGTTAAAGTAAACAAGTCCTTAATCTATCATATTTACTTACTATTCGCGGTAGATGGTAACTAAATATTATAGTCCTGATGTAACCATGGAAACAAATTGTGTAATAAAAGTTCCACTTGTGTGTATTTCAATTTTGACATTAGCTGTATTCCATTTGCCACTTGATTCACTTAAATCAGTTCAGATAAATTAGACAACATGACTAAATGAACTGAATTATATAAACTGATGCACTTATTGGGGTGAATTACTTCAAAGTAAATTAGAATCTGAAATTCTAGTACTGGAAATAAAGTCAGCGAAGTAATCCAGTGAAAGAAATAAGTGATCTGGTTCAGTAAATGTAAATTAGATCTGATCCAAATGGCAAATGGAATACGCCTATTAATGGGTAATTTACAGTATAGGTATTGTAAAAATAATATTATAGGCGCGAAGGCGTGATGATATATTTATGTATTTATTTTTCTAATCATAAATCAGTTAACAAATTTAATAAATCAATAAATCTCGGAGCCAATTGCATCGCTTTTACTTAAATACCGTACTAGGAGGAACTGTCAAATTAGTAACTTAGAGATGGGTGAATCTCATTCACGAATATTCGAATACTGCCAATACTAAAGTATTCGATATTCGGGATCTTAGAATATTTACGACAATGGCGAACATTCGAATACCTCGAATATCGCGAAATACGTCTTGAAATTGAAACAGCGCTGCATTCGGCGCTTTGATGAACTCAGTTGACAGTTGTACAGTTACCACTTCCCAGTCAAAGGAAATAAGCTTTGTTTTAGGTGCGAGTTTACTTATTTACTTCATTTCAATCATTTCCATGGGCGTCCACAGACATTTTTCCAGGGGGGGCGAGTCAGAAAAAATTCTCAGATATACATAAATTTCTAAAATATTTTTTTTTTACATAACATAAATACAAATACACATAACAAATGGATAAAAAAATATTTAAATTTGTGAAATAAATTACTAGTCTTTGTCGTCTGGGTTTGAATTGAAGAGGTAGGACAATTTTCGAATAACTCTCCCATAAATTGATACCATTTCTTCAATAAATTCGGATTTAGCAGTTTTACAGTTTTTATTTTCTAATATTTTTAGGGCATAAAATATGAAATTAATTTTGCATGCTTTGTATCGGCACAAATTAGATCTGAAAATGACTAAAATTGTCTCAAAACTATCGATAGCTATGAAATTGACACAGAATTAAACAAATGTTTGTCGTTCAATCTGTCAAAACTGTCAGAATAAATTCTTTATTTATTATTACATTTATTTTGACAAATAAAACGTCAAACATATGTTTATTTTTGTTTCAATTTCATGCCTATCGATAGTTTTGAGGCAATTTTCGTCATTTTCAAATCTAATTTGTGTCGTTACAAAGTATGCAAAATTAATTTTGTTTATTGGTTCAGATGCAGAATGTTATGCCCTAAAACTTTTATTTCAAGCTTTTTTGCTTCAAATATTTAAGGAAGCAGGAAATTAAAAAATTATAGTTTTACATGTTAAAGTCCTATTTTCCAGAGTCTTGGTCACCACCCTAGTTAATATCCAAGGGGGAGGGCACGCTCCCCCCCTTGCCTCCCCCTGCGGACGCCCATGATCATTTCATAATCATAATAATAATTTAATTAATTTATATATATCAATCATCACTTTGTTATTAACTAATTTTGATATTTTATTTTTATTTTTTTAATGTTATTATTTATTTATTATATATTTACATTTCATTTACATTAACGTATATTAATTAATTAATTATTATTTACAATTTTAAATTTAATTTATGATTTATATTTTTAAATTTTTAATGTAGTATAACTATTCGGAGTATTTGAATATTCGAGATTTGATTAATATTAGAATTCGAGACATATGATATTTGCCCACCTATGCTTAACATAGCTGTCAAATATTCAATTTTTATATTTTTCATTTAAGCAATCTTTAAAGCAGTGCAACTGACTAAAAAGATGTTTAAAATATATTAATTTTTATAATTAGTAACTAATGAAATGTGAAAGAATTCAAAGAAAAAATATTTGACGTTTTATTTGACAAATAAATATTTTATTTATAAATTCGAAAGTAGGTAAAATTTAGAATGAAATATATCCAAATATTTTAGTGATGACCCAAATCCATTACCTTCTTCCAATTTCAATTATGAAGAATATATGAAATAAAAAATACTTGAAATGTTAGCTTCTTAAAAATAGTTATTTAAGTCAAATTTAAATTTTGCAGTACCTAAGTAAAATAGGATATATTAGCTCAGTGTTTCCCAAACTTTCGACATATGTGTACCCCTTCTAATATTTTCGTAACACTGTGTACCCCTCGTCAAAAATAAAATGCATATACTTTAATAACAATCAAAATATATTTATTTTTCTCATATTTTAGTACATAAACAAAATAATTATAAACAAAAAATAAAATTAATTCATAATAGAATATAAATAAAATATATATTATAAATAACATTCATTATAATCAGTGGCGCCAGAAACGGGGGGCGACGCCTTGACTACGCATGCATACAAAACCACACATACACAATACTAACAATTACAAGTTGCTTGTTGCACCAGGCGCAGCAAAAGCCCGGAGCCACATGTACCCCTTCAAACTCTTCGCGTACCACACTTTGGGAAACACTATATTAGCTGATTCACATGTAGAATTTAAATCTCTTTGAAGAACTTGTATTTCAAATAATTTGATGAGCAACGGTTGCGTAAAAATCAATTTCTCATAATGAACGCTTGTGACACGCTTTTCGTGCAACATTCAGCAGCAATCTTTTTGCATTACGCATAACCTGTACATTTAAACTCTCCATTAAAATACTTCATAAATACGAGATTCATAAATAATATCAATTGGAACTGTCAAGATTACTATTGTCCGCAAATGTAAAACATTTGTGATCCCTGCTACTGCTGTAATGCTACAACTGCCGTAATGGCGACATGCATCTAATCTCCGCGTGGTAACTATTAGACTTGACGTGAGCTGTGAGCACTCACTGTGTTTACATTGCGCTTGTAGGTAGAATAAATTGAGGTTAGGATGAAATCTTTATTTAACGGAGGTTTAAGTGATGTTGATGGTGTAGAAGTGATGGCCTGATGACTTTGTTTCTGGATGATTAATGATGAGGTATGAAGATCTGAAGTTAGGAATTAGGAACTATTATTTCTTCATTGTTTTACACTTAAGAACACTTAATTCAATATTTATATATGTATTCAATCATTTAATAAATATATCAAAAAATTATAATAGTTTTAGCAAACGCTTTAAAATACAATTCATCATTCATTTTTTGTTGGTGTGTTTTGAAATCAAATAATTTTTGACTTATTTATAGTAATTGTATTATTTTTCTCTATTCATATTTTTAATTATGCATATTTCCTGTCCTCTTATTAGATTCTCGTAGCTGTTGGGCAGTGTATTTTAAAATAAAATTATAAATGATCTCTATACATATATTTACTAATTCTGGATTTTTTAGTTCAAGAATTTAAGCTTTTAACCATAAACTGCAATTATTGTTTATAGTCGCGTACTCAATTTTGCTATTTTTTAATAATTACATTCCAAATAATCAAGATATATTTTAACTAAGTTTGTTTTATTTGTTTTTTAAAAATGAGACATTAAACCGATAAAGCCTAACAAACTCGAACACTGAATAAATAAAATAAATTGAAATTCTCGGACAGAGTGCAGATTTCATAAGAACAACAAAAGCTTGAGTGAACAGCGAGAATAATATTTCTGGGAATATTACAAAATTAATATTTTGACGTGCTTATAATAATATATTAATTTCATTGTAACATATCAGACAATCTAGTTATTAGATAGGTAACCAAAAGAAATTAGAGTAAAACAATAAATTTTTATACATAAAATTATTGCGATTATTTCACTAGTGCAATTTATCGCTGTAATTACACTAATGCAATTATTGCTTATTAATTCACTTATTTCCATGATAACGTGGTAAAATAATGAAACGTTATTGATTGTTTAAAGTCGGGAGGCAATATTCACTATTATATAGGCAGGCAAAGTACACAAATTTGCTGAAATTTGGAAACTGGAATTCATTCTAATTATACTCTGTTTTTTAAACAGGAGGAGTAATTTAAATTTTAACCACTAAAACTGACGCTTCTGATTGGCTAGTGCTTCGTCCAGTTTACACTGTACATAGATTGTACATTTGATTTATTAGAGCTGTCATAAGTTTTGAGGTTATCTGCTTTCTTGTTGGTTTTTTGCATTTCTGTGACATTAACATAAATCAGTTCTTTTAAGAACTAATAATATACGGAGTGACAAATTAGAGTTTATAATGTCATTTGTATTTTAACGTAAATTCCATGAGACTTAATCAGTGCAGATGTGTAAGAAATTTTTGTATTTCGCGCGAACAAAAATCTAGTAACTTTCTTTGGTAACTTTCTATAGTGTATATCTGACTTGTGCATTTACTCCTCCTGGTTAAAAAACAGAGTATAGGCTCTCTTAATTTGTTTTACTAATATAGAACATATTTATGTTTAATCAATCAAAAGTAAATTACAGTTTTACCGATCATATAAAATCAAGTATCTAATGCATTAGACATATCAGATCGAAATTCAATTGCCTTAATGAATACCTTCGAAGTACCAGTCATCTGTTTTCAAGATATCTCAATTTAGTTTGATGTTGAGTCAATTATCTTGATTTTTAAAATGTCGTAATTGTCCTATCTTAGATCCTATTCCAGCTATAGTGACAAAGGGTTTACCTCATCATATAAACGTATCCGCATCTGCGTTGGCCATGAATAAAGATGCTTATTGGAGTAGGTGGCTGTGAGTGGTCGAGTGGTGTATCCGATGTCCCCCGCTTGATGTCCGGACCGATTACCCGGACAAGGAGTGCGGTCGGACTCGGACGCATCTACTGGGGACGCTTTATTTCGAGATGGCCGCGGTAATTAATTAAATTTGGGTATTTGTCACTATGGGAGCGGTTCGCATCCAATTAATTGACTACACTAAATAAACACTACCCTGTAGCATGACCAGCGCCAGATGTGCCCGAAACAATACATTCAAATTGGAATGGAATTTTTCTGAAAGGAGTTTGTTACAAAACTTTTGTTCATGTATAAAACGTATTTAAACCTTAGGCTACTAATCGATTTTATTATTTCTTTTTTTTCACTGTCCTATAGCTGTATGTAAAAAAAAATATGGCAAATTTTTATTTTCGATAACTGTATTAAGCTGGGAACCGCACTTCACGCGCAAAATATATCACTTATCAAGCCACACCAAGTAATGGGTAAAAGGCGTGATGATATATATATATATATATATATATATATATATATATATATATATATATATATATATATATATATATATATATATATATATATATATATATATATATTTAATTACTCCTGTGGCTCCCACTCTACTAACATCTTAGCGGACCGTGATTTGACGGATGGTAACCGTATCATTTACAGAGATCAGCAACAGCAGAGTGCCATACCAATAATGGGTAGAAGGCGTGATGATTTATTTATATATTTTTTTTTTTAATTTAAAATGGATTAACAATTGACATCATTTATGATTACTATTCAACAACTTAAATGTATTATAATTTCGTAAAATATTTAATATTTTAAATATTGTTAATAATTGAAACAAAATATGTAACATACTTATTGTACGACAAACAAATTCAAGTGCCTTGATATCCTGTTTTTAATATAAATTTATTCTTATCTGTAAATGTTACCATTATGGAATTATAATGAATTTTCCATGAATAATACAAAAGTATAATTTTATGCACTCAAAACAATACCCAAAATAGTTTATACAAGTACTTATGCCCGGTTCCACAATCGTATTGAAGTCTCTTTAAAGGGAAAAGGCGCCTTAGGGCTAGTTTTTCATTTACCGATTAATGTTAATCATGATTAAATAATAATGGAAACTATGGTTTCCATTGTTATTTAATCATGATTAACACTAATCGATAGTAAACCGTCGATTGAAAAACTGGCCCTTAATGTAATGTAATGGTAAAACCTGCTCCATAATCGATTTTTAAAGAGAACTTAACAAAAAATTCGTCTTCATCGTATAGTCCAGAATTTTGTCCTTCTTGCATATAAACGTCTAAAACATAACTTAAAGTTGGCAGATTTGAACCAATAAAAAAATATTTCTTACACAAATGATACTATTTCAGTGTTTAAACAACAAATAATTGGTTAAAGGACACTGTGTCTAGTAAAATCTTCACAAACTATTACGAAAGTGAAGCGATGAAAGTCGACTTTTCTCAAAAGTAAGCTTTATAAAAAAGGAGATTTTTATGTAATATTATGAATCCGGGTGTTAGCAGCATTGTTTTTGTTACGTTCAGATGAATTTACCGATCTGACATTGGTTGTCATGAAAACAATGCAAAACAAACCCGTGACGATTTATAACGACCTACATTTCCTTGTCATTTTGACGTTTATAGTAATTATATTTTGCAAAAATGTTAAAAGACGTACATCCACCTAAACCAAAGTCGGAGTCGTCATCTAGAGACTCTAGGATTCTATTTTAATATTTAAATTTTTGCCGATAAAAGTCGACAAGCTAAAAATAATGTTTGCGCAAATTGCTTTTGTGATGAAATTATAGGCCACAGCAAAATAATTATTTTGCGTACTTGGTACACAAATAGTATAACAGTAAACCGAGCTGGGCAGTAGCTAGCTACTTTTGTAGCTTAGCTACTAGTTTAGCTACGTTTACCTTAGCTGTAGCTGTAGCTTAGCTAAATGTGAAAAAATATAGCTGTAGCTTGTAGCGAGCTATGTTTTTTTTCTATTAGCTTAAAAATATTGTTATAACAACTGAAGCTACTTTTAAAGCTACTTTTTGTAGTTTAAAGCTACTTTTTGTAGCTTAAAGCTACTTTTTATAGCCCAAAGCTACTTCTTGTAGCGTCACTGTTCATTAAGAAATACCTATTAATTTTAGTTTTGTATTTTAATTGTACCTTCTTTGTTGTTTTCTATAATTGTAGGATAACAAGTTATTATATAGTGTAAAATCTATTAATATATTTTATTTTTCACTAACCTATCCTAGTTTTGCATTAAATATTAGATGAACTAAACATTGACTGTTTAGGAGTCTTCTGTTAATGTGACTGTTAATTTATTCCGATATAAATAAGAATTATAGCATCAGTACATTTGTCCATTTGCGATTTTTTATATTTATTAACAGTCATTATAACAAAAGACTGATCAACTGATCATATGACAATGGCAAATTTAATATTTCACAATAATTGAAAAAATAGCTTTAAAATTTAACAGCTACTTTAATGAAAGCTTTTAGCTGTAGCTTAGCTATATTTTACAAAATGTAGCTTATAGCTGTAGCTCAGCTACTTTTTTAAAGAATAGCTGTAGCTGTAGCTTAGCTACTTTTTTTAAGTAGCTTGCCCAGAAACCGGAAACAATTTTACATTTTCGTTTTAAATCTTTGCATATCCATATTTTGGAGTAAAATAAAACTATGTCTAAAATGGCAGTAATTTAATCATTTAACCGATTTTACATCTCTCAAGTTTCTGGAGGCACCTACGATAAGCCAGAAAAGAACAAATTCATCCTTTACAATAAAATCAAAAACTTTTCGTTTTTGAATACATCTCTCTTCTCTATTTTCGTGCATGTGAATCTCTTCCACTTCACTCGTTTACCAAGGACGGAAGGGATAGCAGCTTGTAGGACTTTAAGGGAAGTGTGGAGCAAAGGGTTCCTTTGCCACATGCTGTGTTGTCCGGTTGCACAACTGCGTAGTTCCGTAGATACGACGCAATAGTAACACACATCCACCAACACACAGACACGGAAGCAAAGCCACCCTCGATGTAGGATGCGATGCGCAGCGTGATGCACAGTGTGCACAAGAGGGTGAAATTGTTATGAAATTTAGCAAATTGCCGTTTTTAATTGACGTCCGAGTTTTAACGAGTTGATTGCTCTGTATTTGAATTTTAACTCCGCGAATTATGGTGATGAATACGGGGGATTTACATTTTTAATTTTTATTGCCAAATATTCATTAATAGGTGATTATATAACAAAAAATACTTAGGTTAAACTAGAAATTTTAAGTCTAATTTGTTTAGAAAGAAGAATATAGACATAGATGGGAGTTGAACTCGAAATGCGAATAATAATACAGAATTATTGATTAAACGGGATAGCCATATGGTGCTACTGATGTAACATTATAGGATGGTGTGGAAACGTATCGAACTATGAATTTGAGAACATGAGTTTTATTCCCACAGTCGACAAGTAGATTTTCACTACATTAAAATTAGCCCTGAAGCTACTCCTCCACTATTATCTTTGAGGGCTGGCATCCGCACTTCACGCGCAAAATATTTCATTTATCGAGATCTACTAGGGCAGAGTGCCATAAATGGATGATATACAATTTATTTACACAATTTTTTCTCTTTTATGAAACAAATTTATTTAAACTTGGAATAAATTTAAATGTCATTGTGGATCTGCAATTGCAAATATTTTGTATTTGAATGGCGGCGTCAAAACCTGGAATGCAGTTTATTTTATATATTTTTTTTACTTTGTTGGCATTAGTGAGACTTGAATTTCTTACTACCAACGTTCCCTGTAATTTCAATTTTTATTGAGAGAAATTTTATAGTACATTTTAGGGTTGTTGATTTTTCGAATATTCGAGACTTCGAATGTTCGGATTTATTGAACCTTCGAATTTAGATTCGAACTTTCGAATTTTTGAATATGCCGAATTTAGGAATTTTCGAATTATTCGAATTGTGAATCTGGATCCTAACGTGAACAAGGCATGTTGATATGAATTATTTTCAGAATAAACTCATTTGCAGAGTTTTGTATTAATTCATAAGTAATTATTATTATTTGCCAAATTAATTCAATTTAGACTTAAAATTTCGCTACACTGTCAAAAACGTATTACTAATAGTCCATATCATTTAGGTGGGCGGTAAGAGAATGGATGTCTTAATTAAGACGCCTAAACTTGCAAAGCTTTTGCAGGATACTTCGCCGAGTTTATTATTTAATTCGTGGCTGACTTTTCGCGAATTATGCCTGAGCATGTTTGAAGATAACAGATGGCGTTAATTCAGTGCCAAAAAATTCGAAAATTCGTTAATATGAAGCTTCAAAAAATTCGAAAATTCGTAAATTCGAAGCTTTAAAAAATTCGAATATTCGAAGCTTCGAAGTTTTTTTGACGAAATTCAAAACATTCGAATGTTCGAACGTCAGAAATACAAACTTCGGTGGAAATCAACGATCCTAGTACATTTTATCTTTTCTCTGTGTAGAAGGGAATTATTTTAACTTTGACTTACACTGACAATATCAAATACAATTTTTAAAACAGCAAACTACATTATATTCGTGTAACATCTTACCTCGATTTGCTTTTATTTATTGATTCATGTGCCAAATTGGGTTTGAAGTTTGTATTTAAAAACGAATTTTTGTGAAATTAGAATTTCAAATTATTGTAATAATATAAAAATTTAGTAGTAAATGAAAATTAAATATGATTTCAAAATTTAAGTTAAGTTTTAGGTAATTTTATTCTAGTCCAAATTACTTTCCGAAAACCAAGTTGTACAAAGATTATATTAGAGACCATTCGAAGTTTTTTAAGAATAAAGTTTAATAAACAAGAAAAATAGGAAAAAACTTTCCATCACTTGTCACAAATCCCACAAAATTTACAGCACGTTTGAATCAACTTATCAGGTCATCATAAAACGGCTGGTCAGTTCAGCTTTAACCATAGACGCGTTTCGTCCTTTAGGGACTCATTTGTGACAAGTGATGGAAAGTTTTTTCCTATTTTTCTTATTTATTAAGACACAGTTCCACATCGCAATTGACTTTTTGTCTTTATTTTAATAAAGTTTAACTTAAATTGAGTAATTCAAATTCAGGATTAGCTAAAACTCTTCTGAAATTAAGACCAGTGATGATTATCTCAGGTAAATTTTTATTTAATTTAAACAATCTTAAAGTAAATATATAATTATAACGATTGAATTATATTATATTGTACTTCTCTCTCTGCCCTGGTCAAGGTAGAATTCGAACAATTTGTCGGCTAGGAAATTGTGCAGTCGACCGCACAAACCCTGGTCGTGTATCCATGTGTCTGTGTCCAACTCACTTTGTCACCACCAATTTACCTACGTGTTCATTTTCTGAGAACTGCTCTGCTCTCAATGTTCAACCGTCCAGTTTCACACCAGCACTCTCTGATAAATAATTATTATCAATTATCAGTCGCCCGTACAAAACACCTTCGCTACAACACACTGGAATTGTATTCAAGTTTGTAATCGCAACGAAACTAACTTTTAATTGAATTTCATTTAAAATAGCTATTATTGTATTTCTACAGTGCTATGTTGAGGGTAAACACTTCCAGGTTCTAGCTAATTCATGGATAGTATCATTGTTTTCAATTCCAATATGGGTGTCATATGTTTTGAGTCTTGGCTGTTAACTCAACATTAGGTCTGTCTGTCTGGGGTGGCTAGCTCAGTGATATGAAGTCGGCCTGTGGATCCTGAGAACCCTGGTTCGATTCCCACAAGCGACAAACAATTTTCATAATTTCAAAAACTACCCCTGTGGCTCCTCCACCACTAACATGTTTGGGGGCTGTGATTTGATGACTGGTAACAGCACTTCACGCGCAAAATATATCACTTACCGAGATCTGCTTCGGCAGAGTGCCACACCCAGTAATGGGTAGAAGGCGTGATGATATATTTATATTTATTTTAGGTCTGTCTTAAGGTGGATACAGTCTACGCTGACGTTTCGTGTTAACAAAACAACAGATCACATCAGAAACTCATAGTGCATTCATACTATTATGACGTTTTTGTTGAGTCATTAATAGTTTGTGAATTAATCTAGGATAAAATCGCAATTATGAATGTGCAAGAAATTGAATTAAAGTCCTGGCTGCTTAGTCTGTATCCACCTTTCGGATATTATCATAACTAATATAACAGGTGATATGATAATTGCCGATAATAGCTGTATTCCATTTGCCACTTGATTCACTTAAATCAGTTCAGATAAATTCGACACCTGACTAAATGAACTGAATTAAGTATACTGATGCACTTATTGGGGTAAATTACTTCAAAGTAAATTAAAATCTGTAATTCTAGTACTGAAAATACAGTCAGCGAAGTAATCTAACGAAATAAATAAGTGATCTGGTTCAGTAAATGTAAGTTAGATCTGACCCAAATGACAAATGGAATACGCCTAATATTTTGATATGAATTATGAGTTGTTATGGAAATGAAAGTGGAAATAAAGCATGTGCGTTTGGGATTCGCCAACCTTTAGACAAAATTTTATGCATTATCTCTGCATCAAGTCGTTTCATCATTTCGTTTATCTATACTTATTCACTCATAGGCTGGCGATGTAAACATTCTATTGCCGGAAAAAAAATCACGCATGAATGTCTCCTTTAAGGACACTAGCCGTACTTCATTTGTTTATCTGGAAAAAAGAAGGCTTGATACTATTTGAACACATCTCTATGTGTATTGTTGTTATAAAAAAAAATTGTTGTATTCAGTAATTTATATGCTCTAATTAATATATTATTGTAATTAATTAATTGCCACACTCAGTAATGGGTAGAAAGCGTGATGATATATTTATTTTTATTTTATATATGGTTGTAATCAATATTTTGTTGTAGTCAATAATCTGTTAATAATTATAATAATGATTTATTACTATTGATCAAAGTATATGATAATGGAAATGTTAGTAAACGTAAATAAAAAAAAACACATGTATATTGTTAAAATTGTAGACAATATATTGTTTATTTAACTTCTGTTTATTATTAATATCAGCATGGTCTTTCTGTAATTAATTTGTACAGATTAGTTCTGTTTCTAAATGAAATTATTAAAATGCCCACCATTTTATTATTTCATAACGTAACATATGGCAAATGTAGGAGTAGTGTCAAATTATTTTTTGTAGCTAGTTTTCCAATACATAATAGAAAATATTTTGGACAATTTGAAATTTGAAAGTTGCTATTAATTACTAGGAAATAGGAAATGATACCATAATTATACTTCCGCCATTATTTGCTATAAATGTTGCAAAATAAATAATGATATACGAATAAAATCAATAAATCAATAAATAATAGATATATTTGTCAGTTGATTTCTGACTAAACATCCTGTATACTGATTACGACGATAGTTTTATATCATATTGTTATGAGAATAAAATCTATAAATAGATAAATAAGCATGATATTTGTTGGTTCATCTTTGACCAGACAACCTTAATTTTTGTAATCAATATCAATATTTGTATGTTGTTCATGTCTACAGTTTTTAGAATAATGTTTTTGCTATACAGTGTGTCCATCCAAAACCCGAACATAGACTTATATCATGTGATAACAGTTTTTTGGTGCGCATTGCTTCCCAATTAATTTTACAGGAAAATACTTCAAATAAAAGTTGTAGAGAATAGAATTACGGATTTTTTGTATAAAACATATTTCAATTGTGTATTTTATCAGAGCGCAAAAATTATTTAAATATTTGTATTATTCGAAAAATATAGATGTCCATGAAAAAATAAAACAATTGTCTAATGTCAAAATATTGACGTTAATATTGAATCACAGACAAACAAGGAAAAACACCTAAAATATGAACGATTTTTCACACGAAAAAAGCTGGAGATAAAAAATTGTCCCAGTATTTGTATTAAATTAATGTCAATATTTTTGACAGTTAGACAATTGTTTTAATTTTTTCATGGAAGCCTACATTTTTACGAATATTACAAATATTTAATTAACTTTTGCGCTGTGATGGAATACACAAATGAAATGTATTTTATATAAAAAAATCGCAATTTTATTCTCTACAACTTTTATTTGAAATATTTTCAAGTAAAATTAATTGGGAAGCAATGCGCACCAAAAAACTGATATCACATGTTATACGCCAATGTTCGGGTTTTGGATAGACACACTGTTTATCATAACTGTTAAATCACACCTGAAGGACAATTTAAAATGATGATGTGTGTTTACGAATGTGTCCACGGCCAAAGTTCCAAATCGTGCTTCTACGACCGATTTACCCGTGCATGTGTGCTGATTCGGCTCAAGATCCTTTTTAGGGGTTTTTTTTTGCTTAAGCCAGAGGGAAAATTATAGAATAAATAAATGATAATGATAATCATGCCTTTTATCCGTTACTGGGTGTGGCACTCTGCCGCAGCAAGCAGTGATATAATTTGCGAGTGAAGAAGTAAAGTACATGTCTAATATTTATAACTAAACTCAATTATAGAATAAAAACCAAATTAAATACTCTATGAAATATAGACACTTCTCTTTTATGTCACTTATAGTAAATGATAAAGCTGTAATCTAAATGTAGAAAATTTAATAAAAATAGTAAAAAAGAGATTTATAGCATTTGTCTACAAAATTTTGTTGTTGTTAATATGTTTTATAGTGTAATTCGCCATAGAGATGAAAATTCAGCTGGGCGAGTTCAACCGGTGAAAAGAGAAAGTAAGAATGTTTGAATGTCTTGAGATTGAATGTCAATTTCATGCGTTGAGTGCTTGCAGATTAAAGACTTTGACCAATTTTAAATCAATCATTTTATTTGAATCGGCCCGAAAAAACTTGTGTATTACACGTTAGAGATGAGAATTCTAGTTCATTTGAGTGAACTAGTTCATTCGTTCTCTTTCACCAAAAAGATTAGTTCACTGAACTAGTTCATTAGTTCACTTTCGTTCACGAAATTTTTAAGACTATGATGAACGGAAATTGTATTGTATTGTGATTCACGAGCGAGAACAAGTGAACTTTTAGGATCTGGTTCTAGTATAATTTGACAGCAAGTATGAAAGAAGAAAACAAGAAAAGACAAAATTGGGTTTTTAAAGTTGTATCTTTTAAATAAATAAAAAATCAATGCAACGACCACGAACGAACGAAGTATGAAGTAAGCTTAGTAAGCTCCTCTAGTAATTAGTCTCGTTCACTCATTCACTCGTTCACTTGTTCTCCGTTCTCCGCTTTCGATTCAACCTCATCGGCCGTGTCGCCGTGGTGGTGAATCATATCCGAATAGTTCGCAGTAAACTAGTCTTTAATAAACTCACAAACTAGTTCGTGTCGTTCACTATAAGGAATAGTTCATATTAACTATTTCGTTCACGAACTACACACCTCTATTACACGTGCAGAAACTGTTTTGCGAATATTCGAAATTTGTAAGCCTCGCCTTCAGATCGGCCTTTCAAAATATATTGGCAGTCGCAAAAGTACAGTTTCTAGCCTAATGATATAATAGTTATTTGTGTATTCAGAGCGCAGTAATTGTAGCATGAGCCGAAAAGAAACAAAGACTTTTACGCTCGAAATGCACACATCAATTTTTGTACGATTGCATCATATATTATTAAAAAACTTATATGTAGTGAAAATAAATTCATCCTATCAATATGACAAGCTTCTGTTTTGTTTGTATCCCTGGTAATTAGTGAAGCAAACGCGCATTTAATAGGCGTATTCCATTTGCCATTTGGATCAGATCTAACTTACATTTACTGATCCAGATCACTTATTTATTTCGCTGGATTACTTCGCTGACTTTATTTCCAGTACAGGTAGTACTGATTCTAATTTACTTTGAAGTAATTCATGTCAATAAGTGCATTAGTTTTCTTAATTCAGTTCATTTAGTCATGTTGTCTAATTTATCTGAACTGATTTAAGTGAACCAAGTAGCAAATGGAATAGAGCTAATAACTTTTGCGCGTTTCCAATGGCAATGCGCAACAAAGTTATTTTACGAATGCTCCACAGAAAACGTTAACTTTACAATGACAAATGGCAGTGTAATTCTCTAATGCCAGGACATAAGATTATAAGTAAAAAAACTGTGAGAGTTAGAGTTACACGCAATTTAAGAAAAGTACTATTTTAATTTTTTTTTTCTGTGTCTTCTTTGGCGGACCAACTACTTAGGTCATATGCCGCCATTACGCCCTGATCTGCGTTTTAGATATTATGATCAACAGCAACGCGGGTTTTCTCTGGACGGTCACCCATCCAAGTACTACCCGCGCGCAACGTTACTTAACTCGCGTTATCGCTTAGATCAGTTCCAACGAGTACAGCCATGGCCGTTGACTACTATTTTAATTATATATTTTCTTGTCATGAGAATGTATTAATACATTTTTGACCTCATAATATTTTTGAGGAGAAATAAATAGATTTATGTGTAAAAATCTAAAAAAATTTGGCCCAAAGCTTTTCGAAATTTGATAGACTTATGACCTTTGATCGAACTATTTTTAATACTTATGTCTTTTTTATCATAGTAAAATAAATGGAAGATATTGAAAAAATAAACGATTGTTGCTATAACTTGTTCATTATTTTATGTTTTTTAACAAAAAAAATCTAGTAAATACATGAAACATTTAACGTTTAATTAATAAATTACATAAGTTTCAGTCTTCATCCTCATCTTCATTACCTCCGATGTCTGGATCAATATTTGGCACCGGCAAGTTTTTGTAAAAATCATGAAATTGTGTGTGTATGAAGGGCAAGAGTGAAAGTAAATTATTATTATTTTTACTTTTCTTATTAGTTTTGGTCTTTTATAACGAGGTAATAAACAAGTTTGTTTTTTGCACGAGTTCAGCTTTCAAAATTTAATTTAATGGTGCATATGGGATGGCTAGCTCAGTGGTATGAAGTCGGTCTGTGGATCCTGAGGTCCCTGGTTCGATTTCCACAGGCGACAAATTTTCATAATTTGAAAAAGCTATCCCTGTGGCTCCTCCACCACTAACATGTTTGGGGGCCGTGATTTGACGACTGGTAACCGCACTTCACGCGCAAAATATATCACTTACCGAGATTTGCTTCAGCAGAGTGCCACACCCAGTAATGGGTAGAAGGCGTGATGATATATTTATTTATTTTATTTGAAATGGTGCATAACTCAAAGATTCCTTGATGTAAAATTTCTTGGAATCTATTTGCTGAAATCGAAGCCATACAAATCTGTCTTGAGTTGTTGTAACTTTAGAAGCTACCAGCGGGCCTTTTAATAAAGACAAAAAATCATAAAAATCATCAGATTTCCACGACTTCAATACTGACAATTATTGTCAACTTGTCATAGTAACCGTAGAAAAATAACTATTTTCTTCTGGTAATGAATATACAGTGGCCTTGTAGTGAACCTCAAAAAGAGATCTTGGGCCGAATCAGTACTTATACGCAGTTAGATGGACCGCAGATGCAACTTCGTATATAAGCGCAGTTAGTAAACGTCCAGCTTTATGTCATTCGCGCGCATGACCTTGAAAGAGAGAGATGCTATAAAGAGGCTGGCATTTACTCAACGCCATATGAACGCAGGTTACTTTTTTCAATCATTAGTGTTGTTTGGTGATAAATACTTATAAACAATTAGTTTGCGCCCAATTGTACCAGCGGGTATGACTCAAATCATGACAAAATATCTTTGTTTCGTGCTCCAAAAGAGCAGTTGGAAATTTGGGAAAAAGCAGTAATATGAGCAGATATATATATATATATATATATATATATATATATATATATATATATATATATATATATATATATATATATATATAATATTGCTTGTGAACAAAGAAAATGTAGTCACGTAAAAGAAGCGGAATTTACAAATGTTAAAAGTCGTGGTTTTTTAATCCATCCAAATATAAACATATTTAGATTTTCCAAATATATTCAAGATAAATTAATATTATATATAGATAAACCTCGTGTACATGAAGAAACAGTGTATTCTGTAATTGAAAATTATGCATTCTCTTTCTCTTGTACAAATCGCAAGAAAGAAATAATATCTGTTTTTGTCCATGAAATTATTTTAATGCGCTTGAAGCAATATTTTAAACAAAATCAAAATAATGTCAAATCTCAGTGTAAGGAAGATCGAAAAATCTAAATTAAGAAAAAATTGAAATATTCAGTTCGATCTATTTTTATTATTATAAAATTATAAAATGTATTGTATAAAGTACAAAAATATTAATTAAGAAAAAATTTAAAAATTCGGTTCTATCTATTTTCTTTATTATTTTTTAAATAAAATGTCCTATTTACATTATATAAATTTTACCATTTTGTATTTTAAAATTTAAATATTTATGTCAATTTTACATTTGTGTAACTTGTCATAGTGTAATTAAATAGCAAAAATGTTCTATAAGAAAAATGTGTTTATATATGGTTTTACATATTTATATTTGTCAAGCTATACCTGATATATTTATAGAAAAATGTGACTTTAGTTTTAAATAATTGCAAATAACATTTTTTAAAGTAATTAGTTCTAAAAGTAAAAAAAAAACATGAATAGACTCGTAAGCACCATGTATTCGCCAGACTCTTCTTCCTATCGCACTCACTTTTTTGTCGCTCTCTTTCTACTACATTTCTGTGGATGCTTTACCCGCAAGACTCGTCTGTCCTTCAGTATAATAGTTCGTGCACGGGGCTAATGTGGAAGACACCATTTTACTTTTACAAGTTCAAAACTATTCTTGACTCGTCTGTGTCTATAAATAATAAATACCTACAAACTTATGCAATACCTACATTTAAAATTATACTTATCAACTAATTGTTTAAACACCTTCAATGTTTCGCGAAACAAAATATACCTACACATTGTTATTTTACGCCTAAACATAAAATCTCTGAAAACAATAATGTATGTATTCAGATACGCCACATTATTATTATAACCTGTATATTACATTCATCAACATTGTTTGTTGTCTGTGATGTGGCGTTCGCAAACAAGCTGGCCTCTAAATATATATGCTTGTCCCTTATTAAACAAACATAAATAAACCATCACAGATAGTTTAACGCGGGTTTACCTCTCAACCGTACACTACGTTCAATGTGTATGTAACTCTGTAATACAGCAGCGGGCGGCAGCAAATGAACTTGGCGCTGTTGCTGTTCGGGTTGTTGAAGCTGTTCTCGGCGCGACTTCTGCCCAGCAAACCGAATTAATATTTACGAGCCGGCTCGCCCGTACACCGTTTACTAATTCATTGTTTCCACTAACTATTAGTACCGTAATATGCAGTAGCCATTGCGCTTTCCCAGAAATATTTAAATTAATGTTATACTAACTTTCATATTGAGCTGCTTGTTTTCAAGTTTGAAATTTCTTTTCTAATAAATAATTAGATGGTTGAATAGATGAAATTGCAATATATTTTGCTTCCATTCTAATGGCAATATATAATCGAAATGTGTAACACAAAAAAATACTAAAATACAAAACATTTATTATAATATTTTTGTAGTATAGTTCTTAATGACAAAAAGGACAAAAAAAATGTAGTTTTTTGAACGAATGAAGGAAACTTCCCCACCACACAATTTTGTGTGAAACAAGAAAACACAGAAAGAGCGAGATGACACCATGGCCGAGTCGATCAACTGCTTTCTCCTTTCAGCACTGCTCTCCGCAGATCACCAGATTTATTGTTCAGTCAACACAGGATGTTTGACATTTAACGTTTGGATCACGTGATAAACGTCAAACAGTAAAGCCTTGTTTTCACCTCTTAACATAGTCTTAGTTTTAGTTTTTCGACATAACCTTGAGAGTTTGTCATATGTGTATACAGCTGAGCGTTTCCAGCTACTGGTTTAGGCTTAGTCTTTGTCTTTGTCGCTGCGCATAAACACAAAGTTTGCAGACTTCATACTTTCGACATAGTCTTTCGTCGCTGTTCTGTAAGAGAGAGTTAGCTGCGGTAATGCTATCTCTTGTTATGCTGCAATATAGTCAATTCTATGCCGTATTTATCATATGTCATTAGGTTGGTGTAGGAAATACGATATAGATAATAGAATAAAAATAGTAATCATTTCAATTCGGAAAAAAATAAAAATTACTGGATTAATAACAACAAAAAAACTAACATGTCAAAAAGAAATTGTTTAGTCGCTGTCATTTTAAAATTATTTATTTTCTTTAATGTTATAAGTATAATTGCAATTTAATCATATTTTAATAATATAAAAATTAATTTTGAAATTTAAATTACTATATTTGAAATATTCTGGTTTGTTCACTACAATAATGTCTCAATTTTTTTAATTTTTTTGGAATTGTATAAATTAATTCCACTAGTGCTTAATTTTAATAGTAATTAATGTTCCTCATTAATAATTTTATATAATTTTTAAAGTATTTCAAATAGTTTTATACAATGATCTTCTCATATCAGTGAACAATCCTCTACAAGAATAATGAGTTAAGATTATATTTATGTTTAGAGCTGGAAATGGCTGGAATTTTTCCGACATAAATAGAAACAAAAAACCAAAAACAAAGACTAAAACAGAGACTAAAACAGAGACTATATTAAGACGTGAAAACATAGCTTAAAGCTATACCATGTTTGCTACATAACAAATTATTAAATTCTATTTTACTCACTAGATGGAAAACGAAAAATTTGAATTGTATAAGTCTCCAATGGCGGACAAGGGGATGAGATGAAGTGTAAGAATTTTGTTTAAAGAATTTTTTTAACTCTTATTATTTTAGCGACCACAATTTCTTTTTGTTCCAAGTCGAAAAGTATCTACGGACAATAATATAAACACTTCATAAAAAATGCACTTTTAGACACAATCGAATAAAATAGTTATTTATAATGCCAATGGCACACTGGTCGAGGAGCATGAATGAGCGTCGAGAAACTCATCGATGAAACAACAGAACGCACCCGTCATCGATGAAAAATAGAGGCGCCTCTATTTACATCGAGGAGTTCCTCGATGAAACGAGTGTGTCTCATTTCACACGTATTATTGTGTCTCATTTCATTTTAGCGTGGGCTGTCATTTTGGTTTTATTTTGTGCTATTTTTTCGTGTTTGTTTATTTGATCAGTCAGGGTGCGTTCTGTTGTTTCATCGATGAGTTCCTCGACTCTCATTCATGTTCCTCGACCAGTGTGCCATTGGCATAATACAAGGACGAAAAATAAAGTTGGTTCACTATTAATAAGGTTCCTAAATAATAGTAGGATATTAAAATTTATTCTTTACATAGGAACAAATTACGTGAAAATCATTTTAAATACTGACGTTGATATTACAATAATAATACATAAATAAAGTTAATCAATTTTTAGTCGAAAATAAAAATAGATTCTAGATCTCGACTTGATGAACATCTATCAAAGGTTATGCCAGTAATTTGATAATGAAAATTAATTTGTGTTTTATTTTACCAACATTTAGGTCAAGTTTGTTATCATAACACCATTTAACTAATGAATCAATAAAAAGCCGTCGTTCAGATCAGATATGGAAATAAATAATTTCAAATTATCTCTTTTAAACAAATTTTTTTCTCGTCCTGTTATATGAGGCCCTCACTGAAATTTTACTGTAATTATATCGTACTATTTAAATATGGTTTGCTGTCATGCTACGTGTGTCATAGGTCAACTGCAACATAAAACACCAAAACAACTAGCTTTTAATTGGTAGAAAATTGCAATTAAAACTTATGAAACGTTGAAACATATCAATTGAGACCGCATTCGAGTGCACAGTTCGCAGAATCAATTACAATCAAACACAAAATGATTAATTAAAAATATAATAAGCGTACGACCAATATTTTCGTGCGAAACTTCACAGAAACAGAGCATGGCTACCAAAACATAAAATCGAATGGCGCTAATCAATGTATTTCATTGCAGCCCGCGCGGAGATAACCGAATGCGATTGCAATCAACCATTACTGTGTTTTGAATTTTACATGTATTGTCATTTATTTCGATGCAAGCCACCGTATCTGTCCCCTGGGTGAAGGGTGGGGGTGCATACGTGGCACCTACAGGATGGGACTTTTCATATTTTGAGATACTATCAGTAATTATTGCAAACGAAAATAATAATATCCATGTTTTCTCTTAAATTATTAAAGATACAGCTAGGTTAATACTGCAAAATAATAACAGAAACGGTAATGCTAGTGCTGCTCTCTAATGTTCTTTTGGGAAAAGAATTTGATAGCTTACATTTAAAATACAATGATATTCAAAGAATTTTAATTGGACTTTATTATTGATAAATTATATCTTGCGACTCAATACGCTATAACAATTTAACCCCCGTGATTAATATTGAATAGAATTTGAAACATTTATGTATTTCTTCTTATTTTATAAAAATTAGTTATACACAATTTTTAAATAAGTTAATACTCGAAACAATAGATGTCATTACCCTTTTTTTATAATTCTTCACGCACCAAATACTACATTAAGGTAGTACTAGCGTGAAAAATTTTTTTGTAGATCTGAATGAAATTTGGCGCACGTAAATATTGGATAGTCATACGCATCCTGTTAAAATATGAAACACATCCATCGTCTGTGAACAAATATATTTGCTTGTAAAGTTGAGTTCTCATACACGGGGCTTATGGCGATCATCACTCAAAATCGCACATATTTGGTTTGTGTACCTCTAAAATTTTGCAGTTTCATTTGAAAAACTAGTATGATGTTCTAGAACTATCCATGTATATTGTATCAGAAGGAGAAAGTTTTTTATCGCTTAGTAATGGATATATAACCATGCAAAGCCTTGTTTTTAACAAAAAAATAAGAATCCCAATTTATAAAAATAACACCACACGGTGGTACGGTGTTTGAAAATTCACTAGACCAACAACCTGTTAACAATTCATGATATTCAAATCATAATAGGTATAAAACACTAATTTTATTCAATTTGTATATTTTTTTGAGCGTCAGTTTCGCCACTCGACAACCGGTGGCGCCACCCTCACACTAGTACTACCTTAATAGGGACTTTTTCGGTTGCCATTTAGTGAGTAAAACAGAATTTAATAATTTGTTGTGTAGCGAACATGGCCTAGCTTTACAGTTTGACGTTTATTACGTGATCTAAACGTTAAACGTCAAACAAATGTGGGAATCTGAGGGGAGAAGTATTGAAAGGAGAAAGAAGTTGTACGACTCGGCATGGTGTCACCTCGCACTTTTTACAAATTTGTTGTTTCACAAATTGTGTGGAGGGGGCTCTGCATCGGGTCTGCTGCATGTGATGTCAAAATTATTCTTCGATAAGCAGTACTCGTATTTGTCGTTTGTACAATACAATTTGTTCAGAATTTACGTTTGGCTTAATATCTCTGAATTTATGAATAAACTTGATAGTTTAATTTAATTATTTTCACTTGTATATGTATATCATTGTAATATTATTCTGTAATTGTCCTGCTGAATAATAAAGTTATTATTATTCTCAAAACACAATCAATACTGGATTTTGAAGTTTTACAAATATAGTTCTCAGTCAATGATATTTTGTTTTGTTAATATATTATTTGCTATTGAAGGGTGAAGTAAACAAATAATTTTCATTGTCTTCATGCGTTCGGTCCTATATTTTAATATTCGTTATAAAATTTGATAATTATTTAAGACCCCGATAGATTGGTTTTCATGAATATCTTAATTATAAGAAATAGTTTATTGACACAATTGTCTGATGGTAGATATTAGAAATAATTTGTGAAAAAGCTATAAATAGTCACCGAGATTTGAACCCAGAATCTTTCACTCGCATGCTGACTTCTCTAACCAATTAAGCTACAAACACTCGGCGAATACTCATGCTTTTCTTTTCGCCGAGTGTTTGTAGCTCAATTGGTTAGAGCAGTCACCATGCGAGTGAAAGGTTCTGCGTTCAAATCACGGCGAACGCTCATAGCTTTTTCAAAAATTATGATTAATATCTTAATAAGACAAAGGGAGTAATTTTACAGATAATCACACTTTACGCGCAAATATATGCCACTCCCTTCAATCTGCTGTAGCAGTGTACCACAGTCAGTAAAGGGTAAACTGAAATAAAGATACTCGTATATCTATTTATACTCGTAATGTATATTTATGGGGTGGCCAGCTCAGTGGTATGAAGTCGGCCTATGGATCCTGAGAACCCTGGTTCGATTCCCACAGGCGACAAACAATTTTCATAATTTCAAAAGCAACCCCTGTGGCTCCTCCACCACTAACATGTTTGGAGGCCGTGATTTGACGACTGGTAACCGCACTCCATGCGCAAAAATATATCACTTACCGAGATCTGCTTCGGCAGAGTGCCACATCCAGTAATGGGTAGAAGGCGTGATGATATATTTATTTATTTATAAATGTATATTTAAACAGTAATTAAATTAGAAAATATTTCATGTTAAACAACTTTTTGTTTGACTTTATAGTTATTCATAAAAATGTGAGTCATAAATATTAATTTTAAAGACAGATACAAATAATATTTCATATTTTATTATTTATCTAAAAAAAGAAACAAATTTCACATAAATATGTTCATAAAAAACCTGACAGAAATATTAACGAAACCTTTCACAGTCAAATAGTAAACGAAAAATAAGCTAAATTTATTTGTTATTGTCGCGCCTTGATTACTTTTTTTGTTTTGTTTTTTGTCGTGATGATTCCGGTCCTGTACAGTGGCGCCGACTGGTGATGCGTTAGGGTAATTAACGCATGGTTCACCCCTTTCCCTTTTAGTATCCTACTGATATTATCTGAGCCATTCCGTATAATTTTATAGCTTTCCATCGACGGGTATTTGAAATGGAATGGCCGGCGTTCAGCCACATTTTTTTTGTTAATTTTGCTCTTTGATTACCATTTCACCATTTGATGTCGATTGTATGATTTTTTGGAAAAAATATTAGGTATACTTTCACTAACTACCACATACGGACTTATCGTTATTTGGATAATGTTCATGCTTTCGGAAAACAAACGAGTTTAGTTAAATTTTTTCTTGTTTATTTAGTTTTTGTGCTTGTTTATGGCGGTTCTCGTGGAATTTTAATAATACTACAAACGTATAAAAACTTTGGTATGTAAAATATTTACGCTGATTTTGGTCGCAATCATTTTATGAAAATTCAGTTAGATAAATAGAAATGATGTTTTTGCTGTTAAAGCAGTCAAAATAAATATTATTCATGTTTGGATCGTTTAATTTCGTAAACAGTGTTCTGCTTCCAACCAAACAATATACTATACTTATTTTAGTTTGCTATAAATTTAATAATAAAGTTCAACTCAAATACACGTCAGAAATGTTTATTTTATGTTATGTTATAATCTGGCGTCTAGCTCTTTGACTTTGAACAAATGTCAAATAGAAAACAGATTTATTTAGAATACATTTATTTAAGGAAATTACTATTTCAGTCAACTGCCAGACGACGGAATAAGCTAGTTTATTATTCAATAAGCAAGGACGGTAGTTCACAATAAAATCCTAAGCCTACAAAATATATGTTTGACTGGATTCAACTTTTAACATTTATCTCGATTTGAACTGTAACAACGCACAAATGAGAAACTGAAGCCTTAAGCTGTTAAGAAGTATATATCGTATCAAACAACTTGCATGAACGTTTAGGGAAATTTTAAATTCTCTATATATTTTTAAATATGCATATATTTAACTATATTTTGTTTTTATTTTTTTATTTTTAATGTGGACTTGAAAGCATTAATATAAATAATTAAATTTTAAAATATTGTTATTTATTATTATTATTTTTGCTTTTTGGTATTGGCAATGCGGAACATAAATATTGTTTTCAGACGACCACTTATGAAAGTAACCATAACAACATCATAAACTACTACGGAAAGTTGAACATAGCATATACTGATACGTTAGCATAACGTACACTTCTAACATATCAGGTGAAGTTCCACTGATTGACAACAGATGGCGTTACGATAAAATAAAATAAATGAAAATAATTCGTATTATTATTTAAATCGAAGTTTTGGCAGATTTTTCAACACATTTGCATAGATAAATCATATTTTTTTAAACTTATTTAGTAATATTTTAGCATTATTTATTAATATTTTGACATTATGGTTAGTACAGTTGTACAATACTTAACCTCAAACGTCATACGTCAAACGTCAACTTTCATCTACAAAAACGCATCAGATGTCAAAATGTAACAACATTGCTCTTATAAACTTTTTTTAGAAATATTTTGTGGTCGTCTGAAAAATAGTGTACATAACTCGCTCGAAAGTGTGATAACTGTGCTCGTGTACTTAAATCACTCGGCGCTGCGCGCCTCGTTTTTCAATTTCTACAGTCGCACGTTATTTTACACTTTCGACGCTTGTTATGTAATATACTATTAATATTATACGTTCAAATTATATTTTTAACTTGTACACTGTCATTCTAGTTGTTATTTTTATTATATTGTTCAATGAAAAAAAGCTCTATCATGGCAAAGCTTATACTGAATTTATTATACAGTATTGCATCAACAAGATGATATTTTGAAAAGTAATTCTATTCGATTTTTACAGCGTGTTGCAAATGATCCTGAGGATTTATTAACACATGACGTCATTGTTTTTAGAGATATTATGAGGTAAATTATTGGGTTCAATGGATATTTTAGCTACTTGTTAACTATTCTTTGGGCCACGTAGGTAATTCAGTAGAAAGATGAACATATCTCCATATTTTAATAATTTTAATCGAAACATTGTTTAAATTAATAAAATAATAGACATTTGTTCATAATTTCATATTGTGATAGTTAATTGATCTCGTATACGCATATGTCAGTCGCAAAAGATTTCTTCTCCTCATTCTTCTGAGTGTTGGAAATAAATATAAATGAAATATAGAAAACTATAAATTAAATATAAATAAAATAAATAAATATATCATCACGCCTTCTACCCGTTACTGGGTGTGGCACTCTGCCGAAGCAGATCTCGGTAAGTGATATATGATGTTAGTGGTGGAGGAGCCACAGTGGTAGTTTTTGAAATTATGAAAATTGTTTGTCGCCTGTGGGAATCGAACCAGGGTTCTCAGGATCTACAGGCCGACTTTATACCACTGAGCTAGCCACCCCATTATATATATATATATATATATATATATATATATATATATATATATATAAATGACAAAAATACTAGCTTTCATAATTTTAGTGATGTTTTCTTTTTTCTCAGTCAAAATTATTTAATTTGTTTCGCGACTGGCAGTTATACGAGTATTTTGTCTTGATGTTGCCGTGTTCTACGAGATTTTCAATTTCTTTAATATCTTTTTTTTTTTGTTTAAACGTTCTAACGATATTTCTATTTTTCACAGTCAAAATTAATAAATTTGTTTCAAGATTTGCAGTCTTGACCGTATATGTAACCGCCTTTAGTTAGTATGTTTTATATTGATAGGTTGCCGTGATGCATGGCAATTTCCAAATTTCTTTATTGTGTTTTTGTCGTTCTCTGTAGTTGTCATGATTTGTTATTATGTGTTCTACTGTTATTTGGTTGTTGTATATAGTACAAATGTCTAGATAATCTTTTATATTCTCAGTCATGGTAATAAGTTACTAACTTTAATTTTTTTTTTTAGATATACTTTAATATTTTTGTTATTTTACTCGCTGACACAAATTCAACAAATTTTTAAATTATATTTTATTTTTTGATAAAAATTCATGTAAATATATAATGACTCAGTGGTATTAAGTCGGCCTGTGGATTCATAGAACCTTGGTTCGATCCCCACAGCCGACAAAATATTTTCACCAATTTAAAATTACCCCTGTGGTTTCCCCACCACTAACATCTTTAGGGGGCGTAATTTGACGGCTGGTAACCGCATTTCACCCGCATAAATATATCACTTACCGAGATCTGCTTTGGTGAGTGCCTCACCCAGTAATAGGTAAAAGGCGTGATGATATATTTATTTCTATTTTATTTATATATAATTTGTAGCTAATTTATTTTATAATACTTGTCCTATAAAATGAGGAATAGTAATATACGTATCCACGTAAATATTTAAAAAAATTGTTTAGCTGCATGTAGCATTCAGCATATCGTACGAAGTTGGCAGCAACAGCCTAAATATTTGATTCCCCGTCGTATTCCAAACCACAATTTCCTTATAAATCTTTCATGTGAGCAAATTCGTCTCTGTGTTTACCCCGCGCACGGAAACCTAACACGACAGGGATAGAACAGACGGGTAGTTTCGATTTTATACAAATAACGTCAATATACCTCGTAAATATTCACTTGTCTAGTTTTGTACACTCGTCCAAAGCAGTAATCCTATAAAACTTCCAAGTAAATGTTGAAGAATTATTTGACTGATTGTATCTCCCAGACATCGTGGTCAAAAGTGGAGCACTTCGGACATTTGCGTGCGATAAATTCATAGCTAATTAAATTCAAGTATTAGGATAAACTAGCGCCAGATTTGGGCCTGACGTGAATAATGGGAACTATCCTAGGAACAATGCAACACTCAGCAGAATAGCTCCGTCCGCACTTTACTTTTCTCATCACCCCTTTCTTCCCTATCTCTGTCTCTAACTCTGGGGATGGCTGACTCTGTCGTGTTGTTCTTAAGCGGTGTGACCACGACATTTCCTTCGAATTGTCTGTCATTGTGAGTTTCAAGGGGAAACTTAGTTGGATGACCATTTAACTAATACCAGCACGCATTTTACCAATTAAAAGGGGTGTAGAATTTCATGCATTAACTAAATTTTACTCTTGATGAATGTAGCACATTTGAAATGAATACTCGTACAGTAATGAAATTGTGAAATATAAAATAAATAAATATATCATCACGCCTTTTACCCATTACTGAGTGTGGCACTCTGCCGAAGCAGATCTCGGTAAGGGATATATTTATGTGCGTGAAGTGCGGTTACCAGCCATCAAGTCATGGTCCCCAAAGATGTTAGTGGTGTAATAGACAGGATGTACAAGAAATATTCGTTTGCAAAATTGTTGATTAGATTGCGTCTTTAAGACACATGTCATGTTATTCACCTTTTGGAACACGCGCGATCGTCTGAGGCATTTGCCACATTCAGCGAAATTATTGCGATCTAGCATTTATTTAGTATAAATGCCGTAGTTTAAGATAGTTCGTAGATGATAGTATAGATAGTATACAATGTAGCACATAGTTCGTAGATAGTAGATAGTACGTAAGTAGATAGTAGTTATGATTCGTAAGTAGAAGAATATTCGAGGGTGTCTATCCCGAGAATATGATGTTATTAATTTGTTATTTGTTGTTTAATTAATTCATTATCTTTATTTTATGTTGATTCTTATTATGTTGTTTTAATAAAATATTTACCACTCACACCTGCAGTATTCATTACTTATTATCCAACTTCTGCACGTCGACAATCAGTGGTCAAGATAAATTCTCATTTTGACCACCATGATTTGTTACAGTGGTGGGTGAGCCACGGGGGTAATTTTAAATTGGTGAAAATGTTTGTCGGCTGTGGAGATCGAACCAGGGTTCTTAAGATCCACAGGCCGACTTCGTACCACTGAGCCATTACCCCATATAAAATTGTGAAATGTTATGCAAAAATTGAGAAATATCTAAAAAGGCTTAAATTAGTTTCTTACTGTCTTAAATTAATTAATAAACAACTTGGCGCTTCAGTATGACTAATTTTTACATAATTTTGTTATTAATCTGAGGGTAAATGAAGGCTTTAATATATTGTTTGTGCATTTTATTGGTTTTGAAAATATTGTTTATTGATTTTGACTATAGATACATACATAACATCACGCTATATCTCATTAAATTGGGTAGTACGAACTCCTGAAATATTCACTGAACATCAAAGAATCTTCATCACGGTTTATAATTCTATACAGAATTATGGACATAATTATAGACAGAATTTAATAGACCGTTGCATTCAGAAATTATTATCAAGGTTACTTTTCCGTCTAGAAAATTAGAACATGTTTTGTTTTTCTGGGCAGAATTTGGTACAGAAAATGCGCAGATAGTATGCGCCATGAATCTGTCTAGTGAACTTATGATTTGAATTTAATCTAAAAAAAATTGTATAATTTACTTAAATATATTTCTTTATATAATTTTTATAAATACACTATTATAAATTTTGCTACAAGAGTGTCACAACTCAAAATTTGATATTTTTCAGTTATTGATATAGAATATAGAAGAAATCGTTTCGAGTTGCACTTTTATTTGGTAATATTTTATATTATCATTTATGCAGGAAAATGAGTAATAAAATAACTTTTCCTACAACTGTGCGATTTCTTTGTTATTACGTAACTATTATTGCCTTGGTTACGTATGGAAAGTAGACAAATGCAGACCAAGTGCGTTTCTGTAAGCAAAGAAACACTAGTGCGGAAAGTAATTCATTACGCAACTGTAGAAAAGTTGTTTTGAGATCGATTTAAATTTCGCGCATATTTTGGATACAGACGCTTATGGAAGAAGAAGATACGGTGAGCCAGCGCTAGTAAATATGCAGTAGTATATTTTGACGTTTATAAACATAACCTTAAATTGCAGTATATCTAATCTGTACACAATTAATAAAAAGAACCGAACAAAGTACAATGTATCGATAAATGGTTTTATTTTAAGAGTAAGTGAAATACATAATTTTTATTGTTTGTGTATATTATTAACACACAGTTGTTACAGTTGCTTATATTGACATAATGTGAAGTGGAAACTTTTGTACTGTCTAAAGAAACATTGATTTCTTCCGTACCTGTTCATATTATTGACAGTAATATTATTGAGAACAATTTTGGAGGCTTTAGAAGTACCAGCAGCAGGTTGATTGTCATTGTCGAAAATAGATCCAAAATAGCATGATCCGGAGCTTCAATTATCTTTGGAGGTGTTTATGATAAAGAAGAATCATTCACTGTACTATTCCAATCTAGACGATTTTGAAGAAATTATCTTGAAATTAGTGAAATGTTTTTAAATAACGTAGAACAATGTGCAAGCAATCAACAAACAAACTATAGCAACTCCGTAAAACATCGTTCTCGTGTAATATCATTAAAATTTTATAAATTTTGATAACATTTTAGTGATTTATTAAATCACACAGTTGTAGGAAAAATATTATTTATAACACGTGCCGAAAAAGGTTACGTGCTCGTGCAGAATTTAACGCGACAGTTTCACATTGTTACGGATACGAGAAGTTTGTTTATTTAACACGTGAAAAAATGATTATGTTGCCATGACAATCACCCAAACTGTGAAAAAAATTTGTTTTTTTCAGGGTTTTGAAAATCGATTTTAATGATTATTATTTGACACGTACAAAAAATGTTTTTTTTATTTCATGGGTGAAATTCGTGTTTTTGGCACAACCGAATACTTTTTTGTCTCGACCTAGTTTCGTGCAATTAATACAAAAATAACTATTAGGCCAAATCAAAATGGACACTGCTGATTTGTTAATACCGTATACTGCTATTTATGTACATAATAAAAACAATTGTGTTTGAATAAGACCTCCACATTAATCATCATCTCGTATAATTTAATAATTATGTTAATTGTACGTGAAACTTTATTCTTAAAGACCGTTTTTAATCATTTATTTCTTCTATATAAATAATCCAAAGTACAAAATTTTTAGTTCAGACATTTTGGTCACAAATGAGGAGTACCGGTATATGTTTCTCCATTGCTGGTTTTCGCAGCAGAGCCGTCATTAACATAAACAAGTAGTGTGTATTAAAGAGCTAGATTTACCGTAGCGCTAACAATACACATAATTATTATTTCATGATAGATTTGTTATTTGACATTTCATCTAAAATAGCAAAATATGGCTAGACAGGTAATAATGCAAAGCATACCCTGAGGACAAATACATACATTAGGAATACGTATCAATATGATAATTATGCATAATTACAAATTTATCATAATTACCGTAGTATATGCAAATACATCATCCGTTATAATCATCATCTTTCATGATGATAAATATCTGTCAGAACCAAAGTATCTACTTTAAAATAAATATAAATAAGCCTGTCAAAATTAAAGAGTAAATTTTCTAGTTTATACAGGATGTTTCCTGTACAAGGTCCTCTTGGACTTTCGAGAAATGTAAGTGTTATTACTTCGGTAAAATTAGTCCCAAATTGCCACTTTAGTACACTTATTTAACAAAATTTTTATTGACTTGACTGGCCTTATATGTCTTTTCAAATAAGTATTTTCAAAACAATTTCATTGAGAAAAATTGTTCAAATAAAAATATATAGACATCAAACCAAAGACGTAGAAAAATATTATTTCTTAGACTTATTATTGAGATATAAATAAATAAATATAAAATAAATATATCAGCACGCCTTCTTCTACCCATTACTGAGTGTAGCACTCTTCCAAAACAGATCTCGGTAAGTGATATATTTTTGCGCGTGAAGTGCGGTTACCAGCCGTCAGATCACGGTCCACAAAGATGTTAGTGGAGGGAAAGCCACAGGCATAGTATTAATGTGGTGAAAATGTTTGTTGGCCGTGGAAATCGAACCAGGGTTCTCAGGATCCACAGGCCGACACGATACCACTGTACCACCTACTCCATAATATTGAGATATAATACAAAAACTTATATTTTGTTCTATTCTGTACAATAAGTACTAGCGTGAAAAATTTGCAGATCAGAATGAAATTTGGCGCACGTAAACATTGGATAATCATACGCATCCTGTTAAAATATGAAACTCATTGATCGTCTGTGAACAAATATATTCGCTTGTAAAGTTGACTTCTTATACACGGGGCTTATGGCGATCATCACTAAGAATCGCACATATTTGGTTTGTGTACCTCTAAAAATTTTGCAGTTTCATTTGAAAAACTAGTATGATGTTCTAGAACTATCCATGTATATTGTATCGAAGGAGAAAGTTTTTTATCGTTTAGTAATGGATATATAGCCATGCAAAGCCCTGTTTTTAACGAAAAATTTAGAATCCCAATTTATAATGGCAACATCACATGGTGGTATGGTATTTGAAAATTCACTAAACCAACAACCTGTTAACAATTCATGATATTTAAATCATAATAGGTATAAAACACTTATTTTATTCAATTTTTATATTTTTTTGAGCGTCAGTTTCGCCACTCGACAACCGATGGCGCCACCCTCACACTAGTACTACCTTAATTCTAATTATATTACAAACGTTTTATTTAATACCGGTACAATTATAATATTTTTTGCTTATTTTGACGGATACTACTATTAGAGAGCATATACTAGAGCATAATGACATCTTCTTCTCATTACTGGGCGTGCACTCTGCCGTAACAGATCTGGATAAGTGATATATTTTGCGCGTGAAGTGCGGTTATCAACCGTCAAATCACAGCCTCCAAGAATATTGGTGCTGAAGCCACAGAAGTAATTTTAATATGGTGAAAATTGTTTGCCCGTTGTCGGAATCGAACCCGAGTTCTCAAATCGGCAGGCCGACTCGATAGTAAATAATAATAATACGAGTAATAATAATAATAATACATAATAAATAGAAAGAAAAAATATCTTTCCATGCCTCTGATTAAATATTGAAAATATCTATCTTCTTTTATTTGACTATTATCAACGGCTGTAGATAATCTCAATAATTTATAATAAACTTTTTTGGAAACACTTGGTATATCTATATTAATATTCCATTTTTATTAAAGCAGCTTTTCTATAAAACTAAGCATTATAAGTTTGCACACGCACACGTATGGCATAGACGGTGACGTCGGTGGTGGAGGCGTCAAATTATCACGGCCGACGGCGGCGTTCAGTCGCGTCCCCAGCCCCTAGAGATGGCGCCGCGCCAGATAGCGGTAATGCCGCAGGATTATGCTGTATTATGACACGGGACTCGATTATGTATGTGATGGAATGATAGCGTCGCTGTCAAATTTTGCGTAAAGGGTTGCTCAATAGCTATATGGAAAATTATTATCCATTAATAAAGAATTAAGTATTTATTCAGTCGTTAAACGCTTATAATTAACATTTATTTTTCTTTAAAAAATTTAAATATTATTTGGTAGTTATTGATATTGTACCAAATTACAACATAATCGGTTTTCTATACCTACTTAATAAATTTATAATATTTCTAATTATAGATACAAACAAATAATTAAATTGAAACGATTTATTTCAAACACGAATATCCAATTATGTTTTTATTATTTAAAGTATTTTTAAACATTTATTTCAATAAAAAAGCACGACAAAAAATTGTTACTCGACAAACAACAAAAAATGAGTAGGTGTAGAAAAAGAGCTTATTCTTTTAATATTTTACTATACTTGCCTCAGTGCCTCAAATCGGCCTGTGGATCCTGAGAACCCTGGTTCGATTCCCACAGGCGACAAACAATTTTCACCATTTTAAATAAAACTACCCCTGTGGCTCCTCCACGACTAACATCTTTGGGGACCGTGATTTGACGCCTGATAACCGCACTTTACGCGCAAAATATATCACTTACCGAGATCTGCTTCGGCAGAGTGACACACTCAGTAATGGATAGAAGGCGTGATGATATATTTACTTATTTATTTTTTGTCTAATACTTATCAAATATTCTTTAAAATTATTCAAAATATTAAATGACGCTTTCTACACATTACTGGGTGTGGCACTCGACTGTAGCAGATCTCGGTAAGTGATATATTTAGGTGCGTGAAGTGCAGTTACCGGCAGTTAAATGACGAACCTCAAATATGTTAGTGGAGGAAGAACTTATTGTGGTGAAAATTGTTTGTCGGCTATGGAAATCGAACCCGGGTTTCCCAAATCCGACTTAAAACCACTAAGCTAATTACTAGATAAATAACGTGATAATATATTTATTTATTTTTTGTATTAAAAAATACAATTTTGTCTTATTGTGCCAAAATTTTATTTCAAGTACACTACTGCTATATGAGCAACGTACGTTATTGTTCTTCTATACTATACGATTGAAAAATGACCAACTTCTCATTAGGGTCGTTGATTTCCACCGAAGTTTGAATTTCTGAACGTTCGAACATTCGAATAATTTGAACTTCGTCAGAAAAAATTCGAAGCTTCGAATTTTCTAATTTTTTGACACTGAATTAACACTATCTGTCATCTCCAAACATACTCACGCATAATTCGCGAAAAGTCGGACACGAATTAAATAATAAAGTCGGCGAAGTCTCCTGCAAAAACTCTGCAAGGTTAGGTGTCTTAATTAAGACATCTACTCTCTTACCGCCCATCTAAATACTATGGACTTTTAGTAAAACGTTTTAAAATGACAATAAAAAGGATACAAAAACCTCTTAATTGAAACGTTTTTGACTGTGTAGCGAAATTTGAAGTCTAAATTGAATTAATTTGGCAAATAATAATAATTACTTAATTAGTACAAAACTCTGCACATGAGTTTATTCTGAAAATAATTCATATCAACATGCCGTTTTCACGTAAGGATCCAGATTTACAATTCGAATAATTAGAAAATTCGTAAATTCGGAATATTCCAAAATTCAATGAATCCGAACAATCGAATATAAGTAATTGTAAATGCTACACTAAGGGCCCATTTTTCAATCACCGATTAATGTTAATCATGTTTAAATAATAATGGAAACTATGGTTATCATTATTATTTAATCATGGTTAACATTAATCGAGAGTAAACCGGTGATTGAATTCTGGTTCTAAATAATGAATATAATATATGAAATATGAATTTACATACATACATACATACATATCTTCACGCCACATCCCAACAAATGGGGTAGCACGAACCCTAAAATCACTCATAAAACATTCACTCATCACACCCATCAAACAACCAATCATCGTCAAACACTCTCATCCAAACACACCACCCTCACTTCAACCACCCTCAAAGATCACTCCATATAAACTCATTCATTTATACACTCGAAACTACTATCACACAACAAACCTTCAATCACATCACTCCCCCTCACCTACCACTCACTTTCCTTCTTCAACGCACACAACGCATGCATAAAAAATCTCAAATTACTCACGTTCACTCCCAACAACGAAAAAATAACGAAACTAACAACGAATCTACAAGATTAGAAAAGATGAAAACGATAGTCTGCACTTATATATGAAAGAAAAGACCACACAATGCAGTAACTGAAAATGAAACAAAAAGATAAGAAAGGGAGGGAGCGTCGCCCTGCGCTTGTTTTTGAAAGTGAATTTCACACAATTGCAGTTAAACACTACGTAATAACTGAAAATGAATTAAAAGATAAGAAAGAAAGGGAGTATCGCTCTACGCTTGTTTTTGGAAGTGAATTCCACACAATTGCAGTTAAACACTCAATGTAAGATCAGAAAAGAATAAAAAAGATAAGAAACGAAGGGAGTGTCGTCCCTGCGTTTGTTTTTGAAAGTGAATTTCACACAATTACAGGTAAACACTCTAATGAAATTACTAAACAACGAAACTAAAATTTAAAACCCTGCGCATTTCTGAAATCATCAGATTCATTCCGCAATTAATCTTCGCCAAACGTTCCTATCCTGACACACCACTTTTGCTTCATCCACATTCATAATTCCTTTCATACAAGCACGTTTGTTCCTCGTACTGAATATGAATTTAATTATACAATAACAAAATTTGCTTTACTCGCACTTTAAGCAATTAAATTCCTTAGCCAATAAACTCATGTTTTACATATTAAAGCCGTCAAATTAGATATTTCTTTATTTAGAATAGGAATAATTGCATTCTACAAACATATTTATTATCCAGTATTAGCAATAAATTCAGCCAGAAATCGAAACCCAAAAACTATACAAGCGGAAATAGTAATTCCAAAACATAACCGTATATCAGTGGCTTTAGGTCCCCAAGTAATTAATTCCGTAGATTCCGTTCCGTTATTTTTGCCATCATCAAAACGGCGGCACGTCGTATAAATTTGGCGGCGCAGTTGCCGTTACCATTGCCGCGGAACCGATGGTCCAGCATCGAGAAAGTGACCAGCTCATTGTTTATGGACGTGCGTAATATAAATAGCCCGTTGTTTTAACCGAGAGTTGCAATGTCGCGCGGTTGTTGTGTCCCCCTGTAATACGATACTATTTTGTTTTATAGTTATAGCTTGACCACTGGCCAACGTGATGTGGGTCGACCATTCTAATAAACCCTTGCGGAGAAGGGAATAATAATAATTTTAATGGAGCATCCTGAACATATTACTTTATTGCTGTGGGGTTGTTTCCATTAAATAATTTTAATATATAAATATTTAGTTGTTATTATTATTATTAATATTCCCACTACCGACAAAACATTTTCACCAAATTAAAATTACCCCTGTGGCTCCCCCACCACTAACGTCTTTGGGGGTCGTGATTTGACGACTGGTAACCGCACTTCACGAGCAAAAATATATCACCTTACCGAGATCTGCTTCGGCAGAGTGCCACACCCAATAATGGGTAGAAGGCGTGATGATATATTTATTTTAATATTATAAGCTACATCCTACAAATGAGTAAATTCCTGTTAGTCCTTCATTAGTATTTTTCTGTACATCTACAATTTTTATAGCAGACATTATTGTGACGACACAAATAGGATTAGAATATTTGTATACTACAGAGTGATCAGAAGTAAGTTTTTCAGTTGGCAATAAAAAAAAACTACTTAAAATTGGTAAGACTGATACTTAAATTTATTTCCTGTTGTTGACAGTGACATTTGAAAATTTAAATGAATAAAAATCGTTGTTTCCCTTACCCTCATCGTTTTATTTCTTAACATTACTCACTGAACAATAATCTTAATTGTATCACTCAATCTATTTGTATTTATTATAAAAACGACTTGTAAAATAGTATTTCCACCTTTACCTAACGTTGTATCAACTGTTCAATAAAAAGATCTTCAAAATTGTATTACCAACTGAAACAGTTCTAATCACGCCACCAAATAGTTTTCAAATTAAATCATTCTTTTTATCAACAAATGTTTGACAAGAAAGTTAATTATTCTGTATAATATAATTTCGGTTTGCTGTTATTTATTTAAATTAAGTTTAAAAGTTAAGGTAAATCATTCCTTACACAACAATATCTTATTGTGTAATTAGGGTTCCTTGTTGTGCTAATAGATCAGGGGTGTCAAACAAACAGCCCTCAAAACAATTTCCTACGATCTGACTCGCTTCGAGGAAAAATATAAGAAAGTTAACAACCTAATAAAAATCAAATATAGTAAATATATTAAATATTTTTTGATTTGTCAATCATCATTATTAGGCAAATTCATAAAAAGGACTTGGAGTTATATTTAGTGCTTCATACGTCATAATAGATTGTATGTTTGTTGCCATAACACTTGATATCATAATTATCAGTTATTTTTGTGTATTAAAAACAGAGAGTCGAATCGAACATGAACCTGAACTGGTTCGGATCGGCATATTTTGCCGAACCAGAACTCAACCGAAATCGAAAATTTTGTCATGATATCGAACTGAAACTGATACCTAACCGAAAACAAAAAGAGTGGTTACCGTTTAAAATAACGGTTTATTTATATATTTATTTATTAAAATAAAAATTACTGTACTCGCGTAGTAATGTTTTTGCGTTCTATTGAAGCAGATATTTCTTGATATAGGTATAGTTTTATTTCCATGATACATATTTTCTTTATTACATTGTAATTTACCGTGATAAATAAATCTTTACACCACAAGGTAGAAACACGTAAGGATTAAGTAAGTAAATAAATTATACGTTCTTCTAATTGTTTCTGATAGTATTCAATCATAACTTCCCGATTTTCAGCATATTACTTCGTTTGTCAAATTGAAAACAAATGCAGCAAACGAGCTCATGGAAATCAGGTCGCTTTAATTGGATTAAAATTTAATTACTGTCTTTCTATTCAATAAAATTTAATTTAAAAAAATAATTTTTGTTATTAATTTTGCACTTGCATTTATATTTAATCCTTTACTTCCATTCGATTCTAATTAGTACAAATTTTTTTAGTCGAAAATTTTAAAACTGCTACTTAATAGAGTTGTTGATTTTACGAATATTCGAGACTTCGATTGTTCGGATTTATTGAACCTTCGAATTTAGATTCGAACTTTGGAATTTTCGAGTTTTCGAATTTTGGAATATTCCGAATTTACGAATTTTCGAATTATTCGAATTATGAATCTGGATCCTAACGTGAACACGGCATGTTGATATGAATTCTTTTCAGAATAAACTCATGTGTAGAGTTTTGTATTAATTCGTAAGTAATTATTATTAATTATTATTATTTGCCAAATTAATTCAATTTAGACTTAAAATTTCGTTACAGTGTCAAAAACGTTTTAATTAAGACGTTTTTGTATCCTTTTTATTGTCATTTTAAAACGTTTTACTAAAAGTTCATAGCATTTAGATGGGCGGTAAGAGAATAGATGGTTTAATGGGGTGGCTAGCTCAGTGGTATGAAATCGGCCTGTGGATCCTGAGAACCTTGGTTCGATTCCCTCAGGTGACAAGCAATTTTTATAATTTCAAAAACTACCCCTGTGGCTCCTCCACCACTAACATCTTTAGGGGCCGTGATTTGACGACTGGTAACCGCACTTTACAAAATATATCACTTACCGAGATCTGCTTTGGCAGAGTGCCACACCCAGTAATGGGTAGAAGGCGTGATGATATATTTATATATTTATTTATTTAATTAAGACGCCTAACCTTGCAGAGTTTTTGTAGGATACTTCGTCGAGTTTATTATTTAATTTGTGGTCGAATTTTCGCGAATTATGCGCGAGTGTGTTTGGAGATGACAGATGACATTAATTCAGTGCAAAAAAATTCGAAAATTCGTAAATTCGAAGCTTAAAAAAATTCGAAAGTTCGAAGCTTCGAAGTTTTTCTGACGAAGTTCAAAACATTCGAATGTTCGAACGTTCAGAAATTCAAACTTCGGTGAAAATCAATGACCCTACTACTTAAATACGTTAGTAAAATGCATGAAAATAACATAAAAATGCCAGAGCAAATAATTATAGTAATAGAGTATAGAGTACCAAAATTGTGATAATCTGTAAATTAATCATGAAAAATAAAAGTTTTCATCTCTATATCGATCATTAATTATGCAGTTACAGAATATAGCAAGCTGCTTTGGTCCTCCCATCGTTTTTTACTATATTTCTGGATATTCTATACGATATTTTTTCAGGTATCTGATAGACAAATTATCTATCTCTTTATCTTAAGATTCATATACAAGCCGTTATTATTATTGTGTAAAAAAACAATTTATTTGGAAACCACTCTATTAAATAATTTCATGTATAATGTTGACCAATTTAGTAATATAAGTAACACAGTTATTAATATTGCTTTTATTTATATCTACTCCTACCATCTTAATAAGCATTTCTGCATCAGTATATAATAGCATCAACTTAAAACTATGAGCACACTAGTGCACAACTTTATCGATATGGATCAGCAATAACGCAACTATACCTCGTTCAGCTGGCTGCAGATTACATTAGGAAACACACACAAACAGAGAATAAATACGCACACAAACACATTTCGCTGGCGGGCTCGTTGGTCAGCCCAGCTGCAAGTGGAGTAATCTAGCGGTCCAAATTCGCACTGGGCCTCTTAAATATCTCGTTTTAATCACGGAGTGTACTTAAAGTTTAATATCACCACTGCGTGCGCAGATAATAACAATAAAATGTTAAGCACTCGCCCTCCGCGATGTTCCGGTTTCGGTTTGGCCGGAGGGGTTTTTATTTATATGCTGGACATAAATTCGATGTATCTAGTGTTATTTCTGCCTGCGGTCTGTGTATATACTGCAGTGTAGTTTGGAATTGCTGGCTTTAAATTTCGTTTAAAATTAAAAGTTTTAAGTTTATGACCGAAGGGAATGCTGTAAAAATGTCGTAGAGAAAATTAATTCGGTTTTCTGTTGTACACTTATGGAATTACTTTTATTAAACACATTGTATTTGTTTACTTAGTATTTAAGTTAACGCTAATAAATATATATATATATATATATATATATATATATATATATATATATATATATATATATATATATATATATTATTATTATTATTATTATTATTATTATTATTATTATTGATACATTACCCAACAGGCAAAGCGCCCAATTCTAGGGTAAGGAAAAAAACACAAAAATTAGCGGGAAGTAATAAATTTCTTTATATCATTTATGTTGTTATGAAAAATATCAATTTCACGCTCAAAGTCATTGTGAGAATTAATCATTTGATGAATTGGTGACTTAGATAACATATTAGTTCTAGCCGTATGCAAGTAGAAGATGTTCTTGAACCTGGATGACATTCTAGTAACTTGAAACAAGATTCTGCTCATGATAAATATGCAATCAACGGCGTTGTGAATGATTTTATATAAAATAGTTACAGCAACAATATTACGCCTCTGCTTGAGTGAATGTAATTGAAATGTATCCAGTAGTGTGGATTGGAGTATTCCTCTAGGAGGGTAACAACCATCCAAGATGAAAGTTGCAAACTTCAAAAATTTCCTCTGAACATATTCCAGTGATTCAATTTGATAACAATACAACGGATTCCATATCAAAGAGCAGTACTCCAGATGAGGACGAACTAATGACACAAATAATAGACGCAAGGTACTTGCATCAACAAACATCTCAGAATTGCGAATCAGAAAACCTAGGCATCTAAGGGCAGTTGCTACTTTTATTTCAATGTGTTTGGTAAAAGATAATTTTGCATCAAAAATGACTCCCAAGTCCACTGTCGTATCGGGCCTGCTTAAAACAGAATTATTTATTGAGTAGTCAAAACAAATCGGATTTAGTTTTTTTGAAAAAGACATACAGTGGCATTTGGAGATATTCAGATGAAGTTTATTACTGCAGCACCACCTGAAAATAAAATCAAGATTTTTTTGCATCTTCAGACAATCATTGAAGGAAGAGATGACACACAACAGTTTTAGATCATCTGCATATAGTAAGTGCTCAATGTCAATATTAACTGTAATGTCATTTATGAAGATGTTAAATAGTAAAGGCCCTAAAATTGAACCTTGGGGAACACCAGATTTTTGCAGAAAATAATCAGACTGAAAACCCTGTATATTCACGAATTGAAACCTATTATGGAGATATGACGAGATGAGCTGTAAGAGGGAGTCAGAGAAACCAAAGAGATTAAGTTTCTGTAAAAGAAGGGAATGATCTAACTTATCAAAGGCCTTGGAAAAATCCGTGTACACGACGTCTACTTGACCTTGTTGATCCATTGTTTCGCAAATTAACTGCGACTTGCACATAAGATTCGTGACAGTAGATCTGCCTTTCATAAAACCATGTTGATTAATAGAAATAAGACCACTTATCTGACTATAGACTCTTGCATGTAAGATTGATTCGAATATTTTGCTAAAATTAGACAGTATTGCAACAGGTCTGTAATTGCTAATGTCATTTTTGTCCCCTTTTTTAAAAATTGGTTTCACCCGTGATATCTTCCACTTCTCCGGAAAAGTTGAACTTTTTAACATAAGATTAAAGATTATGGTAAGAGGCTTTACAAAAACAGAAGCACAATCTTTTATAAGAAATGAGGGAATTCGGTCAGGTCCCGCAATCATGTTGGACTTCAGCTTTTGAATGGCTAACATAATTTCGTCATGTGTTATAGAATTAATAGAGACAGTGGAAGAGTTGTAAGGTATAGAACAATTTGTGCTATATTTATTACAATCATCGTTAAATGAGCTCGAAAAGAAATATGCGAAACAATCAACTATCGATTGTGGATTTTCCAGAGAAGTGTTATTGTAACTCATAACAGACGGAATGTGAGAATTATTTCGTTTATTATTTACAAATGTCCAGAATTTTTTAGGCTCCTGGATGATTTCATTTTGCATTTTCCAGCAGTAGTTCTTATATTCTTCATCAATCTCAATTTTTACTTCGGCTCTTAATTTAATGAACTCTTGTTTAGCAGCGTAATTATTGTATTTTTTGAATCTGTACCAGGCTTTATGTTTGACCTTTAATTTGTGTATTATCGAACCTGTAAACCACTGAGGATAAGAACCAGTACACTTACGTTTCAGGGGAACATTCATCTGCACAGCATTGTTTATGACGGAATAAAAAGTATCAATAGCGTAATTCACATCATCTATATTGTCTAAAGAGTGCCAGTCAATCATAGAAAAATCATTATAAAGTGAAGGAAAATTAGCTTTTTTAAAATTAAAGCCGTAGTTACTGACAGATCGAAATTTTTTCAGTTTAGACTTTATGGAAAACTCAACCAATAAAGGAGGATGATGTGAGTACTCACGACATAGAAAATCAATAGCCTTGGAAACTACGCACTGATTATTACTAATGACTAGATCTAAAAGTTTACCATTATCATTCACTATAAAATTAAATTGCTGTAAATTTAAAAAGTTTAAAAAATTATTGAGAGAGCTGAAACGCGGGCAAGATGCGGTATTGTTATAGCAACTCAGATAAAAGGGAATGTTGAAGTCACCAAATATAATTATTTCAGAGTTATGAAGAAATTGTAAACTTGCAAGTGAATCAAATAATGTATCATAGTCATTAACCGAGCAAGAGGGAGGAATATAGATGTTCAGTGCAAAAATAGTTGAATGATTAACTAATATTTTAATTAATATGATGTCAATGTGAGGAATAAGATTAAATCCATCACAGTAAGAAGTAATATTAATTTCGAAAGCTTGAAAATAGTTTGAGACAGCAAAAAGGACACCACCACCCCGTGTTTTATTTGTAACAATTAGATTACGATCGCTTCTGAAAACGCTGAATTGTTCGGAATCAAAAAGCTCTGAGCTGCGAATACCGTCGTGGCACCAAGTTTCAGATAAAGCAAATAATTGATATTGCCCTGCACTTAAGGAAAATTTGTATAAGTCACTGCATTTAGAACCAAGACCGGTAACATTTTGATAAAAGCAACTGAGACTGTCCTTATCATTCTTATTGCACGAGTTATTTAGCAGTGATGGTGATGAACTAATAAAATCGCACTTATTATCGGGAGAGCGGTTGTCAAGAATCCGTAATTGCTATGAGTCCCCAAGCACAGTTTTTTTAAATTTATCGAGTGCAGCTTTATATACTCGGCATTCATTATCCCATACAGCATGATCAGTTGGTATATCAGCATCATTTGCAGTTTTAAATTGAGAACAATTAACACATTTCAGATGAGTTGCAGTGCATGTATCAAGCCGATGAGATTCAGCACATTTTGGACAAGTTGGAGATTTTTTTGTGCACTGAGAGGCTAAATGATGAAAACCGCAGCAGTTATAACAACGCCGTACATCAATCGCATCATAAACTGAACAAAAATCATAACCAATAAAGAGCTTGCCAGAATTCATGATCTCATAGTAAGTTTTATGGTCAACCTGAATTACTGATTGGTAAATATTTTTATTATTACGCAATGGTTTAAATGAAATAAACTCGCATTGACTGTCATTGGTGAAACATGATTTATTCTGCATTTTTATATAGTTAACTAAAACACTCGCCTCCATTTTCTCAGATATGCCAACTATTTTTATTCTTGGGTTTAATACTGAGAGTTGTTTGACCTCATATTTATCACTCAGTTTTTCCGTGAAAATTTTTTTGAATTTCGAAGAGCTGGCAGAACTATCACAGCTTAATACAATACTTCCGTTACTAGCATTTTTTATATTGGTAAGTTGAATATCATTCTCCAGAGGATTGAGGGATCGTAACATGTCAGACTTCGTAGTACTAGTATTTTGAGTTCCTGATTAATATATATATATATATATATATATATATATATATATATATATATATATATATATATATATATATATATATATATATATATATATATATATATATATATATATATATATATATATATATATATATATATATATATATATATATATATATATATATATATATATATATATATATATATATATATATATATATATATATATATGTATATATATAAAAAGAGAAGTTTTAGAAAAAATAACTGCTAAGGGCTAATGGCACTATTAAAACTTTCTTAAATTTTGAGTTTGGCTAAAATAATATGATACGTCGTATAATTAATAACACATAACGAGAGATTGAAAGTTTAAAATGAAAAATATTAAACCAAGAAATAGATTAAAACAACTTTTCACTGCAATTTTTTTTCGATTCAGTTGTGTGATCTCAATCAATGTCTTGGATCAAATTACATTGCATTCACTGCCTATATTTTGAAAAACTAAATTTTCATGAATTTTCTCCAATTATATTTTAAAATGACATATTAAATGAGACCTAGTTTAATTGTTATCTCAGGTACAAAAACATTAAAATAACAAATTTCATTAAAATCATTAGAGCCGATTCCGAAATCTTTGACACACATAGATAGACATACAGCCTAGAATAATTGCTCATAATAGAATATTTGATATTATACTGCCCATGCTAAAACGTTTTTATTCTAGAAAAATTACTTATTTTTATTTTATTTGTATGCAATTAATTCAACTGGATAGAAGATTCCAATTGTCGGATGATAACAAATTAAATGTAAATAAGTTGTTTGCATCATTTTATGAAACATCTGTGGATATTTTGATATGACAATTTAAGCCTAATTTTATAGTAAAAAGAAGTTATCTAGGTAGATTGAATTTATTAACGAATTTCATATTATAGTCTAGGTTAAATATTGAAAGAGATTGCGTAGTTAATTTTGATTCGTAACAAATATTTAATTACAGTTTTTTGTACGTAACTAATGGTAACGTGCAAAAATTATGTTCTTTTGACACTGCAAAGTATTTAAAAATGAATATTTTTGACATTGGTAGTAGAAAAAAAATTTATTCATATAACAGGAGTGATAGATATAATTTAACCTGAAACAAATTTTCATAATTAGAATTGAAGAGAAGTAAGTTTTATTATTTTAATAAATTTTATAGTTTTTATATATTGGAGTTTTTAATGCCCTAAATATATTGAGGTTATTGTTTTGCCTACGTCGTTACAGACATAATTTTTATATTATTTATTTTATAATTAGTGAATACTTGTATGTGATTTAAGTAAACATTGTTGATTAAATACTGTTTATTTTAAGAATTAGGTTAGGTTGACATAAATCAATGAAATAAAAGACATGTTGAATGATAATCACAAATCGCTTTTGATTAAGATAATACCTATTAAATTATATTTTCTGTTTCTAAAATATAATTGATATTGAGATACATTTTTAATTATTTGCTACGAAAATTAGTTAGGCTTCAACCAAAACGATAAAATAGATGATTTATATGACTAAAATGCAAGCTTCACTATTTGATATGTACACCTCATTAATATCTACGTCACAAATTTTTAAACAATTTATTACGACTTAATGAAGACTTCCTAAAACTATATGTTGTGTCGCGGATACTTTTTTAATGAGGTTGTATTGTATAATATTAATTTTTATTTATCTAATTAGCTAGATGACCAGTCCTTTGATGAACATGTAACAACCCTACCGCCTTGTTTATATATTACTTTCCCTTTAATTTGAAAGTTCAAAGAGTGAGGTTGGTTTACTATTTTGTATGTTGTGTAATATTGAATGTTTTAAAATCCTATTATTCTATTGTGGTGAGTTATCCATGATTAATTATTGATGCATTTTAACTAATGTTACTGAATGAAATTGTTGAGAAATTGGATGAAAATATTGAATTTGTATGGATCATGTGTAATTCTGTCTTATCTTTTATTACAATTCGCTGTTCCTGTAACTCGCTACGATGGGGGATCAACCTAGTTGCATCTATCGAAGTACGACCTGCTAGCCTCGTGCCAACGGTGCCCTTGGCCTGCCATCTACAATAGTGTTAAATTCAGGAGGAGCTCAACGTTCGAGTGTTGATGCTGGCCGAGATCGTGGTTTCAGATTCAGCTTTCAAGCCTTTTTCAAGGTGATAAGTTCGCAGTTGGCGAGTTTCTTGTCTTCCAAACTTCATAACTCTAGGGAACAGTGAGCGTGGGGAGCCATTTTGGTCGCGGATTATCTTAGGACAACATGGAGTAAAGGGCGTCGATTCAGAGTGTGTTCATTGATAAACCTGTATCTTGATTATGCGATTATTTTATTGCTGTGTGTCAATCACCAATTATTACTGAACTTCACTAAATATGATATTTGCTACTAATAGTTAATCCAACATAGTTTTCTCACTGACTGCGTTTCACTCATACTTATTTCATTCTTTGAAAGTCCCCTGAGTTGTATTTGACTCACATAATCAGGACCACCCAAAGATTTTATATAAACACTGGATTGCTAATTTACTTGCAGCATGCTCCGGCATCTGTGATGCAAGCATTAAAATAGTTATTTATGTACTAAGGGTGAAAAGAGGCGTTTCTGGCCCGCGGCATGTTTATTAGCACGAGGCGCAAAGCGCCGACGTCTAATAACTTGCTCAGGGTCAGAAACGCTAATTTCACCCGTGGTACATACAATATTTTATGCACAACAAAATCACATTTAATTATATGTTCAAAAAATTTAAATATGTAAATAGGTTATAGGTTTGTCTAAATGACATTTTACAGAATTAAGTATTCACAATAAAAAAAAATTGCCATTTTATTTATAGTAATTATTATTATTTCTTTTTGGCCAAAAAGAAGTGTTTAAGCCCGCTTTTTAGGGCAAAACACATGCTTTTCGGCCCGGTTGTGCATAAACATATTTAAATTTGCTGAAAATATTAAATCAATATTATAATAAAGAAAAATACATTATCCATTATATTTCAAAGTATAATAATAATATAAACAATAGACAAAAACGTATATAACAGATATGAATCTATAGGTTTTAATTTATAATTATTCGTAAATACAAAAAATGTTACCTAAGTAAATAATAATTTAATTTTAAAATATGGCTTCAAGATAGCAATTTATGTGGCCTTTCTTTATTTTGTATAATATAAATTTTGTAATATTATCCAAATCAAATTTTCTAATTTATTTATAAATTTTGATAAAGTCTATTAAGTTCTTTAAAATTGTTCATGTAATTGCAAATAATTTATCACCTATAAGCAATAAAAAGACGGCATTTTTTAAATGTTTGTGCTATATATTCAATAATCTATTTAACTCAATCCATAATTTCACACTTGTTAGTATTTATTAAATACAAACACAAGAAATATGCTGTGTAATACAAGAGAACAGTGTATGCTTCGCCTTTCCTGCAAATGGTAGTATACCCTCACCACTTGCCTCACTTGTACGCTTATGTTAGCTATTCAGTGTTTATATAAAATCATTGTGACCACCCGACTTTGAGAAATCTTTAAATTATTAATTTAATCCACACCCATTCATCAGAACTTACACAAAATCAAATAGCTTATACTAATTATTTTCGATTTAAAATAGATTTCATAAAAAAATGTAGAGGACCCCATTGTATCTAAGCAATGTATTGTTAGTTGAAATATTTTGAATTTGTGCTCGTACAGATTAAATAATATTTAATTTTCAGGTACTTCATAAAATAATAAATAAAAACAAAACAATATTTTCCAATATCTGTCAGTGACAGTAGAATTCCCCAGCACTATAAAATAGTAGCAAATAATAGCAAAGCTTCAGACAATGACAATAATCATTTGAAGTAGTTCTTCTCAAGTAGTAATATCAGCGCTATCGTTGCGTCTAAAGACAAATAGTTCTCTAGCAAATATTTCTCCAGCTAATATGCAACAAAATCAAGACTAACCGCGGTCATAACCGTCCAGCAACCGCATAACCGCGACGGTAAAACCTCTCAGGCTTTTATAGTGCACTAGACACAAGAATCCACCGTTTTATTGTCTCTGAAATTGCGAGCACATGGGCATATGACACAACAAGGAATTGGCTGCGCTACGTGCTTAATACGAGCCGAAATTACGCTTTTTATTTAAGTTTTTGCGTTTAATTAAAATGTTTTTGGCTTTAATTAAACTCACTAGAGTATGGAACAAGGGAAAAAGTGGAATTGTGATATTAATTTGGTGATTTCATTGTAATTTACACTCTGTTTGACTGATTAAAGTTGAGGATAAAATGGTTATTATAATTATTTTTTAATTAAATATGTAGAAACATGAATTTTATTATAATTTATACTTTTATCTCAAATAATTTATTTTTAATTTATATGCTATAGATTTATAAATTCATTATTATTTTAGAAAGGGATCCTGCAACTCTGATGATTGCTGATGATACACTCCATCCTGTAACTTTTGTTTTGTTGTCAGTACGGTAGTGTAGATATTGTTACTGTATCCGGAAATCCCGAATTCGAATCCCACTCAAGATAAAAAAAGACCTACCACAATGCGGCTCATTAAGTCCGAACTCTATACTTTAATTGAGATTAAGTTTGTAGGATTTAATTATCATTTTAAATTTTGTTTACAAATGAGTCACAAATAAAATATTATATAATGCACGCAAGGTAACTGTTTTTAGTGCCTCAAGGAGATGACCTGTTAGGAGCCGTAAGCAATTTCTTAATTTGCTTATGTTAATCCGGCCCTGAACAGAACCAACCTATTATACATCGTAGAATTGTATCTAAAGCTAAACGATGGCTAAAATGATGAGTAAAGCGATAACTCCAAATTTATCTACAAACTTATTCTGTTTTATTGATAACTCTAATATGTATAATTTGCCTGCAAAGCATTATTTTAACAGTGATTTTCAGATTTTTCGAAGCCATGACCTTCTAGGAGGCATAAATCACAAATATTTTATTTTGTAGGAGTGGTATGAATGCTCTTAAATCTCACAGATGAATGATATAACCTCAAAATTGTAAATTGTCAATGTTGAAATATTACTAACAGAATATGCTAGAATCTGACAAAATTCAAAATATTCATAATACAGAAAAAAATATTGACTAATTGCCAAAAAATATAAAATTTCAATTGTCTGTGTTATGAGAAGCGCTACCAACACGAATGATAAAAAACACTTATATTTTTGACAAGTCGCAGTTTTTAAAAATCTAACAAAATTATAAAATTACCTCAATAGAAAAAGTAGTATAAAGAACACGTTTCATAAGGCCTGTTAACGCACTAGTCCTCGTTAGCGGCTCGTTTTCCAAATTTGGACTCGTGCGTTAACAGATTGCCTTATAAAACTAGTTCTTTAATATACTATTCTGTAGATAAAAGAAAATCTCCACTCCCACGCTTATACCACATTTGCTTATATTTAAACCATTTTGTACTTATTACTCATTCATATTCATTTATTAGTGCATTCCTAATTAAAATTTACATTTTTGGCATTCCATCTTAAGATTAGATTAGATTATAATATTAATTAGCTTACTCAGAAGCATCTTTAATAAAAATTGTATTCAGTTTTTTTTGACAAAAAGAAAAATATTATTCTGTCGTAGCAAAAGCATAAAAACAAGACTAAAAAACATGAATATCAACTAGGAGACAAAATAAAGATCATTAAAGTCGAACGACATTCTCGTAACGGTGCAGCCTAATTGGTGTTCAGACCAATTCATTTCAATCCAAACAAACTACGAACTGCCCTAGAACTAAAATCATCAAATGCAGACAGATTCCATCAGATCCGAATGGCCAGTGAATGCTCTCGGGCGATAGTCGCTTGTTAAACTCGAAAAAAACTTCGTGTTTCATCTCATTCTAAACCGGAATATTTAATGAATACAGCCAGCAAATGAAGACGTAGCTTCTTATTAACAAAGTTTTGATAAAACCAGAAAAAAGCCAAATGTTTACAGATGTAATTAGCGTAACTTTTCAAATGAAATCAAAGCGAAAACGAAAAACGAAACTCAAATGCGAAAAGGATGCGCTGTGAAGTGAAAAAATATATTTAATTATTGTGCGGTTTGGTTTCCGCTACTTTTCTTTCAATTAAAAAATGTTTATTGACGGAGAAGATGAAAAAGACTTCAAAAAGACTTGCAGCTTCAACTGAAATCCTTTGCGAGATAACTGGTGAGCGAGTGCGAAGTAAGATCATTGAGATAACGCCAAAGAGACACGCACAACTAAAGTATTCGCTATTTGGCAACAGATTAAAGGATGCATGATATTATTGCATACGTAAAAGATATTTATGCATCATTTACAATAATTTGTTATTGATGTTTTATTTCTGCATTTTAACGAGGATACTTTAGTTTTAATGTATGCTATTGATTTTAAAAATAATAATAACAAATTTGAATACCTAATATAATCGTCTCGGAAGTCCTCTATTCATATGATATTATAATCACTTTTTTTTTAATTGTTGACACAGTGCACAGTGGGTCAAATCGAGATTTTACTGTTCAAAAATTAAAATTTATTACAATGACCACAATTAATTTTATATAGGTGAGACCTTGCGTCCTACGATTGCAAGTTATTAAATAAAAATAAATATAAATATGTCCTCACGCCTTTTATCCATTACTGGGTGTGGCACTCTGCCACAGCAGATCTCGGTAAGTGATATATTTTTGCGCGTGAAGTGCGGTTACCAGTCGTCAAATCACGGCCCCCAAAGCTGTTAGTAATGGGGGAGCCACAGAATGTGGCGAAAATTTTTGTCGACTAGCTCAGTGGTATCAAGTCGGCCTGTGGATCCTGAGAACCCTGCTTCGAGCTCCACAGGCGACAAAGAATTTTCACCAATTTAAAATTACCCCTGTGGCTCCCCCACCACTAACATCTATGGGTCCGTGACTTGACGACTGGTAACTGCACTTCACGCGTAAAATATTTCGCTTACCGAGATCTGCTTCGGCAGAGTGCCACACCCAGTAATGGGTAGAAGGCGTAATGATATATTTATTTACTTATTATAATTTATTTTACCTGAACAAACAAACATCTCGAATATCTTTATTAATCATTTATCACTATGTTTTTAAAATTGTATCGGATAATAACACTTTTATAAATAAAATATAAATTTGATACATTATCAATCGTAGAATAATTACATTTTTAACGTCTATTTCTTTACAAAGAGCAAAAGATTTTTCTTTTTTAAAAAAAGCTTTGTACTGTCTATAATTTTCTAGTCGATGGAACCAGTCATAACATCAGCTTTTTGTTGAACAAAAATTGTACTGTATAATAAAAGTAAATATATCATGAAAACTAAAAAAACTTACTCAGAACAAAAAGTTGCCAGACCATTAAAATTTCATATTTAGTATGAATATTGCATTAAACAAACTAAATTTAAACTTAAAACCCTTGAAATATCGAGCACTCTTTGTCAAATACGCCATCGGAGTAATAAGAATATTAGATTCCTGGAATCAAGTAGCATGCGAAATTCTCGTCAACCGTAATCTGGTGAGCGTGGACGCGGTAGACGGCAGCACCGTCGTTCTTCGGATACCGGATTCGCTTTGAGCCGCGTCAATCGAGTTTGGCACTTCCGGCGTTGTCCACTATTTCTCCTTCTGTTTCCGTTTACTTATTTCCTGTTTCTTGCTAGCAAAGCGACAAAAACACGCTTTGTTTGTTGCTATTTATTATTGAACAATATTAGTTGTTTATGAAATGTTGATTGAAATTTTTTAAATTTACATTCACACATGCAGTACGGTGGTGTGGATAGCTTAACGGCATTCGAATCCGGAGATCCCGAGTTCGAATTCCACTCAATCTAAATATATGGACCGCTTATTTTGAAAGTGGTGTAAGTTCATTTAAAAAAAAATGAGTTATCACGTAATTTATGCTTAATTTAGTGTAAACTTTTTATTTATAACTAGTTAGTATTTAATTTCTTAAAAAATGCTCATGCTTTGTTCAACTTAAAATTGGCCAGTATAAGAAATTGCGTAACCATTAATAATGAAAGTGATGTAAGTCCAATTTCCATAGACAGGTAGTAGGGTCAGTGGCCTGCTGTTTTATGGATGTTTTACTCGAGAGTTACTATTTTAAGTTACTTATTTTATTTTCCTCCTAAAATGAATAATTTCATATTAACATCAGACAGTGATATATGTCAGAAGAAATGGTAAATCAATATTATTTTATAAAATTTGAATATTAAATGGATTCCAGGCTTAACGCGGTTAATAAAATTGAAAAAATTGAAATACTTTTTAATTTAATTTAATTATTTGAACAGCGACGTTTCAGCACAAAATTTTGACCATTACCAAGCAATTTAAAGAATTAATCGTTACATTTTCAAAATGAAGTAACAGTAGTAAAAATAAAATATGGTTCAAAGATACTGTTGTTACTTAAAAAAAGAAGATTATTTTATAACAATATTATTTTATTTTGTGAATTTAAATGTATATAAAGTCATGAGTGTAGGACGAGAAAAAAATGGATTAAATCATTGTTGAGTTTAAAGTTTGGTTTATATTTCGGTATTGGTTAATACCATCTTCAGCTATAATAATAATAAACACGAATAGTACAAAGTTGCATACAAAAGTAAAATAATAAATAATAAGTTAAACGAATTTTACAATTGACTAATTTTGAAAGTGGTGTAAGTCCATTTGCAGCCCGTATATATATATATATATATATATATATATATATATATATATATATATATATATATATATATATATATATATATATATATATATGTATATATATGTATATATATATATATATATATATATATATATATATATATGTATATATATATGTATATATATATATATATATATATATATATATATGTATATATATATGTATATATATATATATATATATATATATATATATATATATATATATATATATATATATATATATACATATATATATATATATATATATATGGGATGGCTAGCACAGTGGTAAGAAGTCGGCCTGTGGATCCTGAGGTCCCTGGTTCGATTCCCATAGGCGACAAATTTTCATAATTTGAAAAAGCTATCCCTGTGGCTCCTCCACCACTAACATGTTTGGGGGCCGTGATTTGACGACTGGTAACCGCACTTCACGCGCAAAATATATCACTTACCGAGATCTGCTTTAGCAGAGTGCCACACCCAGTAATGGGTAGAAGGCGTGATGATATATTTATTTATTTATATAAGTTACAGTGCTCCACTCATCACCAAACTGCTGATACAGACATTTCCCCCGAACGTGACATTATGATATGTAGAGTTCTTTAGTATGTAGTAATGATATGTAACCTCAGTTCAGATTCAGACTTAGAAGTAGAAACACATGTAAATGTTATAACTTAGTAAAAGTCAAAATAAATAGTTTTTAAAAACTAAATTGGTGTTTCGAGAAAGTTAAGTGGCGCAGTCGGTAGGATTGCCAGTACAAATTAACGAATATAATTTGGTTCACATTTGTGATTAAATTGGCAATCGATCAAGAAAAAATTCAAAAACTTCTCCGATCAACACCAGCCAGAGAGCAACTCAGAGCACATCAGAAGCCGAGATTCGACATCCGTAACCATCTGAACGAACATCAGAGAACTTCGGTCGCAATCTTCAACCCCGTGGACGACTTCAGGGCACATGAAGCGGACACTAATATTTCTGTAAGTCATACATGTCATTTAGAGAAAATATTCTCATTCATTCTGATACAAGCTCAAATACAGAATCTGAACCAGATCTTGATGATCTAATTGAAATTAATTTAAGTAATACAAATTTCATTTTACGACAATCTCAATTAAGAATGGCTACTTTAAAGAAAGAATACCTTGATATGCTGCCGGAATTCCACGGCGAGCGCGAATTACTCCCTCGTTTTATTGATATTTGTGAAAAACTTGTAAACAAATTTTATATTACCACCGACACAACAGATTTTCAAAACGAGTACTTAATGAATAGTATACTAACAAAAATTAAGGGCGAAGCCGCTGTTAATATTGCAAGTTGTACGGTCAAAACATGGGAAGAATTGAAAAAGGCATTATTAAACGCGTTTGCGGATAAACGCGATTGGTTTACATTAAATATTGAAATGACCGAGCTTAAACAATATCCAAATGAAAATGTTTTTGAATTTTACGGAAGATTGCAGCACATTTTAAATCTGCAAATATCTTATATATCCACTCATGCTACAGCCGACGCAGCTCTTGTTATGAATGATTACTTTCAAAATTATGCTCTACGCATATTGCTACGTGGTTTAAAGGAACCTATCGGTCAACTCATGAGAGCCAAAAATCCTTCTGATTTAAATGTGGCGTTAGGAATGTTAGCGAACGACTTTCAATTCGAACACGTCTCCAAACCATCTAAGAGCATTAACTCGAATAATTTTAAACCAAATCACAAACCACCTGCACACAACACAAAGCATTACTCTCCTAGACCAACATATTACAATACGAATCCTTTCCCTAATAATTATTATAATCAACCTAACAGAGCTCCAGTACGTCCTAATAATCAATCAACAATTATACCCCAAAATAATGTGCCACACAATAACCAAGGCCCATCTACCAGTCAAAACTATCCAAAACCCACTCCAATGAGTATTTCCACTCGAAACACTCAACAATATCGTCCCAGACCGAACCCGTCTTACCAGAGACAAAATCAATTCGGACAAAACCCCTTTGGACGAAATCTACACAACTACAATTTCACAACAGAAGAATTATTTAATATTGAAGACACAGAACCAGTTAATAATTTGGAAACTTATAATTTTAACGAACAAGAACAAGTCACAGATCAAAATTTAGTAAATGATGACAGTAACATTCCTGATCAAACCGATAACTGTTTTTTAGGAGAAACAGCCTCGAGTCTCGATCCTTCCCTACATTCGAATTATTAAATCTAACTAACCACCAAAGTAAACTTCCCTTCATCATTACCCCCGAGAATAAACTAAAAATTCTCATCGACACTGGAAGTACAAAATCTTTTATCAAACCAGACATAGCATACAAATATTACAAGAATTTCATCCGTCACGACCCGTTTCAAATTACTACCGCTCACGGCACGTCTACTGAGGTTCATAGCACAAGAGTTCCTATTTCAAAAATATTTAATAACAAAGATAAGAAATTGTCACATCTTAAATACCATCTCTTTAATTTCCACGAACAATTCGATTTACTTTTAGGCATGGATAATTTAAAAATCTTAAAAATTTTGATTGATACTCATAATGATTTAATTATAACACCAAATGCAAAAATTAAAATACAATATCATGAATCTTTAAATAATTCTAATACAAATAATATAACAACTATAAATAAAAACGTTATAGAACCAAATTCTGAAAAGATTATTAAAATTAAAGTAGATATTAAACAAGGAACTGTATTAATACCCCAAATTAAAACTGAACATTTGAGAATACCAGAGTGTATTACGGTCGCAGATAACTATCACGCATTATGTTCAATTATTAACATATCTGACCAGGAAATAAATTATAACCTTTTAAAACCAATTATAGCGGAAAAAATTGATAATTATGAAATTTATAGCAGCCCAAATCTAAATATTACACACGTTGAGAAAACTCACTTCGATTTTTCTAAAATAAGAACCGCTCATATGAACTCCGAAGAACAAAATGCATTGTTAAATTTACTTAAAGATTATCCCGATATTTTTTATTCTGACGATCAAAAATTGACATTCACTAACCAAATTAAACACACTATTAAAACTCAAGACGAAATTCCAGTTTATACTAAATCATATAGATACCCCAACGTGCATAGGGAAGAAGTTAGATTTCAAGTAAATAAAATGTTAGAACAAAATATTATTAAGCCTTCCAACTCCCCATGGTCCTCCCCAATTTGGGTTGTACCAAAAAAAATTGATGCATCCGGTAAGAGAAAATGGCGCATAGTCATAGACTATCGCAAATTAAACGAAAAGACCGTCGGTGACAAATACCCGTTACCCAATATTACTGACCTCTTAGACAAACTCGGACGTTGTCAATATTTCACTACTCTCGATTTGGCATCGGGATTCCATCAGATAGAAATGGACAGCCAAGACATACCCAAGACCGCATTTAATACTGAAGACGGGCACTACGAATTTTTACGTATGCCATTTGGACTTAAAAATGCACCAGCGACATTCCAACGAGTTATGGACAATATTTTACGCGGACTAACACACGACAAATGTCTCGTTTATCTCGACGACATAATTATCTTCAGCACTAGCCTTCAAGAACATTTGCATAATTTAAAATTAGTATTTGACAGACTGAGAAAATCTAATTTCAAAATTCAAGTTGATAAATCGGAATTTTTAAAAAAGGAAGTAGCTTACCTCGGACACATCGTAACACCCGAAGGCGTGAAACCGAATCCGGATAAAATATCAGCAATTTTAAATTACCCTATTCCGAAAACTAGTAAACAAATTAAAGGCTTTTTAGGACTCCTAGGCTACTATCGTAAATTTATTAAAGACTTTGCAAAATTGACTAAACCCCTTACTAAGTGCTTAAAGAAGGACGCCATCATTGATATAAACAACCCTGAGTATAGACAATGCTTTGAACTTTGTAAAAATTTACTGACTAATGAACCGTTACTTCAATACCCAAATTTTGACAAGGAATTTATCTTGACGTGTGACGCAAGCAACGTAGCGATAGGTGCCGTGTTATCACAAGGCAGCCTTGGCAATGACCTGCCCGTAGCTTACGCTAGCAGAACACTAAACGAGACCGAGACAAACTATTCAACAATTGAAAAAGAACTGTTGGCCATCGTATGGGCCACCCAATACTTCAGACCGTACCTTTTCGGACGCAAATTTAAAATTTATACTGACCACAGACCATTACAGTGGTTAATGTCACTTAAACAATGTAGTCAAAAACTAATACGCTGGCGACTAAGACTAGAAGAATACGACTACGAAATAATATACAAAAAAGGCAAATTAAACACCAACGCCGATGCACTTAGCCGTATTCCACCAAAAGACGATAATAAAACCCAAAATTCACTCAAAAATTTGGATAATGAATCACCTGTAATTATATATCAAGATTATTTAAATAATAAAAATCAAAATTCTAAAAACATCATTATAGAAGTCACAGGCGATTTATTCAATGCACCACTAGATTCTAGTTTAGCTCATTGTGTGAGCAAAGATTTAGAAATGTCATCTGGTATAGCAGAAAAATTCAAAATTAGATATAATAACGTTCATAAACTCAAAGCACAAAATCCGCAACTTTATAACCTAGTTTATCTAAAATACCGAGGCAGATATTTAATTTATTTAATTACAAAAGAAAGATACTTTAATAAACCTACTAAACAAGGACTATTTTACACATTATTAAAATTAAAAGAATTTTGTTTAAATCAAAAAATAAATAACTTGAGTATACCTAAAATAGCTTGCGGTACGGACAAATTAAATTGGAATGAAGTTAAAACAATGTTAGGATACATTTTTCAAAACACCGACATAATAATAACAGTTTTCAATCTCCCTGAAATTTCTCAAATTGAATTAAATATAAATGAATCAGATAATCTTGAACATTTGAACAAATATATGGAGAATTTTTACAAAAAATTAGAAAAGAATAAAGATAATAATAACGATGACGACACACAATCCCTTGCCGTTGAAGTAGGCGACGTACAATCCAGTGTGATAAACGACGACGATTCATCGAGCGAGAGTGATATCACAGTACACTCGAACAGAGAAAACCCTGTTATCGGAATGCCGATTGTAGAGTGCCCGGTTAATTACGGAAAGAATCAAATTATAGTATCAGAAATAGAATATAATCCTAAACCCCCTAAAATAATTAAATTACATAATCAAACAAAACAAAGAATTTTGGTTGAATTTTCAAAAAATAATTATAAAAATGAAATGATAACGTTCCTTAAAGAATATATTGTTCCTAGAGTAAAATATCATATCTATTTTAAAGATGAATTATATGAAAAATTAAGTTTAATACTCCAGAACTATTTTAAAAATTCTGAAATAAATATTGTCAAATGCACACAGTACTTAACCGATGTCATCGAAGAAGAAGAAATCATACAAATAATAACTACCCACCATCATAGTAAAACTAATCATCGCGGAATTGATGAAACGGAAACACGCATAAAGCAACAATATTATTGGCCGAAATTAAGAAAGTCTATTCAAACATTTATTAACAGCTGTGAAATATGTCAATTAACTAAGTATGATAGACAACCACTAAAATTAAAATTTAACATCACACCCACAGCTATTAAACCTTTCCAAATTTTACATATCGACAGTATTACCCTAGAACATGCAAAATTTCTAACTATCGTAGATTCATTTTCGAAATATGCTCAAGCGTACAAATTAAATTCCGGTCAAGGTGTAGAAGTGGTTAATAACCTTATAAAATATTTTACACACCATTGTATACCAAAACAAATAATTTCGGACAACGGATTAGAATTTAAAAATTCTGTTGTAAAAGAACTATTACAATTACATAAAATCGACATTCATTTCATAAGTTCTCAGCACCCCGATTCTAACGGTATAATTGAACGTTTTCATTCTACCCTCATTGAACACATTAGATTATTTAATAATCAAAATGAATATAAAAATGAACCCATAGAATCCAAAGTAAATTACGCCCTTCTGGCATATAATAATACAATACATTCCGTAACTAAACTTAAACCATGCGAAATCATTACCAGCCATTTAGATACAGAATCACCCTTTAACATTGACATAGATAAACAGCTTATAAATAATTATATAGAAAATCATAAAAATAAAACAAAATTACTTTATGGAACAATTAACGATAAATTGAAACAAAATAAAGAAAAGGTAATCGGTAAATTTAACGAAGTTAGAGAAAATCTACCCGATATATCTGATACAGTACATGTTAAAAATAAACAGAAACAGCAGAAAACAAAAAATAAATTCAAACGCGAAAAAATTACTAAATTAAATAAAACACTTAAAACCGGTAAAATCAAGGCCTCTCATGGCAACACAGTAGAAAAAATACATCTTTCTAATATAAAACGACCCCGACAAAAAACTTATAACTTTGAATCACTTCCAGGCTGTTCGCGCTGGGGCGAGGAACAATCATAAGAAATATAACAGAAAATCTCGGAATCCTTCCCATCAATCTCGGTGCCGCTAAGCTCGAAAAAACCACACACACATTCATACACTACTATAACCTCAAACCTCTCCTTGATCAGTACAACAGCTTAAACACACAATATGATACATTAAAATTAACAATATCTAACAATACACAGTACCTTTATGAATTAAATAATTATGACAAAATATTAGAGTTCATCCGAACTAACATAGATACAAAAATCACTAACATCGGACTACACGCTAATTACAGAAATAAACGTGGCCTCATAGATGGATTGGGGACAATTTTTAAATCCATAACCGGAAATTTAGATGCCGAAGACGGAAAAAAATATAATGATATGTTAGCTCATATGCAAGAGAACGAGCATGATTTAGAAAATCAAATTAAATTAGCGTACTCAGTAAATCACCAAATTATTACAAATTTCAATAATACGATCCTCGATATTCAACATAATGAAGAAATATTAAAATCCAAAATTTTACAACTTTCAGAAATAATAAATAATATGCATTTTCAAGATATTCTTTATGCTAAAAATATTTACGACCAGTTAATTATATTATATAACTCGGTCCTCAATATCTTACAAGATGTTGAGAACTCTATTACTTTTTGTAAATTACGAACCCTACACCCGAGTATTATACACCCTCTTGAATTATTGTCAGAACTTAATAAAATTTCTAACTTTTATCATGCACAACTGCCATTTGAACCTAAACAAGAAAATTTACTCGCTTTTGAATCCTTATTAAAAATTAATTGTAAAGTAAAACCTACACAAATAATTTATTTTATTTCCACCCCAATCAACTTTGAAAAAAATTTCGAATTATATTATTTATATCCCATTCCAACAAAATGTGGTTCAGATTTTGTTACAATTATCCCAAATACCAAATATCTTTTAAAATCTGATAAAGAAATTATCCCTCTGAATGACATGTGTGTACGAGCAAAAATATTCCAATGTCCCAACAAATATCACGCCCATTTTCCTGCAAGCTGCGAAGAAGAAATATTCCAAGAGCAGACTTCAACCCACTGCCACTACACAAAAATAAACTTAATAGAAAACCACGTTGAAGTCATTCCAGAACTCAACAAATACCTGGCCATCTTCCCCAAGGAAGAAAAAGTTGTAATCAAATGTCAAGACGAAACTAGCATCAAGCCGTTAGTAGGAATCTACTTAATAAATAATGAGGATAACTGTGAAATTTATTTCAAAAACCAAAAATTAGTATTTTCAAGTAAAATCCAAGGACGACCATTATTATTACCTAAATTAAATTTTAAAATCCAACCTCATCATATTACAAATTTCTCAATTAACCTAAATCCATTAAAACTTAATGATATTTCCTTTAACCCAATGGTCCCTATAAAAGAAGAATCCATCAATTTTCACATTCCCAGTATCTGGTCCGTATTACTATACATCATCATTGCGATGACCATCGGCTATTTTGCTATAAAATGGCTAAGAAAACGAAGAGCCAAAAGATCCACTTCAAGGAAGACACCATCCGAAATCCAGACGGAAGACATTGAACTTCAACTCCCAGGAGGAGCTCAATTCTAGGAAGGGAGGAGTTACAGTGCTCCACTCATCACCAAACTGCTGATACAGACATTTCCCCCGAACGTGACATTATGATATGTAGAGTTCTTTAGTATGTAGTAATGATATGTAACCTCAGTTCAGATTCAGACTTAGAAGTAGAAACACATGTAAATGTTATAACTTAGTAAAAGTCAAAATAAATAGTTTTTAAAAACTAAATTGGTGTTTCGAGAAAGTTAAGTTATATATATATATATATATATATATATATATATATATATATATATATATATTATTTTAGTTAAATCCGCCAATAACAAATTTATATAATTAAATTACATATTTATGGGATGGCTAGCTCAGTGGTATGAAGTCGGCCAGTGGATCCTGAGGTCCCTGGTTCGATTTCCACAGGCGACAAATTTTCATAATTTAAAAAAGCTATCCCTGTGGCTCCTCCACCACTAACATGTTGACGACTGGTAACCGCACTTCACGCGCAAAATATATCACTTACCGAGATCTGCTTCAGCAGAGTGCCACACCCAGTAATGGGTAGAAGGCGTCATGATATATTTATTTATTTATTTTAAATTACATATTGATAAATCAGTAGGAACATTGTCAGACTTGATATATTTAACCTATATTATTTTATTGACAAATATGCTAACCTTTAATTTTCTCGAAACAAGAGAAAATGGACTTGCACCACTTTCAAAATAAACGGTCCATACGAGGGCAACGTGAGAAGTCCCTGGAAAATGAAACAAGAAATGATTTATTTGGTCAAAACATATTTTATTTCTCAACATAATACACTTCGTCCAACGTTTTCTAATTTTTCGGTCCCTTCCAAATAATATGATTTTGGCAATCCTTCAAAATAGGCGTTTGTCTCAGCGATAACCTCATCGTTGGAGCCAAATCTCTTTCCGCCGAGCCATTTCTTCAAGTTTGGAAATAGATAAAAATCGCAGGAGGGCAAATCTGGAGAAAAAAGTCCTTATTATTGCGCTTGAACATCGCCAACACTGCTTTGAATTTGTCACACGGTCGCGCTTGTTGTCAACAGAGAGCAAATGCGACACCCATCTGGCAGATAGCTTTCTCATATCCAAAAATTTATGCATAATGTTCCGTACCCGTTCGGGTGAGATACTCATAGCCTTAGCCAGCTCGTGCACTTTAACTCGCCGATCGTCCTATATCATACCATGGATTTTATCGACGATTTCTGGCGTTGTAACCTCAATTGGACGACCAGAATGTTCGGCGTCCTTTGTGGTCCTACTACCACAACGAAAATCAGTAAACCACTTGTGAATCGTTCCAATCGATGGTGAGGAGTCCCCATAATGTTTAACAAGCGATGCTTTGGTTTGCGTAATGTTTTTTCCACACAAGAAATAATGTTTAATTAAGACGCGAAATTCACTTTTTTCCATGTTTTCAAAAATCTTCAAGGTTGCTTGCTTTCGATGGGTGTCAAAACAGAACTGAATGACATATCAGTCTGAAAATTTTAATGCGTTCTAGTTAAAGATGGTACATCACAAATGTCACATGAGATTTGCGATTGTGGCGCATCTGTTTTATTTTTCAGGGACTTTTCACCCTGCTCTCGTATATGAAGTTCCACACTACAGCTCGGTCTGGATCCTATACTGTAATTGGGATTAAGTTCCTGTTGTACAGAGTAGAAGAAATAAATAAATAAGTTTATAAAAATATTGGAATTTGTTGAGCTCTAATACTCGTAAGTATTGAGAAAACGTTCTCGGTTAAACATTTTTTAAAAGGTGTCATAATTGATAAATTGGTAATAATTTACTTGTCTTGTATTTTACTAACGTTGCAGATATCAGAAACAGTTTGACCTCTGTGCGAATCAAGTCTCGTTTACCGCAGATTCTTGAAGCTTTAATTAAATACTTAATTATAGAGTTGTGAATGGTGTTATTTAAAAACTTGATTTCCATTTTCTACTCTGTAATTACGAGTTGTCATTACCGAGCACTTTAATCCGCTATAAATATCTGAATGCTGTCACTTTTACAGCTTTAGATCTCCGACAAGATTCCAAACTCGAACCTGTTTCTGTTTCATTCATTCAACAACCACTTAAATAAATTATTAATATTAAGATAAGACGCCTTTATAAATTATAAATAATTGTATATATTTACAGCTTACTTCTTTATTCATTTAAAAGTTTGCGACATTGAAATTCTTATTATTTTCTTCAGTTATAACTTTATTTAATTAATTAAACATAAATTAATTTAGGATTAAAAGTTAATATGAAATATAGTACGCACTGAAGAGTCAATATTGTAGGAACTAATATATTTGAGTAAAATATAAATTTAATGTTTATATCGAATTAAATTTTCACATACAATTATTTATTTCTATTTTTTGACTTAAAGATAAGATTTTTATTCTCATTTTCAGTTATTAGAATTGTTGGTTAAAGAAATACGCCAGACAAACGTAATCTGTAGAACTACCAATCAGAGCTGGGCAGTAGCTAGCTACTTTTGTAGCTTAGCTTACTAGCTTAGCTACATTTATCTTAGCTGTAGCTGTAGCTTAGCTAACTGTGAAAAAATATAGCTGTAGCTTGTAGCTAGCTACTTTTTTTTTCTATTAGCTTAAAAATAACAACTGAAGCTACTTTTAAAGCTACTTTTTGTAGCTTAAAGCTACTTTTTATAGCTTAAAGTTACTTTTTTAAGCAGAAGGTCAACAAAGTACGCACGCGTACAAGCTAAACTCACACAAAATAATTATTTGTTGCCGGTTCTAACTGGCTCTAATACGCAAAAATACACAGTAGGTGCCAGATGGTATTTGCTATTTTTGATATTTATGTACATAATAGTAAATTAACAGTCATTATAACAAAAGACTGATCATATGAGCATGGCAAATTTAATTATTTCACAATAATTTAAAAAAGTAGCTTTAAAATTTAACAGCTACTTTAACGAAAGCTTTATTTTACAAAATATAGCTTATAGCTGTAGCTTAGCTACTTTTTTATAGAATAGCTGTAGCTGTAGCTGTAGCTTAGCTACTTTTTTTAAGTAGCTTGCCCAGCTCTGCTATCAATTAGTATATTCATAAAGGCACATAGTTGAAAATTCTATACTTTTTGTATGTCCAAAATAAATAAAGACAGGCGTTTAACATGGGAATTATTATTTTTTTGAATTGTATACGATAGGGTCGTTGATTTCCACTGAAGTTTGTATTCGAATGTTTTGAACTTCGTCAGAAAAACTTTGAAGCTTCGAGCTTTCGAATTTTTTGAAGCTTCGAATTTACGAATTTTCGAATTTTTCGAAGCTTCGAATTCTCGAATTTTTTGCCACTGAATTAACGCTATCTGTCATCTCCAAACACGCTCACGCGTAATTCGCGAAAAGTCGGCCACGAATTAAATAATAAACTCGGCGAAGTATCCTGCAAAAACTACAAGGTTAGGGGTCTTAATTAAGCTATCTATTCTCTTACCGCCCATCTAAATGCTATGGACTTTTGAAAAAGGTTTTAAATTTGTCAATAAAAAGGATACAAAAAGTCTCAATTAAAACGTTTTTGACAGTGTAGTGAAATTTTAAGTCTAAATTGAATTAATTTGGCAAATAATAATAATTAATAATAATTACTTACGAATTAATAAAAAACTGTGCACATGAGTTTATTCTGAAAATAATTCATATCAACATGCAGTGTTCACGTTAGGATCCAAATTCACAATTCGAATAATTCGAAAATTTGTAAATTTGGAATATTCGAAAATTCGAAAGTTCGGAATATTCAAAAATTCGAAAGTTCGAATCTAAATTCGAAGGTTCAATAAATCCGAACAATCGAAGTCTCGAATATTCGTAAAATCAACAACCCTAAGTATACGAAATGTGTCCGATAAACAATTATGGTACCAAATTGCATATTACTAGATCAGTCTATACTCTATAAACTTTATTTACTACAGATTCCTTAATTTGAGAGGGTAATGGCTCAGTGGTATCAAATCGGCCTATGGATCCCAAGAACACTGGATCGATCCCCACAGCCAACAAAACATTTTCACCAATTTAAAATTACCCCTTTGGCTTCCCCAGCACTAACATCTTTGGTGGCCGTGATTTGTCGGTAGGTAACCACACTTCACACGCATAAATATATCACTTACCGAGATCTGCTTCGGCAGAAAACTACACCCAGTAATGGGTAAAAGGCGTGACGATATATTTGTTTATTTTATTTTTTCTCTCATTTGAATGCCTCAAATTAGAGAAATTATTTGCCGCCTGTGGGAATTACACCCGAGTTCTTAAATTCACAGCCTGACGCGATACCGGTTGTCATTTGAAATCAATAATTACAGAGCTACTATATTTTCTTTCGAAATCGATGTATAATATTAGATTTATTTTTATATTCAAAATTTCAGCATTGTTCATTTTCTGGTTAATTTTAACATTTCCTTTTAAGTCAGGAGTGTCAAATTAAATTGAACCAGAAACCATTTACCATAAAATTATATATCAAATGCGCCGTAAAACATTTTCGACTCAAAAAAATATAAATAAATATAAATATATCATCACGCCTTCTATCCATTACTGGGTGTTACACTCTGCCGAAGCAGATCTCGGTAAGTGATATATTTTCTGCGCGTGAAGTGCAGTTATCAGCCGTTAAATTACGATCCTCAAAGATGTTAGTGCAGGGGGAGCCACAGGAGTAGTATTAATTTAGTGAAAAACATTTTCGACTAAAAAAATATGTAGGTACTAATTAAAATAGAAAGGAATTGAAAGAATGACCATAGTAATAAACAGCAAAATTTATAATGAAATTTTATTTATTTCAAAATATAAAATAATAATATATAGGCATATTCATAAAACGGATTAGCGCTAACTCCGTTTTTAATATTATCTATAACTCTGTTTCAAATTAAAACAGATTAAAGAAATGAACTAAATTTGAGGCTAATTAACTTTTAACTCAAGTTAAAAGTTCGTACATTGAAAAGAGAGTTAAAAATGAAATAAAAAATTGTGTTAGCGCTAATCCGCTTTATGAATCTGCCTGATAATGATTATGGCAATTCCAAAAAATTAAAAAGATTGTTTTATATGATTAATTTTTATTAGACTTTTAGGTGTTTTTTTTGGTATTTGTCTTCGAAGTGTCTTGGGCCGCAAGAAATTGTTTCATAAGTTACTAGTTTAACATTCCTGTTTTATATAAAAATATTAAGGGTGAAAAATTAAAAATGTTTCCGCCCGGGATCGAACCGGGGACCTTCCGCGTGTTAGGCGGATGTGATAACCACTACACCACGGAAACTTGTTATACATTTGTCCAAAACTGGGTCATCTGGCGTGAAACCAGTTCTTAAATAACTAATATGTTATATGCCAACTTTTACTACAATGTCACACTGATCAACTAACTAATCTGACGCTGTTTAAGACCGGACATGAGCTGAGTTAACCTCGGCAACAACCCTGCTGCAGAACCAGCAGAGAAAATTCTATTTCTGCGTTAATCTAGAAATATTTAATCTTGTTGCTGGCCCCTTTCTTTCAGGAAATAGAAATATTGAAAATATGTCATTTTGCCCGGAAATTGTGTTCTATTGCTCCAATTTTTTTCTGAAATTTAAAAAATAAATTTTTAGTTCACTATGAGGAATATACAATGTCTAATGTTTAAGATAATTTGGAAATACTAAAGGGAGTTTAAAAAATTTAAACAATTTTTTGTGTAAGTTTGAATAATTTCATTTAAAATTTGAGACTAAACGTGTACCTTAGTTAGGAAAATGCAAGTTTGCCAGAACTTAAACAATTTTATAAATATTTAAGGTGGATCCAAAAATTATTCAAATAATATAAAATCAAGGCTTAAGGAATCCAATATATTTTTATTTTAAAATATTTGACGTTTCGAACTAAAAGAACTAGTACATCATCAGAAAATCTAAAATACAATACAATAATAAAGTAAAACTAATAAATAATACAAAATGTCAAACAAACCTCAATAAAACGTAAAATATAACATAAATAAAATATCATAAAATAAATTCAAATATATGTCAAAACAAAATACGTCAAATATTTTAAAATAAAAATATATTGGATTCCTTAAGCCTTGATTTTATATTATTTAAATAATTTTCTTTTTAATTATTTAATTATGGGGTGGCTAGCTCAGTGGTAAAGTCGGCCTGTGGATCCTGAGATCCCTGGTTCGATTCCCACAGGCGACAAACAACTTTCATAATTTCAAAAGCTACCGCTGTAGATCCCCGAACACTAACATCTTTGGGGGCCGTGATTTGACGACTGGTAACCGCACTTCGCGCGCAAAATATACCACTTACCGAAATCTGCTTTGGCAGAGTGCCACACCCAGTAATGGGGAGAAGGCGTGATGATATATTTATTTTATTTATAATTATGAGTTTAGAGAGCTTCTTCTATAAGTCATAGGTAGTTTATTTTTTTAATTTTAAATAATGAATATTTAAAATTGCAATCTAAAGAAAACCTATAAAATATTGACTACCTATGGAGTTTAAAACAGTAGTTTTTGTTCGTCTATTACATTTCTGTTTATACAGTAACCAACCATTGATCGTGTCTGTTGCCAAGCACTTGCATACATACATATACACACGCATTTGCATAAAAACTTTATAAATTTATACAAGAGTGCCATTCACATTCACTGAATTATTTTCAACCCCAGAATTTGTTGTCAAATTTTGCTATTTTATTGGAAATACAAAATTTGGGAGCTGTGATTTTATAACCGGGAACCGCACCTCACGCGCAAGATATATCACTTATCGAGTTTTGAGAGAGTCATATATATATATATAATTTAAAATGCACTTTTGTCAAAAATTTTGTAATATGAGGGTATTGAACATTATAGTCGTTGAATTCTGAAAAAAATTAAAAAATACAGAATCGAATAAGCAAGTTTCTATTTAAAATAATAATAATAATAATAATAATAATATTAATAATAATAATAATAATAATAATAATAATAATAATAATAATAATAATTTATTTATCGCCCAACAGTTCTACACCAATAACAGGACAATATGCAAAAATAAATATGAATATAATAATAATAAAAAAAAACATACAAAAATGAGAATAATATCAGTTCAACAATTAGAATCTTAATAAATAAATACGGAGCAAAGATGTTCAAGTAGTTATAATATATTATATCATAAATAGTTATTTAAATCTATACTATACTATACATTTTTTAAATGAGAAAAATGTATACTAAATAAATCTACAAATTTAGAGATTTCATTAGCATTAGAACTCATGATAAGAAAGTTGTACTCCGTATTTTGAGAACCACTGGTCGAAAATTTTGTGAATAGTTTTGTAATACACTTATAAAATGGTATTTCTTTGCTAATTTAACCAACCTTGTATCTCTTATAGTTCTCGAGATAGCAATGTTAGCACAACTAAATTGAACATTCTGTATATGTATATATAAATATAAATAAATAATTATTAACATTATTTACTTAAAACAATAATAAAGATAATGTGTAATGAATCCGTTAAATAACTATCTGTTGATTTATGTTCACATGCAGAAAAACGTGAGCTGTTATAATAGTTAATTCCATTTTTATACAATAAAGTTTTTTCAACAACAATGCAAGGATGATAAAAAAGTAAATAAAGTAACTTAATCATTGTCTTTGGTGGTTTATGGAAATTTTAATAACACAATTTAATATTCTACTGTTGATCTATCATATAAGTTTTTGTTTTCAGTGGCACTTAAAGAAAAGTTCAAATTATATGACACAAGATTATAGAAAAGTTATTGTTCATAATCTTGGTTTATAGATTGCTTATACAAAATTACGATGCGTTGTTTATTTAAAAACTATTAAAACATGCAGAAAAACGTGAGCATTACAGTTAATGCTGTTTTTACACAATGCAGTTTTTTAAAATACAATATAAAATAAATAAATAAATATATCATCACGCCTTCTACCCATTACTGGGTGTGGCACTCTGCTGAAGCAGATCTCGGTAAGTGATATATTTTGCGCGTGAAGTGCGGTTACCAGTCGTCAAATCACGGCCCCCAAACACGTTAGTGGTGGAGGAGCCACAGGGATAGTTCTTTTTGAAATTATGAAAATTTGTCGCCTGTGGGAATCGAACCAGGGACCTCAGGATCCACAGACCGACTTCATACCACTGAGCTAGCCATCCCATAAAAAAAAAACAATATAATAATGATAAAATAGTAAGTAATGTAAGTCGAACGTTGTTTTCGTTTTTTATATACATTTCAATATTATGATACAATTCTATCGCATATCCACGATTCAGTTTTATTTACATTCGCACTTAAAAAAAAATATAGCAATTCTATAACGACAATCGGCTGGATTTTATTTCGACTATTGGTTAGGGCCAATTTCTAGTGAAGTAAATTTTTAGTTTAGGAAATATATACAGAATGTTAATTAAAAAACTGGCCATAGACGTTTAACCATGGGAAATCAGGTTTTTCTTGCGCAAAAGTTCCCAAATTATTTTAGGCAAAAATACTTCAAATAAACGTAGAGAATTAAATTCTGCATACAACTTAGCAATCAGATTTTATTTTTGACATTTCATAGCCGAGAAAATCAATTTTAAAGTTTTTTGAAATCTGCTTAATTATGGCGATAGCCATGGAACAAACAAAATTAAAAACAATTGTATGATATCTTAATTATCAAAAAAAGTTTATGTTTTGTGGTAACATTTCGGACTCTGGATCAAATCCAACAATTGACAAACTGTTTACCACATTTAAATTGCACCCTATTACTAACACCTTTCAGGGCCGTGACTTAACGGCTGGTAACCTACCGAAATCTGCTTCGTCAGAGTGCCACTCATATCTAGTATTGGATAAAAAGCGTATTGATATATTATTTCTTTTATTTTATATAAATTTGAGAATACATACTTTGATAGATGACATGAAAATTTTTATTTCTTAAATTTGATATTTATTTGTTTAGAAAATGGCCACAACCAAGGACCGTAACATTGAGCTGAATTCAGCACTCGTCTTTAGCTTAGAGATTTAATAACATTCGTTGCATATATCTTTCTTTATATTGTTATTTCTAAAGATACTTTAGTTAGAAAAGGGCGCTTAATTCGGCTTATTGTTTTTATCTCTTTATTTAAATTTTTAATGAAATCAAACCTTTAGAAATTTATTTAAACTTATTCTTAATAGACTTGCATATATATATATATATATATATATATATATATATATATATATATATATATATATATATATATATATATATATATCATGGGCGTCCGCAGGAGGGGGGGGCAAGGAGGGGCGCGCGCCCCCCCTGGATTTTAACTAGGGTGACCACGACTCTCGGACATAGGACATATAAAACTATAATTTAAAAGTTTTAGTGCATAAAATTCTGCATCTGAACCAATAAACAAAATTAATTTTGCATACTTTGTAACGACACAAATTAGATTTGAAAATGAGGAAAATTGCCTCAAAACTATCGATAGGCATGAAATTGAAACCAAATTAAACATATGTATGACGTTTTATTTGTTAAAATAAATGAAATAATAAATAAAGAATTTATTCTGACAGTTTTGTCAGATGAACGTCAAACATTTGTTTAATTTTGTTTCAATTTCATAGTTATCGATAGTTTTGAGACAATTTCAATAATTTTTAGATCTAATTTGTGCCGATACAGAACATGCAAAATTAATTTCGTATTTTATGCCCTTATACTTTTATTTGAAGCTTTTTCTTTTAAATAATTAGGAAGCAGGAAATTTAAAACAATATGATTTTACATGTTAAAGTCCTGTGTTCGAGAGTCGTGACCACCACACTGTGTATGTATATATAAATAAAATAAAAATTAAATTATAAGTTTGAAGATAATAAATTCAAGCTGAAAATGAATTTCCAGCAGTATTCTTATGGCCAGCTAGCGACATGTTTCCTATCGTAACGATTGAGTAATCTAAGTTTAAGTTTACACAGACACGAAATATTAGAAAATAAAAACGGTAAAACTGCTAAATCGGAATTTATTGAAGAAATGGTGTCAATTTAAGGAAGAGTTATTCGAAAATTGTCTTTCCTCTTCAATTCAAACCCATACGACAAAGACTAGTAATTTATTTCACAAATTTAAATATTTTTTTATCCATTTGTTATGTGTATTTGTATTTATGTTATGTAAAAAAAATATTTTAGAAATTTATGTATATCTATCTGAGAGTTTTTTGCGACTCGCCCCCCCCCCCCTGTAAAAATGTCTGTGGACGCCCATGATATATATATATATATATATATATATATTTAATTATAATTATAATTTACTGATTTACTATATAAAACTACGATGAGTTTAATTAGTAATTACCTTAATTTATTAAGTATTATGTTATTAAATTTTCAATGAGGTAGCTAGCTCAGTGGTTTCAAATCGGCCTGTGGATTCTGAGAACCCTGGTTCGATTCCCACAGGCGACAAACAATTTTCACCATTTTAAAAAAACTACCCCTGTGGCTCTCCCGACACTATCATCTTTGGGGGCCGTAATCTGACGGCTGGTAACCGCACTTCATACGCTAAATATATTACTTACCGAGGTCTGCAACGGTAGAGTGCCACACCCAATGATGGGTAGAAGGCGTGATGATGTATTTATTTATTTTTTTTACTTTCTCAGCATTCTGTAATGTGATCGAAATATGAGTTTTATCAAAAATGCATTTGAATTAAGTTAATAAAATAATAAAATAAAAGTAAAGCTATTTTATATGACCTGTTATTTCTTTCTATGTATTTATTTAAACCAAGTTAAAAATTTAAATTTTGCCAGTACAACTGGCCTTTATGATTAAAACAATATGTTAAATAATTATAAATAATATTTGTAAAATTGTAAGCCCGTTTCACAAAAATACTAAATATTACCCAGAAATAATAAGCGCCACAGAAATTAATACAAAGAATAAAAAATCAGTCTTATTTATAATTTGTTTGTTAAAATGTGATATGAATCTGTCGAGTTAGGCAAATTATTGTTTAAAATGCACACAAATAAGCAAATTTCTATTTATAAATCTTGGTAGATAATTATATGAATTATTACACTCTTTTTTATGGGGTGGCTAGCTCAGTGGTATGAAGTCGGCCTGTGGATCCTGAGAACCCTGGTACCCTAGATTCGATTCCCACAGACGACATACAATTTTCATAATTTCAAAAACTACCCCTGTGGCTGCTCCACCACTAACATCTTTGGGGGCCGTGATTTGACGAATGGTAACCGCACTTCACGCGCAAAAATATATCACTTACCGAGATCTGCTTCGGCAGAGTGCCACACCCAGTAATGGGTAGAAGGCGTGTTGATATATTTATTTTATATTTTATTTATTACACTCTTGAAAAAGCTATCCCTGTGGCTCCTCCACCACTAACATGTTTGGGGGCCGTGATTTGACGACTGGTAACCGCACTTCACGCGCAAAATATATCATTTACCGAGATCTGCTTTAGCAGAGTGCCACACCCAGCAATGGGTAGAAGGCGTGATGATATATTTATTTATTTATTTATATTTTAAGTATTAGTAATGGAATAATGCGCTTATAATTTTTCAGTTGAGAAAAAAATACATGTACATTTTTTTTTTTAATTACATACTATTGATCGCTGTTAATAGTTATTACATTTATTGCCTGCATATATATATATATATAGTGGCTTAACACTCCTTAAGGAGTTGCGCCGCTTCTAACGAAGCTTTCTAGATCCTATTTTTGGAGTGGATCGATCTCCATTTATATTTTTAAATATTCTTGGCTATGTTTCTCCATTGTTCTCTGTCTCCCGTTTTATTTTTCCATTTTCTAATTCCCGCTGATTTTAAATCTTCTTCTACTTCTCTTATCCACGTTGATCTTGGCCTTCCCCTTCTTCGTTTGCTACTAGGGCTCCATTGTAGTACTGACTTAATCGGGTCTTGTTCATTCGTTCTCCATACGTGTCCGAGCCATTTTATTCTTTGTTGCTTAATTTTCTTTACTATGTCTTCTCCGTTTAGTTCCTGCTCAATCTCGTGATTCATCCATATTCTATATTCTGTATCAGATAGTTTCTTAGGTCCTAGTATTTTTCTTATTATTTTCCTTTCGGTTATTCTCAGTTGCTCTTCATCTTTCTTGGTCATTGTCATTGTTTCCGCTGCATATAATGTTACTGGTCTTATTATGGTTCTATATATTCTCATTTTTGTTGCTTTGGATAATATTTTGCTTTCTAGTAATTTTCTGTTAGCGTAGAAGACTCTATTTGTTGCAGTTATTTTGTTTTTTATTTCTATTTCTCTCTCTCCTTTGTTTGTTAACATTACACCTAGATATTTAAATTTATCTACTTGTTCATATTCGAATTCCCCTACTTTAATTACTTTGTCTTTTATGTTTTCCCCAAGTATCATTATTTTGGTCTTTTTTTGGTTTATTTCTAGTCCTATTTGCCTTCCTTGCTTTATTATTTCCTCTAGCATTTCTTTCATTACCTTTCTGTTTTTTGCTGCGATCGCTATGTCATCTGCATATGCTATTATTTGTCCTCCTCTTGTTCTAAGTGTTTTCTTTATTAAATTTCTCATTGAGTATTCTAATGCTAAATTAAATAGGGTGGCTGACAGAGCGTCACCTTGTCTTACCCCTTTGTTTATTTCTATGTCATCAGTTTCTCCTTTTTGAGTTTTAATACTTATTTTTGTTCTTCTCATAGTCATTGCTATTAATCTTCTCAATTTTCCTGGTATTTGCATGTCTTTTAAAGCTGTCGTTAATTTTCCTCTTTTAATTGAGTCAAACGCTTGTCTAAAGTCAATAAATAGTATCTCTGTGTTTAGATTATACTCCAATGTTTTTTCAATTATCTGCTTTATAGTGTGTATAGCGTCCGTAGTTGATTTTCCTTTTACGAATCCACATTGATATTGGCCGATGGTATCTCTTGTTACGTTTGTTAATCTTCTCTGAATTAATGTCGACATTATTTTGTAGGCTGTGTTCAACAGTGTGATTCCTCTATAATTTTCACAGACTTGTTGGTCGCCTTTCTTGTGTATTGTTATTATTTGACCTATTTCCCAGTCTTTTGGCATTTCCTCTTTTCTCCATATTTCTAGTATAAGTTCATGTACGTGTTGCTGTATTAATTCGCCTCCATATTTTATTAATTCTATGTTAATTTCGTCTTTTCCCGGTGTTCTTCCGTTTTGACAGTTTTTTATTATTTCTCTTACTTCTTCTAAGGTAGGTTCTTCTAATTCTATTTCGTTTGCTTCTGGCATTTCATTTTTTAATTCTAGTCCTGGATCTGTTAGCAGATCTTTAAAGTATTCAATCCACACTTGCCTGTATTGTTGATCACATTCTGTTGAAATACCATTCTTGTCCTTTATTCCGTATGTTTTGGCTTTATATGTCTTATTTTGTTCGTTTATTTCTTTATAAAATCTCTTTGTGTTTCTATTTAATCTTTCTTCTTCAATGACTGCTATTTTATTCTCTATCCATATTCTTTTATTTTTTCTGATATTTTTATTACATTTGTTTCTGAGTCTTTCATATTCATCCTTATCTTCTCCTTTATTTGTTGCTATAAATTTCAACCTTGCATGTTTCTTTTCTTCCACTGACTTTTTTATCTCTTCATCGAACCATGTTTTTTTATATTTCGCATTTTTGTTTTCTTTCCCTATCCACATTTGGGCCGCGTCATTTATGCATGTTTTTATCCGGTTCCATTTTTCCTCTATTCTCTCCTCTTTTGCGGCTTTATTATTTAGATTTTTTTCTAATTCTTTGTTGTATTTCTCTTTTGTTTCTTCATTGTTCATGTTCTCTATATTCCATTTATTTGTTGATGTTTCTTTTCTTTTATTTCTTTTCATCTTGTTTCTTATTGACACTGCTACCATCTGATGATCTGAGTCGGCGCATGCACCTCTGTATGTTCTTACGTCTAATATTGACGATTGTTTCCTCTTTGTTACTAATACATGGTCTATTTGCGTATGTGTTTTATTGTCTGGCGATGTCCATGTTATTTTATGTGTTTTCCGATGTTTATACTTCGTGCTGCTTATTACCATGTTTGTTCTTGCTGCTAGTTCGCATAACCTTTGTCCGTTGTCATTTGTTACTTCATGTATTGTTTGCGTTCCTGCGACTTGTTGTATATAGTCTTCTTTTCCTATCTGTGCGTTAAAGTCCCCCATTGTGATGATTAGGTCTTCTTTTGGTATTTTTTCTATTTCTTCTTCTAATCTATCATAAAAAATGTCTTTTTCTTCATCCTTAGCATTTTGTGTCGGTGCATAAACATTTATTATTGATAGATTGAAGGGATAGCTTTCTAATCTTATATAAGCCAGACGTTCGTTTATTGCTCTAAATTCCAGTATTTTGTCTCTAAGCTCGTGTAGGATTATAAAGGCTACACCGTATTGTCCCTGTTTTTTACCTCCTGAGTGTAACACCGTATAATATTTGCCTGCATAGAATGTATTATTTTCTTAAATGGAATTTTACTTCAACCCCTACATAACATCGATTCGTATTCATAAAATAATCACGTTCCATTCTAATAAACCCGATAGCGATACAAATAGTTATTCATGCACAACACAAACTACATTGAACTTGGCCTGTTATTGGTTATTCAGTGAAAGTGATTTAGTTTGTCCGTGTGCACCCCCACCCCTTGACTATCATACCGTATCGATTGACGAATTGCATTACCTTTATCCCGCACGCCGTGTCAGCCGATCTGTCTGCATTCAGTGGTGCTCGTCCGTTCGGGTGGGCCTGCAATCATGCAATCCTTCTCCTTCCACGCAATTCACCCCCGACCCCTCCAGACTGATTGACTGACTGACTGACGCTGGAATTATTGCGCTTGCGTCAATGTCAGGAACAGATTTTTGGCTTTTTTGCAGAAACATAATTTGTATCGAAATGTTGGCGAAATTTTCTTGATTTATTGGATTGAATTCTAGGAAAGAAATACAAATATCGAATATTTATTTTGCTTATTTTGTGATTGAAATATCATTGGTTTGATATGAGATTAAGAAGAATATTGGCAGAAGAGTGGGTTGTCGTATCAATGGAGATGATTTGGGCATGTGAAAAGAATGTCGAATGAAAGATTAGTGAAACAGATCATGGGCGTCCGCAGGGGGAGGGGGGTAAGCTGGGGCGTTCGCCTCCCCTGGGTTTTAACTAGGGTGGTCACCACGACTCTCGAACATAGGACTTTAACATGTAAAATTATAATTTTGTAATTTCCTGCTTCCCTAAATATTTTAAGCCAGAAAGTTTTTAAAAAAAGTTTTAGGGCATAAAATTATCATTTAAAATGACGAAAATTGCCTCAAAACTATCGATAGGCATGAAATTGAAATAAAATTAAACAAATGTTTGACATTTTATCTGTCAAAATAAATGAAATAATAAATAAAGAATTTTATGCACAACTGGGCCGAATAGTATGTGTTTTTGCCCTAAAAAGCAGGCTTAAACGCTTCTTTTTGGCCCTAGGCCAAAAAAAGTATTGGAAAAAATAATATAATCGCACGTTATAGGTATTACCGTTAAATTGTATAATGCCATTTTTTCCATGACATACCTAGGTAATGTATATAATTCCAGTTGTACAAAATTGTAATATTTACCAATTATTTTAACATATATTAAAGCTAGATTCGTTTCGTTCGCACTTTTATCAAACAAACCTTAAGCCCGTAGAACACATACACCACATACTAAAGTCGTATATTCGATTGTAGCTCAAATTATTCAGAATTTTATACATTTATTTAAATATTGTACATGTTTTTAGCTTGGCTCGCTTCGCTTGCATTTTGAACAAAGAAACCCTAAACCCGAAGAACGCACATTTCTCAAAACGCAAACTTTTATATTCGATTTTGGCAAAATTTACTTTATTTAACGCTGCATTTCACAATTTTACACATAGTTATAAACAAAATAGATACTTTTGAGGCCCTTATGTGGACGGAGTCCTAGGCATCTCTTGCGTCTAATAAATTATTCGTCACCGGTTAAAGTGAATTAAATCATTGTATACAAATAACTACGAATCAGAAAATATTTTGTTTAAATTTCCTTCCCTGATTGGAATATATTTCATTTAGGGTTGAAATTTTCCAAACCGGTTTTCTTCTTATTCGTATTAAGAAAAAAGTTCCGATTCAGCTCTTGGTCAGACTCTGAAAACAGCCAAACAATGAAAACTAGACTAATATTAAATTAATATATGAAATTATTTTGTTATTAATTTAAATTAAACTACTAATAAATATTAATGAAATTAGTGAATTGTTTAATGGAAAATTCTATTATCTGCTGAAATTGGCATCTATATAATTATGGGACTGTAACATTAATTACATTAATGAAAATATCAGATTTCAACTGAAATACAATTTAATTAGTTTGATACGACAAATACAATTAGAAATAAAAATAGTAATTTAACACTTTAATTAATTAAATTCCTGTATTAGCATTTGTTTTATTTGCTTAGTTCTACAATGTTATAAAACTTATGCTTGTCTGACAAATGGAAACATTAATATTTCAATTAAATTCTGTAAAAATACAAAACTATTTTTCCAATCACCAACAAAAATAAAGTAAAACTCAACCAGACAAAAAACAATCAAAATCCATACCTCCAAAACAAAACAGTCTCGATTTAATTAAATTCATTTATATTTTACACATTTTAATTGGGCGTACAAACAATTCCATCACAATTTCAATACGTGTTTTACGGCGAAAACTAATATCCGAATTCTGCCCTGAGTTTGAATCCTGAATTCAAAGCGCATTGTAATCGGATGGAGCGAAACATTGACGACCTCCCATTTAGACCATTCTCAATTTTGACAATCTCACTTATTTAGAAAACAAACTTAAACATTACACATATAAAAGTTTAACTTCGTTACTAAAGACATGCAAGATTCCACAAATAGTATCATTTTATTTTAATTAAAGAGGTAGATGGCTCAGTGGTATCGCTATGAATTTGAGAACCCTGATACGATTCCTACAGCCGACAAACAATTTTCATCACATTAAAATTATCCCTGTGGTTCCACCTCCACTAAAACCTATGGGGCCCGTGATTTGCCGGCAATTACATCGAAGATGCTATAATAAAATAGAGAATAAATAAAAAAACAAATTGCCGTCTAGTAAATGGAACACAACTAATGTTTGGCGTGTGTATGTATATATATATATTAAATCACGGTCCCAATAAGGGTAGTTTTAATGTGGTTAAAATTGTTTGTCAACTGTTGGAATCGAACCTGGGTTCTCAAATCCACAGGCCGCTCGATACCACTGAGGCACCTACTCCCGTTATTAAATTATTAAATATTGAAAAATAATATATGCTACGAACTAAACGATAAAATTTATACATATTTATTTATTTAATATTTATTTTATTTTTTTTATGTTATGGGATGGCTAGCTCAGTGGTATGAAGTCGGCCTGTGGATCCTGAGAACCCTGGTTCGATTCCCACAGGCGACAAACAATTTTCATAATTTCAAAAACTACCCCAGTGGTTTCTCCACCACTAACATCTTTGGAGGCCGTGATTTGACGACTGGTAATCGCACTTCACGCGCAAAATATATCATTTACCGAGATCTGCTTCGGCAGAGTGCCACACCCAGTAATGGGTAGGAGGCGTGATGATATATTTATTTATTTATCATCACGCCTTATACTCATCATTGGGTGTGGCACTCTTCCGTAACAGATCTCGGTAAGTGATTTTGCGCGTGAAGTGCAGTTACCAGCCGTTAAATCACGGTCCCCTATGTTAGTAGAGGAGAGCGTAATAAGGGTAGTTTTAATGTAGTGAAAATTGTTTGTCAACTGTTGGAATCGAATCCGGGTTCTCAGGATCCACAGGCCGCTCGATACCACAGAGGCACCTACCCCTTTATTAAATTATTAAATATTGAAAAATAATGTATGCTACTAACTAAACGGTAAAATTTTATCTTTGGGGATCCTGCTGCCCATATTGTCCCTAATCAATATTAATGGAATACATAGCTTAGTGGGAACACATCGGCCTGTGAATTTGAAAACCCGAGGTAGATTCTCGCGGCCGACTTCACATGAAAATTTTCCTTGTCGTTTTTCCTGTACTGATATTAAGAATGGGTGATTTCACGGCTGGTAACCGCAATCCACGAGCATATTATATCACTTACCGAGAACTGCTACGGTAGAGTGTCACAACTAATAATGGGTAAAAGACGTAATGATACATTTATTTATTTATCAATATTTATACTAATAAAGCAAACAAAGAATAAATTATAAACTATTTGTTGAGTAGGTGGGTCAGTAGTATCGAGTCGGCCTGTGGATTTGAGAACCTGGGTTCGATTCCCACAGCTGAGAAACTATTTTAACCACATTAAAACTACTCCTGTGACTCCCCCTTCACTAACATCTTTGGGGTCCGTAATTAGATGGCTGGTAACCGCATTCCACACGCAAAATATATCACTTACCGAAGTCTGCAACGGTAGAATGCCATACCCAGTAATGGTTAGAAAGCGTGATGATATATTTATATATATATTTACTATTCAAAATTAATGGGGTGACTAGCTCAGTGGTATGAAGTAGGCCTGTGGATCCCGAGAACCCTGGTTCGATTCCCACTGGCAACAAACAATTTTCATAATTTCAAAAACTACCCCTGTGGATCCTCCACTACTAACATCTTTGGAGGCCGTGATTTGACGGCTGGTAACCGCACTTCACACGCAAAATATATCACTTACCGAAGTCTGCAACGGTAGAATGCCATACCCAGTAATGGGTAGAAAGCGTGATGATATATTTATATATATATTTACTATTCAAAATTAATGGGGTGACTAGCTCAGTGGTATGAAGTAGGCCTGTGGATCCCGAGAACCCTGGTTCGATTCCCACTGGCAACAAACAATTTTCATAATTTCAAAAACTACCCCTGTGGATCCTCCACTACTAACATCTTTGGAGGCCGTGATTTGACGGCTGGTAACCGCACTTCACACGCAAAATATATCACTTACCGAAGTCTGCAACGGTAGAATGCCATACCCAGTAATGGGTAGAAAGCGTGATGATATATTTATATATATATTTACTATTCAAAATTAATGGGGTGACTAGCTCAGTGGTATGAAGTAGACCTGTGGATCCCGAGAACCCTGGTTCGATTCCCACTGGCGACAAACAATTTTCATAATTTCAAAAACTACCCCTGTGGATCCTCCACTACTAACATCTTTGGAGGCCGTGATTTGACGGCTGGTAACCGCACTTCACGCGCAAAATATATCACTTACCGAAGTTTGCAACGGTAGAATGCCATACCCAGTAATGGGTAGAAAGCGTGATGATATATTTATTTATATTTACTATTCAAAATTAATGGGGTGACTAGCTCAGTGGTATGAAGTAGGCCTGTGGATCCCGAGAACCCTGGTTCGATTCCCACTGGCGACAAACAATTTTCATAATTTCAAAAACTACCCCTGTGGATCCTCCACCACTAACATCTTTGGAGGCCGTGATTTGACGGCTGGTAACCGCACTTCATGCGCAAAATATATCACTTACCGAAGTCTGCAACGGTAGAATACCATACCCAGTAATGGGTAGAAAGCGTGATGATATATTTATTTATATTTACTATTCAAAATTAATGGGGTGACTAGCTCAGTGGTATGAAGTAGGCCTGTGGATCCCGAGAACCCTGGTTCGATTCCCACTGGCGACAAACAATTTTCATAATTTCAAAAACTACCCCTGTGGATCCTCCACTACTAACATCTTTGGAGGCCGTGATTTGACGGCTGGTAACAGCACTTCACACGCAAAATATATCACTTACCGAGATCTGCAACGGTAGAATGCCATACCCAGTAATGGGTAGAAAGCGTGATGATATATTTATATATATTTACTATTCAAAATTAACATGGTGGTAGATAACTTCTCGCCTCAATTGCCGAAACGAGGGTAAATTTGCTAAGTAGCCAAAATGGGATCGGACGAATTGGGAAGCTACCGAAACATTGGATCAATTCGGCTTTCACTGGTGCCTGCGCATTCGCATGCACTCGACATTGGCGCCGTCAGGGCCAACTGAAAGTGAAACTACTGCACAAACTCCCGTTGCAATTGTTTCTGGAATTGTAGCTGAAACTCGATTCGTTTGCATATTTGTTTGGGTGAATATCGTTCTCGTTCGATTTGTTTGTGCGCCTTTTTGTAATGCATGATACGATTGGGTTTTAATTGGATTTTAAATGGAGACAAAGTGGTTTTCAATACGAGGTAATCAACATTTCAGTTCTGAACGGACTCTAGAGAGATTTTTAGTGCAAATTGGTAACTACATTTATTTAAACTGATGTTTACATCCCAAATTACAATTTTGTTGAAGGTTCTGCTCTTTGTTTCAAAATGCTAAATAGATAATAATAATAATATTCTTTATTGACGTTCTAGTCAAAGGCGAAGTTCAACCAAGGCTGCTCTTTCACCTCTCTGTACAGGTACATATTTATAACATTTATATAATGGGGTAATGGTACAGTGGTCTCAAATCGGCCTGTGGATCCTAAGACCCCTGGTTCGATCCCCACAGCCGACAAAACATTTTCACCAATTTAACAATCACCCCTGTGGCTCCCCCACCACTAACATCTTTGGAGACCGTGATTTTCCGGCTGGTAACCGCACTTCACGCGCATAAATATATCACTTACCGAGATCTGCTTCAGCAAAGTGCCACACCCAGTAATGTGTAAAGGGCGTGATGATATATTTATATTTTTTATAGGTAAATCTATATCTCCTCTTGTATCTTTCGGGATCGTGAATTTATGATTAAAGTTGACACTTTTATGCAAATGCATATTTTGTTTGCTAATAAATATTTCATGGGGTAATCGCTCAGTGGTATCGAATCGGCCTGTGGAATCTAAGAACCCTGGTTTAATCCCCATAGCCGACAAACATTTTCACCAATTTAAAAGTACCACTATGGCTTGCCCACCACTGATATCTTTAAGGGTCGTGACTTGAACGGCTGGTAACCGCACTTCACGCGCATCAATATATCACTTACCAAAATCGGCTTCGGAAGAGTGCCACACCCAGTAATGGGTAAAAAGGCGTGATGATATATTTATTTATAATACATATTTCAATAATTACAATTGATTTCTTTGCAAATTAACATAGCTTATATTTATATTTTCAATTTTATACTGCATAAAAATGCATAATTTACGATTTTATGCATTTTTTATAATTCCGTGCATATTTATATATTTATGCAGCAAAATTTGCTTCTATTTATACACTTGTTTATCTGAAATTTTTACCTTTGTATCTTTATATTGGTATAAATATTAAATAGTTTTACCAAAAACAATCCAGTTATTCTACGTTAAAAATATATGTTTAGTTTTGCACAGTAACGAACTAAATAATTGTATTAAATAATTAGTACTTAGTTAATTTAAAATATGCCCTTATTCCACGATGCAAAACGATATATTTAACAATATTTTGTCGGATTCCTTAATTAATATTAAAATAAATAAATATATTATGCTTTTTATCCATTATAGGGTGTGGCACTCTGCCGAAGCAGATCTCGGTAAGTGATATATTTATGCACGTGAAGTGCAGTTACAAGCCGTCAAATCACGGCCCTCAAAGATGTTAGTGGTGGGGAAGCTACAGGGATAATTTTAATTTGGTGAAAATGTTTATCGGCTGCGAGGATCGAACCAGGGTTCTCAGGAGCCACAGATCGACTCGATACTGCTGAACAATTGCCCTATTTTAATTAATATTAAAAAGTGAATAATTTATTATATTTCTCTATACCAACCTATTTATAATGTTACTTTTAAATTCAAATTTAGTGATATTTTTGATTTATACATCATATTTTATAGTCTAGGTGGTACAGTTGTTCGAAACCACATTAAAACTACTCCTGTGGCTCGTCCTACAATAGCATTTTTGGGAGCCGTGATCTGACGGCTGGTATAATTACTTACTATTTGAGCAATGAAATTGATATAGCATCAAAAACGCTGAATTGAACACTTATGACTTGCTCCTTGCGTTTGACAATTATTATTTGACATATAAATGTTTAACATGTTTATGTTTTTTGTTTCTATTGCTACTATGATTATTGGAATATATTATTAAATATATAAATTAGTTTTTCTCAAAATTAGATGCGTATACACGAAAATTGGAAATAAAATTTTATGTACCAAATATTTTTTTCGTAACTGATTTTTGAAATAAATGGAATTTATTGTTTTGTGTGTCTAGTAAATTTCCTCTTCTGGTTTTTCAATTTAATTCAGAATCAACTCAGCTCGTCGCATTTTCATGAAACTTATAATTACCAAGTTTCGTTAACAAATCTTATCTCGTTCATAAGATATTGCACACCCTGACATCCATCCATCCATCTATCCACAACACACACACAGACATCATTGAGAAAAAAATCTAAACGGATTCAGTGGATCTCAAAACACGTATTTCCACGAAAATCTCCTCAACGATTTGTTTCACAATTCCAATAATTCCTTATACTGTGTATAAGAAAGTAAAAATAAAGAGAAATTATAATAAAATCGGATTTCAATCACATGGTGACCGTAGCCTAGTTGGTTTAAGGCATATGATCGGAGTTCATAAGTCCCATGTTTAAATTTGAAATATGTATTATATATACTCAAAAAAATATGTTTTTTTAAAATGATTATTATTCGACCGCAGAAAAATATCTTAGAACCTATTTTTTAAGTTTTGTAATTTAAAATAAATTTGCAGTTGTAAAATTACATAACGCAGAATTTTATTAATTTTATCAATTTAATCATTTTTTTTCATCTAAATCAGCAATGTCAATATTTAAACCAAAAATTTTCCATTGTCATTGCATTGCACACCCATTTCTACCCCTGCTGACCACACCCTCACACGCATGCACGCACGCACATGTCCGGTAGCGCATATGCACCACCGCCGCCCCCGCCCAGCGCGATGTCGCTGCAGCCGTGCACGTTGCACCGATGGCCGTAATTAATGGGCGGCGGGTCCAGCAGTAATGTAATGTCCGTGTTAACATTATTGTGTTGCCCCCGCGCTACGCCGCACCCTGCGCCCACTGCAGCGGGTGACAGGAGGTGGTGGCGGACCGGCGGCGGTGGATTTATAGCGATTGTTGTTTAAATGAAGGTTTGGAAAATGAGGCTTGGTTTGATGGAACGAATTTGGCGACAAAATGGGGAAAATTATTCATGGATATTGTTTCGCATGAATTGATTTGAATTTTTCATATTAAAATACAATTTGTTTTACTATATTTATTTAAGTATAATATAGAGATGGACGAATGCCACCCGCGAATACTCAAATACCTCGAATACTGAAAGTATTCGATATTTACACTAATGGCGAACATTCGAATACCGCGCGAAACGTCTTGAAACTGAAACAGCGCTGTCTTCGGCGCTTTGATGAACTTAGTAGACAGTTCTACAGTTGCCATTGACAGTTGACAGTTGTCCAGGTGCCACTTGACAGTCAAAGGAAACAAACTTTGTTTTAGGTACACGTTTACTTATTTAATTCATTTAAAGCTACATTCACAAATCGAAATTAGTTTTTGTATTATGCTTTATATTTTAATGTGTTTTTAGGTGGCATTCACAAATAGTTTTGCTTTTGTCGATTTTAGTTGGTAGTGACATCTATCATAAATTTTAGAAAATCGGTAATACAGTAAAACTATCAAATGTGCTAGGTTACACATGCTGTCATATGTTGTTTGTTTACTCTCGTATTTTTTGGAAGATCAATGTAAATATTATCATAATAAGAAAGTAGGTATTAAAATCTTGTTTTTATTTCCATTCATTTTGGCACTCGAATAAAAACAAACTTAGGTTATCGTCAATGCGAAGGATGATAGAAAGAGACAAGTATATATCACTACATCATTCTACGCTTCGTCCTATTGGTCTATTCCTAAGTATAAAACGTAAAACTAAAACATAAGTTTGGAGTTTGCAAACTTTTGTGTTAAAACCAAAACTAAATACTGATTTGTGAATGACTTCATAAGATAACATGTCTACAAGGTTGTTAAAACAAAAATGGAAAACATAAAACAAAAACTAATTTCGATTTGTGAATGTAGCTTAAGTCATTTCATATCATAATCAAAAAATACAGTTAATTAATAACTTTAAAAAAATGTAAGCACATCACTATTCAGTATTATACTAATCACATTATTATATCATTAGAGCACATTATTAATCGTTACTTCGTTATGAACTTTTCACTTATTTTGTTATTTTATTTTATTTAAATTATTATTATTTATTTATTATATAATTATATTTTATTTATGTTTACGTATATATTAATTCATTCATTCATAACTGTTATTTACAATTACCGTATTTTTCGGACGATAAGACGCACTTCAAATTTATAAGATGATTTTTAGAAAAATATATTTTAATGTTATTTTCGGATCATAATTTTGATTTATTATTAACATAATTCGTACTAGCAATATTCAGTTCATCTTCACTCTCGGTACTATCACTCGTCTCGTTTATGTCACCGTTCGTATTACTTTCGTCTGAACTATTGTTGTCACTCCTTTCAAAAACTCCGCCATCTTCAGTACCATCTATAGCATTACTTACTCCGCATTTTTTAAATGACTTTATAATCGTCTCTTTTTTCACAGCTTCCCATTAATTTTTCACCCAGGTACAAAGTTTTGAAATTGTTGGTCGTTTCATAGGTCCTGTTGCGGTGACATCATGATTTGGCTTTGTCATCCATTTATTCCACTCTTCTCGCATCAAATTTTAAAATGAATTTAGATACGATTTATTGAAAAAAAATATTTTAATGTTACCTTCGGACCATAAGACGCGCCCAAAATTTAAGTCCATTTTTCTATGTAAAAAGATGCGTCTTATAGTCCTAAAAATACGGTATATATTTAATTTATTACTCAAATTTTTAAATTTTTAAATAAGTACCTATTCGGAGTATTCGAATATACGAGATCTGATTAATATTCGAATTCGAGAAATGTGATATTCACTCTCCTTTGGTTTAATTTGTAACTAGTAGGAAAAGTGATATATTCTCGGAGGATGTTAGTAATTGTACGATGAGGCGTTAATCGAATCTCCCCAATCACATTAATTCTGCATGTTCATTTTACCTACGTGTAGCATATTTGTTATCCGATCGAATTATATTAAATTAATTATATATGTTCAGTTACACCACTTCGGTTTATAAGTTAAATTATTAGGTTGGTTTAAATATTTATCAATTTAAATAAATATATCATCATGCCTTTTACCCTTTACTAGATGTAATGCTCTGCCTTAGCAGATCTCGATAATTCATATATTTTTGCGTGTGAATTGCGGTTATTAGCTTTCAAATCACGACACTCAAATATGTTAATGGTGGGCAGAGCTGGGCAGTAGTTAGCTACTTTTGTAGCTTAGCTACTAGCTTAGCTACATTTACCATAGCTGTAGCTTAGCTAACTGTGAAAAAATATAGCTGTAGCTTGTAGCTAGTTACTTTTTTTTCTATTAGCTTAAAAATAACAACTGAAGCTACTTTTAAAGCTACTTTTTGTAGCTTAAGGCTGCTTTTTGTAGCTTAAAGCTACTTTTTAAGCAGAAGGTCAACAAAGTACGCATGCGTACAAGCTAAACCCACACAAAATAATTATTTCTTGTCGGTTCTAACTGGCTCTAAAACGCAAAAATACACAGTAGGTGCCAGATGGTATTTGCTATTTTTGATATTTATGTACATAATAGTAAATTAACAGTCATTATAACAAAAGACTGATCATATGACAATGGCAAATTTAATTATTTCACAATAATTTAGAAAAGTAGCTTTAAAATTTAACAGCTACTTTAACGAAAGCTTTTAGCTGTAGCTTAGCTATATTTTACAAAATATAGCTTATAGATGTAGCTTAGCTACTTTTTTAAAGATTAGCTGTAGCTGTAGCTTAGCTACTTTTTTAAGTAGCTTGCCCAGCTCTGGTGGTGGGGAAATCACAAGTGTAATTTTAATGTGGAGTAATGTGCCGACTGTGAACTAGGATTCCCAAATCGTAGGCCAACGCGATTCCACTGAGCTATCTAACCCATTTAACGATTTAAACTTCACTGTTTTGACAAATATGTCATTGGTATTTTTAAAGACTGTAAAATTATTTATAAAACTAGAAAAGAAACCAGTGAATTTATTAATATCTATATTTTTATCTTCTAAATAATATTTATGGGGTATCAGTGGTATCAAGTCGACCTGTGGATCCAAAGAACCGTGGTTCAATCCCCACAGCCGACAAAACATTTTCACCAATTTAAAATTACCCCTGTGGCTCCCCCACCACTAACGTCTTTGGGCGCCGTGATTTGACGGCTGGTAACCGCACGTCACACGCATAAATATATCACTTACTGAGATTTACTTCGGCAAAGTGCCACACCTAGTAATGGGTAAAAGACGTGATATATGTATTTATTTATTTTTTTCTGAAGAATATTTGTAATTTTTTTTTATAAATTTTAAATTTTTTATGGGTGGCTAGCTCAGTGGTATGAAGTCGGCTTGTGGATCCTGAGAACCCTGGTTCGATTCTCACAGGCGACAAACAATTTTCATAATTTCAAAAACTACCCCTGTGGCTCCTCCACCACTAACATCTTTGGGGGCCGTGATTTGACAACTGGTAACCACACTTCACGCGCAAAATATATCACTTACCGAGATCTGCTTCGGCAGAGTGCCACATCCAGTAATGGGTAAAAGACGTGATATATGTATTTATTTATTTTTTTCTGAAGAATATTTGTAATTTTTTTTTATAAATTTTAAATTTTTTATGGCTGGCTAGCTCAGTGGTATGAACTCGGCCTGTGGATCCTGAGAACCCTGGTTCGATTCTCAGAGGCGACAAACAATTTTCATAATTTCAAAAACTACCCCTGTGGCTCCTCCACCACTAACATCTTTAGAGGCCGTGATTTCACAACTGTTAACCGCACTTTACGCGCAAAATATATCACTTACCGAGATCTGCTTCGGCAGAGTGCCACACCCAGTAATGGGTAGAAGGCGTGATGATATATTTATTTTATGTTTCCTGAAATGTGTTTAATCTTTGTGAAATAAAATACTAGTATGAATAAAAATGGCAAAATAGTTATATACTCGCATTTAATGTTGGCAAAATTTAATGTAGTTCCGTTTAAATTATCTTCACGCAGTTATTTGACAGCGCAAAATATATGTCGCTATGTCAAGATACTTTTTTTAAATTGCAAATCGGATTCGTTCGTTTATTATCGGCAAAAACCGAGACCAGTCTTGGTAATTTATTGATTTTCATGATAAATAAAAATATCGTCTTAACATCACCGAACATGTTAGAGCATATCTTACCTGTTAGTCTACAATGCGCGTTTGAGTTTAGTTTAGTGGGGACTTCTGTAGTGATCGAAGTGTTTTCTTTGTTTTGTGAGTGTTTCAACGAATATTCAGTGATATTTTAATGCGGATTTTGACTTAAACTGTGTGTTATTGTATATATTGGAATGTGATGTATAAACAAAGGGTAGTATGTGATTAGTAGAGCTGTGAAATAGACTAAAGAGTCTCATAAATCCCTGGGATGATGGACAACGTGGGACGTGACCGGTAGCTGATTCCTGCTTAAAGTATGTAACAATATTTATTGTTAACGTGAAATATCTTTCAGAAGACATATTTTTAGAGTCAATGGGGTCCTATAACGATTTATTTATAATGAAACTACATGAAAAACTATGACAATTAGCATGGGCGTCCACAGACATTTTTCCAGGGGGGGGGGGGGGCGAGTCGCAAAAAACTCTCAGATAGATATACATAAATTTCTAAAATATTTTTTTTACATAACATAAATACAAACACACATAACAAATGGATAAAAAAAATATTTAAATTTGTGAAATACATTACTAGTCTTTGTCGTCTGGGTTTGAATTGAAGAAGAAAGACAATTTTCGAATAACTCTTTCTTAAATTGACACCATTTCTTCAATAAATTCCGATTTAGCAGTTTTACCGTTTTTATTTTCTAATATTTCGTGTCTGTGTAAACTTAAACTTAGATTACTTAATCGTTACGATAGGGAACATGTCGCTAGCTGGCCATAAGAATACTGCTGGAAATTCAGTTTCAGCTTGAATTTATTATCTTCAAACTTATAATTTAATTTTTATTTTATTTATATATACATACACAATGTGGTGGCCACGAGTCTCGAACACAGGACTTTAACATGTAAAATCATATTGTTTTAAATATCCTGCTTCCTAATTATTTAAAACAAAAAGCTTCAAATAAAAGTATAAGGGCATAAAATACGAAATTAACTTTACATGCTTTGTATCGGCACAAATTAGATCTAAAAATGACTGAAATTGTCTCAAAACTATCGATAGCTATGAAATTGAAACAAAATTAAACAAATTTTTGACGTTCAATCTGACAAAACTGTCAGAATAAATTCTTTATTTATTATTTCATTTATTTTGACAAATAAACCGTTAAAAATTTGTTTAATTTGGTTTCAATTTCATGCCTATCAATAGTTTTGAGGCAATTTTCCTCATTTTCAAATCTAATTTGTGTCGTTTACAAAGTATGCAAAATTAATTTTGGTTATTGGTTCAGATGCAGAATTTTATGCACTAAAACTTCTAAATTATAGTTTTATATGTTAAAGTCCTATGTTCGAGAGTCGTGGTCATCAACCTAGTTAAAATCCAGGGGGGCGCCCCTCCTTGCCCCCCCTGCGGATGCCCATGACAATTAGTGAAAGCACGATGTTAAACTTCTTTATATTAAGCGAAATATGATTTTTGGAATTTCTGTAGGTACATGTGACGTTACAAGTATCTTTCAATGTCTTTTAGTATTGTTTCATTCAGTGAGTGCAAATAATATAAGAACTATTTATTAGAAAATACTCTTACTATGTTGAAAATTATATTTAATTGTAGTTGAAAGCCAGAAAAAACGTAATTAAATTATTGTAATAAATATACAACATATTGAATATGTACATATACGATTAACCGACAAACAGTATGAAAAAATCTGGTGTGGGCACCACACGACTTTCTTATACACAGCATATTTAATATTTTTTCTTCTTAATTTTCATTACAGATGATAAAATTCCTTGCCAAATTTTATATAAATAAACTTATATTAATAGAAATAGAAATATAAAATTACTTACTATTTGATCAATGAAATTGATATAGCATCAAAAACGCTGAACTTATAACTTGCTCCTTGCGTTTAACAATTATTATTTATATAAATGTTAAACATGTTCATGTTTATTGTTTCTATTGCTACTATGATTATTGGAATATATTATTAAATATATAAATTAGTTTTTCTCAAAATTAGACTCATATACAGGAAAATTGCAAATAACATTTTATGTTCCAAATATTTTTGCTAACATCTTTTATTTAAAACTTTTTTTCGTCGCTGATTCCATTTTTGAAATAAATGGAATTTATTGCTTTATGTGTCCAGTAAACTTCCTCTTCCGGTTTTTCAATTTAATTCAAAATCAACTCAGCTCTTTGTATTTTCATGAAACTTATAATTACCAAGTTTTGTTAATAAATCTTATCTCGTTCATGAGATATTGCACACTCGGACACACAGCCATCCATCCATCCATCCACACACACACAGACATCATTGAGAAAATGATCAAAACGGATTCAGTGGACCTCAAAACACGTATTTCCGCGAAAATCTCGTCAACGATTTTGTCCACGATTCTAATACTTTGTATAAGAAAGTAAAAATAGTGTTGAGATGTCACATTTCGTTACTTTCTACTCCATATACATCTCTTATTTACTGCGCGAAAATACTTGTGGCCAGTGAGACTATTTGAGCACTTGTGATGTCACTATATGTTCAATCGTATATATATATATATATATATATATCTGGAGTATAATATTATTTTTAACTAATTGACATAATTTAAAATATATTTTATGTTTTTATCATTAATTCTCTTTAATTCGGTTATGGTACAGGACCCCATTGCAATATATTACACTACATTTTGATTTTGACAAAATTGACTAAATTTGAATAAAAAGTAACTAGCCAAAGCAGTGCCTTAAAAAACGTTGTATAATAATTTTAGAGATTAAAAAAATATATAGGTACAATTAAAAAAATAATAGTTAATTTAATCACTTGAGAAGTATTTTTAAAAATACTAATAAAATGGGTATTTAGATTTTGCGATAAATCAAGTGATCTTTGGCTTGGACAACATTCCTCTTAGTAATGTAGTACATAAAATTAATTGAATATGTATTCAATAAATTTATCTTGCAATTAATTTTTACCAAACATTCTAATCATGGTACACCATTTTTGCTCTTAATAAAGTAGTGTGGATATCAGCCGTCAAATTAAGGTCTCTGAAGATACTAGTGAAGAATGAGTCACAGGAATACATTTGTTGGTATAGTGCCACAGGTTATGGATGTAAAATCTCATTTATATTTTAAATAAAATAAATGACTACTTTTTTTTTTTCATTTACATTGTTATTGGCTTCTACTTAATATAGAATAATTTAGCCAGGCTCTGTTATCATCTTTACAAATACAAATACAACACAAGCATCCATAGCCTGGGCGAGATTCAAACCCGCAACCTACAGCGTGTAATGTCAAGCGACTGCTATGCTAGACGCACGACTACCGTGTCCCGAACTACAAACTTTAAACCTATAATAACAATTGCGCTAGCAAGGTTAACTAATTTAATATTAAAAGTAATAATTTGTTATTTAATTACGCCTAATACATATATTTAAGTATAAATTAATGGAAATCAATCATTTTCATTAAATTTCTGGCTTGTTGATATTTTATTTTTAAAATTGCGGTGTTTCACCATTTTCAAACTAAATTACATACATATTTCAGATTTTTAAATTGAATTTACATTTTCAATATGATAAATTGCTTCAATATTCTATTTAAAATTTAATTTCAATTTAAAAATTAAAATATGTAATTTAATTTTAAAATGACATGGAAGGTAGTCGAAACGTCGCTATTTTTGAAATAAAATATTAACAAGCTGGAAATTCAATGTAATTAATTGATTTCCATGAATTTATAAAAATAATAATAATTATTTGAGTTCAAAATATATTGTATGCATCAGTTTTCTAATGGCAAATCTCATTAAAATTTTTTATATTTCTCACCAGGTTGATTAGTGCTGTTTAGCACAATTTGCAAGTAAAAGAAACATATTTTCTTTTACCTTAAAGCCCCATTCACAACACGAAATTAGTGGTTAGTGTTAGTAGTTATGGTTAGCGTTAGAAGTTTGACATATGTATACCTCTAGTAGCGTTCACAACAACGAACTTAGCCCAACGCAGGTCTACGCTAATCGTGGTTAGCGTAGAAGTTTCTAAACTTCAAACTTTTAGTTAGTGGTTAATGGCACAGCCAATCAAAAACGAGGAGTAAAGTGACAGTTGGTTTTCTCAGTTTGAATTTTATGTAACGAAAATGAATCGAAGCACAATAAAAAAGTTGTTACTTGCAACTTTATTTCTGCAAATGAAAAGAAATAAAAAAACAAATACAAGATGGTGGGTTCGCCCAATCAACCAAAACCGAACAAATCAGGGAGACTGGGATGATTTGATTCAAGAAATGAGGTCATATGACGAAGACATGTTCTTTAATTACACCAGAATAACCATAGGTCAATTTGATTTGTTGTTAGAACTTGTAGGACCAATTTTATAGAAAAATAGTAGAAGAAAACCAGATCTACCAAATCAGGATAAAATATCAGAACTCAAACAAACAAAACTGTAACTATTTGTCAAAACTTTAAGTTGACAACTGTGACATCTATTATAATTTCTTGTAATATCTACAATTTTCAAAAATGTGCAATACATTACCGGCAGAAACATAAATTCGAAATCATTAATTTGGGACATTGTGAACGATGTATTTTAATCTATAACTACTAACTATAACCACTAACCATAACCACTAACTACTAATTTCGTGTTGTGAATGAGGCTTAAGGTGTTGACGATTAGTTACTAATCGTATTTCACAGAAATAACTATATTATCTACCGAAATCTAAAATTGCAGAGCTATCTCGCTAAATGTAAAAAATAAATAAATATATCATCATGCCTTTTACCCATTACTGGATGTGGCACTCTGCCGGAGCAGATATCGGTAAGTGATATATTTATGCGCGTGAAGTGCAGTTACCAGCCGTCAATGTAAATGGTATAATACCCATTTTTTTATTTACATTTTTTACGCTTATTTAAAATCTTTATCCGTCAACGGCCATGGCTGCGCTCGTTGGTACTGATCTAAGCGATAACGCGAGTTAAGTAACATTGAGCGTGGGTAGTACTTGGATGGGTGACCGTCCAGGGAAAACTCGCGTTGCTGTTGACCATAACACCTAAAACGCAGATCAGGGCGTAATGGCGGCATATGACCTAGGTAGTTGGTCCGTCAAAGAAGCCACAAAAAAAAAAAAAAAATCTTTATCCTTTTATTTTTCAGTACCAAAGTTCTAAATTTCAAATCAAATCTTTCATTATATTTTATTATGCACCAATTCGTTTTTATAGTGAATGTCTGATGTCCGATTATTAAATGAATAATTAGAATTACAAATAGACACGTGCAACTTAAAACTTTTAATTAATCCAGTTAAAAATTAACTAATAAGACAGACGACTGCAAGATGAACCACTGGATAGCTCCAGACAAACTGAATTATATCTAACTAAATATTTATCATTTAAATTCTAAAATGTAAAATAACATACTAGACATAGACTTTAACTTTAGATAGGAATATTATTTACCATCTCATAGCTAAACAAAATAGTGGTGCAGTTTACAATTTATGCAAGCTGATGTATGTTATTAATTATTCTACTGGATATGTTAATGCCGAAGGCAGCGTCTATACTTTAACTTTATTTGCATTATTGACCCTTAGGGTCCCACATCTTCACATATATCATTACATATGGTCTAATTGCTGAATCAGTTTATACACGACATTTTGGAAAAAACGTAGCAAAGATAAAAAATCCTTTTTATCAAACGACTATAATTATAATATTAGTATATTTCTTGATATAAGTTATTTATATACTAATAATTACACAATAAGTGTTATATTGATAAATTTATTTTTGTATTATGCCTCTATTGGCAACACTGAAATGTGAATCTTCGTGTTTATTCGGTTTTTTTTTATATTCTTGTTAAGCAACCAGTTAATCAACAAGGATTAAGATATGACATCAATGTTTTTAGGTACTTTAAGTGTTGAAATGTATAAACTGATTCAAGAAATAGACTATAATTTGTACATAATAAATATGAATGTTTTGTACAGAAATGAAAATTTAGTTTGGCTAACATTTGTGAACAATCAATTTTGTTACAGAGAATTCGATACTCGTAATAATTCTATGCCAAATCTCAAAAGATTAAATATTAAATGTATTTCATTTAATACCAACAATAAACAAGTTATTATAGTTATTTGAAATAAATAATATCCATCGTTAGCATGGGCGTCCACAGACATTTTTCCAGGGGGAGGGGGAGTCGCAAAAAACTCTCAGATAGATATACATAAATTTCTAAAATATTTTTTTTATATAACATAAATACAAATATACATAACAAATGGATAAAAAAATATTTAAATTTGTGAAATAAATTACTAGTCTTTGTCGTCTGGGTTTGAATTGAAGAGGAAAGACAATTTTCGAATAACTCTTCCTTAAATTGACACCATTTCTTCAATAAATTCCGATTTAGCAGGTTTACAGTTTTTATTCTCTAATATTTCGTGTCTGTGTATACTTAAACTTAGATTACTCAATCGTTACGATAGGGAATATATCGCTAGCTGGCCATAAGAATACTGCTGGAAATTTAGTTTCAGCTTGAATTTATTATCTTCAAACTTATAATTTAATTTTTATTTGATTTATATATACATACACAGTGTGGTGGCGACGACTCTCGAACACAGGACTTTAACATGTAAAATCATATTGTTTTAAATTTCCTGCTTCCTAATTATTTAAAAGAAAAAGCTTCAAATAAAAGTATAAGGACATCAAATACGAAATTAATTTTGCATGCTTTGTAATGCCACAAATTAGATCTAAAAAGGACTGAAATTGTCTCAAAACTATCGATAGCTATGAAATTGAAACAAAATTAAACAAATGTTTGACGTTCAATCTGACAAAACTGTCAGAATAAATTCTTTATTTATTATTTCATTTATTTTGACAAATAAAACGTTAAACATTTGTTTAATTTGGTTTCAATTTCATGCCTATCGATAGTTTTGAGGCAATTTTCCTCATTTTCAAATCTAATTTGTGTCGTTACAAAGTATGCAAAATTAATTTTGTTGATTGGTTCAGATGCAGAATTTTATTATTTTAAGCTTTGTGCTTAGAATATTTAAGGAAGCAGGAAATTACAAAATTATAGTTTTATATGTTAAAGTCCTATGTTCGAGAGTCGTGGTCATCACCCTAGTTAAAATACGGGGGGGCGCGCCCCTCCTTGCCCCCCCTGCGGACGCCCATGATCGTTAGTCACCGGCCGGCACATATTTTGGGGCGGCATTTTTTATAATTAGTTTTAGTTATAAAAAACAACTTGTGCACTTCATAAGTTTACTATTCGATTTCTACGAATTATGAATTATTATATGATATCGAATATTTTTCTTCATCGTCAAGTCAATGTAGGGTTGAAAATATTATCTCGAAAAATTCCTTTATTACTGCCTCATTTAAATATGCCATCCAATGGTAAAATAGTTTGTCTCAATTACAATTATTTATTTATGTTTATTAATTTAATATGGGGTGGCTAGCTCAGTGGTATGAAGTCGGCCTGTGGATCCTGAGAACTCTGGTTCGATTCCCACAGGCGATAAACAATTTTCATAATTTCAAAAACTACCCCTGTGGCTTTTCTACCACTAACATCTTTAGAGGCCGTGATTTGACGACTGGTAACCGCATTTCACGTACATAAATATATCACTTACCGAGATCTGCTTCTGCAGAGTGCCACACCCAGTAATGTGTAAAAGTCGTGATGATATATTTCTTTTTTAATTGATAAAAACCACCATTTGATTGACTTAGAAAGGGCGAAAAATTGGAGACCGCCCTGGCCGGCAAAAGTTCTAGATACGCCACTGAGGAACATTATTTTTCTGAAACCGGCAAGAAAGTGTTTACTTACTTGACCAATTTTAGTATGGGAAGTAGGTTTTTACAAAAACAGTCAAGTAAAGTACGTATCCAAGGCTATAACAAAAATAACAGTCTGGTAAAATACAAAACAGTCTGGTAAAGATTGTACCTGACTGTTATTTTTGTTGCAACCTTGAATACGTAGTCAGCTGTCAATACAATTAATATACAAAAATTAAACATTTTGAATTGATTAAATATTGATTAAAATAAACGGTTTCAGAAAAAATAGTATACATGATACGTCAGGAAAGTGTTTTTACAGCGGATGAAAATACTCAGCCTGCGGCCTCGTATTTCAAACAACCGCTTCGACAAGTAAAATATCACTTTCCTGACAAGGCCTTAGGCCACCCTAGAGGCCGAAAAAAATAGGCTTTTTTGGGAATTTTTTTCAGAAATATTACGAAATAAATCGAGATTACAGAAATGGGACTTTATTATACATATCATTAACTGCATACAATTATTTTTTTGAGGCAATTTATTTCAAAATGGCGGCGGTACAGCGTTTTTGTGACGACTTCTATAGACAATGTATTTTCGAAGATATATTCCAAATTTCATGTCAATCGGTTGTAAATTGTCTGAGTTATGTTTCCGGCCAACTACAAAAATGTAGTTTTGAGATAAACGCGTTTAAAGTTTGGAGTAGTAAAAAATCATGAATAATTTTGCAATACATTTAATCTGCGGCCTTGTACTAAAACTAGAAAACGGAGTACTTAAAGATTTTTCTCGGCCATAATCTTTTGGGACATCATTTTTGAGGCCTTAAGGGACCCTTTAAAACAAAAACAAAAAATCGATTTTTCGAAAATTCTAGGGTGACCTATGTAATATACTATTACCAGAGCTGGGCAGTAGCTAGCCACTTTTGTAGCTTAGTTATTATCTTAGCTACGTTTACTTTAGCTATAGCTGTAGCTTAGCTAAATGTGAAAAAATATAGCTGTAGCTTGTAGCGAGCTATGTTTTTTTTTCTATTAGCTTAAAAATATTGTTATAACAACTGAAGCTACTTTTAAAGCTACTGTTTGTAGCTTAAAGCTACCACTGTTCATTAAGAAATACCTATTAATTTTTGTTTTGTATTTGAATTGTACCTTCTTTATTGTTTTCTATAACTGTAGGATAACAAGTTATTATATACTGTAAAATCTATTAACATATTTTATTTTCACTTAACCTAATCCTACTTTTGTATTAAATATTAGATGAACTAAACATTGACTGTTTACGAGTTTTCTGTTAATGTGACTGTTAATTTATTCCGATATATATAAAAATTATAGCATAACAAATTAAAAGTACATTTGTCCATTTGCGATTTTTTATATTTATTAACAGTCATTATAACAAAAGACTAATCAACTAATCATATGACAATGGCAAATTTAATAATTCACAATAATTGAAAAAAGTAGCTTTAAAATTTAACAGCTACTTTAATGAAAGCTTTTAGCTGTAGCTTAGCTATATTTTACAAAATGTAACTTATAGCTGTAGCTCAGCTACTTTTTTAAAGAATAGCTATAGCTGTAGCTTAACTACTTTTTTTTAAGTAGCTTGTCCAGCTCTGACTATTACCATCCCGTAGGTAAATAAAATAGTGCAGTTTACAATTTATTCAAGTTGATGTATGTTATTAATTATTCTAATGGATAGGTTAAAGCAGAAGGCAGCTTTTGACTGAAGTTTAGTTTAATTTATTCAGTTTCACTTATAAAGTAGAATGATCCCGTTTAAATAATTCCAGTTCGATTAGCAATAGCGTCCACATTCATTTGTCTGCAGACCAAATCGTCCCACCGTCCAAATCGCATCCCATTGGAAATAATCTCAGAGCATATATCCTAGTTACTTTCGATCCAATTACCGCAAATTTACATAAATACTGTAATTACCGCTGCGCATATCAACAGAGTCTCTCGGTGTGGAGATAAACTGGTGTCGGTTTAGCTGACGAGACACATTGAACGGCTCAGAGCACGCGGCGGCGGGGGTTGCTCTGATAAAGGATAACACACCTCGGATCATGCTAACGGATTCTGCAGGGATGCAATGGGGAGCTGTATTGGTGTTAATCAGAATATACGAGTATGCTAACAATGCAGGGATATATTGAATAGTTGGTTACAAATTTATGAACAAATTCTTAGTTGTTCTCGAACCAATAACTACTGTTCCTTGCTTTTACCAGAAAAATAACAAGTACGAGGGCAGGGTGAAAAGTCCCTAAAAAATGAAACAAGAAATGATTTATTTGGTCAAAACAAATTTTATTTCTCAACATAATCTCTTTGTAGCTCGATACACTTCGTCCAACGTTTTTGTAATTTTTCGATCCCTTCCAAATAATACGATTTTGGCAATCCTTCAAAATAGGCGTTTGTCTGAGCGATGACCTCATCGTTGGAGCCAAATCTCTTTCCGCCGAGCCATTTCTTCAAGTTTGGAAATAGATAAAAATCGCAGAGAGCCAAATCTGGAGAATATCGTGGATGACGAACCAATTGAACATCGCCAAACCCTCCTTTGAACTTGTCACACGGTCGCGCTTGTTGTCAACAGAGAGCAAATGCGGCATCCATCTGGCAGATAGCTTTCTCATATCCAATTTATGCAAAATGTTCCGTACCCGTTCGATTGAGATGCTCAAAGCCTCAGCTATCTCGTGCACTTTAACTCGCCGATCGTCCAATATCATACCATGGATTTTATCAATGATTTCTGGTGTTGTAACCTCAATTGGACGACCAGAACGTTCGGCGTCCTTTGTGGTCATACTACCACAACGAATATCAGTAAACCACTTGTGAATCGTTCCAATCGATGGTGAGGAGTCTCCATAATGTTTAACAAGCGATGCTTTGGTTTGCGAAATGTTTTTTCCACGCAAGAAATAATGTTTAATCAAGACGCGAAATTCACTTTTTTCCATGTTTTCAAAAATCTTCAAGGTTGCTTGCTTTCGTTGAGTGTCAAAACAGAACTGAATGACATATCAGTCTGAAAATTTTAATGCGTTCTAGTTAAAGATGGTACATCACAAATGTCACATGAGATTGGCGATTGTGGCGCCATCTGTTTTATTTTTCAGAGACTTTTCACCCTGCCCTGTCCTATACCTAGCAATACTTCGTTCTTTGGTGGAGCAGAGTATAAAAATAACAAAAAACGATGACGTCATATCTTGTTACGTTTATATGTAGCAATCATAATCATTACTGATTAACTGGTTGCCTGACAAGTATATAAGAAAACGTTTAAATATTGAAGATTCACATTTCAGTGTTGCCAATAGAGGCATAATTAAAAAATGATATAACAGTTTAACAAATCCGTATTTATTGCAATTTAGTTCTTATTCCTACTGTGTAATTGTAAGTGTACAAATACTTATATCAAGAAATATACTAATAATAAAATTATATTCGCTTGATAAAAAGGGTTTTTTATCTCTGCTACGTTTTTTCCAAACTGACGTGTATAAACTGATTCAGCAAATAAACCATATGTAATGATATATGTGAAGATGTAGAAGTCTATGGGTCAATAATGCAAATAAAATTAAATAACTAAATAAATAATCTAGATAAACTATTATTACTGCACTGAGAATAATCATAATAGTTCGTAATTGTTGCCAGATATTCTTAAGAAAATTAAAAATGTTCTCATCTCTGATAAGAACAAAAAATAGTTTCATTAAACTAAGCACAGTTTAACAACATTAGCACAAGAGTAACATCTGTGCAATCTTCAAGCATCAAATTTTCGTTCTTGCGGCCATGAAAGAAAAACCAAATTACTTTTTTACAGGATTAAGTCCGTATGTATGTAGTAGTATCAGGAGATACCTAGTTAACCGGCTAACTAACCACTCGTAGCTGTTAAAACTAATCTGCTAATTATGTAGATCTCCAGAACCATTACCCGTGAGTACGCGATCAAAGAGTTGCATCTCCTCACTCCCCAACAGAGGGTAGTTCTAGAAAATGCCAACCCTTTCCCTGTGGCGCCACGGTCGATGGAAAAGTTTCGGTTGGCTGTTTGTCGCTGTGCACTTTTCATTTTTCACGGCGTAGTCGAAGGAAAAATGCAACGTAATTAATTACAAACTCAATTAAAGTTAATCTAATTTGAAATGCGGTTAAGTCGTCCGGGAAATTTAATATTTTAGCCCTGTAAATTAATGGCTAAATGTGATTTACTTTCTCAGTTTTTGTGTTATATTTCATTTAACGGGAACAGGAAATACAATTGATTTTAATCAATTATTATTGAAGAAACAAAAATTGACATCAGGATTTGATCCCAAAACTCTTTATCTCTGGTAAAGCGTTTTAACAACTAAGCTATGTTACATCAACGTCATTTGAATTTTTCTCTTTTAAATAATAATTTATTTAAATCAAATAGTTAGTATTTACATAAGGATGCAACTGATTTTTTTCTTTTCATCTTCAGACTTCATACTCGTACATAATGTTAACATGTCGGACCATGGATTTGAATGCCCTAGTTTGATTTCCACAGCCGACAAATTGATTTTCACCACATTCCAAATTTCATCTGTGGTTCTCCTTCCACTAATGGGGGGTTCAATTAGTAGAGCTTTTTAATATATATTTATTACAATAAATTCTCGACCGAACATCATATTTAATACAATATAAAACCATACCATAAATGATATCTTTATTGCTGAAATATGAAAGTAAAAATTGAATAATTCAAAACGCTCATTTAAATTTCGCACTGCCATATTACAGTTACGTAGTTGCATTAAGCCAATCGCAGAGTTTTGTCTGAAACGTTTGTCGTTGCTTAGAAGAAGACGAAGATGAAACAAGCATTCCGCATTCTACGATTCTACTAACAACGACACACGTTACGTGAAGTTACGTGTTATTTATTTCTGTCTTATCTGTCTCTCTTTAAACCAAGATGCAACTACGTCATATTCGTTTGTTTCGATAATTTTAATATTTTTATCATGCATAATACAAGTTTAAAAAAAATTGGGTTTAATAATTTTATCACGTAGATTAATATATAAAAATTTCAAAAAAGTCTTGAAGGGCCTATTCTGCTATAGTAGAATTGGTATGTGAATCAGTGTTGCCACAGTCTAAAATAATAATATATTCGATTTTTTTAGTTAAACAATACCTACTAAATTTGCAAAAAAAATACTAATTTTTGCTATTATTTTTTAATATGGGGGTATATTTATTTATTTATTTATTTATTTATTAATTTATTTATTCTACACTGTACAAGATTAACTTAATCTCAATTCAGTAGAATCGTGTCGATCTAGCAAGTCTCGGTAATTGATATATTTATGCGCGTGAAAAGCGATTATCAGCCGTCAAATCACAGCCCCCAAAGATGTTAGTGGTGGTGGAGCCACAGAGGTTATTTTGTTTTAATTGGTGGAAATGTGTTCTAGGCTATGGGGATCGAACCAGGGTTCTTAGGATCCACAGGCCAACTTGATACCACTGAGCCATAACCCCATATATATATTTTAAATTATCCCTAAATCTCCCCCACCACTAACGATGGCAGGTTACCGTACTTCACATGAAAGATATTTCATTTACCAAGAGTGCCATATCCAGTGATACATGCAGAATGAGTTTTTTTTTGGGCCACAATTGGGATCTCGAGAACTCTTGTGCTACGACATCGGTTAAATTAGCAAAATAGTGTCATTTTTGGCGGTGTCTAGATCTGAGGAAAAATGCGAAATTGGCGACTTTCATTGAATCATTTTAATTCCAAAATGATGGCAGATAAAAACAAAAGTTTCAAACAGAAGGTGTAGATATCAAAGCACTCTTTATACTAGGAAATAAAAATATTTTTTTTACTTCATTATTCTTGAAATATCACACAAAGGTATTTTTTTATGGATACACCCATATTTTTTATTCCATTCCAAAGGATTAATTTTTCTATTAATTTTATAGTATTCTCTTGTTATATTTGATCAATAATATCGTATTGTACGAGGTGTGGCTATTAAATAACGAGACTGACGCTGCTATAGACGAATTACGCATGCGTCAAACACCAGCGATCATCAGCTTTTTAGCGTGAAGCTTTCTCTTTCGAATGCAGTACTTCTCGTTTCTGTAAACAAATCCGTATAGCCGTAGCATTCGTTCTAATTAGAGTTGTTTTTTGTTTCGGCGAAAAAATGTTAAGTGTAACATTAGAGCAACGAATTGTTGTGAAATTTCACATGGAACTTGGCAAAATTGCTACTAAAACTTATAATTTATTGAAAAAAGTACCCGAATTGTGGAAGGACAAGTCATGGTTTCTCCATCAAAACAATGCGCTGGCTCATTCCGCAATGTCTGTCAAGAGATTTCTAGACAAGCACAGCATCCCAGTGTTGGACCTTTTTATCTTATTCGTCAGATCTTGCACCGTGCGATTTCTATCTAAGGTGAAATTTGCCTTAATAGCAACAAGATTTGAGCTTTGAAAGAGACATCGACACGCATTCTGAAGGAGCTGACAGAAGAAGACTTCCAGCACTGTTTCGAACAATGGAAGATTCGCATGGAGCATTGCAGTGATAGAGGAGGGGTGTATATTGAAAGTATGGTATCAAAATAAAATGTTAAAACAGCATCAGTCTAGTTATTTAATAGCCACTCCTCGGAGCTCGTATGTATTTACATATATTTATAATATTATTTCTACTATACGTTCTTTAATCAGTCTATAAATCTATAAAAAGAATATCTAATTAAATTTTGTTATTAATAAATAAAAGTTATAGCCAGTTGTACCTCAGTGGGTATAACTTGCATCTACCAAATAAGAGTTCGCGAATTCAAATCTTGCTGACCTTAACTTTTATAAAAATAAATGGCTGTTTTGTGTGATTTGAATTCCACTATAATCTGTATGCTCCCCTATTCTTGTAGTGCAGAGTAACAAATAAATAAATATAGTGCTATGATAGTTTTAAATTATATATTTCTACTTCTGGCGCAAAAAATAACGAGCTACGATTCTGTCGATAAATTAAATTCTTTGAAACATAAACATATACTGTTTTATTGTCTAAAGTCTGAACAATTGAATCGTAATAAATGACTACTATTGTTTTCGGAAGAAAATATCGACATAAATCAGCGCCATGTCTCAAATTCTCTCAAAGTACTTGTCATTAATCCTCAGATAACTCATTCTCAAACTCTCAACAGTCTCAGCAGTCGTACCTCGAAACAGCGGTGATTTAGCGCTAACCTAATGATCCAAGAAACTTGGCGGTCTTAACTCGCTGCAAATCTGACTTAATCCATTGTGAGCCAGCAATCTTGAGATAATAGCGCAGTTAGTGTTACAGTTATGGTGCAAAACATTAGCGGCGAGGGAGGCGAAGAATCGCAACTATAAACAAAGGAGCGTCTTAATGGAGATACGCCCTTGTTTATTGGTTTAAGGGTTAAAGTTCAGCAGGTTGTCCTGATGAAATGGAAGAACAAACCCTGCGACGATAAGAGAATTTTGTGTGAACATTGAGATATCTTAGGGTGTAAATTGTAAATAATTAAGTTTTTTTAAGGTGAGGAGAATTCGGGGAAAGTTATATTAGTTGCTTAAACCAGGCGACCAAACACGAATAGCTTTCCTATATCACGTTTACAAAGTTAATTTTGTGTAACAGTTTTTGACAAAAACTGTGCTACAAAATTTAATTTGTTTTGGGGATTATATTTTTTATGATGTTATTTTTTTTTGTGGCTTCTTTGGCGGACCAACTTCTCAGGTCATATGCCGCCATTACGCCCTGATCTGCGTTTTAGGTATTATGGTCAACAGCAACGCGGGTTTTCTCTGGACGGTCACCCATCCAAGTACTACCCGCGCGCAACGTTACTTAACTCGCGTTATCGCTTAGATCAGTTCCAACGAGTGCAGCCATGGCCGTTGACAATGATGTTGTTAAGTTGTCTAGTTGTAAAACGTAAAACAAATATATCACTTGACCTGGAATTGCATTTTTTTTATATATAATAAAATAATTTATATTAATATTATGGGGTAATGGCTCAGTGGTATCCGAGTCGGCCTGTGGATCCCTGGTTCGATCTCTACAGCCGACAAAACATTTTCACCAATTTAAAATTACCCCTGTAATTCCTCCACCACTAATATCTTTGGCGGCCGTGATTTGACGGCTGGTAACCGCACTTCACGGGCATAAATATATCACTTACCGAGATTTGCTTCGGCAGAATTCCACACCCAGTAATGGGTAAAAGACGTGATGATATATTTATTTTTATTAAATAATTACACTATATTGCAAATCACTTTTTTATTAAAAATTAAAGGTATTTGAAAAACACTTTATAATTTCAGCTAAAATAATTGCCGATCGAAAATTTGCAATACTTAAATCTTTATAAAGTGATGGAACTTGATCTTTAAGAAAAATATATTAATTTTTTTTGAAAATGCAGGATTTTGAAAATATAATATATTTTTTTTACCTAAAGTTAAACTTGTCTCTTTAGGATAATAATATAGTCGTAGGCGGCATATGAGAGTAAAATAAATAAATAAATAAATAAATATATCATCACGCCTTCTACCCATTACTGGGTGTGGCACTCTGCTGAAGCAGATTTCGGTAAGTGATATATTTTGCGCGTGAAGTGCGGTTACCAGTCGTAAAATCACGGCCCCCTAACATGTTAGTGGTGGAGGAGCCACAGGGATAGCTTTTTCAAATTATGAAAATTTGTCGCCTGTGGGAATCGAACCAGGAACTTCAGGATCCACAGGCCGACTTCATACCACTGAGCTAGCCATCCCATGAAAAATAAAAATAAATAAATAAATATATATTATCACGTCTTCTACCCATTACTGGCTTCTGGCATAGCAGATCTCAGCAAGTGATTTATTTTGCGCATAAAGTGCGGTTACCAGCTGTTAAATCATGGTACCCAAGGATTTTAGTGGAGGGGAAGCTACATGGGTAGTTTTCATGTGTTGAAAATTGTTTTTCGGCTGTGGGAATCGAATCCACAGACCACTGAACCACCTACCCCATAAATTCAGAACTAAGAATGAAAAAAATTATTTTGATTTTGAACGTCATATATCTACCTAACGTGAGTTATCGACCAGATACGAGGGCAGGGTGAAAAGTCCCTGAAAAATGAAACAAGAAATGATTTATTTGGTCAAAACATATTTTATTTCTCAACATAATCTCCTTGTAGCTCGATACACTTCGTCCAACGTTTTTCCAATTCTTCTATCCCTTCCAAATAATACGATTTTAGCAATCCTTCAAAATATGCGTTTGTCTCAGCGATGACCTCATCGTTGGAGCTAAATCTCTTTCCGTCGAGCCATTTGGAAATAGATAAAAATCGCAGCGAGCCAAAGATGGAGAATACGGTGGATGACGAACCAATTCGTAGCGCAATTCATGCAATTTTGCCATTGCGACTTGTTGTCAACAGAGAGCAAATGCGACACCCATCTGGCAGATAGCTTTCTCATATCCAAAAATTTATGCAAAATGTTCCGTACCCGTTCGGTTGAGATGCTCATAGCCTTAACCAGCTCGTGCACTTTAACTCGCCGATCGTCCTATATCATACCATGGAATTCATCGACTATTTCTGGCGTTGTAACCTTAATTGGACGAACAGAGCAATCGGCTTCCTTTGTGGTCATACTACCACAACGAAAATCAGTAAACCACTTGTGAATCGTTCCAATCGATGATGAGGAGTCCCCATAATGTTTAACAAGCGATTCTTTGGTTTGCGTAATGTTTTTTCCACGCAAGAAATAATGTTTAAATCAAGACGCGAAATTCACTTTTTTCCATGTTTTTAAAAATCTTTAAGGTTGCTTGCTTTCGATGGGTATCAAAACAGAAGTGAATGACATATCAGTCTGAAAATTTTAATGCGTTCTAGTTAAAGATGGTACATCACAAACGTCACATGAGATTTGCGATTGTGGCACCATCGTGCCCTCGTATTTGAAAGATCGAATTTGATGGCTACTTTCAGAAAAAAATGTCACTTGTATGTACTGAGATACGCAATTACAGGCCAAACCGGATAAAACTGAAATAGCTACTTATTATGTGCAAAAATATTGTATATGACAAGGTAACGTAAAATTGTAAGCCAAGAAAAATAGATTCAAAGCTTTAGCTTCAATGTTATATCTTCCGCCTTTCTCTATATTTTCTTATAAATTTATTTTTACATTCTCCGTTCTCTGTCAACAAACACTGCACACAGCGTCCAATATTAAAATATAATATAGTCCGCAAATATTTATGGAAATATCATCCATTCTTCCTTTCAGACCGATTCCTTTGTTATCCTGAGGTTTCCAAAGACTCTGTGAAGCAAAAGCTCTGAGTGGTCAGCACAGGACGATATTATTCATCGATAACCAAGACGCAGTCGTACGCGACACTTTCCCGTGGACCGTTAGTAAAAAAATCTCTTCCATTCTGTTGAACTCATTCAGAAACTCACTGGTTTCAGAGTTTGTTTGTCGGAGGCGCCTGAGCGTTTAATTTTAGATAGAAATGAACGGAGAAGTGTTTGTGTTAACCTTATACTCGGAATTTAACTTGTGAGAAAGTTGTTAGTTCTTCTCGGCGGTGCTGACATCTGTCAATACTTTCCAACATGTGTAACGTACCACGGTTATCTCGGTCTTTCGTTTATTTTTCCGACTTTTTCTTGCGCTTATTTTTGTAGTTCTTTCGTACAGAGATTGTATATTGTGCTTCGGATGATCTTGATCTAAAAGCGGATGATTATTTATATTGTTTTTTATGCCAAATTAAAATTCTACTGCAGATTAGAACAAAGAGTTATTATTTATTTATAAATATTTACATAAATGTTCTTATACTGAGTATATTTTATACTAGTTCATTACTAGGATTTCAAAAATCATAAGCGATATTAAATCGTATAATTTACCAAATAAATGCAATTTAGAAGACGATTTTAATGGGGTAATGGCTCAGTGGTATCAAGTCGGCCTGTGCATCCTAAGAACCCTGGTTCGATCCCTATAGCCGACAAAACATTTTCACCAATTTAAAATTACCCTGTGGCTCCCCCACCACTAACATCTTTGGGGGCCGTGGTTTGACGGCTGGTAACCACACTTCACGCGCATAAATATATCACTTACCGATATCTGCTTCAGCAGAGTGCCACACCCAGTAGTGGATAAAAGGCGTGATGATATATTTATTTATTTATTTATTTTATTTTAATGGTTAAAAATTATTTTCCCTCTTCCGAGAGTAAATGACCTACTTTATTATTCCTCTTCGAGGACTAAAGTGTCACTTTTAATCACAGAGGAATTAAATTTCAAATTTAATCCCACCGGCATTAAATTGACAGGTAAACAAGCATTACCAAGCAAGTATATTACAAATCTCGAAATATTTAACTTTGTTTATGATACATAAAAATTTGTATAATGTTGTTAGTGTGAATTATATGCCAAGTCAATTTCAAAATTAATCATTAATTCTAAATGTATAGCTGGAAGTTTGAAAAATAAAGTACTTACCACAGGATAAAGTATATTTAATCCCTCAGGTTTTCGAAACTTCACCCCCAGAATTAAATTATACATTTCAGTCCCTTGGTATATAATATGTGGTAGCGAGTCGACCTGTGAATCGGAGAACCTGGGTTCGGCTCCTTCAACCGACAATCAATCATTTTCATTACATTAAAACTACCTCCGTGGCTCCCCTTCTACTAACATCTTTGGGGGGCGTGATTTGACGACTGGTAACCGCATTTCACACAAAAAATATAATACCTACTGAGATTTGATATAGGCAAAGCACCACACCCAATAATGGATAGAAGGCGTGATGATACGAGCCCGTTCCCGCTTCAGTTGGCCCGAATCTAATTTTTTCCTTAAAAATTTAAATAATACTAAAAACCCAGGTATCTTCAATTTACTAAATTCTACAATTAATTTTCAACATTTTTAAATAAATTTAACATTAAATATACCTTAAACACAAAATGTGTGGCAATATAACTAATTTAACTAAATTAACACACAAATGAACTATCATGATTATTATCTTGTGGGCAGTTTGGCGGATGAAATTGAAGTTTATTATTATTTTAAACAAACTTTATTATTATATAGTTTTTTAATCAAACAATTTTTTTTTAGTGAATACAGAAATATTTACTTCCTCTTTCAATGGCTGCCATTTCTTGATGTATGTATCGATTGACTTAAAATTTTACCTGTGTATTAACAACATACTAGTATATGTCTCATTAAAATTTCATTTCATTATCTTCCATACTATACGAGAAATAAAACAGTAAAATATAACTTCAAACGAAAAAATAAAATTGGGCCAACTAAAGTGGGACCGGGCTCGTAGATTTATTTATAAAATTGAAAATAACTTATGAAAAAAATTAAAAGATAGTTGATTTTAACCCTTTGATTGGTAGATTTCTGCAATATTTAATTAATTATTTATTCTACTCTGTACAACAGGAAGTATAGGACGCCGACTCACCGAACCGTAGTGTGATAATTCATATAATATATATATATATATATATATATATATATATATATATATATATATATATATTCAACTTGAGTGAGGTTCGAATTCAAGACCTTCAGATTCGAATGCCGTATTGTTGGTAACGGTAACGTGTCTTAAAAACTTATAATTAACATGCTTGTCAATGCAATCTACTAAGATCTATTTCTATAGTAATTGTAGAACTATAATATTCAGAATTTAAATAAAAGAATGAGTAGATTAAATTGAAGGAACAATTGCATTGTTCTCGTGTTAAATATAAACCAATTACTACCAGATACGGAAAAGTAAAATTCTAAAACAGTAAAAATGAATAGCTTCACACTAATAAAATTAGTTGTTTTTTGCAGGTGTGCAGTAGTTTCACACAATGTTGATCTAGTGATCTGTGTATCTAGGCAAATTACCATTTCATTCTGTCAGTAAATCGTTATCTTTCCATCAACTTCCGTAATCACATAAATCATTGTGGATTGTAATAGTAATACACCGTGCTGTTGTTTGTTTCATAAATAAACGACTGCCGATTGGTGCGAAATTATAATCGACTGCGGAATATTGAATTTTATATCCAACTTAGAAATATAAATAAATTACACCTGTCATACAAGAGTAACAGGTAAATTAATGTAATATTTTTTAACCTGTTTTTATATTATTTTAGTTTTATTGTTGACAGTAATTGCAGGAATAAATTGAGTTTATTTTGAAATTAGCATTTAAAGTTGTCTGATTTAAATTGATTTAAATTAATTGGCAATCATTAGAACGAAGGAGATCATTTTATAAAATTCCTGATCAAATTTTTGTTTCTGACATTCTAATCTTTGTACTAATTTCTATACATAATTGGTCTGTTCGTTTCACTTACGGCTAAGTTACAGCGGTAAATGAAATTTCTGTAATTGTTTAAATTATTTCCGCATATCTGATCAAATTAAGAAAAAAATCTTTAGTTCTTACGGCTGGCTATAAAATGATGACGCCAACTGGACGAACAAATAATAGTTGAAAAGATTACTGAACGACACTCAACACTGATTTTTAAAATAATTTTGTAGTTGTCATTTTCATTAATAATAATAATATGTTTTATTTCCAACAAAATGTGTGCGGTTTCAAATAATATATGAAAAAATAATAAAAATAAATACTTTCGGGTGTGCAGAGGTGTAATAAAAAGGTACATAATTGATATTAAAAGTCTTATATTGCTACAGAATATTTATAATATTTATTTATTTTTATAAAAAAAAGTAATTATAAATTGTAAAATAAACAATAAATACTTGTTTTTTTCTATTTCAGTGTTCTTATAACTATAAAAACACACTGAAGTCACATCGTTAAGAAGATCTGTAACCGCACTATTTTTGGAGCTCTTCATTTTCTAGGAGTGGTATGAATCTATGAATGCTTTTAAATATGACAGTTGAATGACATGTAACCATAACATTATAAATTATTGGTGTCGAAATATTACTTTTAATTATATGATCTTTTATCCTTTCGCTAGGTGCTGGGACTAAAAAGAATATGCCATATACACACAAAATTTACAACATTCATATAATTGATTAATTGGTAAAAAAAATTAAATATCAATTCTTTGTGTTATGATAATCGTTACCAACACAACTGATAAAAACACCAAGTTATATATTTGACATGAAGCATTATTTTTAAATCTATCAGAATTGTAAAATTAAGTCAGCAGAAAATATTATATAAAGAACACGTCCTTTGTAAAACTCGCCGCAGGCCGAATCGTTTCTCACATTTGGACTCGTTTGTTAACAGATTGCCTTATGAAACTAGTTATTAAATACACTACAGTGTGATCAGAAGTAAAGCCTCATTCACAACACGAAATTAGTAGTTAGTGTTAGTGGTTATAGTTAGTAGTTATAGATTAAAATGGCCCAAATTAATGATTTCGAATTTATGTTTCTGCCGGTAATGTAGTGCACATTTTTGAAAATTATAGATATTACAAGAAATTATAATAGATGTCACAGTTGTCAACTTAAAGTTTTGACAAATAGTTACAGTTTTGTTTGTTTGAGTTCTGATATTTTGTCTGTAGTTCTGATTTGATAGAACTGGTTTTCTTCTACTATTTTTCTTTAAAATTGATCCTACAAGTGCTAACAACAAATCAAATTGAGCTATGGTCATTCTGGTGTAATTAAAGAACATGTCTTCATCATATGACCTCATTTCTTGAATCAAATTATCCCAGTCTCCCTGATTTGTTCGGTTTTGGTTGATTGGGCGAACCCACCATATTGTATTTGTTTTTTTATTTCTTTTCATTTGCACAATTAAAGTTGCAAGTAACAACTTTTTTTTGTGCTTCGATTCATTTTCGTTACATAAAATTCAAACTAAGAAAACCAACTGTCACTTTACTCCTCGTTTTTGATTGGCTGTGCCGTTAACCACTAACTAAAAGTTTGAAGTTTACAAACTTCTACGCTAACCATGATTAGCGTAGACCTACGCTGAGCTAAGTTCGTTGTTGTGACCGCTACTAGAGGAATACACATGTCAAACTTCTAACGCTAACCATAACTACTAACACTAACCACTAATTTCGTGTTGTGAATGTTTGTGTGTGTTTCGGTTGGAAATACAATTCTGCAGATGTTTTTATTCTACAGTTGGTACAACGCACAGTGGGTCAAATCGGGATTTTACTGTTAAAAAATCGGTGGAGACCTTAATATCCATCGGATCTGGATATATTTTTTTAAATTAAAGGTAATTAAATTCCTTACACATCTGTCGAGGCCGATTTTTAAATGACTTTGTCAAATTTTAGTAATTACATAATAAACTGTCAAAAAACTATAAAAAATATTAAAAATTTAGACAATGAAAATTATTTATTCTTATATTATTTTTATATATTACAGCAACGTGACAGATTTTACAATGCTATTAACAGATGTCAACTTTATATTATGTTGAGAATAATTACAATACATATTTAATGAATAGATTAGAAATTTAGTTAGGGTACCTTAAGACAGGGAATCCGTATTGTAATTATTCTCAACATAATATAAGGTTGACATCTGTCAATAGCTTGGTAAAATCTGCCATGTTGCTTTAATATATAAAAATAATATAAGAATACATAACATTTATTATTTAATTTTTTTATATTTTTTACAGTTTTTCGACAGTTTATTATGTAATTAATAAAATTTGACAGAATCATTTAAAAATCTGCCTCAACAGATGTGTAGAGAATTTAATTAGCTTTAATTAGAAAAAAAAATTATCCAGATCCGATGGATATTAAGGTCTCCACCGATTTTTTAACAGTAAAATCAAGATTTGACCCACTGTGCAACGGCAGGTAAAGGGGGAAATACTATATGACATGTCAATTTTATTATAAATTCAAATAGGTTGAGTGACAGAAATACTTTAGATTATTAATCTATGAGTAATGTTAAGAAATAAAAGGATGCGGATAAGGAAAATAAAGATATTTATAAATTTAAATTTTCTAATGTCATTGTTAACAGCAGGAAATAAATTTATGTGTCAGTCTTACCAATTTTATGATTTTTTTTTTGCCAACTGAAACGCTTACTTTTGATCATTCTGTATTTGCTATTTTTAAAATTTGTTCTTTATTTTTGGCAAAAATATATGGACACCATTTCCGAATTTTGCGATGGTCAAATTAAAAATGCTAATTCTTCCTCCACCACTAACATCTTTGGGGGCCGTGATTTTACGACTGGTAACCGCACTTCACGCGCAAAATATATCACTTACCGAGATCTGTTTCGGCAGAGTGCCACACCCAGTAATGGGTAGAAGGCGTGATGATATATTTACATTATTTATTTATTTTTTTAACAAATGTAATCAAATAAAAATAAATGTTTCTTATGTATAGGCAGAACTGGGCAAGCTACTTAAAAAAGTAGCTAAGCTACAGCTACAGCTATTCTTTAAAAAAGTAGCTAAGCTACAGCTATAAGCTATATTTTGTAAAATATAGCTAAGCTACAGCTAAAAGCTTTCGTTAAAGTAGCTGTTAAATTTTAAAGCTACTTTTTTCAATTATTGTGAAATAATTAAATTTTCCGTTGTCATATGATCAGTCTTTTGTGATAATGACTGTTAATTTACTATTATGTACATAAATATCAAAAATAGCAAATACTATCTGGCACCTGCTGTGTATTTTTGCGTATAGAGTTAGTTAGAACCGGCAACAAATTATTATTTTGTGTGGGTTTAGCTTGTACGCATGCGTACTTTGTTGACCTTCTGCTTAAAAAGTAGCTTTAAGCTACAAAAAGTAGCTTTAAGCTACAAGAAGTAGCTTTAAAAGTAGCTTCAGTTGTAATTTTTAAGCTAATAGTAAAAAAGTAGCTAGCTACAAGCTACAGCTATATTTTTTCACAGTTAGCTAAGCTACAGCTACAGCTAAGGTAAATGTAGCTAAGCTAGTTGCTAAGCTACAAAAGTAGCTAGCTACTGCCCAGCTCTGTGTATAGGTTTACAGTTGTGTCAAACAAATATAATACATTGACAGTTTAAATTTTGTGAAACATTTCTACTTACCGTTACTTTTTTGTCTGTTCCTCTTGGCATTGTTTAAAATTAATGAAACGTTACTTAAAGCGAAATAAATTTCCCGTGACAAAAATATGTGATCAGACTACAACACGAGATCACGACACATCTCAGAATTTATAATTAAAATTTTACTGCTATATAATTTTAATTATAATTTATCGCGTTGAATTATCAGCTACCTGAACGCTGTTCAAATTAATGGTGTCCTGTTTTTTATCATGCCAAAATTTATGATGACAGATTTAATAGACCATGCTTCACACTTCGCTTCGTTTTTCGGTCAATATATGCACTCATATACAGCCTGTCTAAGAATTTATAAACATGGGGAATTGTAAACTTAATCGTGGGAATTTAGAAAGTTGCAGATTTTATCATCAAGTTTTTAGGAGGTTTATTATAATATAGCTTATTATGGAAAAGTATAATTTAATCATTAATTATTTCATATATAGTTAGAGATAAAAAAAATAAATAATAATGATATTTTACTAGTTGCAGAAAGAGTTCAACCAAATAGAGATAATATTATACGGGTATTTCAGGTATTAAATAGTTTGACATTTGTAAAATATAAATATTTTTCACCATGAATATTGGCAAGTCAAAAATCATTCATTTTTTAAGCAAATTTTGCTAACCGCGCAATGGATTTGAAATGTTTACGATGAACGTTTATACGAGGGCAGGATGAAAAGTCCCTGAAAATTAAAACAGATGGCGCCACAAAAGCAAATCTCATTTGTGATGTACCATCTTTAACTAGAACGCATTAAAATTTTCAGACTGATATGTCATTCAGTTTTGTTTTGACACCCATCAAAAGCAAGCAACCTTGAAGATTTTTGAAAACATGGAAAAAAGTGGATTTCGCGTCTTGATTAAACATTATTTCTTGCGTGGAATAAACGTTACACAAAGCAAAGCATCGCTTGTTAGACATTATGGGGACTCCTCATCATCGGTTGGAACGATTCACAAGTGGTTTACTGATTTTCGTTGTGGTAGTATGACCACAAAGGACGCCGAACGTTCTGGTCGTCCAATTGAGGTTACAACGCCAGAAATCGTCGATAAAATTCATGGTATGATATTGGACGATCGGCGAGTTCAAGTGCACGTGCTGGCTGAGGCTATGAGCATCTCAACCGAACGGGTACGGAACATTATACATAAATTTTTGGATTATGAGAAAGCTATCTACCAGATGGGTGCCGCATTTGCTCTTTGTTGACAAAGTTTACTCCGCAGTCGCAATGGCAAAATTGCATGAATTGAGCTACGAATTGGTTCGTCATCCACCATATTCGCCAGATTTGCCTCCCTGCGATTTTTATCTATTTCCAAACTTAAAGAAATGGCTCGGCGGAAAGAGATTTGGCTTCAACGATGAGGTCATCGCTGAGACAAACGCCAAAATCGTATTATTTGGAAGGAATCGAAAAATTAGAAAAACGAAGTGTATCGAACTACAAGGAGATTATGTTGAGAAATAAAATATGTTTTGACCAAATAAATCATTTCTTGTTCCATTTTTCAGGGACTTTTCACCCTGCCCTCGTATTTAATGCATATTCTGACAGCTGCCATTGTACGTCAAGTCGTATCATTAATCGTTAATATTCTATTTTCTAGAAAAGACATCGTTTGTAAATTTAGTTGTGTATAAGATTAGTCATTAAAGTTTTAATAGCTTTATACAGATGCTTCATATTAATTCGTACATTAAATAATTTAAAATGCATTACGTAATATGCACTTTGGTAACTGTGATCTGATATATTCTCTTGGAAAATTTAAATTTACAAAATTTTGTCGGGTGCAGTTTCACTCTTAAATTTTATATATGTATTTAAGAAGAAAAATTATTACACGGTAATGACATAAAAAGGTAATAACAATAATATTGAAAAAAAAAATTAAGCACTGAAGTATATCTCAAGCAGTCTGGGCGCGTAAGCGTGCTAAAATTAGTATATTACATAACAAGCATCGAAAGTGTAAGATAACGTGCGAGTGTACAAATTGAAAAACGAGGCGCGCATCGCTGAGTGATTTAAGTACACGAGCACTGTTATCACACTTTCGAGCGATTTTTCAGACGATCACAAAATAATTCTAAAAAAAGTTTAGTTGTTCCACTTTGACAGCTGATGCGTTTTTGGAGGTAAGCGTTGACGTTTGACGTTTGTGGTAGGTTAGGTACCAACTGTACTAACCTTAATGTCAAAATATTAAATAATGCTGAAATATTAGTAAATAAGTAATTATTAATTCAAAAAAATTAAATTTATCTGTGTAAATGTGTTGAAAAATCTGCCAAAACTTCGACTTAATAATACAAATTCTTTTCACTTATTTGATTATTTTCTTTCATAGTAATGCCATCTGTTGTCAATTAGTGGAACTTCATCTGATATGTTAGAAGTGTGCGTTATACTAACATATTAGTGTATATTATTTTCAACTTTCCGTATGATGTTGTTATGGTTACTTTCATAAGTGGTCGCCTGAAAAATAATTTAAATTACATTACGTAATATAGTATATGCACTTTCTTAACTGTAATGTAATATATTCTCTTGGAAAATTTAAAATTACAAAATTTTGTCGGGTGCAGTTTCATTCTTAAATTTTATATATGTATTAAAGAAGAAAAATTATTACACAGTAATGACATAAAACAGGTAATAACAATAATTTTGTATAAACAAAATTAAGCACTAAAGATTGAAACAATGAAAGAGCTCAACAATAAAGGATATTAACAATAACAATAAAGAAAGAATATGATTTCAACAATCAAATAAACAGTAATTTGAACATTTAGATTTTAATTGTTGTGTGAACTGAATTTAGCAACACAATTCTCAATCATGTATATGTAGTTCGAACAGCAGTGAGCTACAAAAATTCATACTTCTAGATTGAAGTATTTTTTAACTAAAGTTTATAATAAGTAGTGCAATATTTAATGAGCATCGGCTGGTGTTGTAAACTTCATCTTCATATAATATAACCATTGTATACCAGTCAAGTACTATATTTTATCTATAACTATCTAAATACAGGCAACAAAAATTATAGAACATAACCGTATTTATATCTGAGACTTCAGTAGATTGTTACTTGTTCAGCGAATATTGTCGATATTCCTTTGTTTTATGTATTCCTATTTAAAATACCATATAAAAATACATGAAAATGTTTGTTTATTTAATTTCAATCAAAATTAATAAATAATGTGCACAATATAAAAAGTTTTCGGCGATTTTAAAAATGTTCAAATAAGCTATTTTTGTACTATTATTAAATTAAAATATACAAAGTTTTCTATGTAATGCAAATTTATTAAATCTAATTTATTAATACGTGTTTCAATTTACATTGCAGGTTTGTTTCATGAATGCAGGGTAACAGAAAACTCATTGGTAAGTACTTATAGATAAATTTTAATATATAGGCATATAAAAATAGAAAAATAGTAAATTTCTTGGATCTAAACTTTATTGTATTATCTCGCATCTTGTAAACAAAGATTTATAATTTTGTTTTCAATGTTACTTGGCAAGAGAAAAGGCAGACAATTATGTAAGTAAATTATTACAAACACGTTAACATTTCACATCTTTTCTCAAGAATATTATGGTCACATTATCAGATCTAACCTCAAAACATAAATTTCACGCTCGCCAACGACGCCAACTCAACAGATTTAACTCAGTACACATTAGCGAAACAATTGAAAACCTTGAACAAGCCGCAAAAAAAATCCAACTGCTACTGCAGTTTTTATTTGGTTTTCCCATAAGTCTCGAATCGCGATTATTTTTGGCGACGTGCACAAGTGCAAGCAAACTGACAGATCGAAACAACATAAGATCGCGAATGCTCGCTTGTTATTTTTTCATGGCCTGGTGCGGTCGTGATAAAAATAGAAGAACGCTGCAAGACTCCGCGGTGAAACTACAGAGGTCTCTGCAGTCGTGCTGAAATTACAAGCCAAATCTGTATCATTAATTACAAGAAGCAGCGGTGAATGCAGTTTGTTTGTTTGTTATTGTAGCTGCTTTTGAAATGCTCCGGTTTTTCAAACAGGTGTTCCCTGTTCTACTCACTGAAATATATGTTTTTCTTTTTTTTTGTCGCTACTTACAAGATTTTAAAGTATAATTTAGGTTATTCTGCTCTTTTGACGTTTGTTTCTTTTTCCTAAAGAATAATTAATTTGTTGCTAATTAGTTTTTTTCGAATTCTGCATCTTGCTAAAGAGAAAGCTGCCAAATTTGAAAGATACTTATTATATGTATAATAAATATATACATACATACATATCTTCACGCTATATCCCAACAAATGGAGTAGCACGAACCCTAAAATCATTCATAAAACATTCACTCATCACACTTCAGCCCTCGTCAAACATTTTCATCCAAACACAACACCCTCACTTCAACCACATTCATAGATCACTCCATATGAACTCATTCATTTATTACACTCGACATCATGTATCACACAACAAACCGTCAATCACATCATTCCTATTCACTTATCATTCATTTTCTTCCTTCATCGTACATAACATATGCATAAAACATCTCACGCCCGCGGTTTATTTTTTAACTGATGCTAGTGCAATCTTTTTACATACATACATACATACATATCATCACGCTATATTCCATCAAAAGGGGTAGCACGAACCCTAAAATCAATCATAAAACATTCACTTATCATTCATTTCCTTTCTTCAACTACAAAAATTATATTTTATGAAAAAAATAAACCTGACAATAATAAAAATTTAAATATATCATCACGCCTTCTTTCCATTACTGGGTGTTTACTCCTAACAACGAATCTAATAACGAAACTAATAACGAATCTACAAGATTAGAAAAGATGAAAGCGATAGCCTGCACTTGTATATGAAAGAAACGTCCACACAATGCAGTAACTGAAAATGAAACAAAAAGATAAGAACGGGAGGGAGCGTCGCCCTGCGCTTGTTTTTGAAAGTAAATTTCACATAATTGCAGTTAAACACTCTACATAAAAACTGAAAACGAATTAAAAGATAAGAAAGGAAGGGAGTGTCGCTGTACGCTTGTTTTTGAATGTGAATTCTACACAGATTTCGTTAAGTGACATATTTATACGCGTGAAGTGCGGTTACCCCATAATTACCCCATAATTATTATGGGGTAATGGCTCAGTGGTCTGAAGTCGACCTGTGGATCCAAAGAACTCTGGTTCGATTCCCACAGCCGACAAAACATTTTCACTAATTTAAAATTACCCCTGTGGCTCCTGCACCACTAATATCTTTGGGGGCCGTGATTTGACGGCTGGTAACCGCACTTCACGCGCTTAAATATATCACTTACCGAGATCTGCTTCGGCAGAGTGCCACACTCAGTAATGGGTAAAAGGCGTGATGAAATATTTATTTATTTATTTATTTTAAGTGCGGTTACCGGCCGTCAAATCACGGCCGAAAAAGCTGGCGGAGCCACAGGGGTAATTTTAACATGTTGAAAATGTTTGTCGGCTGTGAGAATTGAACCAGGGTTCTTAGGGTTTTCTGGATTCACAGGCCGACTCGATATCACTGAGGATATGTATAATTAATTTAATAAAAATAATAAAATTAAATTATTTTTTGTATTTCTAATCTACAGGGTGTTCAATTTGGTTGTGCCACCATTGCAAACGCTACAAGATTGGTTAAATTAGCAAAGAAATACCATTTTCTAAGTGTATTACAAAATTATTAAGAATTTTTATTTCGAGCACTAGTTCTCAAAATACGGGATGCAACTTTCTTATTTATTATATATTTAAAATACTGAATCGGACAAGCAAGTAAAAAAAAAATTGGTTTCCATTTAAAATAAGAAAGTTGAACCCCGTATTTTTAGAACCACTGATAAAAAAAAATTTTAATATTTTTGTAATAGACTTACAAAATTGTATTTCTTTGTTAATTTAACCAACCTTGTAGCTCTTATAGTTGTCGAGATAGTAACGGCGGCACAACAAATTTAAACACTCTGTATATTGAAAATTGATCAAGATCGACCTTTTTCTCATATTTTAGAAATTTAAATCGCACATTTAGCACAACCGATTTTTTAAATTCATGAGCTTTTTGACGGCGCTTGGTTTAAAAAATTACAATAAATTGATAGAATCGATCAGATTAATCAGTCGCAATATATCGATTCCATTTTATGATCAGGAAAACGGTTTCTAAATTCAAAGATCGCTCAGCCCTAGTAGCGATATAAACAAGAAACAGTGAGGTATTAAGGATGAGAATAGAACTTCGCCTTTAAAATGTTCATAACATTTTTAGTAAATACGAATTTTTAATAACATCCTGTTTCGCAAAATTCGAGACACTTCTCTGACTTAAAAGAAATTAGAAATACCGCTTTGGATAAATTAATCACCCTAATTATGAAACAGAGCTGGGCAAGCTACTTAAAAAAAGTAGCTAAGATACAGCTACAGCTATTCTTAAAAAAGTAGCTGAGCTACAGCTATAAGCTACATTTTGTAAAAAATAGCTAAGCTACAGCAAAAAGCTTTCGTTAAAGTAGCTGTTAAATTTTAAAGCTACTTTTTTCAATTATTGTGAATTAATTAAATTTGCCATTGTCATATGATCAGTTGATCAGTCTTTTGTTATAATGATTGTTAATTTACTATTATGTACATAAATATCAAAAATCGCAAATGGACAGATGTACTGTTAATTTTGGATGCTATAATCTTTATTTATATCGAAATAAATTAACAGTCACATTAACAGAAGACTCCTAAACAGTCAATGTTTAGTTCATCTAATATTTAATACAAAAGTAGGATAGGTTAAGAACAAGTGAAAAATTAAATATGTTAATAGATTTTAAACTATATAATAACTTGTTATCCTACAGTTATAGAAAACAATGAAGAAGGTACAATTCAAATACAAAACAAAAATAAATAGGTATTTCTTAATGAACAGTGGTAGCTTTAAGCTACAAAAAGTAGCTTTAAAAATAGCTTCAGTTGTTATAACAAAATTTTTAAGCTAATAGAAAAAAATAGCTCGCTACAAGCTACAGCTATATTTTTTTCACATTTAGCTAAGTTACAGCTACAGCTAAGGTAAACGTAGCTAAGCTAGTAGCTAAGCTACAAAAGTAGCTAGCTACTGCCCAGCTCTGTTATGAAATTAGAGTGATGATTTTATTTATATTCGTTAATTTAGAAAAAAATAGTCTAGACTCTAAAACATGAAGAAATATTTCATTTATAATTTAACTACAAACGAGTACATTCTCTTCAAATAGTTGACATTCTCTGCTTGCGTCGTAAGAAAAATAATATACAGAATAGAAAATAATAATAATTCCAAATAAAATATTTCCATCCATGAGATAATAAAAGCCGAGCTTTTTCATGATCCAGAAGTAGCTATCGTAAAGTTCGAAATAATGGAATGAAATACTTACCTATAAAATGGCATCGAAATGAATCATAAACAAATACTCCAACACAGCAGTATTTCGCGCAGAAATCAGTAACTGCACATTGCAATATGAAGTGAGCAGTTGAACAGTAACGCTGTAAATAAATTTGTTTTATGAGTTCATTGTCCCGTCTCCGTCTGTGTCGGTTTCGAACTTCTAAATGTATGCACGTTGCGAACAGTAGTAGAAGTCAAGAGGATTCAATACGCCGACAATAATACCTGCCCAAGCCATTGTGCAATGCTCCATCAATAGGAATAGGAAATAGAATCACTGAAATACGAGTTGAGAGGTAATATTATTTGATGCAGTGTATAAATAAAATCACTTATAACAAAAATAAAGAGAAACTGAAATAAATAAGGTTAATATTCGTGTTTGACAGATGGGTGAAACTAGTATTTTCGTGTCATAGTATATTGGTATATGGCGTTGCACTAAATCGTTCACCTTCCACTGCTAACTAATATTTTTGATGTAGAATTTAATGACAACAATTAGTTAGTAAAATTAAAAATTAATTAACTCGTACACTATACGAGTATATTCTGTGCGTTTAACACTATATTTTCTACAGGATGATCAAAAGGGATTGTTACAGTTGGCGATAAAAAAAACTACTTGAAATTGGTAAGCCTGATACATAAATTCATTTCCTGTTGTTGACAGTGACATTTATAATTTAAATTTAAGTAAATTTATTATTACATTTATTTCTAAAGTATTTCTATTACTTAAAAAGTCAAAATTCTATTAGCTGTCAGTCTCCTGACATAACCTATTTGTATTTATTACAAATGTCAAATAGTATTTCCGCCTTTACCTGACGTTGTGCCAACTGTGGAATAAAAAGATCTCTGAAATAGTATTGCCAACTATAACAATCCCTTTTGATCACCCTGTACATACCGTTAATGGTTTTGCAATTTTTAAATAAAACATAAACATAAAATATATGTACATATGCGATAAGAACCGATCAAATTTTATTTCTTTAGTTTCACGTAGGTTTTATATTAAAAGTTGTCACAGTGCATGCGTAGATTTCAAAGTCTGTGTATAGTATGAAAAGTCACTAAAATTACTAGAATTTTGGTTTCATTAAACTTATATTTTAAAAATTATTTAGAATGGAAGATATACATTTTTTGGAAGTAGATTTAGTATAAAAAAAAAAACAAAAAACAAAAACGGAAACCAAGTAAATAATCGAACACAGAAAAATAAATACCAGCAAACGTAAAATGCATTTCTGTCTAACATATTTTCTAAATATTGATATTCTGGATTACATTAATATATAGGTATTTTACCAGCTACATAAAAATATCTTTTTTGTTATTGCTTGAAAATTATGTTTTATGAAATGCGCATAAATTATGATGTCTAATGTGGTTATGTATTATCACTTTCTTTTATTCTTACGCATTATGAAAAATTGCGTAAAGCAGGCTTTAGTTCTTAATATACCGGGTAATGGACGACAAATAACTGTTAAATACAAAAGCCTAGTTTTCTTATTGATTGTAGAAAAACAAATAGTTATTTACGTATCGAGGGTGAAAATAAACGTTTCTGGCCCGTGTCATGATTATTAGCAAGAGGCGCAAAGCGCTGAGGGCTAATAACATGCTCAGGGTCAGAAACGCTAATTTCACCCGTAGTACATACAATATTTTATGCAAAACAAAATAAAATTTAATTTTATATTTAAAAAATTAAAACAGGTACATTTATATACCAAAGTGACATTTTGCAAAAGGATGTATTCACAATAAACAAAAATTGTCATTTTGTTCATGTGTCCATAGTAAATTGTTTTATTATGGCCCTAAGGTCAAAAACAAGTATTTAAGCCCGCTTTTCTTAAATAAAACACTTGCATTTCAGCTTGGTTGTGCATAAAATGTATTGTAGTGTTGCTTTCTGTTAATCTTATTATGTAAATATTTTCTTCTACGACTGCTATGAAAAGTTGATATTTATGCTTTCAGTTGTCATCGTAAAGTTGATGGTTACTGAGTAACGAATAGCAACAAGCGGTAAAATACTTTACCGCTCGCTTAGAAAAATATAAATTGTTGCTGATATCTTAATTTATTGAAACAATACCTACAAAATCTAAAATATAGGTTAGATTTATTTTTACACTTTTACACATATTATACATGAAGTTTGCTGCGCTATGATATGAAGTTGAACCTGAATGTAGCTGGGCAGCAGTGCCAACTTAATGAGGATGAGGGATGTTAAAATTGAAAGTGCAGTTTTGACAGTTTTGTATATTTATTCCGGAACTTGAAATGGTGTTTGATAAGTTTGAGGATAAATTAGATTCTATGATATTCTCATAAGAATTTTCAGTTAGTACGGCAATCACTATTTTCTGAGATTTTTGAGCACATTTCTTATTTATGTGTGAAAATTTATCACAAACAATGATTGTAAATAACGGATTTTTTAAATTATTTACTTGGATATTGATGTCGTCATGGTTACATACAATACAGAAATTGGTGGAACGTGAATTGAACTAGCCCCATATTATTTTTTTAGTAAGTAAAGTCGTAGAAAAAATTATGTGTGTGCTTCAAGCGTAAAGTATCTCGCTTCGCTCGCGCTTCAATTACCGAGCAGGAGCAATAAAGATTCACTTTACGCTCTTGATACACAAATAACTATTAACATATAAGTTTATGTCCATTTATTATTAAAATAAAATCTAAGAAGTTATATATTCTATGAAAATAATAAATTCGCAATTTGTGTGCGAAGCTATAGAAAGCTGGAAACAAAAAAAATCCTGGAGGCAAAAATAAGCCAGATTATTTTCATTGCGCTTTAAACAGACTTGTAACTGGAAGCATAAGTGGATTTAGGTCAGTAAAGAGATTAAGACCATCACATTACGCGTGACCAATGCAAAACAAAAAAAGTCGCACAGTAAATTTAGTTACGCACATAGGACCCTTCGCCCTCACTCTGTGAATGGTCGTTTTCCGTTTTTAAAATTAAACATCCGCTTCTCCTTTTTCATTCGCGACTGCAACGGAATTTTCGGATAAATGCGACTAAAATAGAGACAAAAAGCAAATGGAAGTCCCGCAAATTAACTTGCCGGAAAATAAAAATGAACGCGAGCTTCGGATTATTTTCGGATCAGCTAGCAGCTAGTTTTAAACTCCATTTTAAAAAGAAATCTTTTGGAATGAGTGCAAGTCATTATTAACCAGATTGTACCAAAGAGGGAGAAACAGAAATATATGCAAGGGTGGAAAATAATAAATATAAACTTAGTATTTAAATTAAATAAAAATATCAATAAACAAATTTTCTTTTTTGTAATAATTAGACCGCTTAGTTAGAGCTAGACAACTAAAATGTATGAAATAAAAATTCAAAAATAGATTTTTATTCATCAACATTAGTTTTTGCGCACTACTTGCATTATTTTTAAACAAATATTAAAACGAATTGCTAAGCCAGTTTAGATGTGAGTTATAAATGACGGTTAATCGACAGATAGATGCGTATATTGTACAATTTGTTACTAAGTTGTTATCAGTTACAACTATTGTGTCAAAAATTATTTTAAATTATAATTTTTATTGTAGTACAACGCATCGTTTACAAAATAAAAATAAAAAATAAATATATCATCACGCCTTTTATCCATTGCTGAGTGTGGCACTCTGCCGAAGCAGATCTCGGTAAGTGATATATTTATGCGCGTGAAGTGCGGTTACCAGCCGTGAAATCACGGCCCCCAAAAATGTTAGTGGTGGGGGAGCCACAGGGGTAATTTTAAATTGGTGAAAATGTTTTGACGGCTGTGGGGATCGAACCAGGGTTCTTTGAATCCACAGGCTGACTTGCTACCACTGTGCCATTACCCCATATATACGCATCATTTACTAACTTGTAAAATTAACATCTGACCTGAACTATTCTTTCTGAAACCGTTCTTACTTTCTTATACATAGGTCTACTGAATCCGTTTTGATCAATTTTCTCAATGATGTCTGTGTGTGTGTGTGGATGGATGGATGTGTGTCCGAGTGTGCAATATCTCATGAACGAGATAAGATTTGTCAATGAAACTTGGTAAATATAAGTTTCATAAAAATACGAAGAACTGAGTTGATTTTGAATGAAATTGAAAAACCGGAAGAGGAAGTTTACTAGACATACAAAACAATAAATTCCATTTATTTTAAAAATGGAATCAGTTACCAAACAAAGTTTCAAATAAAAGATGTTGGCAAAAATATTTGGAACATAAAATGTTCTTTGCAATTTTCCTGTATATGCGTCTAATTTTGAGAAAAACTAATTTTTATATTTAATAATATATTTCAATAATCATAGTAGCAATAGAAACAAAAAACATAAACATGTTGAACATTTATATGTCAAATAATAATTGTCAAACGCAAGGAGCAAGTCATAAGTGTTCGTTTCCGCGTTTTTGATGCTATATAAATTTTATTGATCTATATTCTAAATATTAAATATGCTGTATATAAGAAAGTCGTATGGTGCCCACACCAGATTTTTTTAATCAGTTAATCGTAAATAATTCAAATGTTTAATTTTTTTTTGAGCATCATATTAACAGCAGACTACGTATCCAAGGCTACAACAACAAAAAAAAAACAGGCAAGTAAAGTTTTATACTTTACCTGCTTGTTTTTTTTTTTAACTTGTATACGTACTTTACTTGACGATTTTGATAAAAATCTACTTTTTGTACTAAAATTGATCAAAAAAGTAGTCATTTTCTTGCCAGTTTCAGAAAAACTATTTTATATGACAGATAAATTTGTATTTGCTTCTATTTAATAGACATGTTATTAAGCAAGTTTGTAATAATTGCACTGTACAATTCTGGAATAAAAAAGTGTAATAGTATTTCTCGTATTAACAAAACAAAATACTTATTTGCTAACATGTCAAACCTCTCAAAATTTCCTCAAACTTCTAACCGAACAAACTACAAAGTCCTGACGCCAACTTTTGACAATGTATATTACTAGCTACTAGCTAATAATTAGTTTAGCTTCAGACATATCTAATTATCAACGAACACTCCTCATTGTGTTCCCTCCATACCTCTAGTTCTGGCTCCTGTGTTTAACCAGCAAGTTGGCTGTGGAATATGAACCTTGAGATATTCACTTGTTTACTGCTGAGTACAGGAAAGCTGCAACTTACTGTGCACTTGTGTGAAACGTGGAGTATGACGGAAGTGCGCCTCGCGTATTTACTTGGCTTGCTAGATATGCGATAGATAAATGAAGATTTTTAAAGAGAATATGAACAGGAAATTTGTTAAATTATGTTAGAAATATGTTACAAATATTTGACATGCGTCATACCTAATAACTTGACAATTACATCAGTGAATTTTATTACTGTCATCTACATTTTTAGTATTTGGAGAGAAAACAATAACTCATTAAAATTTTATGGCGTATAAATATAAACTTTTGTTAAATCTGCAAACGCAGTAATTCTTAATCTCGTTAAATATACGAGAAACATTTTTCTAACTTTTCATTTACGAACAGGTGGAGTTAAGAGAAATTTGAAATAAAATACATCAAATATATCAAAATATATCATCACGCCTTTTACCCATTACTGGGTGTGGTACTCTGCCAAAGCATATCTCGGTAAGTGATATATTCATGCGCGTGACTTGCTGTTACCAGCCGTAAAATCACGGCCCCCAAAGATGTTAGTGATGGGGGAGCCACAGGAGCAATTTTAATGTGGTGAAAATGTTTTTCGGACGTAGAAATCGAACTAGAGTGCTCAGGATCTACAGGCTGACTTGATACTACTGAGCCATCTACCCCATAAATTATACATATAATATATAATCATGTAAAATTATTGTCGAAAGTTACACGAAAATTTTTATAGAAATTCGTTGCCATTTAATTCCGGTTTTAGTACGTTTGTTACTTTAACATTTATTTACTATCAAAATATCAGGTACTTTTATGAATTAAAAATGAGTTAAAATGATTATTTTTTGACGTTTCTCAAAACCAATGAAATTCTTCATTGTATGTCACGTGTCTGCGTTTTAACCAATCCTGTCATTATTTTACTATAAAGTTCTTGTGATTATTCCCGGGAATTATCTCAGTAGATTCTTTTTTGTTTGTGACAACTGATAGGTAGATGTCAAATAATTATTTAAAACTGTCAACGCGTCAAGTAAAATCTGTGACAAAATCGATTTAGTTGTATTTTAGATACAGAAATACACAAATAAATTTTGGAAACAACTTCCAAGAATACATTAATAAGTAATCAATCAATATGAACCCAGTTCAAAATCTTTTAAGATAGTACTAGTGTGACGGTGGCGCCATCAGTTGTCGAGTGGTGAAACTGACTGCCAAAAAAATATAAAAATTGAATAAAATAAGTGTTTTATACCTATTATGATTTGAATATCATGAATTGTTAACAGGTTGTTCGTCTAGTGAATTTTCAAATACCATACCACCGTGTGGTGTTGTCATTATAAATTGGAATTCTTAATTTTTCGTTAAAAACAAGGCTTTGCATGACTTTATATCCATTACAAAACGATAAAAAACTTTCTCCTCCTGACACAATATACATGGATAGTTCTAGAACATCATACTAGTTTTTCAAATCAAATTGCAAAATTTTAGAGGTACACAAACCAAATATGTGCGATTCTGAGTGATGATTGCGATAGCCCCGTGTATAAGAGAACTCAACTTTACAAGCGAATATATTTGTTCACAGACGATGAATGTGTTTCATATTTTAACAAGATCCGTATATCCAATGTTTACGTGCGCCAAATTTCATTCAGATCTGCAAAGTTGGATGAATCGACTTCAACAGCTAAGTCAAAAAATAATCTAATTAAATATAACTCGAAAGTTGGATAAATTAGAAAATAATTCTCCAGTATCTTTCTCAAACTTGTTGCCATTTGGCAATAGTCACGAATGCCCGAAGGGCTTGAGTGACTATTGCCAGGCAACAAATTTTCGATCTGTCAAATTATTTTCAATTTATTCGCACTCTCTTGTTATATTATTACTGAAAATAAAATTTACCAATATCTTAAAAGCTAGCAGCTCCCGTTGTAATAAATGCTATTTGCTTTACAGATTTTGGGTTTCATGTCCCAGCTCACCACTATTTCAAATATTTGTTACTTAAATTTAAAATAATTCACTTTTATTATAATACTTGAAATGTTAAGCTTCATTTGTTCTCGTACATTTATTATTTTATCCGAGAGAACAAAAACAAAAACTGTTTCCAAATTTATTTTTCCTTTGAATGTAACATTTTCAGCTTTGCATTTAAAATATATATTTTCTCAGTAATTTAGTATTGTGTGTTCATGATAAATAAATATAAATATGTTTTCCAATTACAAAGTTTGTTGTTTACAAAGCTGAATATATGAAAAAAGTTTTAATAGCGCAGACACAATTAAACCACGGTGATAAAATTAATTTCGCGAAACCTTATCCAGCGTAGGAATATTAGTTTCGCGTGCATTAAAGAGTGCAATAAAAATAGTTGTTTAAAAACTTTACGTTTACGGTTAAAAAATTCTAAATATAAACTTTGTAGACAGTCGGATTATCTTACCCTGGGATAGTTAGAGAAAACATACATAAATCATTTTACACTGTCAAACTTTATATTTTTCACTACAGAAAGACAAAAAATGCTAAATTAATTTCATCATCTTGTGCTCCTTAAGGTATCATAGATAGTCGAGCGTCTTTTGTTAATTCGACACAGGTGGCGCGAGCGCAGCCAGAACTTCGCAAACAAAAGAAAGTAAATGAAAATGAATAAATGCGCCACGCGCCGGAATACAGCACTGGAAGACTGGAACGTTTCGAGTAAATTATGCATTGTACCACTGAGGTGCCCCAGACTTTCAACTTCTTAAACTTGGACAAACGAGATAAATTAACTAAACAGATTTAACTCTTGACATATTTTCTTCAGATTTTTTCTTATTAAATTTTGTTATTTCTTTTGGCATTGAAGGTCAAGTTGATTGTTTGAGGCCTAGATATACCCGGAGTGAATTCTTACACAATAAATTTCTACCAAGTTTATTATTTTTATGGCTCACATTCAAAACTAGATAAAAATATGATGAATGATACCTCCTCCTGTCTCCAGCCGTGGATTAAAGCACTTTAATTGCGTGAAATTTGGAAATATATGAAACCTTTTTTAAATTATGCAAATACTACAAGAACGCTTATTTACACTCTTGCAGGCAGATTCATAAAACGGATAAGCGCTAACACCGTTTTTGATATTATTTATAACTCTTTCAAATTAAAGCAGTTTCATGAAATGAATTAAATTTGATGCTAATTAACACTCTTTTTAACCTAAGTTAAAAGAAACTTGTTTTCATGCATTGAAAAGAGAGTTAAAAACGAAATAAAAAACGGTATTAGCACTTACCTGCTTTATGAATCTGCCTGTTGATTATTAGTTGTTATACGTATATCAACTATACACGATATAGAAATATAACCACAATAATTGACAAGTATAAACATGGATTTCTCAAATATTTTAACAAGTTTGCGCTAGCGCAAACTGTCAAAGCTATGTTAAATAGACGTGGATTATTACTTAATTTTGGGAAAGTGCTTAGTCATGTGGCGCTAAAGTTGCTATAGGACTCCGCCAGCATTTTCTATTAAATTAAAAATTAACTAATAAACAACAATTTACTAACTGCTATTGATACTTCCTTTCTTATTTTTTATATCGTTTTCAGTTCTTACCTTATCTAACTGCAATTGTGTGGAATTTTCTTTCAAATACAAACACCGTCTATCGCTTCCTTCCTTTCTAATCTTTTTAGATTCGTTATGAGGGAGAACGTAAGTAAGTTCAGATGTTTTGAGCAAGTGAAAAGTACGTTGAATGAAATATTTATGAAAGGTGTATAAGAGTGAATAAACTTGTATGGAAGAAACTATGAATGTGGTTATAGCGAGTATGATATGTGACAAATTTTTTTGTTAGTATGATGAGTTGATGTTCTGTGAATGTTTCAAGGGTTCGTGTTACCCGATTTGATAGAATAGAGCGTGATGTTATGTATGAATGTAACTCATAAAATTACATTCTAGTACATAGTGATGTACCAGGTTCTATCTCATTCCGGTATTACCACTAATATCTATGGTTGTTGGAATTTGACGACTGATAACCGCAATTCTCACTTTCAAAAATACGAGGGCGGTCCGATAAGTACTTAGCCTCACCGTCAGATAGCACCACTATCGCAAGAGCAATTTGGTATCGATTAGAACATTCTCGTAGACAGATACTGTTAAATTTTCAGCCGAATCGGACGCGTAGTTTTGTTTTGACCGCGTGTGGAAGCGAGCGTGTCCGCAGATTTGAGAAAAATGAAAAAAGAACAATATCGGTCGGTGATTCGATTCTTGTTTTTGGAAGGGAAATCGCGCAGCGAAATCAAAGAACGCTTGGATGCTGTGTACGGGGACTCTTCTTCTTCGATGGCGACCGTCAAAAATTGGTTTAACGAGTTTCAACGTGGTCGCACGTCGCCCCAAAAACGGCTACCATGGAGGATAGTAACAAAAATCCACGATCTCGTATTGGCAGACCGCCGATTGAAGGTGCGCGAGATAGCTGAGACAGTAGGCATCTCAAAAGACTGCGTGGGTCATATCCTGCATGAATTATTGGGCATGACAAAACTGTCGGTGCGATGGGTGCCGCGTTTGCTCACTCCGGACAACAAGCGCATCCGTGAGATTACTTCAGAGAAGAGTTTGATGATGTTTAGGCGCAATCCGAAGGAGTTTCTGCGTCGTTTCGTGACCGTCGACGAAACATGGGTACACTGGTACACACCAGAGACCAAGGAACAGTCGAAACAGTGGACTTCACCCGGCGAACGTGCTCCAAAGAAGGCGAAGACTGTCCTATCGGCCGGAAAGGTGATGGCCACCGTTTTCTAGGATTCAAAAGGTGTAATCTATATCGACTACCTGGAGAAGGAGAAAACGATCACAGGGCTCTACTATGCCGAATTATTGGGCCGATTCGACGCCGAATTGCAGAAAAAACGGCCCCATTTGGCGAAGAAAAGAGTGCTCTTTCACCATGCACACACCTCCGCCGTCGCTACGACCAAATTGATAGAATTAGGCTACGAACTGCTGCCCCATCCACCGTATTCTCCGGATTTGACCCCGTGCGATTTTTTTTTTTTCCAAATTTGAAAAAGTCTCTCGACGGGCAGAAATTTGAGTCGAATGAGGCAGTTATCGCCGCCACGGAGGCCTACTTTACAGACCTCCAGAAAACGTATTTTTCAGAGGGGTTAAAGAAGTTGGAGCATCGCTGGATCAAGTGTATCGAACTCAAAGGAGATTATGTTGAAAAATAAATCGCCACTTTTCCAAATTTTTTTTTATTCTTTTGTAGGCTAAGTACTTATCGGACCACTCTCGTATGTACCTATGTACACTGTTGCCAACTCTTCGGTTTCAGCCCGGAGACCCATGTTTTTAGTATAAATCTTTGTAAGAAAACTCTTCAATTTTTATACAAGAAAAACAGATTTTTCGGAATGCAGTTAATATTTTTCTTGATTTATCAACGTTTCGACCAACACTTCAGCCCTCTTCAGGACTTTACAAATACACATTTATACTCGTATATACATACAATAAGAAAATTATAATTATAAAACAAGAAAAATACTTACAAATAAATTATTTATTTATTTATATATTTGTTACTCTGCACAATAGGAACTTAATCCCAATTACAGTACAGGGACCCTACAGCTTATAGTGGAATCCGATCCACTCAGACACAATCGTATTTTTTTTATATAAGTGGAAGTCAGTGAGATCTGAACTCACGACATCTTGCATGGTAATTAAGAAACGCAAGTTTTACCTCGCCTTTATACATTGGACTACGATTTCCCAATTGCCCGATTAACATTTTACTCAAAACTCTAATAACTAATAAATTCAAAATAAAAAATTAAATATATTTAAACGATTTGGAAACCTGAATTTCATTTGTTTTGTTCCGCAAGGGCGCAAGTTTTTGTTGAGAATTATTATTTATTTGAAGTTGCGGATGATTAAAGCTTGACTATGTGATAAAAATTATATTTAATGGAAATCAAAAAAAGTAAAAATATAGATATTCGTAATTTCGTAATTATTATTGGATAAGCTAGAACCTAATCATATTTTTCACAATATCTAACTCACAATATAATCATATTCGAACGCAGTGCACGTAACTAAACTAAATTGAGAAATATTTGCTGAAAATCCCAAAAAAAGCAATTTGAACATTTCGTTTTCTCATCAATTTCAATTCAATTTATTCCCTGCTTATGTTCATTGTTCCGTTTCATTTTTTATTACAAAAACAATGTAGAGAAACAGTGTGAGCATAGCGCAGGTAATTTAAAATTAAAACAAATTTCAATATCTCGGAAGCTTGTAGCCGTAGCAATATATTTCCGTCGGAAGTCAAACATAAGCGGATTATTAAATTCCAACATTAATATAATAACAGCTCATATTTAGTGGAAGGAGGCTGTTTATTTGTCCGCGCTAATAATGCAGCACCGCGATATTAAAATGTACCCGAATCCGCTGCACTCATTTGTTATCCTGTTAATAAAAATGAAATATTTCACAGCCAGCTTTTAATGGTGCGTGGAATAAAGAATTGCGCATCGGCCAGCCCGCCTAGCACCGCGGCTTTTGTTTTATGTTTCATCCGACAAAACCCGCTAGTTTCGGACGCTATTATGGTAATTAGTTTTGCGCTTGTTTCAAGTTTTTATGAATTCGAGGAAAGTTTGAACTTTCTAGTTGTTGTGATGCTGTTTCACATATTTTGTTATGTTTTTGTTATTCATGTGATTATGCAGAGAAATATATTAATAATTTATCGTTACTAAAGTAATCATTCTACTACAATTGAAGTTAAAAAATATTTTAATAAGAAATACAATGTAGAACTACTGATTGATATTTCATATAAAAACTACGACATCGGTTAATAGGACATTCCAATTAAAAAAAAAAAAACTTGTCACGAATAAATATATGATATTGCACTGATTATTTTTTGACGATTCTCAAAACCAATGAAATGCTCCATTGTATGTCACGTGTCTGCGTTTTAACCAATCCTGTCATTATTATACTGAGAATAAAGCTCTTGTGATTATTCCCGGGAATTATCTCTGTAGATGCTTTTTTGTTTGTAACAAATGATAGGTAGTTGTCAAATAATTATTTAAGACTATCAACGCGTCAAGTAAAATGTGTGAAAAAAATCGATTTAGTTGTATTTTAGATACAGAAATACACAAATAAATTTTGGAAACAACTTCCAAGAATACATTAATAAGTAATCAATCGATATGGACCCAGTTAAAAATATTTTAAGTTGGATGAATCGACATCAACAGCTAAGTTAAAAAATAATCTAATTAAATATAACTCGAGAGTTGGATAAATCAGAAAATAATTCTCGAGTATCTTTCTCAAACTTGATGCCATTTGGCAATAGCCACTCAAGCCCTACGGGCTTTCGTCACTATTGCCTGGCAACAAGTTTTCGAAAGATCTATCAAATAATGTTCAATTTATTCTCATTCTCTTGTTATATTATTACTGATTATTTTTTGACGTTTCTCAAAACCAATAAAATGCTTCATTGTATGTCACGTCGTTGCGTTTTAACCAATCCTGTTATTATTATACTGAGAATAAAGCTCTTGTGATTATTCCCGGGAATAATCTCTGTAGCTTTTGTTTTTGTTGATAAATGATATGTACTTGTCAAATAATTATTTAAAACTGTCAACACGTCAAGTAGAATGTGTGAAAAAATCGATTTAATTCCTTTTCAGATACAGAAATACACCAACAAATTTTGGAAATAACTTCCAAGAATACATTCATAAGTAATCAATATTGATCCAGTTAAAAAGTTGGTTGAATTTACCTCAACAGCTAAGTCAAAAAATAATCTAATTAAATATCTCTCGAGAGTTGGATAAATTAGAAAATAATTCTCCAGTACCTTTCTCAAACTTGTTGCCATTTGGCAATAACCACTCAAGCCCTAATTTAAAGATATTTTTATTTTCATGAATTTTTAAGAGAGAGTTGTAAAGTCAAAGTAGTGGTAGTATTTTAAGTTTAATAAATAATTACTTGTAGTGTTCTCTCATAACATAATTCTGATAACTTAATAATAATATACAGGTATTTTATATAAGTGAACATAGAACAAAAAGAAATTTAAAAAAAAATAATAGTTGGTTTGCCTTTAGTAAACATAAAGTACCACTAGTTTGATACTTTATTTCTAGTGATAGTCAATTTATTTATTATACAACATCAAATAAATGAATTCTTTTTTATAATAAGTATATTATATATATATATATATACAGTGTGTTCATCCAAAACCCGAACATAGGCATATAACATGTGATATCAGTTTTTTGGTGCGCATTGCTTCCCAATTAATTTTACAGCAAAATACTCGTACTTCAAATAAAAGTTGTAGAGAATAAAATTACGAATTTTTTTATATAAAACATATTTCATTTGTTTATTTCATCAAAGCGCAAAACTTAATTAAATATTTGTAATATTTAAACAATTTTTGACAGTAGAAAATTGTTTAAATTTTTTCATGGATAGCTTTATTTTTACGAATATTAGAAACATTTAATTAAGTTTTGTGTTTTATTTAAAAAAATTCGTAATTTTATTCTCTACAACTTTTATTTGAAGTATTTTGCTGTAAAATTAATTGGGAAGCAATGCGCACCAAAAAACTGATATCACATATTATAAGCCTATGTTCGGGTTTTGGATGAACACACTGTATACTCTTGAATATTTTTCCTGAAGTATAAAAATACCCCCTATATATGTCAAATTAATTTTAAAATATGTATAATTTATTTATTTATTTATGTTACTCTCTACAACAGGAATTGATTCCCAATTACAGTACAGGGTCCGAACTCACCGAGCCGCAGAATGGTAATAATTATAATTTCTAGCTTGAGTGGGAATCGAACTCGGGATCTCCGGATTCGAATTCCGTAACGCTACCCACCCCACCGTACTGCCGGACAAGATAATATTAGTAGATAGTGTTTTCATATTTTACAGCCAATATTATTATTATACTTAGTGGCTGAAAATTAGTGAAAAGTTTTTAGTAATGGATTGTCTGAAAGATAATAAAGATTACTGAAAGAAAACGTAATAAAAAGTGTTGGAAATGAGTTAAAGAATAAAATTTCTTGGCAAAAAAGAGCGGAAAGAAAAATATTCCGTAGAAAGATGAACCAGAATCAGTGAAAGTTTTTATTTTAGCAGATTTAATCACATTTGTAATCACTTCTGTCTCGTCGAGTTTTTCAAATTAAATTTAAATTAAAACTTCAGCAATGTAACTTTTCTTGGAGTACACTTGTTTCCTTTATCAATGCCTCAAGTAATCAGATTCAATGAGTCAAGAATTCCCAAGTTGTCATTCTTCTATTTGCTCGCGTCGCTGCTACTCTTCTAGTTCTTCAACTGATTCGATCCTAATTGCATTTGAGACTTGAATCGCTTTTAATATTCATGGTCTGCTAATTGACTCGGCTGGTAATAGCGTTAGCCTAATTACCAACCCGCATGGCGAAGAATTGGCAAAAATATCTCTCATCCTCGAAAAAGTTTTAATTTAATATGAGGTCTTTAGCATTAGCTACTGAGAGGTTTCTTATTCGCGCAGTGTTGTTGGCAACTTCTAAATACGTTCACTGAATTTAAGTTGGCAATGGTAATCAAGTAATTCTTTGCATTTTTATTAAGTTTAATCAAAATCGTTGATTTGATGTATTTCTTGTTTGGAACAAATGTTCTTTAATTAATTTAGAAAAAATTACGTGAAATGAAAGATATGCCATAATACAAAGGGTGCAATCCAAAATTTTAAGAACAATAATAAATGCGCCATGGTATGTAAGCAACCATACTATACACAACGACATGAATATCCGCACAGTTCACGAAGAACTACATCAAAAGACTCGAACATCACCCAAATACTAGTGCCATAAATCTACTAGACAACAGCTTGGAAACAACGAGACTAAACAGATTCAAGCCCTTAGATTTAATTCACAGATTCTAATTAAATTCAAAAATAACTAATTATTAAGATGATGTAAAGGAATGTTGTCGCTGGACATCATTTCCGCAAGATAAATATATTGTCATAACATTTTACTTATTGTCCCTATAGGATAGATTGTAAATATATCATAGAAAAAAAAAAAAAAATGAAAGATATAGAGAATTAAATTTTATTTCACTTTTAGTTCAAGTATTTGTAATTTAAGACCGAATAAAAAGTTAAGTTAAACAATATTATAGTTAATCAACGATAGTTAATATAATTTCTGAATTTATTTATGACTCATCGACAATAATTAAAAAATATATACATGAAAACCCTGACAAAGACCTTAGATGATGTATCCAAATTTGGTTTCAGTGGATGTATACGAGGTGTGGCTATTAAATAACAAAACTGACGCTGCTACAGACGAAGTACGCATGCGCCAAACACCAGCGACCGTCAGCTTTTTAGCGTGAAGCTTTCTCTTTCGAATGCAGTACCTCTCGCTTCTGTAAACAAATCCGTATGGCCGTAGCATTCTTTCTAATTAGAGTTGTTTTTTTGTTTCGCCGAAACAATGTTAAGTACAACATTAGAGCAACGAATTGTTGTGAAATTTCACATGAAATTTGGCAAAACTGCTACTGAAACTGCTATTGAAAAAAGTACCCGAATTGAGGAAGGACAAGTCATGGCTTCTCCATCAAAACAATACGCTGGCTCATTCCGCAATGTCTGTCAACAGATTTCTAGCCAAGTACAGCATCCCAGTGTTGGACCATTCGCCTTATTCGCCAGATCTTGCACCGTGCGACTTCTATCTGTTCCCTAAGGTGAAATTTGCCTTAATAGCAACAAGATTTGAGCTTTAAAAGAGAAATCGGCACGCGTTCTAAAGAAGCTGACAGAAGAAGACTTCCAGCACTGTTTCGAACAATGGAAGATTCGCATGGAACATTGTAGGGATAGAGGAGGGTTGTATATTGAAAGTGATAATAAGTAAATAGGTATGGAATCCAAATAAAATGTTAAAACAGCATCAGTCTCGTTATTTAATAGCCACAGCTCGTATATGAATTATGGCGTTCATTTGGTCGTCAATCCTCAGCCCACGGTCGTCAGTCGATCGCTATTTTTGTCCTCCTGAAGTTTTCAACCAATTTGAAGAAATATTTTATATTATTAGGTCAAGTTCGGCATATAAAAGACTGGAAAGTTAAAAAAAAATCCCAATCTTGCACTTTTTAATTGACATGAACCAAATTTTGTTCACAGGTGAAATTTATTCTGTAGAAAATCGAGATATTTCAATATTTTAAAACTATTGTCAACTTTAAGTGAACAAATTTCATTATCGCAATATCAAAAATAATGACTTAATTAATTGACGACTTTATGATTTGGAGTCCTCCAACACTTTGGAAGGATCTGCGTGAAAATTGAAAAAAATATTGATTGTTAATAGACTATTCCACAAAAATTTGAAGTATAAAAGCATTAATATTGAGATATGGGATGGCTAGCTCAGTGGTATGAAGTCGGCCTGTGGATCCTGAGTTCCCTGGTTCGATTCCCACAGGCGACAAATTTTCATAATTTGAAAAGGCTATCCCTGTGGCTCCTCCACCACTAACATGTTTGGGGGCCGTGATTTGACGACTGGTAACCGCACTTCACGCGCAAAATATATCACTTACCGAGATCTGCTTCAGCAGAGTGCCACACCCAGTAATGGGTAGAAGGCGTGATGATATATTTATTTATTTATTTAATATTGAGAGAGAACGCATAATAATGAGAAAGAAAGTTTTAGTTTTAGAGAGAGATGAATATATTTTGACAAGAGCTCGAAAAATCTCAAGCTTGTTTACATTTCAGTCAACATGTTTTTGCCAGTTTTAACTTGATTTTATAGGTTATATTATACGAAATTTGTGAAAAACTATATTTTATTACATTTGAATGTGATTTCTACTTCTAACCTGCCAAACAGGAAGTCGCGTGTTAAAATGATATGACACTCGTTTGAACGCAATAATATTCGCGCGCTAGAAATAGTATTTTCCATTTCGGTGCTCATTACGCATTACCTCACAATATGAAGTTGCAGTTTACTAATGCAACCTACGTCACAAGTACATCAATAGCGATTGTTTTGTCTAATTTACTTTATAATTAAATATTTTAGATATTAATACGTACACACATACATACATATCTTCACGCTATATCCCAACAAATGGGGTAGCACGAACCCTAAAATCACTCATAAAACATTTACTCATCACACCCATCAAACAACCAGTCATCGTCAAACATTTTCATCCAAACACACCACCCTCACTTCAACCACATTCATAGATCACTCCATATAAACTCATTCATTTATTACACTCGAAATTATTATCACACAACAAACCTTCAAATACATCATTCCTATTCACTTACCATTCATTTTCTTTCTTCAACGTACATAACGTATGCATAAAAAAATCTCAAATTACTCACGTTTACTCCTAACAACGAATCTAATAACGAAACTAACAACGAATCTACAAGATTAGAAAAGATGAAAGCGATAGTCTGCACTTATATATGAAAGAAAAGACCACACAATGCAGTAACTGAAAATGAAACAAAAAGATAAGAAAGGGAGGGAGCGTCGCCCTGCGCTTGTTTTGAAAGTGAATTTCACACAATTGCAGTTAAACACTACGTAATAACTGAAAACGAATTAAAAGATAAGAAAGGAAGGGAGTGTCGCTCTACGCTTGTTTTTGGAAGCCAATTCCACACAATTGCAGTGAAACACTCAATGTAAGATCAGAAAAGAATAAAAAAGATAAGAAACGAAGGGAGTGTCGTCCCTGCGCTTGTTTTTGAAAGTGAATTTCACACAATTACAGGTAAACACTCTAATGAAATTACTAAACAACGAAACTAAAATCTAAAACCCTGCGCTTTTCTAAAATCATCAGATTCATTCCGCAATTATTCTTCGCCAAACGTTCCTATCCTGACATACCACTTTTGCTTCATCCACATTCATAATTCCTTTCATACAAGCACGTTTGTTCCTCGTACTCGGAAACTTTCGTTCACGCAACAATCCTTCTATCATATTAATACGTTACTTTTGATAATTTTTTCAAGCTTTGTTGTAACATATTAACAACTAAAATTGATATGTGTTGATAGTATATTACATAACAAGCATCGAAAGTGTAAAATAACGTGCGAGTGTACAAATTGAAAAACGAGGCGTGCAGCACCGAGTGATTTAAGTACACGAGCACAGTTAACACACTTTCGAACGAGTTATGTACATTATTTTTCAGACGACCACAAAATATTTCTAAAAAAAGTTTACAAGAGCAAGGTTGTTACACTTTGACAGCTGATGCGTTTTTGTAGGTAAGCGTTGACGTTTGAGGTTAGGTATTGTGATACCAACTGTATTAACCGTAATGTTAAAATATGAAATAATGCTAAAATATTTGTAAATAAGTAATTATTAATTTAAAAAAATAAGATTTATCTGTGCAGTGGAAAAATCTGCCAAAACTTGAATTTAAATAATAATACAAATTCTTTTCATTTATTTTAATATTTTCTTTCGTCGTAACGCCATCTGTTGTCAATCAGTGTAACTTCACCTGATATGTTAGAAGTGTGCGTTATACTAACATATCAGTGTATGTTATTTTCAAATTTCCGTAGTAGTTTATGATGTTGTTATGGTTACTTTCATAAGTAGTCGTCTGAAAATATTTTTTTACCGTACTATTGGAATAGCCTATTATCTTACGAATGTGAATCCCATATCAATGTCTGTGAAGCCCAATGTGAAGGTTGGCGAAGCCGACTTTATCACTGGTTATAATCTTATTTTATAATATTATAATAAGTTATTTTTGATTAGCTGTAATTGTAACACCGAAAAATAATATAAAGTTCAAATATACTGCAACAAATTAATTATTGGGCAAAACAAAGCACGCGCTTTATTTTCCCATAACAACCTATAGTGATAAGAGCGGTCGATGTAACATATTTCAAAATGGAGGAGAATACATGCAGACATTCTTTATAGTAAGGTTTTGTCTTTAATCACGTGTAAAAATTCCAATCTTACACTTTAAAAACTTCTCTAGTCATGATAGCTGATTAGATAAAATTCTAATAATTTTTTTGCTAGAAAATAATAATTCACGTTTTCTCCTTTTTCTGTAATCATATGTAGTTTCATAAAAAAAATGTATTTTTATCTGGTCCGTCATTAATTTAAGTCACCCTTATTCAGCACTGGGCGCTAGAATAACGCATAGCGCGACAGATATTATCTAAGAGCATAAATTTCCGAGACAAAATCCTTTAGAAAAACTTGTTCGCGATACATATTCAATCAGAGTCTTTCGGAAGCGTTATCACCCTCCAATCCGATCATTCGCGGCTCGAGTTACTGGGTCGGAAATGAGTGCTCCACAACCACCACTCATTGATTCGCAAAGCGAACTAGGAACTTCACAAAAGACGGAGATACACCAAGGGTGACTAACAAACCATGTAATCTTTATGGAATAAGAATGTAAATCTAAGAGACACACATACCTTCGGCGGTAGACATATGCGTTTCACTTTTCTTCCAAGAAACTTTACTTGTCAATTCACTTTTGCAGAGAAGACGGAGGAATTCCAATACTTTGATTTCTTTATGCGGTGTTCTGAACAGACAAAGTAAGTTTGGAATAAACACACTCCAGCCGTCCCGGCATGCAATATTTGAAGAGCACCTTGCTTTGTTGGGGGCGGAACAAAGTTTCTCTTTACATTTCTCATTTTTCCCGAGTGCGACGGACATTGGAATACGAGAGGTTTTGTTATCTATGAAGCGATTCTGAAATTGAGATTGATTCTCTGTTCTTCATCGAGATGTTGTTGTTTTACGAAATTGGATCTGCACCTGTTACAACTTCTATCATTATTTTATAACTATTTTCATAGCAATGGAAGTAAATAAAATAAATATTAGTATATCATCATATCTTTTATCCAGCTCTGAATACGATCACTTCGCTTGAAATGATAGATCTAAGATCCAGATCTGGTTTTAAAATGAGACACATGTGTACGGTTATTTCATGCCCTCAGATTTCGGAGGTTCCGAAATTAGTTGTAGGTTTATAGATTAACACAGAATAAATATTTGTTTGTATAGATCATTCAAACCCATATAGGAGTGACGTCAGAGCAAATAAAATTTATCCACGACATTCACAAAATAAGCTATCTCTTTCCTTCTCATTTTACTCGTATAAGTCTATGAGCACACCGTTTGTCATAAGAGGCGGGGCTTATCCATTTGAATCTTAACGGCAGTAACATAACAATTTATAAATTCGTTCCTTGTTTGAATGAACAAAAACTTGTAATAGACTTATTAGAAACAGGTAAGTGATAGTATTTTATATTATTCATATATAAATATAATATTATATTCATATATGAAATATATTAGCTTAAACATATTGTATTTTTAGATTTACAAAAGTTGGTTGTATGCCACTGATTATTTACTGCTGACAACTTGTGTCAACGTAAAATTTTGAGGTTATGTGATGTATTACTGTTATTTTTATATATATATTAATCATAAATTATTTTCTACAGAATCATGCCCGGAAAAGTTTTAAATAGCCAATCGCAGAAGATTATTTTAAATGTGTTTTTTCAAAAAGGAGAAAAACGCTAACACCATCTATCAAACTTTTGCAGTACTAAAATCAAATCTTGATTCATACGAATAATTCGCTTGAATTTTATGACGTCACTCCTATATGGGTTTGAATGATCTATAGTTGCTTTTTATTCAGCAAATAATCTAATTATATGAAAAATAAATCGAATGATTAGATACCTGTTTTGTTTTTTTTTAGTTTAGTCCCGGAGACCTATTCTAATTCGTAGCGACTGCTTGGCGACTAGTTTCAGTCGCGAAGTCAATGACGTCACGATGCAATCAAACCACAAAGTATTGTGTTGGTGTTATAATTTCTGACAGCCACTTATTGATATTTGTTTTTCTATGTGAAATTCAAATATTTGTATCTTATTGCTTAAACTTGACAGAATTTTTAGTAACTTTCAAGCAATTGGTAATATTTTTAAAATAAATAATATGAATTTTAACAAAATTTTAAATAAACATTGTTACATTAAAAATTATTATTAATGTGTAAACGACGATTGTCGTTGTCCTAATTATCGGTAATGTACATCAGCAGCTGGATTTTGTTCAACAATTGGCAGATCCTACTCGTATTTACATTTTATAATAATATACGTACACATAAAATATGAAAATATGAAAATGAATGATAAGTGAATAGAAATTATGTGATTGAAGGTTTGTTGTGTGATAAATGATTTCGATTAATGAGTTTATGTGGAATGATCTATGAATGTGGTTTAAGTGAGGGTGGTTTGTTTGGATGAAAATGTTTGACAAGGGCTGATTGTTTGATGAGTGTGATGAGTGAATGTTTTATGAATGATTTTAGGGTTCGTGCTACCCCATTTGTTGGGATATAGCGTGAAGATATGTATGTATGTATGTATAAAATATAAAACTTTTCTAACTTCAAAACAAATGAACCAAAAAATGCTAAGCGACTGACGCCATGACACTTCGCAACAGCCTTGTACTAGTCGTCTGCACACGCGACTCCGTAGGCAATCAGTCGCCTATAATGACGTCAGGACTGTACTTTTTAACTATACCAACAGATGGAGCAAGTATCAAAGTCGCCAACTATGATGTCAAACAGTCGCTAAATCCAGTCGCCAACGAATTAGAATAGGTCTCCCGCTTAGAAAATTTGTATTCGGTCATATAAAAATATTTAACCGTCGTTTATACTCGTATATTAAAGAAAATCATATGAAAAGGTTTGCTATTTATTGCACTATTCTCTTATGCATTAATATCACTATTATGACACTATGTGTACAGTTACTTTTATGACACAACTTTCATAAAACATCGAACAGAATTTTATTCATGTGACCTTTAGTTTAATAGTATGCAAAAAGTAGGCAATTTAATTATTAACAACTTTGTTAATTATTCAAGTTTAATTATTTTTTTTTAGATATTTTAACGTATTATTTACTCTATGTATAGTTTTCAGTTATTATCAGAATTTAAAACATTAATATGGGGTGGCTAGCTCAGTGGTATGAAGTCGGCCTGTGGATCCTGAGAACCCTGGTTCGATTCCCATAGGCGACAAAGAATTTTCATAATTTCAAAAACTGCCCCTGTGGTTCCTCCATCACTAACATATTTGGGGGCCGTGATTTGACGACTGGTAACCGCACTTCACGCGCAAAATATATCACTTACCGAGATCTGCTTCGGCAGTAATGGATAGGAGGCGTGATGATATATTTATTTATTTTATTTATTTAAAACATTAATGCTCGTTTGTATCAACGCAACTTAAATTTTATGTCTGACTGTAATAAATTAAAGCGAATGGAAGTAAAATATCATATGATGAATTAACATTGAATCCAACATTTGATATAATATTGTCAGTTTATTTTACACTTAAAATTTTAGTTTCGTTAGTGTAAACGAGCATAAAACAGTTAACTTTAAATTTAATAATAAAACAGTTATATCGTTACAAAAATTTCCTGTGCGTCACGAAACCACGAAAAGTCAATAAATAAAAAAGACCAAAAAATCCCTCTTATCCTTAGCGCATTACGTCATCGCCAACTTTCAAACTTGTTGACCCTTGGTCACAAATAAATCCTCAATCCCTTTCTCCCTTCGGTAAGTTTCCTGCAGACAGTATAACCTGTGGAGGTGGACGCCGCGCCGTGAGCGTCGTGCACGCCCCAACGGCCGTGCGTTACATATTCGGCTCGGACGTCTGGGCCGCGCCGATTCACGTTCAAAATTTAAAACAGTGCACGATTTGAATTCCTCGCACAACGCCTTTGTTAGGGGCGACGGCGTCTGTGGAGGCGGCGGTGGAGGCCGACCGCTTGGACGCTTAGCATTCTGTTGTCACGCCAAGATATTGCCACATGCGTGGCTGGGATAGCGGAATGCAAGGGCGGAGATGTAACTACTGCGGATACTAAACGTTAGAGCAATGTTTAGTTAAAAATGACTCACTCCTAAATCTAATTACAATGAGTTTTATAATTATAGGTGCTCGATTTTTTACAAATAATGGTCAGTTAAATTTTAAACTTGGTTTAAGGTGGTACTATCATGGAAGCATTTATGCCAGATTTGAATGAAATCCAACTATAGTCGACGCAAAGATATAAGGAATCGAGTTGACTTCGTAATAGGTGGGTTTTACCGGCCTCAGCGGGGAGTCTGGCTACAGTTAACAAAGGGATGCATTAAGTAGATTTGTCACAAAGTTAATACAATTCTATTTCATGCTCATATTATTGTTATTCTATTTATATCCATATTATTATATTATTATTGAACACTGTAACAGGACTTTTGACTATATTTTAAACTAAAAATGTAAATAAATACACAAATAAATAATAAAACATCTTTATTATGTTAACAGAAATAAAATAATTATAATACGGCTCTGTTTCTTTTCACATTTCTACCAGTTTAATCCTGGGATAAGCCTATACTAATTACATACTGTGAGGGGCGTCTAAAAGCCATTTTCTTATATCTTTGCGTCCAGTATATGCTATTTTTCATGTGTTTCTACACTAGTATGAAAATCTTTTTAAAAAGTTTACCGTTGTTAAGCTGAGTAATGTTATATTAAATTCGATCAAAAATGCTTTGGCGTTATAGGAACGGTATCTCGCGAGGCAGCTTACTGCGTAATAAATTCATATATTGTAGTTAGATTTGAACAAAAAACTAACACACGGCACATCATGTAAAGGTAAAGGTATGAGAATTAAAAAATCCATGCCTTGCCGGATTAGTTTCAAAGAAACTGGCGATGAACGTTGGATATTCTATGATTTTCAATGAAACCGTCAGAAATGTTTGGCAACGTTGCACGGGTAGACAGAGATGGTCGCACGAATGACAAAGCAAGAACTATGAAAGTCATTATTTCGAACAATAAAAAATATTAATTTTAATACAAAAGAAAATATTACAGCATTTTATATTTATTTATTTGTTGTTACAGTTGATAATAATTGCTTTGGTGCATTTTTGTCATTTTTGTTATGAACTGTCAACAGAATGTATCGATAATACAGTTCCGTTTCGTACCGACTGGTAGTATCATGCTGCTTGTGGTTCTCGCAATGTTGTCATAGCTTCTGCAGTATAAAATCTTACACTGGTATTGGTTGGCTTGAAACATTCACTTCCAAAAATTTCGTTATTTTACTGAATTTCATATACTAGATAAATAATTTTATTTAATATATTTAATGTTATTGTTAATTATACGATATTTGCAGCAAAATGTTAATTCAGTTAATAAGTTATGCCATACAAAACTGTAATAATTGTTTTATAAACTTTTTAGGTTACCTATACTTTTGTATGAGACTGTCATGATAGAACCACCTTAAATAAGTAAAATAATAAAAGCAATGAAAAGTAACTTATCATATGGAATAATTGACAAAAATTATATTTGTTTTTATGAATTTAAACAAATATTAAATAATTATGCATATATAAGAGTTGAAAGTAGCTATTTAAGAGAACGAAGCTACCGATTTGTTTGTTTTCTGTTTACTTTGCACAACACAAACTTAATCCCAATTACAGTAGAGGGAGCCTACAGCTTATATTAGAATCCAAATCACTCAGACACATAAGTTGAAGTTAAAGAGATTTGAACGCACGACCTCTTCCTTGTTAATTAGGGTTGTTGATTTAACGAATATTTGAGACTTCGATTGTTCGGATTTATTGAACCCTCGAATTTAGATTCCAAATTTCGAACTTTAGAATATTTCGAATTTCGAATTATTCTTTTTGAATTGCAAACTGAGCATCGAGGGATTAATTCTCGTCTTAGTCATTCTATTGTCAGATCTTAGCCTCATCACAATTTTTACTAGGGACGTGTTAGATATTCTTTTTTAGGGAGTTCAATTCATTATTAACCATATTATGGGATAAAAAGGCATGGCACATTAGTAAAACAAATTCAATGCATTTGTTGTACATAAATTTATGTATTATTATTTATTTATAAATAATATGATTATAATTAATAGAGTAGATGTCTTAATTTAGATGCCTAACCTTGCAAAGTTTTAGCAGGATACTTTGCCGAGTTTATTATTTAATTCGTGGCCGAATTTTCGCGAATTATGCGTGAGCGTGTTTGGAGACGACAGATGGTGTTAATTCAGTGGCAAAAAATTCGAAAATTCGTTTTTCTGACGAAGTTTAAAACATTCAAATGTTCGAACGTATAGAAATTCAAACTTCGGTGGAAATCAACGACCCTATTGTTAATTAAGAAATGCACATTTTATCTCTGTTTTTTATTCATTGGGTATAGCTATAAGTGCCATGTTTCACCAATATTGTGTGAACCCAAAATATCTTTACAATAGAGTAAAGCCATGATATTTTCATTATTATTACAAGACAATTTTTTAACAGCCGTGTCATAAAATTTTCCTAGATTTGTCCTTAAAATAGAATATAAAAAAGGCTTAAAAGGTTGCGATAATCATAAAATTAGAACTATATTTTTGTATTATTGTATTTTCTGTATTTTAATTTTTTTTATATTGTTTGTCTTTCTTTATTTCTTCGTGATGTTGATATTTTTGTATTATTGTATTTTCTGTATTTTAATTGTTTTATATTGTTTGTCTTTCTTTATTTCTTCGTGATGTTCGACTATAAACAATGCTTAAATTAGTATATGGCAGACCTAGAACAATAGACGTAGATACATAGAATACACGACAGGCGATACAAAGAGCCGCAGAGAAACTCAGACAAAAGTTGTTTGCGAAGGAGAAGCAGGAGGAGTTTCCAAATATTTCCACTTCAAGTGGTCGCACGTGATAAAACAAAATAAACAGCCACAGCCTGCGTATAGCAAACGACCAACTCCGACTTCTACTTTTAAGTTTAGAATCGATGAAAAGAAACTACTGACCCTTACTTCGAACATGGCCACTCCTTTTTTAAAGTTAGAGAATTTTACTTTCCAATTTCGCACATCATGATTAATTTATTAAGGGTTCGATTTTCTACCTTTAGGTAAAGTAGGACATAGACAAACTTTAATTTATATAAAAAAAATTCGATTGCGTCTAATTGGTTCGCTGTAGGCCTCCTGTATTGGGATTAATTTCAGTTTATGAGATCTACTTCAATATAATAATAGTCGTTAAGAAGTTATTATAGGTAATAACTGTATTTATTCTTTTAAAGTCATTCTTCTTTAAGTTTTAAGGTGGTACTATCATGGAAGCATTTAACTCGGATTTTAATGAAATGTAAATATGTTATTTTTCATGTGTCTCTACACCAGTATGCAATTTTTTTATAAAAGTTTACTGTTGTTGAGCTGTGTAATGTAAAGTTAAAGTCGACCAAAAATGCATTGGCGTTATAGGAATTGTACCTCGCGAGGCAGCTTACTGCGTAATTAATTCATATATTGTAGTTATTTTTTAACAAAAAAACTAACACACAGTACATCATGTAAATATAAAGGTACGAGAATTAATAAATCCATGCCTTACCGGATTAGTTTCAAAGAAATTGGCGACGAAAGTTGGATATTCTATGATTTTCAATGAAACTGTCAGAAATGCTTGGCAACGTTGCACGGGTAGACAGAGATGGTCGCACGCGTAAACAGAGATGGTCGTAGGTGTAAATAGAGAAGGTCGCACGAATGACAAAGCAAGAACTATGAAAGTTATTGTTTCGATCAGTAAAATATATTAATTTTAATACAAAAAAAAATATTACAGCATTTTTTATTTATATATTTGTTGTTACAGTTAATAATAATTGCTTTGGTGCATTTTTCTCATTTTTCTTATGAACTATCAATAGGATGTATCGATAATACAGTTACGTTTTGCACCGACTGGTAATATCATGTTGCTCGTGGTTTTCACCTTGTTGTCATAGCTTCTGCTGTGTAAAATCTAAAGCTACATTCACAAATCGAAATTAGTTTTTGTTTTATGTTTTCCATTTTTGTTTTAATAACCTTGTAGTCATGTTTTCTTATGCAGCCATTCACAAATCAGTATTTAGTTTTGGTTTTAACACAAAAGTTTACAAACTCCAAACTTATGTTTTAGTTTTACGTTTTATACTTAGGAATAGACCAATTGGACGAAGCGTAGAATGATGTAGTGATATATTCTTGTCTCTTTCTATCATCCCTCGCATTGACGATAACCTAAGTTTGTTTTTATTCGAGTGTCAAAATGAATGAAAATAATTTTAATACCTACCTACTTTCTTATTAAGATAATATTTACTTTGGTCTTCCAAAAAATACGAAAGTAAACAAACAACATATGACAGCACGTGTAACTTCTGACACATCTGATATTTACTTTCTGAGTATCGCCGATCTTCTAAAATTTATGATAGATGTCACTACTAACTAAAATCGACAAAAGCAAAACTATTTGTGAATGGCACCTAAAAACACACTAAAACATAAAGCATAAAATAAAAACTAATTTCGATTTGTGAATGTAGCTTTACACTGCTATTGGTTGGCATGAAACATTTACTTCCAAAAATTTCGTTATGTTACTGAATTTCATAAACTAGTTAAATAGTTTTATTTAATATATTCAATGTTATTGTTTATTATACGATATTTGCAGCGAAGTCTTAATTCTGTTAATAACCTATACCATACAAAAATGTAATAATTATTTTTATAAACTTTTTAGGTTACTTATACTTTTGTATGAGACTGTCATGATAGAACCACCTTAAGTAAACTTCATTTTCGGTTTTCCTTGTGTAGTAATTGCATTTATTTATTTATTTTGTAATTTAAAGTCTTACACCGAAAGATGATAGGCTTAGATTAAGAATGTAAGTAATTTAAAGGCTACTTGAACGAATCATATTTATCTATAAAATAATTAAATTCAATAGATTTCACTGTCGGTTCTCGTTGAAACATTTTTATAGTTAAACATATCTGTAAAAAGGGATTAAAGCTGGACTTCTTACAATCATTGGAAATTCAGAATGCTATTAGGGACCAGAAAACCGTAATGAACGAACAAATAGATTTGTACCGTTCACCGTTAATACGCCCGCTTTAATTCCTTTACAACCATTGACAAGATGTATTTTCCCATTCGCATTTTACTTGTTATAACTGTTGTCATTATATGTACTTTCCCTCTCCTGTTTATAATTTACCTGTTTCTACTATTTATAAGACTCACACAAATGTACAAACTTATTATTCTTCTGTAATCATTACCTGATGATGGTCTAGTCGACCGAAATACGTATAGCGAATAAACTTATTTACTTTTTTGAAACCTACCTAGTGTTGATTTTTTAATTTTATTATAAAATAATTAGCTAGAACAAACTTTTGTTAAACGTAGAAAAGCATTACTTTTAATATAGCGAAAATGTTGGCGTAATGAATTTATTTCAACACTTTTTGTGTAAACATTTCATCAGAATTAAAGGGCGACATAGTTTAACTTGTGAATTTTTAAAGTAAATTTTTGCGGCAAAAAACAATTAAAATTCCTGTGTAAAAAGTTTGAAGGTACGTTTACAAATTGTAATTTTCTTCATTTATATTTTATGTCAAGTATTTAATTTCGGGGGCGTTTCTGAAAATTGCCTGAGGTTATACCAATTATGCGTCACTGCTCCGGGTTTTAGTTTAAAAAGATGGAGGTTTAAATTCAGTTTATCTTCGTTTTCATTTACTTTGTAAATAATGTATTCATAAATCATGATGTTTGCTCACCAAATTTACAACGATCTTGTATGTTATTCATGTTTTGCAAACATTTGTACATGTCGATGATATAATTTATTTTTTAAGTGGTTTTTAATAAAATTCATTTTGTAAATATGAGTTATTTCTCTTGTTGTAATAATAAATTTGTATTTGTTCATATTTCGGTTTAATAATTAAATAACTAACGTACGTTTTTAATCATTTAAATATTATATTTTTACGTGAAATAAATTATTTTATGTTTCAATTCATGTACTATTTTATACAATTTACTTCCGATAATGATTAAAAGTATCGTAAAAATAAATAAATAAATATATCATCACGCCTTCTACCCATTACTGGGTCTGGCACTCTGCTGAAGCAGATCTCGGTAAGTGATATATTTTGCGCGTGAAGTGCGGTTACCAGTCGTCAAATCACGGCCCCCAAACATGTTAGTGGTGGTGGAACCACAGGGATAGCTTTTTGAAATTATGAAAATTTGTCACCTGTGGGAATCGAACCAGGGACCTCAGAATCCACAGGCCGACTTCATACCACTGAGCTAGCCATCCCATATGTATTATATTATTATATTATTATATACAAAGTGGGAAAATTGTGCGTCCTCGTTGGACAACGCATTGAGTTTCGTATTAATACTATCATGAATTTCATTCAAATATATAATAAAAATAAATATTTTGACGTTTCATAAATAAAAACACTAACGAAATTACAAAAAAGCAAATTTGCAACGAAATCTGATTCTTATGTTTATTAATGAAAAACAATATACATCCACTTTACTCCACTAGTGTGGTTAAATGTGTTATTACGACACTTAAAATAGTTAGATAATTTTGGTATTATGTAGCATTGATAGATAAATTACTAAAAATTAATTTTATCTGGATTTGAAATATGAATACAAAATAATAAAATATTACTAATAATTTGTTTTTGTATAATTTTAAAACTTATCTACGTCTGATTTATAGAACTATTTACATATGGTTAAGTAATAAATTGTTTACATTTATAGTACATATAAATAAATAAAATACATATATTATCACGCCTTTTATCCATTACTGGGTGTGGCACTCTGCCGAAGCAGATTTCGGTAAGTGTTATATTTTTGCGCGTGAAGTGCGGTTACCAGCCATCAAATCACGGCCCCCAAGAGGAGGGAGCCACAGAGATAGTATTAATTTGGTGAAAATTGTTTGTCATCTGTGGGAATCGAACCCGGGTTCTCAAATTCATAGGCGGACTCGATACCACTGAGCCATTACCCCATAAACAAGTATAAAATGACATTTCTATTTGCATAGATCAGGGTGTAATTACCATGGCAGTATGTATTTGGTTGACTCGGTAACACAAAATAAGTATCACTGCACCCGGAAAGTAAATGTATTGCAATCACCCATACTGCTGTACTCCACGTGCGGTTTTTATACCATCAACAACGAGCAACCGAGACAGCATATGACCTTAGAGTTGAGTTCGTTTAATAAAATTTTAAAACTGAATATAATGAATATGGGAATTAGTTTTTAAATTTTTTCCGTTCTCTATAAAAAAAATACGAACAAATCACCAATTTTTCACCGATGTTTACAACCTCTTCAAAAATTTATAGTTTTGTCCCGTCCGAAGAATTTTTCTTCGCTTTTCGTGGATCATGCGATATTCACGAGTCGATTCGCTATTTTTTGCGGTGCATTGTGCAGATGTAGAACTGCCGTGACCGCCTACGATCTTGCGATGTCGCCGTCCATTGGATTATAAATGGACGCACGTTTTTGCGAGACGATACCGCTTATTTATTCAGTCAATATTATTTTCGAGCGCTGTATGTTATTCCGATGGCATTGGGTGGACACTTTGGTCTTGAGAGTTTCTTTATGACTTGAGTTCTGAGGTAAAGAAACTACAAATAGCAGAGATGATTCTTCATGTTGTATCGGTCTTATATTTATTTCATATTCAATTTATATCCTAGCAGCTAACGTAATGGTTTGTGAACTCTAAGATACTGGATTCAAATTTCAAATAGTGTAGAACTATGAAAATCATGCCTTGGATTTATGTTCCCGTCTGAACACTATTGAATTTTATTACTTACGAACAGTAACTCATTAAATATTTTAAAATATTCACAATCATGCCCGCACACAAAATATTTTTTTAGTCGGTCCAGATCACGCACAAAGTGTCATGTCATGATCGTGACCCGAATATTCTTACAATACAGTTAAAGTCTTGTATTTTCTTTTTTTTTTACCTCTCATACTCTAATCTTTGGTTTTAGAAAACTTGAAACCTATTAACATGGGCATCCGCAAGGTGGGGCAAGGAGGGGCTCTCGCCCCTCTCTGGTTAACTAACCAAATACTATGTAAATATGTATATATACATAACATAAAAAATTAAATTATAAGTTTAAAGATAATAAATTCAAGCTGACACTAAATTTCCAATAGTATTCTCATGGCCAGCTAACGACATGTTCCCTATCGTAACGATTGAGTAATCTAAGTTTATTAAATATTCACAAAGACAAAATATTAGAAAATAAGAACGGTAAAACTGCTAAATCGGAATGTATTGAAGAAATGGTGTCAATTTATAGAAGATATATTCGATGATTGTCCTTCTTCTTCAATTCAAACCCCTGACGACAAAGAATAACAATTTATTTCACAACTTTCAATATTTTTTTTGTCTATTTGTTAGGTGTACATATTTGTATTTATGTTATGTAAATAAAAAAAATATTTTAGAAATTTATGTATATATTAGATTTTTTGTGATCTGCCCCCACTTGAAAAAATGTCTCTTGACGCCCATGCCTATTAATATATATATATATATATATATATATATATATATATATATATATATATATATATATATATATATATATATACTCGTATACTGTTATCGACACGACAGTATGCCAAGCTCAAATATGTATCTGTATAAAACGGCACTGCGATTAGAAATATTTTACTATTAATGTTCTATGTAATACATGAACTGCTCTGCCGACAAATACTAACTGCAATAGACCAGTGAATAAATACAATTTCATAGTGATGTTCTATCGAGAGTACAGTTGTACCACTGTATCCCCAGTTCGTTTGCAAGTTGCGATAAGCGCAACACATAATGGTATCAAAATGAAATCTGCACAAGGAAACACTATTCGTAGTGGAGCTAGGCTTGCCACCCTTCCTGGTTTGACCCGGAGACTCCGGGTTTCAGTGAGTTATCTTCGGGCTCCGGGTTTAATTATTATTTCTCCGCGTTGTGTAAAAAAATTGAATATGTTTATATGCAGACTGTTACGTGTATCTCGTGTACTGTGTACGGAATAGCTAGCGCGGTGGTTGGTGATCGAACGTATACAACTGGTGAAGGCGCAGTGCTGGCTGCGTGTAGCGTGCTATGTAGTTGTCCGGGACAAATCTGTCTCACTATCGGAATCTTCTACGCCACTAAATTATAAAATTTTTTCTTTGATGATCTTGTATATCTTACTGTTATCTATTTTTATTTCTGTCACTAAGTCCTCCAATTTCTTGATTCTGTCCTCATGATTATTTAAGGAAGAATTTATACTATTAATTTCGGTTCTAATATTACATATATCATCTTGTACCAGATCAAAATTTTTTAGAATTGTTTAAAATTTTCAGAAATAGAGATAATTTTAGATGAGGTTATGTCTTCTGTTGCATGTGATTATCTTCAATTTTGTCAATATTGTTACAGTTTAATCGTATATATGACGTTGAGTACACTAATTTTATTGTTACAGTAGATTTATCACTTCCAATCTTGTTTTACTTTATTTTATAAGTAATTATTTTACCATGATAACTAAAACACTTGTCTTTAACAAAACAATGTAACCCTTTTTTTATCAAATATGGTACATATATACATATATCATCACGCCTTCTACCCATTACTGGGTGTGGCACTCTGCTGAAGCAGATCTCGGTAAGTGATATATTTTGCGCGTGAAGTGCGGTTACCAGTCGTCAAATCACGGCCCCCAAACATGTTAGTGGTGGAGGAGCCACAGGGATAGCTTTTTCAAATTATGAAAATTTGTCGCCTGTGGGAATCGAACCAGGGACCACAGGATCCACAGGCCGACTTCATACCACTGAGCTAGCCATCCCATATCAAATATGGTAATAATAATAAAATTGCAGGATCTTCTTTAAAAAAAATAGTCATCGTCTGCGGGCGGGACTTAGTTCTGAGGTGGTAACCCTAAGTGCAGCTCGGGGATATTTTTGCAAATTTTATATAGAAGTGCGATAATGAAGCACAAAATAAAGCACTAAAGTTAAATTTATCAGCGAAAAAGAATAAAAATACTTCAACCGAGAGTAGCAAATTGCACAGATGTTACACCCATGATTTATTGTATAACATCACGATTAAGTGAATTACTCTCCCTTACCCCTTTGGCATTCTCTCTTGGCAACGACAGTATATCAGTTTCGTGATCAATACATTGAATGTTACATGCCCTTAAAATTAATTCTCGAAGTCTTAAGTCATCCTGTACATTAGGACTTTCTAAAACTGAATAATGTTTTGAATTTAGATAACGTCTCGTAATAGAGGTGTGTACTTTATGAACGAACTAGTTCATATGAACTATTCCTTATAGTGAACGACACGAACTAGTTTGTGAGTTTATTAAAGACTAGTTCACTGTGAACTATTCGGATATGATTCACCACCATGGCGGCATGGCCGATGAGGTCGAATCGAAAGCGGAGAACGGAGAACAAGTGAACGAGACTAATTACTAGAGGAGCTTACTTCATACTTCGTTCGTTCGTGTCACAAATATTATTTTTAAATAGTAATTTTTAATTTCTTTCATTTGCTCTTATTTTAGATATCTTTGTATCTCGTATTTATATTGTCTTTATTGTTGTTTTTTTATTTTTATAATTTTATTTTGTGTATTTTTATTTATTTAAAAATACAACTTTAAAAAACCAATTTTGTCTTTTATTTTTTTCTTCTTTCATACTTGCTGTCAAATTATACTAGAACCAGATCCTAAAAGTTCACTTGTTCTCGCTCGTGAATCACAATACAATACGATTTCCATTCATCATAATCTTAAAAATTCCGTGAACGAAAGTGAACTAACGAACTAGTTTAGTGAACTAATCTTTTTGGTGAACGAGAACGAATGAACTAGTTCACTCAAATGAACTAGAATTCCCATCTCTATCTCATAATTTATTTATTTTTAATAGTGGAGGAACCTAAGGTGGCACTTGTACATTCAGAAATTAATTAACGATCTCCTATACGTTCTCGTATTTAATTTGAATTTAAGTAACTAAGATATTTTGTTCAAATCTCTAGTATAAGAGAATCGTAATACAATGTATGAGAAGTTACATGAGGTACATGATTTAGTAACAATAAAATTTAGTTCTGAATCAAACTGCCATAAATCTCCATATTCATATTCCTCACTCCACATAAATCACAAGGTAATTTGAAACTTGCAAGTTCATAGCTCATCTAAACAAGAACTCAGTTCAGGTACATGATCAGAAACTGAACTAGCATCGCGATAAACTACGCAGTCAGATTATAAAATAGCTTCAGAGACAGATTATAGCAATAAGTCTCCAGGAAAAAAACGAACATCTATAGACAACATACAATGCATGCGCTTTGCTTTTGTCATTCAAAATTCCTGCAGTTGCTTCGATCTTCCTTGTCCGTTCGTTCTGCTTCTTGCTTTGATACAATCCGGGATATTGATGCCCCGGATGTTATTTTGGTTGTCGCATAATTTAAAGTGCTCCGAATTATTTGATTTATGGAGACATTTAGTAGATGGAGCGTTGAATATTTTATAAATTGCGTAATTTAAGGAAGCTAATGTGGTCGTTATTTTAACGGAGATAAATGAACACACTTCAATAAATAAATATACTGGTTTTGATTAAATCAAATTATTTATACCTCCGCAATATAAGAATTATATTAGCAGATTCACTGTGGCATAGTTAATCCAAATATATGAAGTATGAATTTGAAAATAATTCACTTGACGACATTTATAAATTTTTAATAATTTTATTTATTTATTCTACTCTGTACAACAGAAACTAATCCCAATTACAGTAAAGGGTCCGAGGGCACCGCGCTTATGCGTGGTAGTTCTTATATATTGTTCTTGAAATACTACATTAATCAAGGCCGGTTCTTGGGTTTCTTGCGCCCTTCTGCAAATTATGAAAATTATATTTTATGAAAAAATAAACAATTAAATAAAAATAAATGACTGTTTATAAAAAATTAAATAAACATATCATCATGGCTAGCTCAGTAGTATGAAGTCGGCCTGTGGATCCTGAGGTCCGTGGTTCGATTCCCACAGGCGATAAATTTTCATAATTTCAAAAAGCTATCCCTGTGGCTCCTCCACCACTAATATGTGTGAGGGCCGTGATTTGACGACTGGTAACCGCACTTCATGCGCAAAATATATCACTTACCGAGATCTGCTTCAGCAGAGTGCCACACCCAGTAATGGGTAGAAGGCGTGATGATATATTATTATTATTATTATTATCACGTCTTTTACCCATACAGGGTATGCCACTCTGCTGTAGCATATCTCAGTAAGTAAAATATATTTGCGCGTGAAATGCAAGGGAAAGCCACAGGGGTAGTTAATTTGGTGAAAATTGTTTGTCGACTGTGGGAATCGAACCCGGGTTCTCAAAATCACATGCCGATCAATACCACTGATAGATAAATAGTTATAACAAAATTATGTATTTCCTTGTAGTTCCTGAAGATGGTTAAATATTAACCGAATCGTCTACAAAATATTATGAGTGATTATTTTTATCCGATTTCCCACTATCTGTTTCCTCATAATATTTATATTTTGTAAATGTTTGATTCCCACAGCCGAACATTGCTTTACATTAAAATTATTCTTGTGGCTCTCCCGCCATTAATATATTTGGGGGCCGCAATTTGACAGCTGCCAACCCCATTTTTTGTGCTAAATATAATCATATCAAATATTTTTGCGATTTATTAAAAAAAAATATTGATTCGAGATCAATATACATTGTGATCAAAAGGAATTGTTTCAGTTGGCAATACAATTCCGGAGATCTTTTTATTTCACTGTTGGTACAACGCCAGGTAAAGGCGGAAATACTATTTGACATGTCTAATAAATACAAATAAATATATATATATATATATATATATATATATATATATATATATATATATATATATATATATATATATATATATATATACAGGGTGGTGAACGCAACTCTCGAACATAGGGATATAACATGTAAAATCACAATTTTGTAATTTCCTGTTTCCCTAATTATTTTAAACAAAAAAGCTTCGAATAAAAGTTTTAGGGCATAAAATTCTGCATCTATGCCAATAAACAAAATTAACTTTGCATGCTTCGTAACGGCACAAATTAGATCTGAAAATGACAAAAATAGCCTCAAAACTATCGATAGCCAAGGAATTGAAACAAAATTAAACAAATGTTTGACGTATAATCTGTCAAAATAATTTCTTTATTTATTATGTCAGTTATTTTGACAGATAAAACGACAAACATTTGTTTAATTTTGTTTAAGTTCCATGGCTATCAATAGTTTTCAGGCTATTTTCGTTATATTCGGATCAAATTTGTGCCGTTACGAAGCATTCAAAATTAATTTTGTTTATTGGCTTAGATGCAGAATTTTATGCCCTAAAACTTTTATTCGGAGCTTTTTTGTTTAAAATAATTAGGGAAGCAGGAAATTACAAAATTGTGATTTTACATGTTAAATACCTATGTTCGAGAGTTGGGTGCACCAACTTGTATATATATATATTTAGGGTGGTCCTTATTTTTTTTTTCTTTTTTTTTCTTCGCTCCAGGTGGATAAAACGAAAGGTTATAATAAAAAAAAAATTTCTGTCAAGTCTCGTTGGAAAATATTAACATTAACCCGTGCCCCAAGACGGTTGAAGTTTAAATGGGAATTAACATGGGATTTACATACTTGCGGGTATTACAAGGTATAACTCGATTAGTTCTCAATATTTTTACCCCAACTCGACTTATATAAGGTATTTGACATCGCTGAATCCGAATATGATAGCGAAATCATGATTAGGATACTTGACAACTGTCAAAATGGCTGTCATTGTGGAAAAAACCCAATTTTTGCCGTTTTTTAGGTTTTTTCAACTTTTTAGGTTTTTTAAGTTTCTGTATACGAATATGGCGTTCAAAAACAATTAGAATAAAGAAAAATTGTCCAAATATTGTGCTAAGAAGCAATTTCAATATAAATTCGTGTTTTTGACAATTTTTTACCCTATTTTTATCATATTGTCGAGTTTTAACCCATTAAGGCCCAAGCAAAACTAAGCCTTATTACAGCCAAACCAACTGCACAGTTCATAGCATAGGTGAGAAAAACCCGTGTTTTTTTGGTTGGTCGAAATAATTGTTCAAACAAAAATTGTTTAAACAATTATTAAAAATCATCGGGACTTTGTCGATTCGCGGCTACCATTCGACTCAGCGAACAAAATTACTATAATCTACGTACTTTTGATCGGATTCTTAACTATTGTTTATTGTTAAAAGATTAATAAACAATTCAGTTGTCAAAACGTCGGTTCGGTCCCTGCTCAGAAAAGTGCGGAAAAATAAAACTTACAACGCAGATCATAGCATACAAAAATTATCCGTTTGTTTGTTTGATTAAATTAATTGTTTAAACTATCATTGTTTTTGAACGCCATATTCGTATACAGAAACTTAAAAAACCTAAAAACCGGCAAAAATAGGGTTTTTTCGACAATGACAGCCATTTTGACAGTTGTCAAGTATCCTAATCATGTTTTCGCTATCATATTCGGATTCAGCGATGTCAAATACCTAATATAAGTCGAGTTGGGGTCAAAATATTGAGAACTAATCGAGTTATACCTTGTAATACCCGCAAGTATGTAAATCCCATGTTAATTCCCATTTAAACTTCAACCGTCTTGGGGCACGGGTTAATGTTAATATTTTCCAACGAGACTTGACAGATATTTTTTTTTTATTATAACCTTTCGTTTTATCCACCTGGAGCGAAGAAAAAAAAAGAAAAAAAAAATAAGGACCACCCTAATATATATATATATATATATATATATATATATATATATATATCAAAGTTTGTTTGTTTTTAAATGTAATTTGAAGCGAATCTTGCCAAGACCATGTTTAATATTTTAAATAAATGTATGAAATTCGGATTAATTTGTGCTAAAATCGAATACAACGGATTTAGAATTTGTTTATTAGCAGTGCGAGTGGAACAAACCTCGCCAATAATTCTATTATAAGAAATAACTAGTAAATAATACAGAAATTTTGTGCATTGCCAGAATTTTATATGGTGCGGATAGCATACATATAAATAAGAAACGTAGTTAGGTATAGATTAAGACAGTTTTATTTTTAAATTTCTTCTCCTACTTTTGTTCTTTAATTCACATTTGGATAAACATCAAACCTAAATTGTTATTTTTTGTTTCAGATTCTGATTACAGCATTCCATCCAACCTCTCGGCACAATGTAAGTGAAATTTATATCTCTCATATTTTTAATCTTTGATATTATTTTTCCTTTTTGTTTGTTCAAAACTGCGGTCGTATTCGTACCCGAAAAACCAATATTATTAATTTGAAAGCTCTGCTTGTATAAAGCACTTCGTTTTAAGTCCTGCGCGAGTGAAACCGGTCTTCCTGGGGGTATCCAGATGCAGCCATCCGTGTATGGTTTTGAAAAGAGATTGTCAATGCGCTGCGTTTTATTTTTATTTAACTGGGATCTCACTCATAAAAGCAGCGTCCGCGAAGTAAAACCAAGGAAAAGAATAATAAAGAGTAGTACTAAGGGCGTCGTAAAACAGAGGTCGCTATCAGAGATCCAGCGGTAGTTAGAGCTGCAATTTTATTACAATCGTTTCATCCGTTTGGTTTTGAGAGATGGGAGTCGCCATCGTTTTCTCGACACTTTCACCTCCCCTCTTGTTTTATTTCCTATTCGAGGAGTGTAGGCTACAATGAGAACCAAATGGGAAATTATTTGCACTAGTCAAAGACGATAAAGTGATTCTCAAAGACGAAATCTTTAAACTGCTCTATCTAGTACGTTAACTTAAGAACAGGTTAATGCAATCAAATTACAATCGCACTCTATACTATACTATACACAACTATACTTTACTTGGACGATTTAACTTTTAATAACAAATAGTTAGAGCTTAGAACAAGGGTCGGAAATTGGTGGCTCGCGAGGGCTCTTTCCTTGGCCCGTGGATTTAATTTTTTGATACAAAAATTTCACTTAGAGCTGGTTTATTTTTATAAATACAATTTGAATTTATCATAATTTTTAAGCGAGAAAACTAAAATATTCGTTTCTAGCTTCAGAAAATTTTTAACATCGTTACTCCTCAGAAAAAAAATGCTAGAATCAAAATTTTTAGTAAAATATAATAAATTAATTTTATTATTCAGGAATATTCTTAAAATTTGAATTTATGAAATATTCGTTTCTAGCTCCAGAAAAATTTTAACATCGTTATTCCCCAGGAATCAAATCAGAATCAAAGTTATTAGTAAAATATAATAAATGAAATAAGTTCTTTAGGGGGTATTCTTACAATTTGAATTTATAGTGATTTTTAAGCGAGAAAAAAGTAATATTCGTTTCTAAATAAATAAATAAATATATCATCACGCCTTCTACCCATTCCTGGGTGTGGCACTCTGCTGAAGCAGATCTCGGTAAGTGATATATTTTTGCGCGTGAAGTGCGGTTACCAGTCGTCAAATCACGGCCCCCAAACATGTTAGTGGTGGAGGAGCCACAGGAATAGCTTTTTCAAATTATGAAAATTTGTCGCCTGTGGGAATCGAACCAGGGACCTCAGGATCCACAGGCCGACTTCATACCACTGAGCTAGCCATCCCATGGGATGGGATATTCGTTTCTAGCTCCAGAAAAATTTTATCATCGTTATATAATAATATATAAATTTTCAGGGATATTCCTACAATTTAATTTTATCGTTATTTTTAAGCGAGAAAACAAAAATAATCGTTTCTAGCTCCAGAAAAATTTTAACATCGTTACTCCTTGGGAAAAAATGCTAGAATCAAAATTTTTAGTAATACATAATAAGTAAATTTAGTTATTTAGGGATATTCTTACAATTTGAATTTATCATAATTTTTAAGTGAGAAAACAAAAATATTCGTTTCTAGCTCCAGAAAAATTTAGACATCATTAATTAATTAATTATATTAATTTTATAATGCATGATTAAAATATGACATCAATGTTTATATTTTTGAAAATAATACTGACAGTAACAGAGGTTATGACAATAATACCAAGAATAGAAGACAAGTATCAGTTCTGTTTAATGTTGCCAGCAGGTTTTCATAAAAATTCTCTAATAGTTCAGCAAAATTGCGGTAGGCTGTCGTTACATTTTATGCAGTATATACTACAAAGTTTTTAGAAAAAAAAATTAAAATAATTACATATGAATATTCCATTGTTAGATAAATTTCATTACATCTAATTATAAATCAAATGTTAAGGATGGAATAAAATAGCTATTTACATAACTAGTGCGCGAAGTCATACTTTGCACATGAACGCAATTTTAAAGCACTCGCTTCGCTTGTGCTTTAATTTGCGCGAATGGTGCAAATGGCGTCTTCGCGCACGAGTTTTGTACAATGCTTTTTGTAACGAGCAAAAATTATATGATGGACAATGAGGAAATTTATTAAATTTGAAGCGTGAATTTATATTGACAGTTAAGTATGTCACGAATTGACATTTGTTTTTGAAAAGAAATTGTTCATTTTTTCTCGTAAAGTTTGTTAAAATATGTCTGTTTAATGGCGTTATAAGCTAATGTCTCTACTTCTTTTATAAATTCCTTAAAATGTGTGTATATAAATAAGTACAAATAGCGTTTTAATAGTCAAAATTTAGAATCACATAAAATGGGTGTTTTTTTCAATTACTTTGCGTACTAGTGCACAAAATCAAACTTTCCATCGGTTTCCAAGGTTATGAAAACATTATTTTGAATGCTGCGAGTACAAAAAATTATTTATTGGCAAAAAAATTGCAAAACAAAAATATAACTTATTTAATTATATTTTTATTTCAATTAGTTTGAACATATTTTAGTTCAGAAAAAGTATTGTTGATTACGGTCCGCGTCGCTTATATATCTAACCTTTTTGTTGTTATAATAAGCATTTTTCAATTACCATTAAAATGAAGTCTAACTTGCACTTACTGAACAGATTATTTATTTGTCATTCTAATGGAGTAGTTTACTGCTCTTACTTTACTCCACTACTAGGTTTACTGATTATGATTCAGTTTGAAGTAATCCATCTTCCTATAATGATTAGTTTGTTCATTTGAAGTTATCATGCGGTTTTATCTAAACTGATGTAAGTTAAATGCAAAACAAAACTTCCAAGGCTATTCCACAACATACATTGCAGATCTGATTGCAAAAATCTTGGAATATACAGGGTGTTAAAAAAGAGAAAAACAGTTTATGTTTATAGCGCTGATTCTCAGTCAAAAAGATTTTATTTTAAATTCGCTAAAGGAAATATTTCCTAACGTGTATATTTTGACTTACTCGAAATTTTTCATTAAAATAATAATGAACTATTATAACATCAGTTTCGTGATTACATACGAGTAATTCATGATTAATTTTATAAATATTTTATATCAGTTAGTGATACTAAAAATGTGTACTTTCATGAACCATGTACTTAATTTTGCAAATTTTTATCAAATCTTTTTATCTGAAAATGAGCGCCTCAAAGTGTTTTACTATTTTCTTAACATTCTGTACATATAGTATCCCAAGGGATATATTCAAAACAGTAACAATTGACAAAACAGTATCCTTGTCATAATGAGTCTACGAACTTAATTAATTAATTTTAAAGTTTATTATAAGGTTATTATTTATAAAATGTTGTAAAAAAGGTTATTTGTGAGGAAGTGTGAGGAATAAATCAGCTTTTATGAAGGGAACTATGATTGTGGTTGAAGTGAGAATGGTATGTTAGGATGAGAATGTTTGACGAAGATTTGATAAATCTTATGAGTGGATGTTTATGAATTTTTCAAGGGTTACCCCCATTTGATGGAATGCAGCGTGATGTTATATATGCATGTTCGTATGTTAAATGAAATTACAAATATAGATATTTACAAGTAAAATTATCGTTGCTGATTAATAGATAATTAATTTACATATTCTTATAAAAGTTGAGTTTGAAAAGCAGAAAGAGATATTTAGTGATGTGTAAATAAGTTATTCCAAGTTTCCAATTTCGTGGGGAACAACCTTTAGTTCGGCATTTCATTTCGATGTTAAAGACTGCGAATGGAGGGTGTGTGAGCCGTATCTATTGTCTCTAGGCAATCGTTACTTTCCTATACGAGTATCCGCCCATCTTATTTTCCTTTACTAAAACCAATTCAGTAGGCGTCAAACTACAAAGAAATGAACTTCTTTTACGTCTCTCCCTTAACCTATAACCTCTCAGATGGAATCTTCCCAGAATTATACAAAACTGAGGCAATTCTAAGTTTTATTGTCAACTACGGAAGATTTATAGCAATTTCTTACAAAGAAATTAATTAAAAATAACGGTTTTCCTGGAAGAGAATTTATAGTTGCGATTATTCCCGCTCACGTGTGGCTTCTTATTTCGTTTTAGTGTCCGTCGCAGCGCAAACAATTAGTTCGGTCATAAAACTGTTCTTAAAAATCATGTCGTCGGGGTAACCGCCATATTTTTAATATCCATTTGTTTTGACAGCAGTGGAAGTCGCAGTTTACTGGCCATAACTTGTAGGGCGGGTTTTTACGTCCTTTGCCCTATTTAGGACTTCGTGCCACCGAGTGTGAAGTTGTGATTTCTGAAGCGATCGTAATAGAAACGCCATCCAGAACCGCACTAGACACATTTCTAGAAAATATGTTTTATCAACAATGAAAGTTTTCTGTTCACATACTGTAAATTCGGTAATTCTTCATTGCTTGTTTTAACGTAAAATTCTGAGATGCAGTAATTATATCTAGTAACAGTTATTTGCGTGTCTATAGCAGAAAGAAGTCTATTGCAGCTCGAGCTTGGATATTAATGATCTAGGAGCAGACGAAAGCTGCAATCATATAAGAATAACAAGAACGCTTTCTGCTCCAAGTAAACACATTCTTTTTATACGAACATTTAAAAAGTCTTGAAATGAGTTTAATAGTATATATTAATTAATATATGCGTAAAGTTTATCACATATTTTGTTATTTTTTGATATTATTATTATTTATACATAATATCACAATATATGCTATCAAATCGGAAAGTACGAACCCAGAAACATTATCTCATCGAACTATTCGGATATTCGAACTATGTGGATATTCGAACTATGTGGATATTCGAACTATTCGGTTATTCGAACTAAGTGGATATTTGAACTATCCGAATAGCCAAGAATATTCGAATATGGGGATAAAACCAACATCCCTAATATTTATGCATGCTTTTACTTGCGTTACTTGGTTATATTATTTTTACAAAAATATTGATATTAACTTTTTATGTTGTTACTGCGTAATAGTTTTTTTTTCTTCTGAAATATATAAAATTTTAAACAAAAAATGCACTCCACAAAATTTTGTAAAGTCGGCGTATTGGATTGAGTGTGCATTATCGCATTAGTGTCATAATGCCTAACTTTACACACTGATTCTACTTCATTCACGGCTTCATAAAATAGTTTTTAGATCGAAGATTTGCGCTCGTGGTACATACAAAAAAATTCTATGAACAGCGCAAAATAAAATAAAATAAAATGTCTTAAATATTTTCAAATGATTAATGAATTTTTAATATGCATATTCAAATTTGTATTATTCGCGATTATTAACGTATAAAAATAATGAATATTTTTTTCTTTACCTCTCATAGTCAACTCATTACATTCATGTTACCAAGGATGGAATATATTTACTGTGCTTATGGTATAAAAAAGAATTTTTAAGTGTTTTTTTATTAAAAATATTTTTACTATTTTTCATGTATCCATTTCTGCACTATAGCGGAAACTAGTTATTTCCCACACATTTTATAGAAAATGTCTGAAAATAAGTGCAGAAAGGTCAACTTTCTACTCTAGTTGAAGAAAAATTAAAAAAAAATTATTAAAGATATCATCAGATCACATTTAATTATATCTAATTCTAATATAAATAATATAATAATTTTATATTATATTTTTATGGAGTGGCTAGCTCAGTGGTATGAAGTCGGCCTGTGGATCCTGAGAACCCTGGTTCGAATCCCACAGGCGACAAACAATTTTCATAATTTAAAAAGCTACCCCTGTGGCTCCTCCACCACTAACATCTTTGGGAACCGTGATTTGACGACTGGTAACCGCACTATACGCGCAAAATATATCACTTACCGAGATCTGCTTCGGCAGAGTACCACACCTAGTAATGGGTAGAAGGCGTGATGATATATTTATTTATTTTATTTATAATAATTTTAGATATATTTGTCGATCATTATATTCGGAGATTGATAGATGATTGCATTAAAGTACAGACAAAATATACTAGACGACTACTTATGTATATGTTTTCAAATAGCAGCACTTTTTAGTTCTGAACGAATCTGCAGCGCTAATGTCGATTTAATATATGGACACTGAATAGGGCACTAAAATAAAGGAATTGTAATTCAAAATATGCAATTTTTAAAAGGAATTAATTCACAATTTAAAATTACTTGTGCATACATAAGCCCCAATTTATCGTTCTTGAACTAATAATCGATATTAGCGCTGCTATACAGACTCTTCCAGAACTATAAATTTCATTGATAAAAAGCATTGTCATTTGAATACACTAATAGTGTATTCCGAAAATGAACCGGTTAGTTTTTTCAGTAACCGGTTTCATTACGGAACACGGTTTTTGAAAATTGTGGTTAGTTTTTAATAACCAAACTAACCGTGCTCGAGCGACGGTTAGTTTGGTTACTTCACAGCTGTTGTTGACAAGTTTGAAACGTGTTTGGCGGCTTTTGCAGTGTTTGTGGATTTTTGTCTTATAAAACTATATTTTTATGATGACTGATAAATAAACATGTGATACAAAATGTATTTTTATTATTTAACAGTATATATTCATATTAGATGAATTTATTACTTGTTCTGAAGCTCATATTTATTTTTTCTTTGTGTTATTTTTATATCCCTATATTTAAGTTAAAGTAGGTGTGATGCAGAATACAATATTTTTATATTATAAACATTTTTCCATATTAAATAAATTTCACATTTCGAAACTCATCTGTCAAGTGACAACTGTCATCGTGAAAGTGTTCCGTTATGACGTCATTCTAACCGTAACCGTGGTAAAATTGAACCGCATCGTGGTTCATTTTCGGAATATACTATTAGTTAGACGTATATATTTTGTCTGTGGTTAAAGCAATTGCTCATAATCCAAATAGTTTCAAGTTTAATCTCAGTTCCTAGTCTGTTCTGCAACTATACTAAATTAGTAAACTAACTTTGATTAATCTTCTAAATATTTCATATTCCCACATCTGATTTTTTTCTCTATGAGTCCGTCCCTGTATATCGCTGCACCCGCGTATCCGATCCGCCCCTTGGGGTCATTACAGAGCAGCATTAACCTTCTTCGGTTCTTCTTCGGGTGACTGAATGAACTATCTTTTACGAGATATCCGCTAACACCATCACAACTTTCCTCTTTCCCCTACGCTCGCACTGTCGGTTTATTATTTAGACGTGGCAACAAATCAGCCGCGCCAATAACAATGAATGCTACGCGTGAGTTTTTATAGATCGCCGTGAGATGGAAGCACAGCCGTTACTGATAATTGAGATTGGTTATCGCGGTGTCGTGATACTTGACGATATTACTAGATTTGCTCCTGCTCCTGATTTCTACTGAACATTGAACGGGTCGGTTAACGATAGCGATGATTGTATATCATTTATGGCAGTAAGAACTTGTTATATTTGATCGTAAATTGTTGAGTGGTTCTAAGGGAGATGCTGAAGCGTTTCTTATCAAATTATTTTATTATTTCCTAATATGTTTTAGCCGTAATATTCCTATTATTATTTTAAATGAAACAGGATACGACGGCTACCATTGGTGTCTTCGAAACTATAAAAGCTACGATTTTGGTTAAATTATACAAGAGATGTCACTTTCGTAGGCCAATTTATTACTGTTTTTAAATCAAATAAAAATAAATATATCATGCTTTCTACCCATTACTAAGATATTAGTGTGATGGAAATTGTTTGTTGGCTGTGGGAATCGAATCCGGGTTCTTATATCTACAGGAAACGTACCCCATTTGTTATTTAAAAAAAAAATACATGGGTTACTATATATGAGCAAAAATGAGAAAATAACGAAATTGTTGGTATATATATATATATATATATATATATATATATATATATATATATATATATATATATATTAATCCCCTCTTTTCACTACAGCATTAATATAAATGTTCAACTGCCCATTTTAAAGATATGTCAAAGTTATTTTTTTTTAATTAGAACCGATAGTTTAAAATTGTATATTTAAATACGTATTTTAACTACACTAATTTTGCGTTTTTTTTTTTTAAATATGTTTAAAAGTAGTTTAATATTTTTTTAATAAAAATTAATAAAATAACTTATTATCCTTATTGTTTCTATGATATATAAATTCATTATACTTTAATTAATTGAGCAAAGAAAATTCAAATTCATAGGCGACTTATTAACGTTTAATAATTTATAGTTTATTTGATATTGTTATCGGGGTGGCTAGCTCAGTGGTATGATGTCAGCCTGTGGATCCTGAGAACCCTGGTTCGATTCCCACAGGCGACAAACAATTTTCATAATTTCAAAAACTACCCCTGTGGCTTCTCCACCACTAACATCTTTGGGGGCCGTGATTTGGCGACTGCTAACCGCATTTCACGCGCAAAATATATCACTTACCGAGATCTGCTTCGGCAGAGTGCCACACCCAGCAATGGGTAGGAGGCGTGATGATATATTTATTTATTTTTATTTATATACAGGTATATACATACAAGCACATACGCTTTATCACATCAAATGGGACAGCGTATAACTTTAAAACATTCATCAAATAATCGATCTTTGTCAAATATGCTCAATTTCTCATCCTACGAGGGCAGGGTGAAAAGTCCCGGAAAAATAAAACAGATGGCGCCACAATCGCAAATCTCATGTGACATTTGTGATGTACCATCTTTAACCAGAACGCATTAAAATTTTCAGACTGATATGTCATTCAGTTCTGTTTTGTTTATATATATATATATATATATATATATATATATATATATATATATATATATATATAAAAAAAAATTTGAAACTTAATATAAATAAATATATTATCATGTCTTGTATACATACCCATTACTGGTTGTGGCATACTGCCGTAGCAAATCTCGGTAAGTGATATATTTTTTGCGCATGAAGTTCAGTTACCAGCCAGAATCGAACCTGAATTCTCAAATTCGCAGACCAATACAATACCATTGAACTACCTACCCCAGCAAGAAACTTGATTCCATTAGAAAGCAAATATTGTAATTTTATCATAATTAAAAAAAGTGAATTTATGCAACAGAAATTAAATTTTCTACTTGCATTAAAATTTACAGTTAAATGTATATAAATGTACGAAGTGTTTATACCTTAAACTAACACTAAACTAACATTAATAGTAAACTGAACGATAACCAACTTCCAACATTTAAATGTAATAAAAAATATTCATTCTTGCACTACTGCGCAAGCGTAATCGCAACAAATGTACTGTTTACTGTCACAACTGTCACTTTTTACGTGTTAATAAATAATTTATAAAATTTATTTATTGAAAACAACGACAAATGCGAATATTGATTCTACCTAATGATAACACGTTCTTTAAATTATGCACAAGTGACATCACAGAATTTTTAATCGCTTCTATCATCATCACTCATTTTGGAGCCAATGATAATTGAGATCATTCATCCAACTAAAATATCAACTTCACTTACAAAAATATATCACTGACGGCAGAGGGCCACATATAATAATGAGTTATAGGTATGACCATATATTTATTTATTTTATTTATAATCCAGCATTTTACTTGAACAATAATTTAAGAAAGTTAATTCTTGAAAGAAGTTCATATTTTCGTGATCATTTTTCAAGGTTCATTGACATGTTATAACATAACAAAGGTTACGAATTGCAATTATTATATTCTTCTCTCTTTTCTTGATTCTGTCGGCATGACAGCTTGCAAGAATCATGACAATATATAATTACTCATCTCCTACTTTCTCCAAAATCACAACTTTACATCATCGTGATTACGAACAATTCACCAAGCCCCAAATTTCAGACCCACGGTTGCTGAAACGAAAACTTCACGTGGCTATCCGTGCATACACTGCACTTTATGCTAATGACCTACCCACGTAATCGTCGTTGAATTCAAGGAACCACGAGGAGAATTCATATTTTGGCCGTTTTCATTTAGGCCACTGATAAATTCATTCACCTTTCATAATTTCTCACTATTAATAAAATGCTTGTTCTTTTCGACAAATTATAAGTATTCAGAGTGCAGTAGTTAACGCAGCCGCTGTTTGACCACTACAAAGATGTTGGTTCAAATCCCGCCGAGTATTGATAATTGTTATATTTTTGAAGAGAATACGTGAAGGAGTAATCATCAACTAACTCTCTTCCTTGACAGTTAGGATCAATATAGCCAAATTATATACAGGGATGGCTAGCTCAGTGGTATGAAGTCGGCCTATGGATCCTGAGGTCCCTGGTTCGATTCCCACAGGCGACAAATTTTCATAATTTGAAAAAGCTATCCCTGTGGCTCCTCCACCACTAACATGTTTGGGGGCCGTGATTTTACGACTGGTAACCGCACTTCACACGCAAAATATATCTGCTTCAGCAGAGTGCCACACCCAGTAATGGGTAGAAGGCGTGATGATATATTTATTTATTTTTATTTATATACAGGTATATACATACAAGCACATACGCTTTATCACATCAAATGGGACAGCGTATAACCTTAAAACATTCACTTATCAAATTCATCAAATAATCGATCTTTGTCAAATATGCTCAATTTCTCATCCTACGAGGGCAGGGTGAAAAGTCCCTGAAAAATAAAACAGATGGCGCCACAATCGCAAATCTCATGTGATATTTGTGATGTACCATGTTTAACCAGAACGCATTAAAATTTTCAGACTGATATAAAATTCAGTTCTGTTTTGATACCCATCGAAAGCAAGCAACCTTGAAGATTTTTGAAAACATGGAAAAAAGTTAATTTCGCGTCTTGATTAAACATTATTTCTTGCGTGGCAAAAACATTACGCAAACCAAAGCATCGTTTGTTAAACATTATGGGGATTCCTCACCATCGATTGGAACGATTCACAAGTGGTTTACTGATTTTCGTTGTGGTAGTATGACCACAAAGGATTCCGAACGTTCTGATCGTTCAATTGATGTTACAACGCCAGAAATCGTCAATAAAATCCATGGTATGATATTGGCCGAGCTGCGAGTTAAAGTGTCCGATATTGCTGAGGCTATGAGCATCTCAACCGAATGGGTACGGAACATTTTGCATAAATTTTTGGATATGAGTAAGCTATCTGCCAGATGGGTGCCGCATTTACTCTCTGTTGACAACAAGCGCGACCGTGTGACAAGTTCAAAGGAGTGTTTGGCGATGTTCAAGCACAATAAGAATCCACCATATTCTCCAGATTTGGCTCTCTGCGATTTTTATCTATTTCCAAACTTGAAGAAATGGCTCGGCAGAAAGAGATTTGGCTCCAACGATGAGGTCATCGCTGGGCCATCGCCTATTTTGAAGGATTGCCAAAATCGTATTATTTGGAAGGGGTCGAAAAATGAGAAAAACGTTGGACGAAGTGTATCGAGCTACAAGGAGATTATGTTGAGAAATAAAATATGTTTTGACCAAGTAAATCATTTCTTGTTTCATTTTTCAGGGACTTTTCACCCTGCCCTCGTAATATACTAGCTTTGCTTCAACCACATAGTTTCCTGCATACAAGCTTACTTTTTTATTCTACACACTCGAAATCTTTCATCACACAATAAACCATAAATGACATCCATCCATGCGCTTCTATACATCTGTTTCATTAGTCTTTCAACCGACGTAGGTTGTACTCGTACATGCTCAAATAATCTCAACTTACTGATACCTACTCCTCTAACAACGAAAGTAAATTTTAGATACTTTATTGTAAGAACTAAAAACGAATCAAAACGATAAGAAAGGAAGGGAGTCGACCTGCGATTGTTTTTGAAAGTGCATTTCACACAATTGAAGATTTTACTGAAAAAATCATGACGATAGACTGACGTCATCCATCCTGACAAAACTTAATAAAACCATAAAAAACTGGTGCAATGATAATTGAAACACAAATCTTATTTAAGAATATTGGATAACAGCTATATTTACTATCGATTCATGTATTAAAAATAATAATTTTTCATTTCTAATGATTATTTTATATTTTTCATGTTTATATGGGATGGCTAGCTCAGTGGTATGAAGTCGGCCTGTGGATCCTGAGGTCCCTGGTTCGATTCCCACAGGCGACAAATTTTCATAATTTGAAAAAGCTATCCCTGTGGCTCCTCCACCACTAACATGTTTGGGGGCCGTGATTTGACGACTGGTAACCGCACTTCACGCGCAAAATATATCACTTACCGAGATCTGCTTCAGCAGAGTGCCACACCCAGTAATGGGTAGAAGGCGTGATGATATATTTATATTTATTTATTTTTACATGACACATAATCGCATTTCTATTCATTTCGAGTTATCATTGATTTTATTCATGATCATTTGTTTCATATACAAAAAAAAATCTGTTTAAAAATTTTGACTTTGACCTACAACAACAATAATTTATTTTGAACAAGAATATGAACATAATGGACCTCTTTTACATTTAAGCGATGTACGAGAGTTAAATTAGTAAATATGTCATTAATTTTCATTATTAATTTCAAATTTATTAGAGAGTATCGGATGCGCTAAAAGTTAGTAGATTCACGGTCTGTAAAACATCGGCGAAGTCAAAGAAAAATGAAATCTTATCGTATCCAAAGAAGCAATGCGCAATAGGATGCGGGCACTCACGTGACAATATGACGTTTTGTGACGTAAAAACAGCTGTTTGGGACCGTCCTTTTAAAATCTCGTTACAAAAACATACTTCATCTTGTAGGTGGCGCAGTGATCGCAGCCCAACAAGATTTGAAAAGAACCGTTCTTTTCAAATCTCGTCCTAAAAAAATTGTTCATTTTGTATATGGCGCAGTGATCGCAGCCCAAACAGCTATTTTTACGTCACAAAACGTCACATTGTCACGTGAGTTCCCGCATCCTATACAATTTTAAACCGGTTACATAATTATATACCAATTAAACGTATAGCAGTCATTCATCTATATTTTTATTACGTCAGTCCATCCTTATAACGTTTTTAATATCGACACTCTCAAGAAGTAAAAACGAATAAAAAAAGGTAAGAAAAGAATTAGAGTGTGTCGTCTTGCTCTTAATTCGAAAGTGAATTCTACACAATTGCAGTTATATACGCTATTGCAAGAACTGAAAATAAAAAAAAAGTAAAGAAAAGATTGGAGTGTCGTCTTGTGTATATTTTTGAAAGAGAATTCCACACAGTTGCTGTTAGCTAAATAATGCGAATAATAAAATCTATATATATAATATAACTGTCAGGTACTTCTGTAGTTTTTAATCTGTACAGAATGTTTAATTTATGTAATTATAATAATATGATATAATATTGCTCAACGAATTGTAAACAAAGTTTAACAATAACCGAATTGAGGATGGTTGAAATGGGATGTAACCATCCACGAATCGAGAAACAGACTTGCCTTTGTATCAATGCTGAGAACTTCTTTCCCCCAAAACTTTCTAGAGCATAAATAATGCACGTAGCACAATCTGATTATAGTATGCAAAAAATTGCATGCGATTTTAACAGGACATGACGTTATAATATTCAACCGCAATTGTTAACGCTCCCTGTGCGTGTTCTGAATTTTGACTGTGTAATTTGTGATGACAGTGCTCTGATTGTACAACGTGATATTGGTAATCATTTCTTATTGTCCTGATGATATATTGAAAATTTATTTGATGTTTTTATTCAGATATATCGAACCGAATTCAGCATTATTTTTTAAAAATAACAAAATAAAAAATTATTTCCGACATAATAAATTAATGACAATTCAATATTTCCATCATCTCTAAATTAAAAACTAGTTCTGAATTTGTTCTATCATAGTATATCTAAATTTGGAGTAGATACAGATAGCTCAGTGACAATGCGTTGGTCTGTAGATTTCATACTCAAGTTCAATTCCCACAGCCGATAAACTGACTTTCACAACATTGAAATTACCCCTCTAGTTTCCCAACCACTAACATCTTTAAGGATCGTGATTTGACGGTTGATAACCGCTCTTCCCGCGCATAAATATATTCTTTACCGAGCTCTACTACGACAGAGTGCCACATCCAGTAATGGGTAAAAATACGTGGTAATATATTTATTTATTTTATATATCGAAAAATGTACAGAGTGATCAAAAGGAATTGTTACAGTTGGCAATAAAAAAAAAGTACTTGGAATTGGTAAGCCTGATATACAAATTCATTTTCTGTTGTTGACAGTGACATTTGAAAATTTAAATTTAAATTTGAGTACATTTATTATTACATTTATTTCTAAAGTATTTCTATTACTTAAAAAGTCAAAATTCTATTAGCTGTCAGACTCCTGACATAACCTATTTGTATTTATTAGAAATGTCAAATAGCATTTCTGCCTTTACCTGGTGTTGTGCCAACTGTGGAATAAAAAGATCTTCGGAATTGTATTGCCAACTGTAACAATTCCTTTTGATCACCTGGTAGTTCTTAGGTCAGTGGTGCAACTGAAATATCGTTGGCACACACAAGACCCCATTCTGACAAAAAACTATGAATATTAAGATTCACATAAAATGACAAATTATTTTATTTATAAACTTACAAAAGTACGCTGTGTTGATTATAACATCCGCTAAATATATTTGAATGTAGGTATTTGACCAAGAAAAATTTAAATAAAATTCAGAAAGCTTCAATTTCTCAACATAGCGTTAATTTTATTTATTAACACAAGCTCTAAGATATTCATGCTCGCTTGCACCAACGTAACTTAAATTTTATGTCGGACTTATATAAATAAAAGCAAATCGAAGTAAAATGTCATATGAAAAAGTTTACATTGCTGTCAAACATTTGATGCATTAACATCTCAGAGCGTGTGATAGTAACTGTAATTCATGCGCATAAATATATCACTTACCGAGATCTGCTTCGGCAGAGTGCCACACCCAGTAATGTGTAAAAAGGCGTGATGATATATTTATATTTATTTATGATATAAAATATATAATAAATAATTACAACTAATTGGTAGCGAGTCGGCCTATGGATCCTGAGAACCCTGGTTCGATTCCCACAGCCGACAAACATTTTCATCAAATTAAAATTACCCCTGTGGCACCCCACCACTAACATCTTTGGGGGCCGTGATTTGACGGCTGATAATCGCACTTCACGCTCATAAATATATCACTTACCGAGATCTGTTTCGGCAGAGTGCCACACTCAGTAATGGGTAGAAGGCGTGATGATATATTTAAATATATTTTGTTGTTGTTGTAGAAATGTTTTACATTAGTTTTTTTTTATTGTAAGATAATGTCAGAATTCAGAATGCCATCATAATGTATTTTTAATTTGGCTATAACGATGACCGAAAGTCCACTAAACAATAAATACATTTTGGCTGCATTATACAGTAATTTATAAATAAATAATAATAAGTAGCTAAAGAAACTATCTGTTATAATAATTTGTGATTAACTAAGTCAATATCTCTTTCTCCTCCCATCTGGAGTTCACATTCATGTTATGACGCAGAACTGCGTGTCGGTTGCTCCTAAACTTCCGGCGAGGCTTAAATTCGCGGGGTCTAAATTTTGACAACCGGAAGTACGATAGGATCTCACGTGGTCGCCGCCAAATAAATGAGTTGCAACAACGCACCGCGTCTCGTTGCATGTCATGCATTGTGTGCAGTTGTGCACCTGACTGCACAGCCAAAATGAAAGATAAATTTTGGGAACGCTGGTTTTTTGTGTTTTTATAATTATGATTGTGTGATTATATACTATTATTTTTAACGAACTAGGTTTTTTGATATGTGCATATCCGGTGGATGATTTGCCAGAAACTAAAAAGGAAGTGCAGTTACTACGAAATTTGGCAACATAAGAAATAAAACTATTATTATGCAAATTATTATATTAACTTAATTACGTAGATGATTGCAAAGGAAGGAGAGTTATAATGTAGCGAACATAATAACCTAAAATATTTTAAATTTGAAATATGTATCTCGATTAATTTAATTATGAATGACTCAATACCATAATAAGAACTTTATGCTTAAAACTGCAATGTGCTTCATTCTAAATAACACAAAGTTAAATTCAAGGAACCGTATTTGTTTCTAAAATAATTAGTTCAATTTATATTGGTTGGAATTTACTAAACTCAGGTTTTGGATGTACTAGGGACATTGTTTTAACATGCTAAAGATAACTATGGATACTATATCTGCGAGCCCGGCCCCACTTCAGTTGGCCCAATTTTATTTTTTCGTTTGATGTTATATTTTACTGTTTTATTTCTCGTATAGTATGCAAGATAATGAAATGAAATTTTAATGAAACATATACTAATATGTTGTTAATAATAGATAAAATTGTAAGTCAATCGATACATCATACATCTAGAAATTGAAAGAGTAAATAAAAATTTCTGTTTTAACTAAAAAAAAATATTTTATTAAAAAACTGTATAATAATCAAGTTTGTTTTAAATAATAATTAACTTCAATTTCATCCGGCAAACTGCCCACAAGATAATAATCATGATAGTTCATTTGAGTGTTGATTTATGTAGTTTATGTGACGAAAAAAAATTGAGAGTTAAACTGCTATACATTTTCAGGCAGATTCATGAAGCGGATTAGTGCTAACACCATTTTTTAATTCGTTTTTAACTCTCTGTTCAATGCATGAAACAAGTTTATTTTAACTTGAGTTAAAAAGGGTGTTAATTAGCTTCAAATTTAATTCATTTCTTGAATCTGTCTTAATTTGAAACAGAGTTATAGATAATATTAAAAAAAAATTCTAAAATTGGAAAAGGGACAATACGATTCTAACTTATTTGTTTATATGTCTTAACCTTATGCCCTGAGGCTGAAAACATGTTAAAAACTGTATAAAATAAGTTATAAAACTTAAAATGCCAAATTAACATTTCAAAATCTTAAAAGATTTTAGGTTAATTTCTAGAAAAAAAAATTGTAGCTTGTACCCTATCTAATAAAGTTTAAATGTTAGTTTAGTTATTATTATAAATTACGAACGAATTGAAAACCTAGTGAAGTTGATGATAAAATGCAGATAACAGTAAGAAAATATAAAAAATGTGCTTGTCTTGAATTTGATTATATTTTTAATTCATTTATTTATTAAAAATGTATAATCAGTTTCGGCAATTTTAATTCCTATCCTCAGATTCGGTATACAAAAAATTCAATAAAGAAGACTAATATGTTAAAAAAGATATTTGACATTTGAAATTTCTGTTTCAATATGAACTAAACAAATGAACACAGTTTAACGTTATATAGATCAGAATTTATTTAACAAGAAATACATGTTTGATGTTTTGCTTTGAAGTGCTCGTCGAAGAATTCTGCGTTAATGATAAATCTCTTTGAATAATCCAAGCATTATGCCAATGGCATACTGGTTGAGGAGCATCAATGAGCGTCATCGATGAAACAACAGAACGCACCCGTCATCAATGAAAAATAGATGCGCCTCTATTTCCATCGAGGAGTTCCTCGATGAAACGATTGTATCTCATTTCACACGTATTATTGTGTCTCATTTCTTGTTAGCGTGGGCTATCATTTTGGTTTTGCTTTGTGCTAATCATTCGTGTTTGTTTATTTTATCAGTCAGGATGCGTTCTGTTGTTTCATCGATGAGCTCCTCGACGATCATTGATGCTCCTCGACCAGTGTGCCATAGGCATTAGGGAGTAATCTCTACACGTCTAGTCTGCACTTTCATATTTCAAATATCTGCGAAAAATTTTTATTTCGAATTTTGCTGTCAAGAGTACGTTGTAATATTTCGGTAGCATATAATAAAGTGCAGTTTAATAACGAAAAAATTGGCGACCATTTTGTGCGTTTTAGCGAAACTCTTTTGTTTCCCATATTCTTCGCGTCTGGTAGTCATTTGTCCACGTCACTTTGCGCACAGTCAAGAAATAATAAATGATATTTTTTGCATGTTCGGAATTTTAACTTTTAATTATCGCAATACTGCAATGATAAATGAGTGGCGTGATGAAATGCACTCATAATTGTTTGGGTGTAGCGCGGCGTTTTTGTCTTTCGTGCTGTTAAATATGTCGGGTGTTGCGAACTTTTTTTTCGCAGTTTAATCAACTAGGCGGCGAGATGTTTATGACGATAACCGCAGCGGGAAAATATAAGAGTTTATTGCAGTTTTTCTTCCGGATAATTGAGAAAATCTCTATGTTCTACAAAATGATATTACCTGTAATTTACGGTCTTCTTTTAATTGACATAAACTAAATGAAATATATTTAATAAAATTATGAGAATATTTTAATTTGTGCTAGATACAACATATTTAATAAATTTTATTACGTATTTTTAATCAAATACCTACAAATTTTTCATTTAATGAAATCCAACTTTTCTCTCTATTAAATTATTAAATAAATATTTTACTATCCAAAATTTCCTAAAATAAAATTTAGCATTGAATTCATATTTTTGTGTCAAAATATTTAATAGGGATTTTTACTAAATATTTCTATGTACATTAAATTAATTAGCGAATATTGTTCAGATTTGCGCATACTACAATATTATGAACATGTCTATCGGTATCAGTCGTGTTTTATAAAATGTGATAGTGTTGAATCGTGAACATTTGCAGATAAGTTTGGAGCTTATATATCTTTCTACAATTTTTTGTGTTTATGATAGTGTCAGTACAACCTCTTTTAATGGCTCAGTGGTATCAAGTCGGTCCATGGATCCTAAGATCCCTAGTTCGATCCCCACAGTAGACAAAACATTTTCACCAATTTAAAATTACCCCTGTGGCTGCCCCACCACTAACATCTTTGGAGGCCGTGATTTGACGGCTGATAACTGCACTTCATGGGCATAAATATAATACTTACCGAGATCTGCTTACCTCTTTAATTCGAACTAATAATTGCACTGGTTGATCCAGATTTTCAAATTCTTCGGATTATCGAAAAAAGACAGAAATATTCATTGTCCTAATTATCTACAAATTTCAACATTCTCACAATAAAATGTTCTTTATTTTCAGATAAAAAATTAACAACTGTACTACACATCGTATTTTATTAGATAGAATATGACTAATGAAATAATGTATGTAAATCTAAAAAAGTTAAGAGTAATGTGTTCCCTTTTAAATAGGTTATCTCTGCTCAAAATTGCAATGTAAAAGAACGCAGAGACGGTCAACAGAGTAATGATCAATAAACAGTAAACAGAGCAATTCTTAGAAAATATGAAACGAACGGATTTCTCAATTTATGTATCTGTTCGGATTATGAAAGCGTTGTTCGGATTATGTCAGTGAATTTCCGCTGTTCGGATTACTGGAGGTTCGGATTAGGGCATGTTCGGATTAAAGAGGTCATATTGTATTTACATTTGTTTATTAAACTTCATAATAAGGTACACATCATATTTAGATTTTAGGTTAACCTTGAAAACGTCAAAGTAATAACAATCACAAATAGTGATGTCATGTTGTCAATTAGTTTATTTGACCTTTAAAAAAAAATTAAATCCAGGCAATTACTTTATTACAAGTGTACTAGTTATACGAGTATGGTACTGGCAAAATTTAAATATTAGTAAGTCAGTTATTTTTCTTCCAGATGGCATGTATTGTTTTATTTCACATTAATTTAAAAAATGGTTGTTCAACAATGGTTGTTTTAGAAACTACATCATAAACGATTTTTAAAAAAATCATGTACTCCGTGGCGTACCTAGAACTTTTGCCGCCCAGGGCGGTCTCCAATTTGCCACCCTTTCTAAGTCAATCAAATGGTGGTTTTTATAAATTACAAAAATAAATATAAAATAAATATATCATCACGACTTTTACCCATTACTGGGTGTGGCACTCTGCTGAAGCAGATCTCGGTAAGTGATGTATTTATGCGCGTGAAGTGCGGTTATCAGCCGTCAAATCACTGCCTCCAAAGATGTTAGTGGTGGGAGAGCCACAGGGGTAATTTTAATTTGGTGAAAATTGTTCGTCGGTTGTGGGAATCTAACCGGAGTCTTCACGATTCACAGGCCAACTCGAAACCACTAAGCCATTATCACATTAAATTAATAAACATAAATAAATAATTGTAATTCAGACAAACTATGGGTAGAGAACTTTTTTACTATTGGATGGCATGTTTAAATTAGGCAGTAATAAAATAATTTTTTGAGATAATATTTTTAGCCCTACATTGACTTGACGATGAAGAAAAATATTCTAATCATATGGCAATTCATAATTCGTAGAAATCGAATAGTAAGCTTATGAAGTGAACAAGTTGTTTTTTACAACTAAAACTAAATATTAAACATGTCGCCCCAAAATATGTGCCACCCACCGCTCCCTCTAGGTACGCCACTGTATGTACTGAGTGTTGCAAAGATATAATTTTCACAATCATTTCGAATATTAATATGTTGACCTCTCAACACGACCGTAGAAAAAAATCATCTTTGTAAATACTGCATTATTTAAAATTTAAAACAATTCAATAGTAGACGTTGGAATTTTTATTTGATAACGTTTGACCTTAAAATTAAAAAAAAAATAGGTGCTTTCTGCATTAGGGGTTCCAAAGGAATAATATTTAAATGACGAGGTTCCACAAATGTAAGAAGTTTGAGGTTTAAATTAAAGAAAATAAAAAGTAATTTGTTAGGATACAAATTCTTTTGCTTACTTAGATGCTAAAATAAATTACAGATATTAATTTTGGATTCAAAACCCCGCATATAATAACTCAAAGAAAGAAACATCTAAAATGCAGTCTGAATTAAAATTTCTGGCATCCATATATTTTGCAAATCTACTTCCCTGTTTGAGAAAAATGAGAACTAATTACATTTGCATAAAGACATATCTGTAACATTTCGGAAAACGAAAACAAGCTATATAATTTCCATTTTAATCTCATTACTAAGGTATGAATGATTTAAGCATCCACTTAAGTCCTCCACACACGCAGAAAAAAATCTAGAGCAGCATGCGTCTGACAATTATGCCGAAAAAGTAATAAAGCCATGACATTAAACGCAGCAGTGTTATACGTTCGGCTGTAAAACACTTTCTGTCCCCTCACAATAAAACAAGTGAGCGTCGCGGATCTGAATCTGGGGAATTTATGCTCATTTAATTACGTGATTATTCCCCAGAAGTCTTCTGCATGGCCAACGCGCCATCGGGAGCGGTTGTAAAACCGCAAAAGCGCGAATTCAAATCCTTTCATGTGAACACTCGTAAAATATTTTCATGTATGCACGCACTGCGAATACGTGAGCGCGGATATTGTACTACGCTACGCATAAGTTACGAGATATCGAGGTTTTGTGACACATATTTTAAGCTCTGCTGGCGCGAAAACTGAGCCTGCATAGTCGTCAATTAAAATAAAGGATGTTGGTAATAACTTTTCTGTTTTCTTACAAAGAATTGCTTATAATCAGAATAAGTATTTTTTATAAATAATTATTTTGTTGAGTACGGCTCTGGACAAGTAAATAGATTGATCGATTTAACAGATCTTTATTTAAAACAAAATTGGGCTGATTAATAAATGTAATCGATTTTAAAGAAGATGATTGATCGAAAAAATTATACGATTGGTCAGTACTATAATTATTATTTTTTAAATCGATTGATCAATAAAATCGGTATTATCGCTATTTTTTACGTTATTTTGATCATAGACATGTTACTTAAAAAAGATTTTATATATATATATATATATATAAGTTATGTTTCTTGATTTAGAAACGTAAATAAAAATAAATTTTTATTTGTTATCTTGAAGTACAAAGTTTTATTCAGATTTAGATGTGATCAGTACAAGAGACAGTTCTTAACTAACTATGTTCAATGTTAAAGTTTACAAGTTCAGTATTAAGGTAGTTTAATGTTACAATGTGGGAAATGAAATAATATAGCTTAAATAATAATATGATACTGCGGCGTCAGCGTCTGGGTGAAAGCGCGTGGCCTTTTAGTGTATTTGGCAGGAATGGTGGATTCTAACTCCTCCCTCCTTAAATTTGGGCTTCATCGGGTAGTTTCGGGGTGGACTGCTCGACTGAAGACCTTGGTTGTGGGCCTTGGTTGGACTTAGACTTTCGGATCTTTTTCTGCAAATAAACTACGAACAGGCTAATACTAGTAATGATTAGCAAAACATATAAAATAATAATAGGGTAGTTTATGTTGCTGGTAACTTCGTCTTGAGTGATGTCTTCATATTTGTTGATTGGTAGTTTCAATTCTTGGATTGTATTTAAATCGATTGTTATTTTTGGTAAGTGTGACATGTTGAGCTGAATATCATAATTTTCGAGAATGATCGGCTTGCCATAAGTTTCGTTGTTGAATGTTAATTTTTGATTTTGAAATTCTAATTTGCAATCGTCTTCTTGAATGAGGAATATTCCTTGTAAATGTTTAACTTCATCGCCTTGTTTACAATACGCGTTGATGGTTCCGGATGTCGGGAATACGGCTACGAATTGGTTTGCTTCTTCTAAAACTTCAATATGATTTCTTTTTATGTTAATTTTAATACATTGACAGTTTTTGTTGTCGTTTTTCAAAATAATGTTTCTTTCGCAAGAGTCATCTGGTACTTCATTGATATTATTGGGACACTGATAATTGTTGTTCCCTTTTGTATATAAGTCGTTCAGAGATTTTATATGACCGTTTTCTGATTTTAAAAAATAGTTTTTATTTGGAATTATTGTTACAAATTCAGATTGATATTTTGTGGGGATAGGTAAAATATGAAATAAGTTGAATTCTGTTTCATAATTAATAGGAATTTCGATAAAATAATTGATTTTATCTGATTCGATTTTACAGTTTACGGTTATCATTTTCTCTAATTCGGGCATATTTTTAGGAATTGGTTCAAGGGGTAGTTCATTGTTATAAAATTTATAAATTTTGTTTAACTCTACAAAAAGATCGTGAGTTTTAATTATACTAGGGTGCATAACGTGGAGTTTGCAAAAAGTTAGTGAATTTTCTATATCTTGTAACACATTTAAAGTCATCGTGAATAGCGTGTTGAATTGAGTATAAATATCGTGGATGAATAGTTTATTCTGATTAAGGGCTCCACTGACAACGATATGCAATAGTTGCTCGATTTTTGATTTGAGAATGTTTTCATTTTGTTTAATTGTCTCTAGGGTTTTGTTAAACTGCTCTGTCAACTTTTGATTAACTGAATATTGTTGCTTTAATTGGTTGTTTATTTTTTGTTGATTATTTTGTAAATGATCTAGAATTTTTGAATAACGTTTTTCGTCTTCAGCATCTAAGTTACCGGTTACTGCTTTTATTATAGATCCTAGTCCGTTTATTAAACCTCGTTTGTAACGTGAGTTTTCGGGGTTAAGAATTAAATGATTGATTTTGTCATCAATTGAATTTTGGATAAATTTTATAATTTTATCGTTATTTTCGAACTCATTCTTTGTGTCATTTGTGATTGTTTGTTTAAGTTGATTGTACTGTGTATTCAAACTATGGTATTGGTTGAAAAGTATTTGTAAATCATAATAATGAAGGAATGTGTGTTTAGTCTTTTGTAATTTGGCTGGTCCCAAATTGAGTGTCAGTAGTCCAGGGTTGTGTGTAATGTCTTTTATGTTTAGTCCGACGGTGGTCGTGACGTAGAAGGACCTGGAAAATTAGGGTCTTTATTTATTTTTCTTGGTCTCTTTATATTAGATAAGTGTATTTTGGGTTGCTTTTTATCTTTGGAATCGGTTACAATTTTTGCAGTTTTTAGATCTTTATTAATTGTTTTAATGTGTTCTTTTTTATATTTAACGTTTTTTGTTTTATTAACTTTTTGTTTATTTTCGACATAAATGGTTTTTGGTATTTTAGGTAAATTTTCACGGTTTTCATTTAATTTGTTTATTAAATTTATTTTACTGTTTTGTATGTATTCGTTAATGTTCTTATAAATTAATTTAGTTTTTTCTTTGTGATTTTGCACATAGTCTTGTGTAACGTGTTTTTCTAATTCAACATCAAGAGGTGAATTTGTGTCTAAGTGACCGTTCGTTATTTCTATGGGTTTTAAGTTTGTTGAAGTGTGGGTTGTATTATTGTATGCCAAAATTGCGTACTGTACTTTGTTTTCGATTATTTCGTGTTTAAAGTCTGGTTGAAGGTTGAATAATCTAATATGCTCTATTAAAGTAGAATGAAATCTTTCTACTAGCCCATTTGAATTTGGATGTTGAGAGTTTATAAAATGAATGTCAATTCGGTGTACAGATAGTAATTCTTTTACTATATTGTTTTTGAATTCTAAACCATTGTCTGAGATTAGTTGTTTTGGAATTCCATGATGGGAAAAATATCTAATTAGTTTGTTACTAATTTCGACAGCATTATTTGAATCAACTTTATATGCTTGAGCATATTTTGAGAATGCGTCAACAATAGTAAGGAATTTATTATTCTCAAGACTGAGTGTGTCAATGTGTAAAGTGTGGAATGGTTTACTAAGTGTTGGTGTAACATTATACTTTGGCTTTACTGGGTTGCGCTCATATTTCGAAGATAAGCACACTTCGCACTGGTTTACATAATCTGTAATTGTTTTTATCTGATTCGGCCAATAATAGATGTTTTTAATTTGATTGTGGGTTTCATGAATTCCGCGGTGGTTTGTCTTCCCTTCATGATATTTTTGTATCGTTTCATTTATGTCGTCCTCTTTAACTATGTCGACTAATTTAGTGTTAGATTTTACAAATTTAATTTCAGAATTTTTAAAATGTGTCTGTAAGACGGTACTGAATTTTTCATAAACAGGTTGTTCAAAATAGAGATAGTAATTTACTTTGGGTACAATATATTCTTTAACGAATTTAATTACATCGTTTTCAAAGTTATTTTTTGATAATTGGACATGAATTCTCATTTTATCTGTATGAAGTTTAATTATTTTAGGTTTACTGGGCGAATGTGGAACTTCCGAAAATATTATTTGATTTTTTCCTATATTAACGGGACTTTCGGTAATAGGAATACCGATAATAGGGTGTTCAGGATTCGAGTGTACAGTTGCGTCAGAATCGTCATGTTCTTCGATATCGTTATGTGTTTTATCGTCGTGTTCAACTATTAAAGATTCGTTATCAGTCTGTGTGTTATTTCGTAGCTGTTTATTAAAGTCTTCCATGTATTTAAAGAAATCGTCACTGTTCGTGTCTTGGGTGTCGTTTGTATTAATTTCGATATCAGGCGGTTTGTTAGTGAGTTTTGGTGAATTTTGAAAAGGATTTTCAGTGGGTGGTGGAATGCGACTTAAGTAGTGTGGACGCGGCTTTAGCTGATGGTACTGAATTCTTATCTCGCATGCTGGGGTCGTTATCTTATCGTTTACTAGGTCAATGTTTGCTTCTATTGTTTTAAGATTGTCAAGTCCTAATAAAATGTCAAATTGATCATGAAAGTTGAACAGGTGATATTTAAGCATTATATTTTGTTTTTCGAATAATTTTGAACAGGGTAGAATTAAACTAAAATTTTCGGTAGATGTACCATGTGCGGTACTGATTTTAAAAGGATCATTTTTAATTTTGTTCTTAAAGAATTTATATGCGATATTAGGTTTAATAAAAGATCGTGTACTGCCTGTATCAAGCAAAACTTTCAAATTGTATTCAGGGTAAATAATATACGGTAATTCGCTTAGGTTGTTAGTTAAGTTCATTAGTTCAAATTAATTTCCGGGGCTGGTAATTCTAAAAAATGATTCGAAACCGGTTCTTGTTCGATTTCGTGATTTTCATAATCTAAGTCGGGTTCGTAAATAAAAGGATTATTTTCATCGTCATATGACTCGTTGTATTCTGTAATTTCTGTATTATGCAATTCTTCGTTCGGTCTTGTTTGTGTCTGTTGAAATGGTCGTGTGTATTGTTGTGTTCTAGGTTGATTATTGTAATTTGATTGACTTGGTCTAGGCATGAATGACTGTCTAGTACTAGTGCTCATTGGGGTAGGTTTTGGGAACCGTGCGTGAGGATTTGGTTTAAAGACATTTTGTGTAGGCGTCTGAGTTTGAATAAAAGGTTTATTTATTGGATTGTGAAAATATTGATTAGGTTTATATGTTGATTGCGGTGTGGGTGTGTATCTGAGTTGTGGTTGTTGGTGTCTGTTTATGTGTGGTGGAATGAATTGTTTATGTTTTTGTGGAAAATTTGATTGTGTTTGGTTAATAGTGTCAATCTGGAAGTCATTAGTGAGCATGTTAAGTGCGCTATTTAAATCTAGTGGTTGTTTTGTCCGCATTAAAGTACCAATCGGTTCTTTTAATCCGCGTAATAAATTTCTAAGAGCTTGATTTTTAAAGAATTGATTTAAAACTATCGCTTTATTTTCGTTATCAGCAGCAGTGTGATTTATTATGTACGATGTTATAAAATTGAGTACGTCCTGTACTCTGTTATAAAAGTCAAAGGCAGATTCATTCTGACTTTGCTTTAGTTCTGTTAACTCAATGTTTAGGGTATATAAATCCCTTTTGTCTGAATAAGTGTTGAGCAGAGCGGCTTTAACGTCTGCCCATGTATTTACAGTGCAACTAGCAATATTAGTTGCTGCTTCGCCTTTAATTTTAGACATTATACTCGACATCAAATATTCGTTTTGAAAATCATTCGTGTCGGTTGTATTGTAAAATTTGGTTACTAACTTTTCACATACTTGCACGAAGCGGGGCAAGAGTTTGTTATCACCATAAAATTCTGGGATCATGTCCAGATATTCTCGTTTTAAAGCGGGTGTAGTCATTTTAATTAAGTTTAATTGACTGATTTGATTTATAAGAGTTAAATCTATAGGATCACTATTTATAGTATAATTTAATTGTGAGTCAGAGGAACTATCTGAATCTGTATCTGATTCGGTATCTAGATTTATTGAATGATTATCTCTGAATGACATAGGTACTTACAAGAACATGAAGATCAGTTGGTCCATCGGTCGATCTGCGGCGATTCGCTGATGATGAAGTGGACGGCAATTGCAGAGCTCTGTATTCAGCAGGGCCTGGACAATAGAGTACGATGTTCGCTCGGCCTCTTGTTGTCTTCTTACACGTTCACTGGTTGATGATGGAGCACAAATCTTCTATGTTGTTCGTTGTTTAATAAATCGTTAAAACGAACCGAAATTACTAATATTTCGTTTAAACAATCCTACCATTGACTGCGCCAGTTATGTTTCTTGATTTAGAAACGTAAATAAAAATAAATTTTTATTTGTTATCTTGAAGTACAAAGTTTTATTCAGATTTAGATGTGATCAGTACAAGAGACAGTTCTTAACTAACTATGTTCAATGTTAAAGTTTACAAGTTCAGTATTAAGGTAGTTTAATGTTACAATGTGGGAAATGAAATAATATAGCTTAAATAATAATATGATACTGCGGCGTCAGCGTCTGGGTGGAAGCGCGTGGCCTTTTAGTGTATTTGGCAGGAATGGTGGATTCTAACTCCTATATATATATATATATATATATATATATATATATATATATATATATATATATATATAAGAATATAACTATGTAAAGAAAATATTCTGTATATATAAAAATATGGTTTTCTATTACGCAGTAAATTTTTATTCAATTTGAATTTGTAATTTTTGAAACGAAATAAAAAATTATGTTTTTGAGCGGTTTTTTCTTATATTTTATTTCTCATCTTAACCTTCGCAACTTGCCATCAACTTCACTGGGTTTATTCTTTCATCATTTAAATGACAAACTAACTTAGAATAAATGATATCAACTTTATTACAATTCTTTTGAAGTTCATAATTATGTCCAATAAGGTTCATTCATTATAACAATGATACTTTATTTCAAAGAGATCAAGTCAAATCACAGTTCTACTAATTCATATTTATGATGATTATTTACCTTAAATAATTTTTCATAATTTCAATAGCTACCCATGTGGTTCCTCCACCACTAACATCTTTGGGGGCCGTGATTTGACGACTGGTAACCGCACTTCACGCGCAAAATATATCACTTACAGAGATCTGCTTCGGCAGAGTGCCACACCCAGTAATGGGTAGAAGGCATGATGATATATTTATTTATTTACCTTAAATGAAGGATTTTCGGAATAAAATTTTTAAAATTGTAACAATTTCTGTTCCTTTTACGATATTTGTATTGTTTGTTATTCTATACTTTAAATACATTTAAATTATACTAATTTTTCTGATATAAGTACATAAAAATATCAAATTTCATTCTTCTTTGAAATGTAAAATAATTTAGCTGCGACTGTACTAATTTATATCTCTCGTCTCTTTGTCGCTTTGTGTGTGAAGTGACTGAGAAATCAACGCAATATTGACGCATGTTGTACGCAATATCGCTCGGTCCGTCCGTCATTTTGCGGATTCATCTGAGCGCTCACTGCTCACTCGTTCGCATTCTCGTTACCCCAGATCCAGCCCAGATATTAATTGAATGACTGCACGTATTAATTTCATTGTTTTTCTCTGAAAGGTTTTAAATGTTCGTTTTATATTGCTGGGGTATTTGAAGGGGTGCACATGGAAAGTACGCGGAATATAGGAAATGGAGCTTCGAGTAGCTCTTGAAATAAAAATGGAAATAATGAAAAACTGAGATTGATGCCAGGGCATAAAATTTGTCATTATGAACATTTTACAGCGAATTAAACATTGAGGTTGTTTTCTGTCATCCAAATACAGTACAGTGAAAACCTGAAAACCAACTCCGAGTATAACTAAAATTCATAAATGTTATATAAAGTTATAGTCGGTATTATTTATGGGATGGCTAGCTCAGTGGTATGAAGTCGGCCTGTGGATCCTAAGGTCCCTGGTTCGATTCCCACAGGCGACAAATTTTCACAATTTTAAAAAAGCTATCCCTGTGGCTCCTTCACCACTAACATGTTTGGGCCGTGATTTGACGACTGGTAACCGCACTTCACGCGCAAAATATATCACTTACCGAGATCTGCTTCAGCAGAGTGCCACACCCAGTAATGGGTAGAAGGCGTGATGATATATTTATTTATTTTATTTTATCAACCACATTTATTTCATAAATCTAATTTAGGGAAGACAACAGTGAACCACTTATGGGAAATTAACATTGCTGTCAAAATTTAAACTGTAGTTAACGATAAGTGCGCATTTAAAAGTTTGTTAATTTCGGCCATATGAACTGGTACTGTCAATAATATTTGAAATGCATTTTTATTTTAATGTAGATATTAGTAATTGGTAATAAAATTAACACTGCAACAAAAAATGAAAATATATTAAAAATGTAAATTACATAAACAAAATGAGCAACATGTTTTTTATAATAAACAAATGCAATGACGTAACTGTCCGATATAGTTTAAATAAATAAATAAATATATCATCACGCCTTCTACCCATTACTGGGTGTGGCACTCTGCCGCAGCAGATTTCGGTAAGTGATATATTTTTGCGCGTGAAGTGCGTTTATCAGACATCAAATCACGGTCTCCAAAGATGTTAGTGGTGGAGGAGCCACAGGGGTAGTTTCAGAAATTATGAAAATTGTTTGTCGCCTGTAGGAATCGAACCAGGGTTCTCAGGATCCGCAGGCTGACTTCATACCACTGAGCTAGCCACCCCATAGTAAATATAGTTTAAAAAAGTTTTTTTATGAACAGCAATCGTTCAATTTTAGCTCTATCACAACCCTCAAATATTAGTAAAGGGTGCATCACAGTAATATTTAAAATACGATAAAAATAAATATACCCTCCCTTCCCATTGTGTAACTCGATCATTGTCCGTTATCGATTGTACTTAATGATAATCCTTATGTTTTATAAATACTCCATAGATTTTGTGACCAAACTAATTTATTCTGTTATTTTATGTCTACTTTTCAAACTCCATCAGTTTATATGAGTTGAAATTAAAGATGATTGAGCAAAAATATCAACAATGTTATTTTTAGTAAAACAATTTGTTTAACTAGGCAAAAAAGTACTAGATTTATTGCCGCGGTAGAGTTTCATTTATTCAAGGCAGTACATCTGATGTGATGAACAAATTTTTTTTTGCCGATTGGTTAAAATTAATTTGAATTTTTTGATTATTATTTATGTTATCGGTATCGTCATGTTGTTATATAGTTGTTAAGCGGTGGTTATATAAAAATAAATTTAACGTTAATAATTTCATATATGTCATTCTGCTTTTTGTGAATGTTGTCAATCACTGCATATTTATTAAATTTACAATCAATAATGTAAAGTGATAAAGGAATGTTAACCCCACCTGAGATTAATGAGGCAGCATGCGGTTGTAATTATATTTTGAAATTCATCATCAAATCATAAATTTCAAATATATTTGTCCATAGCAACAATTTTACAGCCTTCACAGCCTATCAATTATCAACAAACGGCCACTAAAACATTTTAGTTTTATTCGTAAGGCTTTAATTATACATATAAAATAAAACAATAAATACAAAATTGATTTTTTATTTTTATAAACTTTCTTCATATTTGTCCTTTATTTTCACCAAAAACATATGATCACCGTAGTTATCTATTTATAATAATACTATACATATGTATAAATTATAAATTTTTAATTGGAGCAGAATACCTTTAGAAGCCGTAGTTTAAATTATGTTACCGCGCATAAATATTTTACTTACCGAGATTTGCTACTGCAAAGTAATAGGTACAAGTCGTGATACATATTTTTACTACAACTGTGCGATTTCTTTGTTATTACGTAACTATGATTGCCTTGGTTACATATGGAAAGTATATGAATGCAGACCAAGTGCGTTTCTGTAAGCAAAGAAACAATAGTGCGGAAAGTAATTCATTACGCAACTGTAAAAAAAGTTGTATTGAGAGCGATTTAAATTTCGCGCCGAGCGCGGAATTCATATTTTGGACACAGACGCTTATGGAAGAAGAAGATACGGTGAACCAGCGCTAGTAAATATGCAGTAGTATATTTTGACGTTTATAAACATAACCTTAAATTGCAGTATATCTAATCTGTAGACAACTAATAAAAAGAACCGAACAAAGTAAAACATATCGATAAACGGTTTTATTTAAAGGGTAAGTGAAATACATATTATTTATTGTTTGTGTATATTATTTACACAGTTGTCACAGTTGCTTATATTGACATAATGTAAAGTGGAACCTTTTGTACTGTCTAAAGAAACATTGATTTCTTGAGAACAATTTCGGAGGCTTTAGAAGTACCAGCAGCAGGATGATTGTCATTGTCGAAAATAGATGCAACATAGCATGATCCGGAACTTCAATTATCTTTGGAGGTGTTTATGATAAAGGTTACGTGCTCGTGCAGATAAATTCTGCACTTGCACGTAACAAACCTTTTTCGGCACTTGTTATAAAAATAACTATTATTAGTTCAGTCAAAAGAATAATTTTGGACTTTTGATAGTGAACACTGCAATCCTCTGGTTTAATTTAAAAATCTATTTTAAATTTAGCTAGTAGGTATGTAATTAAGAAATATTGTAACTTGGTTAATAACATCCAAAATGTAGGTCGAAACCGACGCCTAATCGTTAACATATAAAACCAGTAATCCAGTTATGAATTATTGCGTTTTTAATATCCAAAAGAATATGTATGTTTAGCTCAAATTTAAATTGCTCGGTCAAAATTCGTCAAACAAAACAATTATTTATCTAAAACAGAAGCTTCGTCATGTTAGCATTTCATTTTCTAGGAATCATGCAATCCATCAACGATGTCCGCCGCCCAAAAATAACATATTGCTCGGTGTTTCCCCCTCCCGTCTCCTCGTGTCTCCCTCTAGTGCGTCTCAAACAACCGGATATGCTTTTATGACCGGCATTTGAAAAATACGCGCGAATTACTTACGCTCCACTGGCGTAAGATATTGCGCGTCGCTTTTCTCTACACATTCCATAGAACTTGGGCGGCCCTGTAATGAAATACATTTTTTCGTTTTATGTTCACAGTTTGTTATTAGTTGTGAAAGAAAAAAATATGTTTTAATGTGCAGTCACAGTTAGACTATGATTTATATATTTGTGAATAATATGTTTGTGTATTATTTCAAATTTATAGTTTGATGTAATATAAAATATATTTTATTTTATGAAAGCTACATCGAGGTACTGTTAGGATTATAATATATGTGTGTACATGCAAATAACACGAGTATAAATCAGGAATTTTTTAATACACTGCATTTTCAAATTCGTATTTAATCAGGTTTATAGTGATATATTTAAATGCAATTATTGGTAAATTTTATTTTTATACCACATTCATATTTGAAGTTAATTAACTCTATTTTTGTGCAGAATTAAACTATTGTCACTAATTACACTTACAAACAAAACTAAATAAAAATAGGTACTTTATGTCCAGTTGCTAGACAATCATTGTGTTTTTTAATCTATTACAATGCAATACAATCAATATGTTGTTATTGTTTTTTTCTTGGATAATATTAAAAATTTATAAATGGCAAAATAAAATGAATTACATAGGTTTTATTTTCCAAGGTGTATTGAAAGTTGCTAGTTCAGTGGTCCTCAACCTAAGGCCCGCGGTTTATTTTTTAACTGATGCTTCTTCTTCTTCTTCTTCAATGGCACTACAGCCCGAATCGGGCCTAGACCTACCGGACACACCGAGCCGCAGTTTTTACGCTGCTGTACTGCCGGTTTCCGTAGTCGATATTACTTTTTTTAAGGCATATGTATAAGTGACCCGAGTATGATTAATACAAGTAACTGTATTTTTTATTTAACGACAAATCATACTTTGTCGACAGGCGGATTCGAACTAACGAACCTTGGTTCGGATGACGTCACAGCATGTTAAGAGATGTGCATTAACACGCTCGACCACCGCGCCTATTTTTAACTGATGCTAGTGCAATCTTTTTACATACATACACATGCACACATCACGCTATATTCCATCAAAAGGGGTAACACGAACCCTAAAATCATTCATAAAATATTCACTCATTACATTCATCAAATAATCAGTCCTCGTCAAACATTCTCATCCAAACACACCATCCTCACTTTAACCACATTCATAGATCCCTCCATATAAACTCATTTATTTATTACACTCGAAATCATTTATCACACAACAAACATTCAATTACATTTATCCAATTACTCCTATTCTCTTCCCATTCATCATCTTTCTCCGACACACATAACATATGCGTAAAACATCTCAAATTACTCGCGCTTACTCGTAACATCGAATCTAATAAGGAATCTAACAACGAATCTACAAAGATTAGAAAAGATTAAAGCAATAGTCTGCACTTGTATATGAAAGAAAAGTCCACACAATGCAGTATCTGAAAATGAAACAAAAAGATAAGAAAGGAAGGGAGAGTCGCCCTGCACTTTTTTTTGAAAGTAAATTCTTTTTGTAACTTTATATTAGTGTTCAGCTAGGAAAAATCTTGTGCTTTTATTAAATTTATTAAATAGTTATTTACCTAACAAGACAGGAATATTTTACAGGATTAGCAAACTTATTTGTTTTTTTATTTTCTCTTTCTGCAATTTAGGGACCGGTAATGATTTACTAATATGTCTGCCGAATTTTCCGGACAGTAAACATGAATTTTCAGTCTAAAAAGTGAAAAAAAAAACAGCTAATTTTCTAGACGTTCAAAAAAAAACCTTAAAACGTTTATTTTTGTCATACATAAATTCTGTTTCTTCACATTTATAATCTAATAACATTATTTTCTATTTAGAATTATTCTCCGGCTCGCCAAATATGAATGACTATTAATTTTAAAGTTTCCTTCCGTCTCAAAAAGATTGGTAACCGTGTGTCCCACGAAAATGTTGGTATAGGTAGTTAACATGTAAAGTTTTTTGTAAATTAAAAGTGTTGGACAAAAAATCATGGAACGCAATTTTATATCATCATACTTCCAATATTTCTACATCTTATTTAATACAGATTATTCCATTTTGATTGCATAATTTAATGAATTTAATAAAAATAATTCCTAATTTTTCACCTACTCTTTTATTGCTACTGATGTAAAGTGCAATTTTTGCACGCAAACAAGTGCGGAAGGTCGGTATTCTCCGCATTGTCGTAGGAAATAGTTATTTTTATAACAAGTGCCGAAAAAGGCTCGTTACATGCAAGTGCAGAATTTAACGGATATCTGCATGAGCACGTAACCTTTTTCGGCACGTGTTATAAACAACATTTTTCCTACAACTGTGCGATTAAGTAAATCACTAAAATATTACCCAAATTTATAAAATTTTAATGATATTACACGAGAACAATGTTTTACGGCGTTGCTATGGTTTGTTTGTTGATTGCTTGCACATTGTTCTACATTATTTAAAAATATTTTACTAAAGTCAAGATAATTTCTTCAAAATCGTCTAGATTGGAATAGTACAGCGAGTGATTCTTCTTTATCATAAATACCTCCAAAGATAATTGAAGTTCCGGATCATGCTATGTTGCATCTATTTTCGACAATGACAATCAACCTGCTGCTGGTACTTCTAAAGCCTCCGAAATTGTTGTCAATAATATTACTGTTAATAATTTGAACAGGTACGGAAGAAATCAATGGTTCTTTAGACAATACAAAAGTTTCCACTTTACATTATGTCAATAAAAGCAACTGTAACAACTATGTTAATAATATACACATAATAAATATTATGTATTTTACTTACTTAAAACCATTTATCGATATATTTTACTTTGTTTGGTTCTTTTTATTAGTTGTGTACAGATTAGATATATTGCAATTTAAGGTTATGTTTTTAAACGTCAAAATATACTACTGCATATTTACTAGCGCTGGCTCACTGCATCTTCTTCTTCCACAAGCGTATGTGGCCAAAATATGAATTACGCGCTTGGCGCGAAATTTAAATCGCTCTCAGAAAAACTTTTTTTACAGTTGCGTTATGAAGCACTTTCCGCACTGGTGTTTCTTTGCTTTCAGAAACGCACTTGGTCTGCATTCATCTACTTTCTATACGTAACCAAGGCAATTATAGTTACGTAATAACAAAGAAATCGCACAGTTGTAGGAAAAAATACTTATATCGGAATGTGTTGTTGCAGAGTATTAATGTTATATTTATTTTCCAATAGCCAACAAATAATTTTAACCACATTAAATGTACCCCTGTGGCTCTCCCTCCACTAATATTTTTGGATGATTTGCATCGCACTTGACGCGCACAAATATATCACTTACCGAGATCTACAAACTTAGAGTCGCACATCCTGGAATGGGTAAAAGCCGTGATGGAATATTTATATGTATTTTATTTTATTCATTTATATTATACTCTTCTATGTGTCTAAATTTGGTTCAGAATACAGTGTATTTTTATTAGAAACCATATATCAGAATACACGATTCTTTTGAAAAATGCCCCAAAGTAGTCCAAACATTTATCATTCAAATTTCCAGTTGACCACTCTGTGAAAATCGTAACAAACAACAATTTTTCTCATCCGGTCCAGTAGTGATATCCGACATAAGTTCGGAGCAAAATACCCCAAAAGAATCGCCTAGTTTCACTTTACACATTACGGCAATAACCGAAAATACGACCAGCCGTTTACCAGCCCACTGCGCAAAAACGAAATAAAAACCAAGCATCGCGTATCTTCTTTTTCTTCTCTGGTGTCAGTTTGATTTACTGCACAAACAATCATATATCTTTATATATTCCGTTACACTTTGCGATGCACGGCGCAGGCGCGGCTGCAATCGAACATGCATGCGCCTGCGAACGGTGATTGATGGATCCATTAACTGGAGGTGGATTCAGGATTCTTCTTTTCGTCACTTCGCTACGATTTTCAATTTTTATTTTTTCTGTTTGTCGCAGACGGTTTTACTACGAATGTGTCAAAGTGTATTTATTTGTTACTACTGACGGTTATATTAAAGTGTGAAATTTTTCACAAATTTTATATTTGGATAAATTTGATTAGACATGTAATACATCATCTTGATATCTTGAAATTTTATTTGATGTGAAATGTTGCTTTTATTACTAAAAAATAGTAGACTTACTGTATATTAGAATGTAAATATTTAATGCAATTTTGAAACTTTTTGTACATACATATAAAAAATTACGTTAAGGCTTATCAAATGGTGTAGCACGATAGCATGAATCCTTAAAGCATTAATAGATCATTTATTCATTAAATTCATCATACTGTTAACAAAGTAAGTTATAGAACTATAAATGCTAAACAAATCGAATAATAGATTGCATTATATCGTAGATTCTGCTGACTTTACAGGTCTTAGGTTCAATCACTTAATATGTAAAATGAACCACATAAAATTAAGTTAAAATTCTGTAATATCTTTAGATACAGATGTATTTAATATTTTTAAATGGCATTTCTTCCAACTTTTTACTTTATTATACACAGTATAAGGAAGTATTGGAATCGTGAAAAAAATCGTTGACGAGATTTTCGTGGAAATACGTGTTTTGAGGTGTACTGAATCTGTTTTGATCATTTTCTCAATAATGTCTGTGTGTGTATGTGGATGGATGGATGGATGTCTGTCCGAGTGTGCAATATCTCATGAACGAGATAAGATTTGTTAACGAAACTTGGTAATTATAAGTTTCATGTAAATTCGAAGAGCTGATTTGATTTTGAATGAAATTGAAAAACCAGAAGAGGAGGTTTACTAGACACACAAAACAATAAATTCCATTTATTTCAAAAATGGATTCAGTTTCGAAAAAAAGTTTCAAATAAAAGATGTTAACAAAAACATTTGGAACATAAAATGTTATTTGCAATTTGCCTGTATGTGCGTCTAATTTTGAGAAAATCTAATTTATATATTTAATAATACATATATTCCAATAATCATAGTAGCAATAGAAACAAAAAACATATACATGTTTAACATTTATATGTCAAATAATAATTGTCAAGCGCAAGGAGCAATTCAGCGTTTTTGATGCTGTATCAATTGCATAGATCTATATTAAATATGCTGTGTATAAGAAAGTCGTGTGGTGACCACACTAGTTTTTTTTTATAACGCTACAAGTATCATGTGATGCGTAACGTATGTCTTGTCACACCAATAGAAAACAATCAATACACGTCTCGTATTCATGGAGCCAGGTCTCAGAGTCTCAGGGTTTGTTCATATTTGACGCAGTTTATGTTACAATTTTGACATTTTGCTCATACAAGCAATATGTCGAAGAATGAGGTATAGTCTCATTAGAGTATGAAAGTTGACGTTTAAATTATTATATGGTTGTGGTTTCTTTTCATAGGTATCCAGTCAAATGTTTCATTTGAAAATTTCTGAAAAACACTAGCATGTGTAACAACAGGAATGTGTTTAAAATTTGTATACCGTAAAATTTCTACTTAGTGATAATCAGTCATTTCTTGGCATCAAATATAGGAGCTAAATATTGCTAAACTACTAAAATATCATTATCATATCGTAAGTTTTGGTCGAAGTGACTTGCGACCAATTTTTGTGTATTTCTCGTAAAATATTCAATGGTAGTAAGTAGGGGAATTAATCAACTAATAATAAATTTAAACTCTGACGATTCTGGTAGTGATGATTCTGAATAGATGTATCTATTGTAATTTTTTTGTGTATACATACTATTTAAATATGTAAAATATTGTATCACAAAAATTTTAATTATTTTCTTCGATTTGTTTTCATCATTAATTTAAATGTTGAAAAAATTTTTTTAAAACTTCAATTTCTAGAAAACATGGAGATGATAATTATGAAGATAGTTCAAAAGAAAAGACGAAATCTAGCTTTGCACAATTTTGAGATGATTTTTTTACAAAGTTCTCTACAAATGTCATTCCTTACTTACGGTCCCCTTAATCATAATTTGGGTCACATGTTTTAAGACGTTTCCACTAATTGGTTATTATAATTATTCATCGTAATTACTATTTGGATAGATATGAATGCAGCTAACACCCCATATTTAACGAAAAAAATTGTGACATATATTTTATAAATTATTGTAACTCAATGGATAAAGTCGGAATAAACTTGCGTCTCAAACTAGAGATCGTGCGTTCATATGTCGATGACTTCAACTTATATCCAAAAATATGATGTATCTGTGTGGTTCGGATTCCACCTTAAACTGTAGCGCCCATCTATTATAATTGGTATTAAGTTCCTATTAACAAAACAAAATTTATAAAAATGTATAAAAAAATTCTGAAAAAAATCACACGTATTCTTTTATGCATCCTACTCATTTTTTGTTACATATTTTTTTTATGTGGTAATGGCTCAGTGGTATCAAGTCGGCCTGTGGATCCAAAGAACCCTGGTTCGATCCCCAAAGCCGACAAAACATTTTCATCAATTTAAAATTACCGCTGTGGCTTCCCCACCACTAACATCTTTGGGGGCCGTGATTTTACAGCTGGTAACCGCACTTCACGCGCATAAATATATCTCTTACCGAGATCTGCTTCAGTAGAGTGCCACACCCAGTAATGGATAAAAGGCGTGATGATATATTTATTTATTTTATTTATATTTTTTTTTCGTAGGCTGCCTTGTTTTTGAGTAAACATATGATAGAGTTCACATATTAATGATTTTTTCGATCCATTTTTGCTAAAAAGGGTAGCTTTTTAGAAAAATTGCCAAGAGACAAAATATTTCAATTTTTCGACAAGGAACGAAAAGCCGCCGTCGAAATGAAAAAAATGTAATCCAAGAATTTTTTCAACTTTAAAAATATATTTTTTAAAATCTTTGGCCAAAAAATGGCCAAAATACCCAAAAATCATGAAAATTATCAATTACGTCACTCATATTTGTTAACTAAATATTTTTTCCAAATTTTTTTCATGCCCTTCAAACAAATTTTCGACGCTTCAAATTTTGGGGAAGGTGGGGTGTCCGTTTCCCAGAGAATGACCCATATATGTACTAATTATATATTCTACAAATATAAAGCTCCTTTTATATACCTACTAAATTGTATAAGTCTGTATACAACTATTCATGTGGAAAATATAATTATAAGTAATTAAAATAATGAATACAGTCTAAATTTGATTTTCGTTCTCGACGACATTAATATGTTAATGCACCATTCGAAAAATGTTAATTCTGCACCATAAAAACTAATATAATATTTCCTATTCATCAACCGCTTGTGAATCACCCTTAAAGAGCAAACATTCCATCCCTTGCAGATAAGGACACGCATGACCAATCACGCTACCGGGTGTTTCCGAACGAACGCCAACGGCAACGTCGTAAAACTCGGGAATAAAATTCAGAACAAGAGAATCATATGACATTTATATTACAATAAGTTATCATTCGAACCTTTTGTGTGGTTTTAATCTACGCGGCTGACCGCAACCCATCAACTGGTTAACGATGCACTTAATCCGGCCCTGGCGTGGAATTGGGCCGTCGTAAAATAAGCGTTACTGCCCTGTGTGTGAACCAAATAGGACTGAATTGTAAACTATGCCGAATCTACAACGGAATCCTCGGTGGAACTGAATACTAAAAGAATAATACATTTATGTAGTTTAGAGATTTTCATATTTTTTATCGTATGACATTTGATTTTTATAAATTCAGATTAAATAGCAACAGAATACTGAACAAAAACTAACAAAATGTTACATAAGAAAAAGAGTAGTTGAAATTAATTACAATTTTTTGTGCCTATTTTAGGGAGTAACTATTTTAGAAAAATATAGCTAGTAACAGAAAAAAAAAATCTAAATTTAGTTATTATTTTTCTCTTGTTCTTGAGTTAAGCCAAATTTTTTTTTACATTTTGTGTTTCATATTTGTACACACTTAACACGTAGAGTGGCATGTGGGCCCAATCCAGCTGCGTGGACCTAATGTGTTGTCATACGGCGTCACCGTAGTTTTAGCTCCTTGGAACCGCAGTGAAGCCACAATACGTTCCAAAATAGACGGTCCACAATAGAATACGGTCATAATGACCCAACATTCACTTGGCCTACGTCTATGTGACTCCACTGCAGTTGAAATATTTTTTTAAGTATGTTCGAAATATATCATAAACTATATCAAGTTTTATTTGGGTGCTATTTTTCATCTAAAATTATACAAAGATATTTTACATTTCAAAATTAAGAAAACATTCAAATTATAAAACAAAAAAATTTAACAATATTATTGTCAGAAACATGAAATGAAAAAAATTACATTAAGGGCCAGTTTTTCATTCGCCGGTTTACTCTCGATTAATGTTAATCATGATTAAATAATAATGGAAACCATTGGGATAGATTGTTTTATATTAGGATTGCGACATATTTTTCGCAAATTAGCATCATTTAAGAATTAACATATATTTAAAGAAAATATTTATTTTACGAATTTTATATCAAATTAATCAGTTTGAACATATTAGGTAGTGTAGAACTGACATCTGTTTCTTTTTGTTTTTAACTTAATCGAAAAATAAAAATTACCAGCACAATTTGATTGATTATACAATGAAAAAAATAAAACTTAAAAATGTTGAATGAAATAATTAAAAATAACTTCTTGGGATTCTATTTTCTATGATTAACACTGCCTCTATCGCGTTGCCATGAAGTGACAACCGAAGTGTGCGATGCCGAAAGTTCAACGATCTTGCTGGACCACTTTTAGAGTGCAGATGCAGTTGCCCAGACCAGTTACTGGTTCTCATCCATGCTGGCATTTTAAATAACTGCTTGTTCAACTGTAAGTCTTACATATATGTAATGACTGCAAATAAAAGAACAGCTTGAGCCAAAATATTTACGACTCTTGCACAATGAAAGTCGATATGAAAATATTAATTGTGCAGTTTATGACTTCATTCTTTTGTTTGTAGATTTTGTTTTGCAAAAAATATTTTAGTTCTAAATTTCTGTATTTGTCATATTTTACTAATTTATTTTTAGAGTAGAATAGAATGTAAAAATAATTTATTATTTGTTTTTTTTATGACTTTTTTTAGATAAACATACAAATTAAAACAGTTTTTAATGAAGCAGAACTATTTCTAATTATACGAATATAAAAAATTACTGTTTTTAATACTGTTAGAACTTTACTGCAAAATGACTCATACATAAATGTTTTTACAAGACCGCCAAAAGCGTATTATATTTCACTTTCATAAAATAAAATAATTAACATTTGAACTTGTCCGACTGGACGTATTAATTACTATTTCTTATTAACAAAAAATTTAAAAAAGAACCTGTAACATCTGTACTGCAATACAAAAAAGTAATACAAGTTGCAGCAGAGTAAAATGAAATACAACAGGCAGATTCACAAAACGGATTAGCGCTAACACCGTTTTTAATATTATCTATAACTCTGTTTCAAATTAAAACAGATTAAAGAAATAAACTAAATTTGATGCTAATTAACTCTCTTTATAACTCAAGTTAAAATAAACTTGTTTCGTACATTGACAAGAGAGTTAAAACCGAAATAAAAAATGGTGTTAACGCTAATCCGCTTTATGAATCTGCCTGTATGTGTTCAAGTCCCTGAATCCAAGTTAGAAGTAGAAAAATGTTTTTTTATTGATAATAATTGCAAATATTTCGATTATTATTATTCATTAGATTTTATAAGTTTGGTGACAGGTTTGTAACTTTTGAGTAGTTCGTAATATTTTTGTCGCTTAAAAAAATAGTTTTACTTCAACATTTTATAATTTAAGAATTAATTCTTACAAGAATAAATATATATATATATATATATATATATATATATATATATATATATATATATATATATATATATATTTGTATTAAAATGTTTTAACCGATTAATTATTTAAAGTTTACGAGAAAAGGATTATTAAAAATTAATAGAAGGGATATGGGACATTACGTTGAAGTAATAGTGGAAAATGGCCAAAGAAAGTTTCATTTATAAATTTTGTTAGCACACTAACCTTTAATGGCACAGTGGTAGCAAGTCGGCCCGCGGATCCAAAGAATTTACTAATTGAAATTTAATTTATATTTTATCGAGGCTGCTTATGACACACCACAAAATAGAGAGAAAAATAGCGACCTTAGCTTACTTGGTTTAATGCATATAATTATGGGGTGGCTAGCTCAGTGGTATGAATTCGGCCTGTGGATCCTGAGAACCCTGGTTCAATTTTCATAATTTCAAAAACTACCCCAGTGGCTCCTCCACCACTAACATCTTTGGGGGCCGTGATTTGACGACTGGTAACCGCACTTCACGCGCAAAATGTATCACTTACCGAGATCTGCTTCGACAGAGTGCTACACTCAGTAATGGGTAGAAGACGTGATGATATATTTATTTATTTAATTTAATTTAATTAGATATCAGAGGTTCTAGCTTCACATTTTGGCGGCATCCAAATTTTTGTCTATATTATTTATTTTTGTTTGTTAAATACGACTTCGTCCAAGTAGGGTCGTTGATTTCCACCGAAGTTTGAATTTCTGAACGTTCGAACATTCGAATGTTTTGAATTTCGTCAGAAAAACTTCGATACTTCGAATTTTCGAATTTTTAGAATATTTCAAATTTTCCAATTTGTCGAAACTTCGACTTTTCGAATTGTTTGCCACTGAATTTACGCCATCTGTCATCTCCAAACACGCTCACGCATAATTCACGAAAAGTCGGCTACGAATTTAATAATAAACTCGGTGAAATACCCTGCAAAACTCTGCAAGATTAGGCATCTTAATTAAGATATCTACTCTCTTAAATATAATTTATATTATTTATAAATAAATAATGATACATACATTTATGTACAACAAATGCATTGAAGTTGTTTTACTAATGTGCCATGCCTTTTTTATGGTTAGTGAATTAAACTCCCTAAAAAAGAATATCTAACACGTCCCTAGTAAAAATTGTGATGCGGCTAAGATCTGGCAATAGAATTACGAAGACGAGAATTGAACCCTCGAAGCTCAGTTTGCAGTCTGACTGACTTATCCTCGAGCTGTTAAAAATATTTCCAATAATTCAAAAATTCGAATATTGAAAAATTCTAAAATTCAACACTTTGAATAATTCGAAAATTCGAAATATTTCAAAGTTCGAAAGTTCTAATCTAAATTCGAAGGTTCAATATATCCGAACAATCGAAGTCTCGAATATTCGCAAAATCAACAACCCTACGAAGTAGTACAGATTAAGTACAAAATTAATAAATAATAAAATAGTTGCCATGTAAGTAATTCGTTCGTACTTAATGAGAAGTTTAGTTATCGATTGTGGAATTTTCATTGACCCGACTCTTTATCACAGTTACCATTGAGTAAATAACTCCAATGAATTTCTGTTGTCAAATTATTATTAATATAGTGTATGTATAAATTATATACAGTAATAATTTATCATTCAATATTAAATTAGGAACAGAATTCAATATTGAATATGCCGAGGAATATGCTAGTTGTATATTTAAAATTGATAGCCAAAATGATTAATTATTATAAATACATTTTGGTCCAAAATTCAAACTAAATAATAATGATAAATAGTTTCTCAATTCCCAGAACTGAAAATCAACTAACTTTATAGAATCAGTGACAACCTGAAATGGAATTTTTTATCTCTGTAAATATCAACATCACATTAATGCGATCATACAATAAAATGGCGGCTCGTGGCTGAACAGTCAACATTAAACAGAATCAGGTGCCTTTGTCGTCGCTGACAGGAATAAATGTACGCGAGTTTAGTGAACTGTCAAGGTGTGGTAAATAAATGATATAAATTGATTTCGTTAAGATAGTGTTAGTGATCCCGTTGATACGTTAGGTACAATGTAAAACCGCGCCTTGAGGCATCCAGTGTATGTAACTCATTGTACGCGGTGGCTTTGCGTGAGGTATGTATAGTAAGTTTTAGGGGAAAATATTCTCGTAAAAATTTATATATACTGACTATGTACCAGGCGTGTATACAAGGATGACGACGTGGGGTTTAGTTCCTTCCCATAGAGAATAAAATATAGTTTTATGTACCAAATAGATAAAAAAAAATTGTTATGATTTATATTAATTTTCGTTTCGAGTGTAATATTTTGATTATACTTTGTTGAGCAAAGTTATTATCCATCCCAAGATATAAGAAATTGACTTCATAATATGCCGTCACAGCAAATATACTTAAAGAGGATTAATGTAATTGGAATGTCAGGCCTTCAAAATCCAGAAAATGGTAAGAAATACACAGAAAAAACAATTGATCTATGTATTCATCAATAAAAGTGGACGTTTCGGTTGTAGAACACAACCATCTTCAGCACTACAAAATTTACAATTTTTAAATTGCGTCATAACATAAAATAAACATCTTAAGACAAAATAAACCAAAACAACTCACCATCAGTAAAGTACAAAACGTCAAATTTAATAAATTTTGAACTATAAAAAGTTGACGTTTTGTACATTATTTTATACCATCGGTGTGACAGTAAATTTTCATTTTTATCAGTTATGTTCTTAATTAAATAAAACTGCAAACCCATTCAACTAATCACTTATCTAATATTGCTTAAGTTATAAATTGATTTAATTTATATATTTATGGGTAGGTGACTCAGTGGTATTGAGTCAGCCTGTGGTCCTTGAGAACCCTGATTCGATTCCCAAAACCGACAAGCAATTTTCAACATATTAAAATTACCCCTATGACTCCCCTTCCACTAACATCTTTGGGGGTCCTTTATTTGATGGCTGGTAACCGCACTTCACGCGCAAAAATATATCACTTACTGAGATCTGCTACAGCAGAGTGCCACACCCAGTAATGGGTAAAAAGATGATGATGATATATTTATTTATAATTTATTTATTTAATTTTTTATTATTGTCAGTTTATTTTTTTCATAAAATATAATTTTTGAAGTTTGCAGAAGGGCGCATGAAACCTAAGCACCGGCTTTGATTAATGTTGTATTTCAAGAACAATATATAAAAACACCACACCACAGCCCTATTCTATAATTTGGATTAAGTTTCTGTTGTACAGAGCAGAATAAATTAATAAAACTATTAAAAATTTTAAAATTTTGTGAAGTGAATTATTTTCAAAATCATACTTCATATATTTGGAGTAATTATGCCACAGTGAATCGGCTAATATAATTCTTATATTGTGGAGATCTGTTGGATAGATTACTACACCCAGTAATGGGTAAAAAGCGTGATGATATATTTATTTATTTTTATTATATGGAGAGTGTTTTATAAGCCGAAAGGATATATTGTAAAATAAAATGGATAACTGGTTTAGTTAAGGTCTTTATTAAGAAGACGATGTTTCGACTTGATAATGATCCTAATCAGGATCGAAAACGTCGTCTTCTTAATAAAGACCTTAACTAAGCCAGTTATCCATTTTATTTTACAATATTTTTATTATATTTCTGCAATAGAGTGATACTCATATACATAAAAATACGAGTACATTAATTTTCTTTATAAATAAACAATAATGAATTAAAAATCTAATATTATCAACAACTTTTTAAAAAGAACTAGATCGTGCTTTACTTGTAATTCATTTTGCTTATTAATATATGCAAATCTCTTCTACGTATATTAAAAATAGTAAAATAATGACACGACTAAATAATATCGAAACTTGGCATTGGTTCAGAGTTCAGCGAGTACAAAGGGGTAGGGGGTGAGAAGTATACAGCACAGGGCTGTTGTAAGTGGATTAAAAGTTTGTTTGTGCAGCAGTATTTGGCGTATAAGTGGATGAAATGAATATACAGAGTAAACAGAACCGCTGTTTGCTCTGGGATGAACTTGCTTCTTAATGCCATTCATACGCGCTCCGGAAAAATATCCGATGAATACATCATTTTTCACATATTCCACCTCTAGAGAATTTGCATCGGCTTTCATAAGTTCCGTATATGCGAAATGCGATTTTGTGAGCCAAACTTCAATCTCATATTTTATAATATAATGTACTCTTTTGCTTTCGATACAAATTCAGGTTTTCTAAAGAAAAATAAATTAAAAATCTTTTGCTGCGTCTAAAGTCGAACGAATTTTTACATCTATCCAGACTGAATACTATGATAAAGTGATATCTGTTGAGCTGTGATTTTGATACAATAATTTCAGTAATCTGACAAATGGTTGATTCGTCCGAATATTGATAAACGAATTCCATTATTTTTATCGTCTATAGTAAGCAAAAAATTCATTTACCTAAGATCTAAAACTCTAAATGGCTGCTCTATTATCAGAAATCGAAATATCTACCTATTATATTATATTATTTATGGGGTAGGTACAGAGCTGGGTAGTAGCACTAGTAGCTAGCTACTTTTGTGAAACAAAATATTTGTATGTCTTCCTAGTTCATTAGTGTTTATTACTACCATGGATTCAAGGTACTTTATTCAGTTCATAATTCCCCTAGATATTATATGGTTTTAATACACTCTAGGGCATTAACAGTGACGTTACTATTTTAATACCGTCAAAACCTGACATTTTTTTCTATTCAGTGCTACCAGGTAATCCATTATATATTATTTAGGTTAATAAAAAATACTAGTAGGACAAAAAATAGTATATGCACCACGTGCATTACTTGATGTTTATACTCCTTAGGCAACTTACAAACAGAGCTGGGCAGTAGCTAGCTACTTTTGTAGCTTATCTACTAGCTTAGCTACGTTTACCTTAGCTGTAGCTGTAGCTTTGCTAAATGTGAAAAAATATAGCTGTAGCTTGTAGCGAGCTATGTGTTTTTTTCTATTAGCTTAAACATATTGTTATAACAACTGAAGCTACTTTTAAAGCTACTTTTTGTAGCCCAAAGCTACTTTTTTTAGCTTATAGCTACCACTATTCATTAAGACATACCTATTAATTTTTGTTTTGTATTTGAATTGTACCTTTTTTATTGTTTTCTATAACTGTAGGATAAGAAGTTATTATATAGTGTAAAATATATTAACATATTTTATTTTTCACTTGTTCTTAACCTATCCTACTTTTTTTTTTTTTTTGATACGGCTTCAACTGCATTGGTTACTAACCGGGATGGTATGATGATGGAAGCGTCTACGCTGTAGTCAGCAACAGACGCTGATTGATGCCAGCCCTGACCGGGAATCGAACCCGGGACCTCTGGGACAGTAGTCTAGTAGTCTAACCCACTGATCCACAGAGCTATCCTACTTTTGTATTAAATATTAGATGAACTAAACATTGACTGTTTAGGAGTCTTCTGTTAATGTGACTTCCGATATAAATAAGAATTATAGCATAACAAATTTACAGTACATTTGTCCATTTGTGATTTTTTATATTTATTAACAGTCATTATAACAAAAGACTGGTCAAATGATCATATGACAATCGCAAATTTAATAATTCACAATAATTGAAAAAGTAGCTTTAAAATTTAACAGCTACTTTAGTGAAAGGTTTTAGCTGTAGTTTAGCTATATTTTACAAAATGTAGCTTATAGCTGTAGCTCAGCTACTTTTTTAAAGAATAGCTATAGCTGTAGCTTAACTACTTTTTTTAAGTAGCTTGCCCAGCTCTGGGTAGGTAGCACAGTGGTATCGAGTCGGTTTGTGGATCCTGAGAACCCTGGTTCGATTGCAACAGCCAAAAACATTTTCACCACATTAAAAATTGCCCCTGTGGCTCCTCCACCACTAATAACTTTGGGGGCCGTGATTTGATGACTGGTAACCGCATTTCACGCGCATAAATATATTACTTACCGAGATCTGCTTCGGCAGAGTGTTATATCCAGTAATGGGTAAAAGGCGTGATGATATATTTGATGGGATGGCTAGCTCAGTGGTATGAAGTCGTCCTGTGGATCCTGAAGTCCCTGGTTCGATTCCCACAGGCGACAAATTTTCATAATTTGAAAAAGCTATCCCTGTGGCTCCTCCACCACTAACATGTTTGGAGGCCGTGATTTGACGACTGGTAACCGCATTTCACGCGCATAAATATATCACTTACCGAGATCTGCTTCGGCAGAGTGTTACACCCAGTAATGGGTAAAAGGCGTGATGATATATTTATTTTATTTTATTTATTTGTAGATGAATTCTTTTGCGACAAGAGAATTATTGTCATCTGTCAAGTAAAAATTACGATTTTACATATATGTGATTACAAAAAAAAACTGTATTTTTTTTCTCACAAATAATGTTAACTATATTTCTACTGCAAAATAATTTATAATGCACTATTAATTTTATGGAGTAGGTGGATAGTGCTATCGAGTCGGCGTGTGGATTAGAGAATCCGGCTTCCAATCCCACAGCCGACAATTTTCACTACATTAAAACTACCCCTGTATCCACTAATATCTTTGGGGACCGTGATTGGTAGCCGCACTTCACGCGCAAAATATATCGCTTACCGAGATCTGCTACGGCAGAGTGCCACATCCAGTAATGACGACTTGATGATATATTTATTTATTTTATTTTAATTTGACCATTTTAAAATTATCGCCTGAATTCTACAATTGAATTTTATTTGGCGCCATTCGAACGCAGGCCGTGAATGTTTCACTAGCATTTATTTATATGTTTATACCATTTCAAGTACATCTATTTTGATTGACGGCTACAAATCTGCTATCTTTTGTTGAATGTTAAAATTTTCTACGTGTCTGAAAGTAAAACATGCACCTAGTTTGTGTCTGAATACTGATCTTTGTAACACGATGAGGGTCTGTACATCGCGAGCGCGTATTGATTCTAGATGGCGATTATTAAAACGTAATTAAAACGAAAGCGCAATTATTAAGATGATTGTTTGATTATTATTATTCGCAGAATAATACGCACATTAAAACCCATAACTTTATTAGCAAACGTGACATCACTGCGGCTACCGCTCAAAAACAGACGCTATGTTTTTTAGCGGGGTGAAGAGTGGTATTTTCGGGGGTGCAACGATGGCTGACGACTGCGGATAACCACACATATTCGTTGTCACGATAAGATTTTTCCTCAGAATCTTATCGCACAAAACCGGGAAGCAAACCAACAGAATATCTACAGTTAACTCAAAACTACCTTGTTACATCTTTTTGAAACAATATACATATTATTATTATTATTATTATTATTATAAATGAAACATGCTATGTACTGTTCATATTTTTAAAGTTAAATATTAAAAGTATTGTAGTATATTTGACAGCATTAAATTTATATGCGAATAATAATGGTAAATGATTTACAAATTTTGATTTAATTTCTCAAAAATCGTTATGACGAAAATAATTATAAGTTGCCGTTTAACTGCATATTTGCATACATGTTTTTAAAAAAATCAATATTTAATTTATACAAATTTATTTGTTTTTAATTTTCTTTCTAAATAACCTCATGTGGTTATTGACTTGAGAATGAACACACACCATGCATCCGAAACGTCGTCATTGTGTCAGTAATAAAGCTTTTATCCCGGATCATTATTTGATTTCCTAATTTAAAAAATACATACATACATACATACATATCTTCACGCTATATCCCAACAAATGGGGTAGCACGAACCCTAAAATCACTCATAAAACATTCACTCATCACGCCCATCAAACAACCAGTCATCGTCAAACATTTTCATCCAAACATACCACCCTCACTTCAACCACTTTCAAAGATCACTCCATATAAACTCATTCATTTATTACACTCGAAATTATTATCACACAACAAACCTTCAATCACATCATTCCTTTTCACTTACCATTCATTTTCTTTCTTCAACGTACATAACGTATGCATAAAAAATCTCAAATTACTCACGTTTACTCCTAACAACGAATCTAATAACGAAACTAACAACGAATCTACAAGATTAGATTAAAAAATAATAATAACAATAAAAGTATAATTATAAAGATAGTGACTCGACAATTTCAAAATATATGCAAAAAAGGCAAAAAAACCTCACTTTTAATTTCTTTTCTCAAAATCAGTGTTCATATGCCACCTTCACACATAATTTCATCTTTCAGCTTAAATTATCACGAGTTATATTAACATATGGATAAACCAAATAAAGGTATTAATTTTGAATTCACGTGTAAAATATTAAAATCTCGCAAGCATTATCACCTTAGTGAAAAATTAATAAACGCTTGGCACTTTTATTTTGAAGGAGAATTTATTAGATGATAAGAAACGGTATAATTTTCGTCTGGTATACAATATTTACGTTCTAAATAATTGAAACTAGTTAATAATCCAACCTCAGACGTGAAATGAGAAGTTATATACTCGTACTAAATACCTACCTACAACACAAACATGATAAATTCGAAAGAAAATTTTCATGTCGTAATTTAAGATTCATCTTCATTAAATTTCAATTTACAACAAGCTTTTATTACTTTGTACTCGCTACTCGGTAAATGTTGTCTGTGAAACATGAATGCTTGAGCAGGTAATTAGTTTTTTCTTTTACGTACACCGAACTTTCTAAAGCTCTTTGACTAGTTAAAACTTAATAAAATATTTTTAATGGTACAAGTACTTGTGCAAAAAGTTAATACAATTACTTGTTCATTTGATACCTACTCTAAAAACTAGCTGCCTATACTCTACAAGCGTATTTCGTTTAACAAGCAATCACTTTGATATTATATATTCTACTTTTTGTAGGGAGGTTATAAATTTAATTTATTATAGGAAGAAAAAAGTATAACCTTTGTGGCTCACACTCCGCTAACATCTAGTTGTTATTATAATTTGATGACTAATAAGCTGTATTTGAACTTTGTCACTTCTTTTTACCTGCGTAAACCTGGAACAGTCTGTACATACAACTATAATTGCTGTACATTCTGAATAATCTGAAGTGTTTGAAATTAAATGTCAGATGGGCGTTACGAATAATACAAAGACAAAAAGTCAATTGCGATGTGGAACTGTGTCTTAATAAATAAGAGAAATCCCACAAAATGTACAGGACGTTTGAATCAACTTATCAGGTCATCATCAAACGGCTGGTCAGTTCAGCTTTAACCATAGACGCGTTTCGTTCTTTAGGGACTCATCAGTATGGTGCGATCAACTATCCAACTAGATGAACTAGGGACTAGTGAACTGTGGTACTTTTCAAGCTGAACTGACTGATGTTAAAAAGTATGTAAGCCGGTATGCATGACATGAGAACTACGGAGCAACCCGTGGTGCCATCTACCGACAGAAATCGCAAACTGCTTGACAGCTATTGAAATAATACAAAGACAAAAAGTCAATGGGCCTTTCAAGACTTTTTTGAATTTTTTATATATTAATCTACGTAATAAAATAATTATACCTAAATTTTTTATTTTTAAAAAAAACTTGTTTTAAGCATGATAAAAAAATTTAAACTTTCGAAACAAATGAATATGACGTAGTTGCATCTTAGCTTAAAGAGAGACAGATAAGACAGAGATAAATAACACGTAACTTGTCGTTGTCAGTAGAATCCTCAGACAAAACATAACTAGACGGATAACATCGGCGTTTGTTGTAAGTCAGAAAGGGATAGGATAACTGGTTGGTGAGGCGGGTGCGCGGCAAGGAGCAACTTGCATAATATCAAAGTGTACTCGCTCCTTCCGCGCACCCGGCGGATCCAAAAGTTATTCCATCCATTTCTGCTTCACAACACTGAATTGACTTGAATACGGCATAATTCGTCTAGTATTATACGTCATTGGTAGAATCGTAGAATGCTGAATGCTTATTTCTTCTTCGTCTTCTTGAGCATCGACAAACGTTTTAGACAAAGCTCTGTGATTGGCTTAATGCAACTACGTCATTGCAATATGTCAGTGCGAACGTTTTAAATTATTCAAATTTAACTTTCATATTTCAGCAATAAAGATATAATTTATGGTATGATTTTATATTGTATTAAATATGATGTACGGTCAAGAATTTATTTTAATAAATATATATTAAAAAGCTCTACCACTTGAATTCGCCATTGCGATGTGGAACTGTGTCTTAATAAATAAGAAAAATAGGAAAAAAACTTTCCATCACTTGTCACCGTTACGAATAAGTATACAACTACTACAGTAAATGTTCATGATGTGCAAACACAATTCTGCAATATATCTGTCATCGAACTCTTCAATATTGAATAATATTTATAAAAAATTTACATATCTATGATATTAATAAACGAATCTTAATTTTTTTATTATCGCAAATATTATTTCAGTTTACTCAAGCATCGATTACACGCTCTCATTAAAAAAGTAGAGTGTAATTACAAATCAACAGTTCAAAGTTAATTAATAATTATAAACATTTAAAAATTCTTTGAAACAGGTTTATAAAACAGATTTTGGTTCAAATTCATAAAAATAATTGATAATTATATCACCAAGTGTGAAGACGATAAAAATACAACGTAATGTGACAAATGAATCATATAGCTCTAAATTTAAGTTTTAATAAGATGAAGTTTCACCTTCAAATGTTTTTTTAATTTTTTAATTTACATTCTAAATTTTACTTCAACTACAACAGTTGTAAAACTTATTAATAATATCATGTAATTGAACTTGTAACAAGACTTGATAATGACACTAACCAGTGTAGAAACGTCGTCTTATAAATAAAAATATATATTCTGAGAAGCCTAGAAATCCATTCAGCATACTACATAATATGTGAGCAGATATTTTAGCTTAAGGTAGTACTAGTGTGACGGTGGCGCCATCGATTGTCGAGTGGCGAAACTGACGCTCAAAAAAATATAAAAATAGAATAAAATAAGTGTTTATACCTATTATGATTTGAATATCATGAATTGTTAACAGGTTGTTGGTCTAGTGAATTTTCAAATACCAAACCACCGTGTGGTGTTGCCATTATGAATTGGGATTCTTAATTTTTCGTTAAAAACAAGGCTTTGCATGGCTATATATCCATTACTAAACGATAAAAAACTTTCTCCTTCTGACACAATATACATGGGTAGTTCTAGAACATCATACTAGTTTTTCAAATGAAACTGCAAAATTTTAAAGGTACACAAACCAAATATGTGCGATTCTGAGTGATGATCGCCATAAGCCCCGTGTATAAGAACTCAACTTTACAAGCGAATATATTTGTTCACAGACGATGAATGTGTTTCATATTTTAACAGGATGCGTATGACTCACCAATGTTTACGTGCGTCAAATTTCATTCGGATCTGCAAAAAAAAATTCCACGCTAGTACTATCTTAATTGAAGTAATACACAGATGAAGAAAATTGGAAACACGACCTTCGAATCTAATAATTTGATAAAATGACTTAAGTATAAATAATTTTCTATTGATGTTTCTTACTTCTGACTTAACAGGTGTTTGAAAAGTGCGAATAAATTGGCTACCTATTAGTGCAAACTACATATCTGTGAATCTGGTTGCATTTTGTTGGAATGCAGGGATTAAATTTCTATAATATTAGTTTCGGACAAACTCAGCTAGTTTCTTTTAACATTTTTACTATTGCTCAGCCTATTGTAAGAAATTACAACAAGCAATGATTCTCAAATAAAATAAAGCACATGCGGTATTAATGGAGTATACTCGTAATTATTTTTTCCTACAATTGTGCGATTTCTTTGTTATTACGTAACTATTATTGCCTTGGTTACGTATGGAAAGTAGATGAATACAGACCAAGTACGTTTCTCTAAGCAAAGAAACACTAGTACGGAAAATGATTCGTTACGTAACTGTCAAAAGAAAGTTGTTTTGAGTGCGATTTAAGCAATCAACAAACAAACCATAGCAACGCCATAAAACATCGTTCTCGTGTAATATCATTAGAATTATATAAATTTTGATAATATTTTAGTGATTTTCTAAATCGCACAGTTGTAGCAAAAATGTTGTTTATAACACGTGCCGAAAAAGGTTACGTGCTCATGCAGATTTCCAGACTCGGCAAGCCACGTGCGTTAAATTCTGCACTTGCACGTAACAAACCTTTTTCGGCACTTGTTATAAAAATAACTATTTTATACAGATTAAAAAATAAAATTGAATGAAATGATAATATGTTGCAATATAATCATTTACATAAAATTTATAATATTACTTACATGTTTAAACATTAAGGAAAATATATATGTACAAACCTTTGTTTTAATAAAAGGTATGAATGTAAATTGTAATAATAATAAACTAACACCCTTGTAAGCATAACAATCTAACAATATTTTCTGAAATGAGGCTACTTCGATTGAGCCAGTAAAATACGGGAACATCAGATGAATATATTTGTAAAATGCCACCGTCTCGCACAAAGAGGATGGCAATTTCTTTGCAGATCGAGTTTCTTTGTCACTTGATATCTGCACTCGCTCTCAAGAAGCTGCTGTCGTCGACGGATCTGTAGTTAAGTTGTCATTCACCTCGTCTTCATTTTATCACAACCCTCGCTGTTTATCTGTCGTTTTATCGAAACAACTAATAACTTTATAGTGAGATATTTGAAATGTAATATTGGCTACCTGCTGTGGCATTTCATAGTTTTGCGTACTTATTTTTCTACTAAAATGCTTAATCTTGCTAGCAAAGTATTATCTAATTATTATTTATAATAAATAATGTTGTAGGTTAACTAACAATTTATTACTTAGGCCGTATTTGTTTGGGAACTTTGGGTTCAACCCTGAACTGACCTAGAACTAACTCGTGTTACTTCCAAATAAATGATTCATTTAGTGTCAGTTGTTAACATTGGCTGTAAATTTAACATCTGAATGCATGTTCGGAGCGACATCTGCTTAGTTTTGTTTGTGTGTTAAATTGCGCTTTTAATTGGATGTTTTAAGTCCTCTTTATATATTTTATATGTAGTCAAAAAGCAAATAACGTCAGAGTATGTCCATTTTTTTATAATTTTGTCATCAGCAGTATCAAAATAATTTATTTCGGAGTCGCAAGAAACACATACTGCATATTGCTCCTCCATCACCTGCATAAATAATAGTTTTGTATATTTTTTCACTAAATTATTATAAAATGAATTACGTATTTCATCAAATTAGCTTTTAACCTCTCTATTCCATTACAAATCGCGATTCCGCCACGGATAACAAGGAACAGAAGTTGATTAGAAAGGGATAGCAAACGGGTTCAACCTGCCAACCTGCTAAAATAGCTGAGGCAGTAGGGTCATTTCAAGATCAGTTCTGGGTTACTTAAAGTGTGCGAATTAAACAAAAGTAACCTACCGGGGTACATTAAAAATCCCAAATAAATACGGCCTTAGTAGTACTAAACACAACAGAAAACTTAATTTACTTATTTGATTATTTCTAACATATTTTTATTACTTCTTTATTTATTCTATAACTCATTAATAGTTCTTAATCATTTATTTATTTATTATGTTTCACAAGACGAACTTAACCCCAATTACAGTTATAATTAACCTGCAGCTACAGCTAATAATGGCCGTATTTAATTGGCTTTTTTTAAGTAACCCGGTAGATTACTTTTGTTTAATCGGCACGTTGTAAGTAACCCAGAACAATTCCTGAACTGATTCTACTGCCCCAACTATTTTGGTGGGTTGGCAGGTTGAATCCGTTTTCCATCTCTTTCTAATCAACTTGTATTCCTTGTTGTCCGTTTTGAATTGAAAGCATCGCAATTTGTATTTAAACAGATGTCAGTTAGAACGTGCATTCAGATTTTAAAATTATCGCAAATTTTGACACTTTACTAGATGCATAATTTATTTGGAAGTAACGCGAGTTACTTCTAGATCAGTTCAGAATTGAACCTAAAGTTCCTAAACAAATACAGCCAATGCAGTTCGAATTATTCATGGCCAAGTGCACGAACAAAACTAAAATTTTAAACTGGTCTACAATTATCAAAGCAAATCGAAGTTACGTGTCATATGGAATAATTGATATTGCTGTTAAACACTCCCTTCCTTTCTTATCTTTTTGTTTCATATTCAGTTACTGCATTGTATGGACTTTACAAGTGCAGGCTATTGCTTTCATCTTTCTAATTTTTGTAGATTCGATTTTAATTTCGTTATTAGATTCGTTGTTAGGAGTAAGTGTGAGTAATTTAAGATGTTTTATGCATATGTTATGTACGTCGAAGAAAGAAGATGAATGATAAGTGAATAGGAATGATTGGATAGATGTGATTGAAGGTTGGTTGTGTGATAAATGATTTCGAGTGTACTAAATAAATATGTTTATATGCAGTGATCTATAAATGTGGTTAAAGTGAGGGTGGTGTGTTTGGATGATAATGTTTGACGAGGGCTGATTATTTGATGAATGTAATGAGTGAATATTTTATGAGTGATTTTACGGTTCGTGCTACCCCATTTGATGGAATATAGCGTGAAGATATGTATGTATGTATGCTGTTAAACATTTGATATAATTTTATTTATTTAAACAATGTTTAAAATATAAGTTTTGTTCTGTTATACTAAGTAGAATACTGGTATATAAATTAGTTTTTAAAAAAAAATTAAGATCTTAATTCTTTAAATTTGTGTGAAACTGCAATAGTTTTTTCTTTTTTTGAATATGCACTCTACACAATGATCAATTACTTCATAATATTAATCAGATAATATATGATTAATTACATTATAAAATTTTACTAATAGAATAATTAATTTAAAATTTTTATTTTATATAAAACATAAAACAAATTGAATGACTAGCATGATACAACATAATTTCACTTATGCAACGGTGGTTGCGTGCTCAACTGGAGATTTAGTTTGCACGAAAGCTTGAAACGAGAGCTTTGTGGTAAAGCTATAGACATCTAGCGGCAAGCTGTTCAACTACTTGGAAACTTCCTCCATTAAATAGCACATTATAAATATTATCGTACATCGTAGAAAATAATTAATTATAGTAAATATCTCATTAAATTAGAATCACCAAATATATTTCTGTAAAAACTTTAATTATATGTTTGTTTATTTTGACGTCTATTATTATTAAATGAAATCTTAGTCTGATATTATGACGTAAATTATTACTTTTCATTGTACGCTCTAATAACAAGAGTTTAAAATAGTTATTTAGGTTGATAATGAAACTGAAAGTTAGTAATAATAAAAAAAGTCAAAAATAATTCGACTATAGACTACTCTGTTAATGAACTACTGTGAAAGTTAGAATTATCTTGTACAATATTATAATTAACTTATTATAACAATTTTGTTCGCTTTCCTTATCAGTAACAAATTAAGTAATTGATAATTGTACAAATCATAACTCAAAACAATGCGGATATATTCAATTTATATTTGAATGTACTAGATAATGACTCACTTTTAAATAATATTTGTCGATGTTTGATAACAGATAATGGATATCTGTTATTTATAATAAACATTTATATTATAAATAAACACTTACAATAACACATCGTTTCGGTGGCTGTAATCTGCTACCAGTGCCGTCTTTACCAAAAGGGGCACATGGGGCACGAGCCAAGGGCCCCCGGTTTGATGGGGGCCTCAAAATGTCGAGGTCGTCCTTTACATGGAAAATAGAGGAACTCAAGTTTTAGTGCAATTTTGCTAAGAATTGTTAATTTTTTTAATTTAAATGTAAATCAAAAACCAGATGAGATTTCTAAATAACGAACAAAATTTTACAAAATCTAAAAAAAATAAATACAAAAACTTCAAATTTCTTAATTAATCCTATAAAATTTATACAAATATTAAAATAACTTTAAAATATTTAAAAGAACTTTGAGAACATAATAGAAGATTTTGCACAACAGAAATTCGGGAAGAAACTATCATCATTAACGCAAGTCCAATTTTTAAAATACGAGTAATAATTACTTCCCTTATATTTCATTTGTATAAAGCTAACCACAATAACCAATAAAGTCCCTAAATAAAACTACATACTGATGTTTTCATTCAGATATTGGAAGTCCAACACGGCAAATATTTCAATGCGGATATACCATACTTCCTAAAATAATTTCTCAAATAATTATTATTATTGGCATCAGCAATAGACAAATTAATGTGTAACAATATGACTAATTTCTGGATAATAATTAATCACTAATAAATATTTAATCCGAACACTAAATAATACCATAAATATAGCCTGACATTGATTGTCAAAATCCTGTTATAAATATATCAAATTAATTAAACAGAAACACATTGAAACTAATAATAACCATTTAAACATATGTCCCATGGTGAAATATGACAACCTTTCAAACTGTTCGCATCAATGTCGATAATATAGACTTTCTCGAGCCTTGTGGTTCGGATACGGAACTAAATTACTTATCCACTGAGGTTAATGTTGATTTCCTAGACTCCTAAAGTAATTTGGGAGTTTGGTATCCTCTGTTTACTAATAATTGACCTGTTTGTTCAACCTTCGTAAATGATGTATATGTTATAGTTTGTTATAAAACATTTGAAACTTTAAGGTCAGATTGGATAACATGATCTTCAGTTCGAGATCAGTCTTGAAATTTAATTATAGAGGTGAAAATTAATTGCTATATTCAATTAGAATAATTAACGTATCATTTGATTGATGTAGTTTAATTAAAATGGTTGCCTATAACTTACATTTCTTATTTATAATTTGAAATATTAGGAAAACAAAAATATGTTAATGTCTTTTTAGACATTTCTGGATACAACTCCACTGCATTTACAGATGTTAGTCGTAAAGTGCAATGTCGGCAGGTAAATCACTAAACCTGTAGCTCAAATTAAAATAAAATAAATAAATATATCATAACGCCTTCTACCCAAAATTGAGTGTGGCACTCTGCCGTAACAGATCTCGTGAAAAGGAACAACAGGGGTAGTTTAAATGTGGTGCAAATTGTTTATTTAAATAAGTAATTACCTATTACTGGGTGTGGCAGTCTGCAATAGCAGATCTCGGTAATTGATACATTTTTACGCGATCTTATCAGTTGTCAAATCATGAACCTCAACGATATTAGTGGAAGGAAAGTTACAGGGGTAATTTTAATATAATAAAAGTCAGTTATCGATTATGGGAATCGAACTCAAATCCACAGCCGACAAATTGCCACTTTTATTGCTACAGAAGTTCGTTTACAATTAATTGAAGTAAAATTTTCTGACTTTTAAATTAATATAATAAAAATAGATAAATACATAATCACGATAAACAATTTTCACTATATTAAAATGAAATAGCCAAAAATGAGTATTTTTATAAATAATTGTATATCTTTTTACTTATGGGTACTACATTTATGAAAATAATGCTATCCGAAAATTTATGATCCTGAAAAATGGTTGTTTTGATACTTTTGACGCTATATTTGAATTATGAGAAATTCTTATAGAGTAATGGCTCAGTGGTATCAAGTCGGCCTGTGGATTCTAAGAACTCTGGTTCGATCCTCACAGGCGACAAAACATTTTCACCAATTTAAAAAATTACCCCTATGGCTCCCCCATCACTAACATCTTAGAGGGCTATAATTTGACGGTTGGTAATCGCACTTCACGCGCATAAATATATCACTTACCGAAATCTTCTTCGGCAGATTGCCACACCCAGTAATGGGTAAAAAGAATAATGATATATTTATTTATTTATATATTTAATTATTTAGAAATTCTGAAAGTAGAAAAACATTATTTTCACTATGTTAATATAGAGGTGACAACACGAAAAAATTCCTCTTTAAAAGGGGATTAATTGGTATTTTTTCAAAATTTTCCCATTGGTGCAACCAATCGAAACAAAATAAAAACCGTATTTCGTGTTCCAAAACTGTGATTTCCGTTCCATATGGAAATTGATTGAAGAAAATCGCAAAAAGTCTACAGAATATCTATTTACATTTGATATTTATCACAATTTTCTGTTAAAAAATTAAAATAAAATCGCATTAAAATAAGGTATTATTATTTTAGTTTCGTTTCATTTCCTTTGGGGCAGATTTGACCATCTTACCCGACTATAGCTTTTAAGTTTCATTGCTGCAAACACACATAAATATAAAAAATTGACATATCAACATTTGCCATAATACCACAGATTTGTCGTTCGATGTACGTATTTTGTAGTGTAATTTTCTTTCCCAATTATATATATATATATATATATATATATATATCACAGATCCACAGGGATAATTTTTATTTAGCTCAGTGGTATCAAGTCGGCCTGTGGTTCCTGAGAACCCTGGTTCGATTCCCACAGGCGACAAACAATTTTCACGATTTTAAAACTACCCCTGTGGCTCTTACACCACTAATATCTATGGGGGCCGTGATTTGACGGCTGGTAACCGCACTTCACGCACAACATATTTCACTTACCGAGATCTGCTTCGGCAGAGTGCCACACCCAGTAATGAGTAGACGGCGTGATGATATATTTATATTTATTTTATTTATTTGTATTTCAATTGAAGTCTATGTGATTCGAAATTAAATTCTCTTGTAATAAATAATAATTAATTAATTAGAGACATAATTATGAAAATCTACGCACAAATATTATATATTTCCTTTCATTAGTCGACAAGTATGTAAGTAGATTCAAGTCTATTTATAATTCATATCCTTAGGAAAAAGGAATAAGGCGATTGTGAATGTCAATTTTTCTGTTTTCTAATATAATTAAATACATTTCTGCAATTTGTGGTTGTTTGAAATGTATAACAAGTGAATAATTTATCCGAAAACTGGTTCAAGTTCACAGATTACCTCGTAGTGAATGTGTCTTTTGCATAATTTTGCCGGTAAAATATGTAAATTCTCATTTACACATTTCACGGTTTGTTGGTGAAGAAAATGTATATTTATTGGTTTAATTGGCGGTATTGAATGCATATTTTATAATTACTTTGATTTAGGTTAAATGGGGTAACTAGATTTTGCTGTTGGTATTCAATGTTCACCCTTGCGTAACAAACATTTTTTGCAGTTACTGTAAAATTTTGCGGTTTTTGTTAAATTGTAAATTGAACTGCATTGATCTAACTAGAAATGAAACAACAGCAAATGTTATTCGCGAGCGTCGCTAGAAAAATTTCCAGAGGGGAGCAGAAGATAGATAATATTTAAGATAAATTAATTTTTAAAATGAAATACATGTATATAGTTACACCATAGTTCTTAAAAAGCGACAAAATAAAATTAAACAATTAATGTACAGTTTATGTTTATCGCAACTGGCTATCAAGAATTTATTACAAGCTTGATAGTAAAATACAATTACTTCAAACTACATATTATACAAACATATCAAAGTTCCTAAGTAACTATACCACAGTTCTTAATGAGAAATTTTTCCTTTACTGATTTTTGAAAACGTGGTTCTATATTTGTAATGTACATTATTAGCTTTCTACAAACTGCAATTTTGATCATAAGGGCCGCAATATTTATTTTTATAACAAGTGCCGAAAATTACTTTGAATTTTCAAAAAAATAAAATCTAGAATAAATTTATATTACCTATATTATTGAATTTATGTATAGGTACACATTTCTAATTTATTATTCATATATTTTTTTATAATCATAATCACTAACTAAACGCAAATTAAACAGGTTCGCAAACAAAACCAAAAGAAACCTACTGAACTGCACCAAAAAACCGAACGAAAAAAAAAACAAATTAAAACATATTTACAAATGTATTTGAGTGGTTGACATTCTTCTATAACCTGAAGATAGTCATTACATGTTCTATAATAATTGAGGTAGGTGGCTCAGTAGTATCGAGTTGGCCTGTGAATTTGACAACCCGGGTTCAATTATCACAGGCGGCAAGCAATTTTAATCACACTAAAATTACCCCTGTGGTTCCTTCTCCATCTTTGGAGACCGTGATTTGACAACTGGTAATCGAACTTCACGTGCATAAATATACCTCTTATCAATATCTGTTTCGGCAGAACGCCACACTCAATAATGGGTAATAATAATAATAATAATACTAGTAATACTAATTGAGACTTTCATATAGTATAGCACAGCAAATAAATAAATGTTCTATTACTAGTCAAAATCATAATTAAATTAGGAATAATAGAAAATTAGAACAATTAGCAGAAACACAATTTAAATGAAATACTAATCCGTTCAAAATTCTGTTTGGATTTATTGATTTACAAAATACCTATAAACTTTCATAGTCTCATTCGATTTCCACCCTAAACTCAAACGCAATCATCGCCGACGCAACATCAATCCCAATGAATAATTCACGAAGATGCAGCGAGTGCACCTACAACTACATGCGTGCATAGCCCACATCTACATTGGCACAATGTGCAAATAACTCAATCAGTTGCACCCGGGTGTGGTGAACATTGTCTGCTGCAAGCAAGCGCACGTGAGGCGATGTAACGTGCTGACATAACGTAACACGTAACGTATGCGTGATGTGTGGAAAACGACGTTTGGGAAAAAATGGAAAACTGATTGGAATTACTAGAAGGGAAATCTGAGATTTCTTTTTACTTATATAGCGCTTGATTTAAATGGTTTCTACTGAAAACTTGTTTGTTACTAAATATTTCTTACAAGGCATTTTCAAAAAGAACTCGTACGAGTATTAAATATGTTTGCTTCTTTATTGCTGTCGAACGTTTCTGAACTAAACTAAATATGGAGCATTGACTAAATTATCTGCCTCATTTATTTGATGAGTTTTCTTTCAAATAATTTAGATACGTTTGACTACGAAAAATATATGAAGATTGTTTATTCCGAAAATGCTGTCTATTAAAAATATGAATACACAAATGGATCTAAAACAGAAACAACTACAGGAGAACGATAATTCAAGGACAAATACCAGAAAATTCAAACTGTCAAACCAAGACAGCATCTTTACGACTGAAGCAATCACAATCCTCCACTGCCTACGAATCATTAACACGACGCTCACTAAAATAGCGACATGTTCAGATTCACTAAGCGTAGGCTAGAGTTTTTAATTCCTCGTTTTAATTAATCATGATGATTTTCATATATTCTGGCTTGTTTGAGTCATCAAAGATACTCGGTTTGGCATTGTTGGCTGAGTTATCATATTTAGTTAAGTATCGACCTCAGACAAAACATACCTTAGACAAAGTCTGCCGTATTCAAGTCAATGCAGTGTTGTGAAGGAGAAAGAGTTGGAGTAACTTGTGGGTGAGGCGGGTGCGCGGCAAGGAGCGAGTACACTTTGATGTTATGCAAGTTGCAAACATTTGTGTAATTATTTTTATATTCAATTACTTACTTTTCATATATCAAAGTAAAGGTTAATTTTTGACATATTAAGTATTTTGTATACGCACTTTTGTATTTAAATAAATAAAATGCTCGCGTCTGATAACTGTCATCAACAAAAATGCAACCTGCATAACATCAACTTGTACTAGCTCTTTGCCGCGCACTCGTCTCAACACCAAGTTATTCTAACCCATTCTACTTCACAACAAACGCCGTTGTTCTCCGTCTACTAATGTTTTGTCTGAGGTATCGACAGACATTCTTAATAGAACTTTTACAGAGTAATCAGAAGTAAGTGTATCAGTTGGCAATACAATTCTGAAGTAAAGGCGGATATACTTATTTGAAATGTTATTTTTACTAAAAATACAAATAAGTTGACAGATAGAAATACTTTAGATTATTGCTCTGTGAGTAATGTTAAAAAATAAAAGGATGTGGGTAAGGAAAACAACGATGTCACTGTCAGCAATAGGAAGTCAATTTATGGATCAGTCTTACCAATTTCAAATACTTTTTTCATTACCAACTAAAACACTTACTTCTGATCACTATATATTTCATATAAAATAATCTGAATATATCCTTCACAAGCACAAATATCAATTATATTTGATGTTAATAAACTTTCATTTCTACTAATTAATTGACATGTCATTTGTGCTGACACCCTCACTGTCATTTTATAACCATAGTTATGTTATTTCTTCATTGGCATATCCTTGGACATTCTCTTAGTTCGCAGATTATGATACAAATTAAATTATTTATCAAATTGTACTCAATTACATTCACTAAATACCACAAATATGTCGTTGTTTACCGTACAATTATTCTAATAAAACTAACTAACTCAATTTTACCATCAATTTAACTTAATTATTTCCTAAAATATTCTTTCAAACAACAGTTAATATAAAAATTGTAATCGTGTTAAACGCCCATTTCAGTTAGAAAAGTTATATTGCAATACCTTTCAGAAAATAATTAAAATTCAGTTTCACTGTTTCAGTAATTTTTAACATGCAATAATTAAAACTTTTCTGACGCCATAACGCTTTAATAGTAACCTTCAAAACTATTTGAATTCTTACTTTTATTTATGCTATTACCTATTACGTTTACGTGATATTGAACACGTATACCCAGTGATACAGAAACCTGAAAGTAATAACTTTTATGGAGCAGGCCATGGTTTGCATGAAGACAGCTGCATTCAGTGACGTACATGAGGGTAAAAAAGGACCATAATATTTGTATACGAACAATTAATTTTATATCATTTTTAATCACATAGTTCTGAAGATTAAAAAGAAAGTTATTCATTTGACGTCACATGTTGGTAAAATGAAACAAGCAATCTGAATACAAACAAATGTTCGCCATTTTGAATTAGCTGGTATTGGTATTTTTCAATTTATACGTTTGCGTTCTAAGATTTCAAGTGTGTTTATTAAAATATTACCTCAGTACTTATTCTATATTGTCGTATATTTATAATGTATGTGCTGAAATTTGACTTTTTTAAATTTGATAATTTTGGTAATGGAATATGATACCTTGAGAAGAGTGTCGCTAGTATCGCTTGTATAAGTCCAAATATTGTTTTAAAAATTGTAATTCAATGTAAAATCCAATCTTACCTGAAATTATAAATTTGTATTTCATTGCATTATTAAATACCAGTAATGCCACTAACTATAATTTAACAGCAATATGTTACATACTCGTATACATATGGGGCAAGTGGCTCAGTGGATTCGAATCGGACTGTGGATTTGAGAGTCCAGGTTCGATTCTCACAGCCGACATACAATTTTCATCACATTAAAATTACCCCTGTGGGTCCTTCTCCACTAACATTGTTAGAGGCCGAAATTTGACTGCCGAATGCTACACCCTATAAGGCGTGATGATATAGTTATTTATTTATTTTATATTACATATACATGTTTCAAAATTATTGCAAACAAAAATAAAGAGAATGAGATATAACGACGATACATAATTTTTTGCAATAATTTTGAAACATTTTATATCTGTAGGAAAATTAATTCAGGTCCAATAAAGCAGTGCAAAAGGAAAAAATATAATAATAATAATAGTGTGAAATTGAGAAGAATGTAGTTAGAAAACTAGGTATAAGTCAGTTGAGATGGTTTGGGCATGTTGAACGTATGTCGAATGAGAGATTAGTGAAACAGGTATATGTTGGTGAAATTGAGGGTGAAAGATTGCGTGGGCGACCTATGAATAAATGGATGAATATGATTGAAGGATTGTTGCGTGAACGAAAGTTTCCGAATATGAGGAACAAACGTGCTTGTATGAAAGGAATTATGAATGTGGATGAAGGTAAAGTGGTGTGTCAGGATAGAGACGTTTGGCGAAGATTAATTGCGGAATGAATCTGATGATTTCAGAAAAGCGCAGGATTTTAGATTTTAGTTTTGTTGTTTACTAATTTCATTACTGTTTACCTGCAATTGTGTAAAATTCACTTTCAAAAACAAGCGCAGGGACGACACTCCCTTCGTTTCTTATCTTTTTTATTCGTTTTCTGATCATACATTGAGTGTTTAACTGCAATTGTGTGGAATTCACTTTCAAAAACACTTCCTTCCTTTCTTATCTTAATTCGTTTTCAGTTCTTACGTAGAGTGTTTAACTGCAATTGTGTGAAATTCATTTTCAAAAACAAGCGCAGTTACTGCATTGTGTGGACTTTTCTTTCATATACAAGTGCAGGCTATCGCTTTCATCTTTTCTAATCTTGTAGATTCGTTGTTAGTTTCGTTATTATGTAGATTCGTTGTTAGGAGTAAACGTGAGTAATTTGAGATGTTTTATGCATATGTTATGTACGTTGAAGAAAGAAAATGAATGATAAGTGAATAGGAATGATGTGATTGAAGGTTTGTTGTGTGATGAATGATTTCGCGTGTAATAAATTAATGAGTTTATATAGAGTGATCTATGAATGTGGTTGAAGTGAGGGTGGTTTGTTTGGATGAAAATGTTTGACTAGGGCTGATTGTTTGATGAGTGTGATGAGTGAATGTTTTATGAATGATTTTAGGGTTCGTGCTACCCCATTTGTTGGGCTATAGCGTGAAGATATATATGTATGTATGTATGTATAAATCGATATAACCATTTAACATGTCTAAAATAAAATTCATATTATCCATTTATTTATACAATGCAATGTAATTTAATAAGATATATTTTTTTGCGATCCTGTCAGAAAGTACAATTTTCTTCCCTGAATTGAGAAAAGAAAACGATACGTTTCATCCCTAGGGAAAAAAAGTAAATTTTTCATTCCTAAGGAAGAACAGAAAGTCACATTTATGGCAACTGAAAAAAACAATATTATGATTTGACATTACTGATATCCAAGTTTCATCTGTCAAGATATTATCATTATTATGAATCTTATCTAAATTATATATTCGAGTATACTTCATGAAGAAATTGTTATACTTCCCTCAGTTGCTTTATATTCCTCGATTTCGGTTCGGGAAATGAGGCGGTACCTTCAGGCAGAAATCTGTCTTTTTTTCCTGGATATCCAAATGACTAACATACGTCCTCTAATGTGCTTACAAAGTTAATTTAGTTGTACAAAATTAACTTTGTAAGCACATTTCGGGAATTTTTTTATGCAATTATAAAGTTGTCTACTTGTATACATGTCAAACATAAATCTACCAGTTTAGCTGTTAGTGCTTAGCTCATGTAAAATTATTTTTTTAATAAAAAATTACAGTAACTCCAAAACACTTCTTTATTCAAAATTAAAGATATTTAGTTTTATAACATAATCTAGATAATAATGAATTTGAATTTTTTTCATTTTCTTTGAAGTAAAAATTATAAAATAAAAGTAAATTAATGCGATATAGGAAAACCAGATCTGAGTACGTGATATATTTTTGCACGTAAAGTGCGGTTACCAGCCGTCAAATCACGGGCCCTAAAGAAGTTAATGAAGAGGGAGCCTCACGAGTAGTATTAATGTGGTGAAAATGTTTGTCGGCAATTTGAATCGAACCAGGGTTTTCAGGATCCACAGACCGACACAGTACCACTGTGCCACCGACTCAATGACCAATTATAATATTGTTATTTTGTAACACTTCTTTTTCATTATGTATATAATTTTTCTTATTATTATTTATTTATGGGGTGGCTAGCTCAGTGGTATGAAGTTGGCCTGTGGAACTCTGGTTCAATTCCCACAGTCGGCAAACAATTTTCATAATTTCAAAAGCTACCCCTGTGGCTCCTCCACCATTAACATCTTTTTGGGACGACTGGTAACCGCACTTCACGCGCAAAATATATCACTAACCGAGATCTGCTTCGGCAGAGTGCCACACCCAGTAATGGGTAGAAGGCGTGATGATATATTTTTTTTTTATTTTATATTATTTATATATAATTCCCCATTGAAAATGCAACCACCTAAAAAAGTTTCTGTCTTCGCCTAAACGACGTCCATGGCTGTGTAATACACATAAATTTCTCGTATGCTTAATGAAAATTACGTATATGTGAATGAAATAAAGGTTGTATTGCTAGTGTCATTAGACACGGTTCATTAACATATTCACATAAAAATTTAAATTATTTAGATCACTTTTGTTTTATTGAATGCTATCCTTGCAGTCTTACCAACCAAATATAAACTTGCGGTGTAATGAATGTATCTAGAGCAAGGATTACTTACGTATTCTTGTAATAAGGTTTGAATTTTTATTTAATTTTTGTTTAATGATAGTAATAAACAAAATTAGTTTTCAATTTACTGATAATGCATTTATAACAAGGATTATTACGAAATAATTGCTTTATAATTTTTAACAAACGACGGAAACTTAAAAAATGATAGACATTCATTGTTAATCGTTGTGATGAAGTGGAATAACATGTAAGGATTAATAAATGAAAACAAAGATGCTTAATGACAAAATATTTGCTTTATTATTATTAATAAATAACATTTCCTCGTTCAGAGAAATTTATCTAACATAGGTATCTACTATTTACAACTATAAACATAACTTGACTAAAATGTACAATTTAACAACTGACAGTCAACCCACATTGTTGCGAATCAGAAGTTTCAAACATACACATCCTTAAGAAATAATGGTAACTATAAATTATGTAGAAGAGACAGAGAAATAGAGATTTACAAGAACATAGACTCTAAGTAGATAAGAATATAGTAGTACCTAATCTACATAGAATAAATAGTGAAACATAAATAAAATATTTAATATTTTTTATTTGGTTTGTCAAATATCTCGTTATTTGTAAAGAAATTAGTTTGAACACAAAAGAATTTGAGCAAACCAAATTTACAATTAAATAACAGTTCAAGTCGATGAATAAAATTTCAATAAAATCTCTTTAAATTTTAAAACAGGTCTAAATATTTTTCAACATTTTAAATTTTCATTAAAATCCAAAGTTTAAAATGGAATTAACCTAAAAATTTTCGCTACGTCCTAAAGTTGATTTCCGTTAGAAAAACGACGGAAGGGCCTGGGCTTTCGCACCTGTAACAAAAGAGAAAAAAATAAATTCCAGACTCGATTAAACTGCAGACTAGCAATTATAATTCAATTTGATGTAAAATTGGCGCATTAGCATAGAGATTGTATTTTGCAGCGCGGAAGTAGAGACTAATCTTGAACCAGACGCTCGAAAAGTAGCAACATGGCGGGTATTGTCAATTTTGTTACGATAAGTTACAAGAAAATCATCAAACAACTGCAGACAATTGAGAAACATTAACGCAGTGCAACTAGAAGTGTACACAAATTCATTAAAACTTTACGAATTAACAGAATAATTATAGAGTTCAAATTGCAAATTTAGGAAACTGAGAGAGTATTTAATAATTATTTGTAATTTGTATCAGTATAAGTAGAAACGAAATTAAATTCATAAAATGCATTCTACTGTCAATCATGTGTAACTATTTGCTATTGATTTCAGTACGATGCATTTGAATTAGTGCTGTGACACAATTTAATTAGATTTTCTAATGACAATACGAACTTTCATCGAACATTGAATAGAATTACAGCACAACTAAGACACTTTTCCAAAATTATGTAATACATAGCTTTGAAAGCTTGCACAAGAGCAAACTGCTAAAATTTTGAGAAATCCATTTTTATACTTGTCAATTAGTGTGATTATATTTATGTATTGTGTACAACCAACTAACAAGTGTGTAAAAATGAATTCTTGTATTTGCAAAATTTAAAAAGTCTTCACACACTTCTAAATTCTACATATTTAATGCTCGTTTGCACCAACGAAACTTAAATTTTAAGTTTAACATAAATTGACAATATAAATGTCACCATATGATATTTTACATCGATTTACTTTTATTTATTTAAGTCAGATATAAAATTTTAATTTCGCATTAAGTAATCTACATTCCTGGGCGTCCGCAGGGTGGGGGCAAGGAGGGGCGCCTCCCCCCCTGGATTTTAACTAGGGTGATGACCACGACTCTCGAACATAGGACTTTAAGATATAAAACTATAATTTAAAAGTTTTAGTGCATAAAATTCTGCATCTGAACCAATAAACAAAATTAATTTTGCATACTTTGTAACGATACAAATTAGATTTGAAAATGAGGAAAATTGCCTCAAAACTATCGATAGGCATGAAATTGAAACCAAATTAAACAAATGTTTAACGTTTTATTTGTCAAAATAAATGAAATAATAAGTAAAGAATTTATTCTGACAATTTTGTCAGATTGAATGTCAAACATTTGTTTAATTTTGTTTCTATTTCATAGCTATCGATAGTTTTGAGACAATTTCAGTCATTTTTAAATCTAATTTGTGCCGATACAAAGCATGCAAAATTAATTTCGTATTTTATGCCCTTATACTTTTATTTGAAGCTTTTTCTTTTAAATAATTAGGAAGCAGGAAATTTAAAACAATATGATTTTACATGTTAAAGTCCTGTGTTCGAGAGTCGTGGCCACCACACTGTGTATGTATATATAAGTAAAATAAAAATTAAATTATAAGTTTGAAGATAATAAATTCAAACTGAAACTGAATTTCCAGCAGTATTCTTATGGCCAGCTAGCGACATGTTCACTATCGTAACGATTGAGTAATCTAAGTTTAAGTTTACACAGACACGAATATTAGAAAATAAAACGGTAAAACTGTTAAATCGGAATTTATTGAAGAAATGGTGTCAATTTAAGGAAGAGTTATTCGAAAATTGTCTTTCCTCTTCAATTCAAATCCAGAACACAAAGACTAGTAATTTATTTCACAAATTTAAATATTTTTTTATCCATTTGTTATGTGTATTAAAAAATATTTTAGAAATTTATGTATATCTATCTGAGAGTTTTCTGCGACTCGCCCCCCTCCCTGGAAAAATGTCTGTGGACGCCCATGTCTACATTAAGAAGAAATCTACATTATTGTCAAAACGACTACAGACATACTACTCTTTTAATATTTATATATGTTAAGAATACAAATGAAAATATTAGTACTTAGTCAGTTATCACTGTTATTTCCTATTTAAAATTAATTACAGACGAATTCAAATTCTTTTTACTCAATTTTAATATCGCGGTTAATGTTTGTTCTTCGCATAAAGGTATACAATATTTAATTCTTTAACAATAAATACAAAATCTCTAATTGAATTTAATCATAAATGGGTATTTAAACTTTGAGTTGTAAACTACTTTAATTTTTATTCGGTATTTATTTATTTGTGTTATTCTGCACAACAGGAAGTAAATCTCAATTACAGTACAGGGGGCCTACAGCTTATAGTGGAATCCGAACCACTCAGACACAATCGTATTTTTTTGATATAAATAGAAGTCAGTGAGATTTGAACGCACGACTTCTTGCTTGCTAATTAAGAAACGCAAGTTTTACCTCGCTTTTATCCACTGAGCTACGATTGCCTGTATATTGTAGTAATACAAAATGGAGCCAGAATGCCGGAGCTATATGTTACTTGCCTATTTTATAAATTTAATATTTATTTTATGAACAAAAATATCTGAATAAGAATCACATTCCAATATGGCAGAGGGAATATAATGACTTAAGTTTGTTGGATGTGGGTTCATCGAGATTACAGTTTCTTTATGAAATTCTAATTTTCCATTCTATTCTTATAAAATAGCCAGTGAATAAATTTATAAACCAACTAGTAAGTTTATAAAATAGCTATATAGTCATTTTAGTAGTAAACTACATTTATATTTAATGAGAGCAAAATTGCATTTAAAATTCTTTCAGTGACTCTAAACTCAGATTATTCTACATTAAACTTGTATCTTGTACTTAAATTAGAATTATACTTGGCAATAAATATATTTGCTGTGTCAATTACTTTCTTTCTAAATCCTAAACTCCGGTTTCAATGTTAACACGGTACTTACTGATCAAGGACACATAAATTGTATAATAACGATTGACTTAAACGGAACATGTTACTAGATCAATCCTAGGTGACCTATGGCAGTAATAGGTGACAATGTAATTGCATTGCGGGCGCCAATTGGATCAATTGACAGCTTTAACTGAATCAGCGAAACGGGAATATGGAATAGATTATTATAGTTCATTGTGTAATGACAATGGTTATTGTTTCATATTATAGTTAGGGACTTGTAACTAGGTTATAATTATAGGTACTAATTATAATTAGTATACTACATGTGAGCTTGTTATAGCAATGGCTTCTTGGTTTGTAATCAGTAAATTTGAAATTAAACCTTCCAAATATTAAATCTACAAGTATTTTTTACATTCAGAGCTATAACTATTTTAAATTCAATAATATGTTTGTTATGAATCTGTATATATTTCTTATTTCATATTTGGATTTCTCGTAATAATAAATAAATAAATATATAATGGAAGTACTAAATATGAAACAATCTGAAATAGTTTTTTTAATATTTAAATAATAATAATAATGGGGCGGCTCAGAGGTATAAAGTCGGCCTGTGGATCATGAGAACCCTGGTTCGATTCCCACAGGCGAAAAACAATTTTCATAATTTTCAAAAACTATCCCTGTGGTTCCTCCACCACTAACATCTTTAGGGGCCGTGATTTGACGACTGGTAACTGCAATTCACGCGCAAAATATATCACTTACCGAGAACTGCTTCGGCAGAGTGCCATACCCAGTAATGGGTAGAAGGCGTGATGATATATTTTTATTTTATTTTATTTTTATATTTAAATAATTTTAAAATGATTAAATTAATTCACAAATACAAAATACAAATTAATAATATTTTTTGAAACATATAAAATTATTTTATATAGGGCAGGTGGCTTAATGGTATCGAGTCGGCCTCCACTACATCTTTGAGGAGAGCGTGATTTGACGGCTGGTAATCGCACTTCACGCGGAGAAATATATCATTTACCGAGATCTGCCACAGCAGAGTACCACACCCAGTAATGGGTAGAAGGTGTGATGATATATTTATTAGTTTATTATATTTATATAAAATGATTTTTTAAATAAATTAACTCTCAAATTTATTCCTTTTTAAGAGTTTTAAATGTACCTATTAAATATATTGCATAAACATTAATATTTTGAGGACCAAATTAATTTTATTTCAGTGAATTTAAAATACTAATAATTAATTTCATTATTGACAGTGTGTTAGCATGTCATGTTAAGGTTACGAGATTAATTACTATAATAAAGTTTTCAACAAATTATCGAGCATGTAAAAACAATGACAATAATTTTACAGCCGCAGAAATATGTCATTGTCTCTTTTTACCCACAGTTAATGGCAATTGTCAACGGCAAAGGAAAAAGCATTTTAAATGATTTTCTTGCACAATGAGCGAATCTCCTTTTGCCTTGAGTTGGTTTCGATAACGATTTTCACTTGTTAACAACCAGGATACTTATTACTTGTTCAAGAATACATAATACAACTTTGTAGGTGGCTGGTAAACAGACAAATGAGTGTAGTAGTATTTTGCTATTTGACCTAGTTCGGAATTATGAAATGCTGTAATAACAGTGCAAATTACTGAAAAATGCATACTGATATAATGACTGGCGTTTCTTGTTATTTTCGATTTTTCACTTGTTGGAAATAATAGTAATAAAATCATTTGCGATAATAATTTTATAATTATGTCAATTAGCATTAATTTATGCTCAGGACAATACATTCGTTGTTGTGACAAAGCAATTATTGAAATCTTTTTAAATGTAAAGCGCGTGTAATTAAAATAATAAATATTTATATTTTATGATATGTTTACGCATGACATGTGACAATTTTTTATGTATTAATTATTTGCTATTTCTGCTATAAAGTTAATTAATTTCACATATTTATACCCACATTATGAAATAAATCAAAGATACAAAGTTCAATTTGAAGCTTGACCTTTCGTTTGAAGTCATTAATACATTTATTAATTACTTTGTTAGCTTTTCACTTGCAGCAAAAACAAAAATCAAACTCATTAAACTAACTTCCGTTTCTGATTTTCAGATTATTAACAAAGTTTACATGTAATTTCTGTTTAGATAATCAGAAAGTTGATAAACAATTTGAATCATCCTGAATTTCTAAATTCCTCGGTTAATGTATGACATAACTTTATTTATATTTCATTGGCAGATTGAAAATGTATTTCCTCAAGAAGATCGTTTTTGTGGTTGTTGATTTCCGTTGCGTGGCAACGTTTCCTGCAACGTGCTACCGCTTAATAAGTTAAAGGTAAAGGGTTGTAGCTGTACTACGAAGGGTGGTTCCCCTTATTCGGTTACGTCTAGATCGACCACTGATGAGATTTGTTCCTTGTTCGAAATGGTATTCGATCGGATTCCTCAATTATCTGAGATGCTGAAAATTTATTTTAATGTTGTGTAGAATAATCAGAAATGCAAGAACTATTATATCAGTAACATGTTCCCAATATCAATCTAATTGAAAACATCAAAATTTCTGTAACTGCTGTGTAAGAATAAAATACAGTGTTTACACGTTTTACATATTTTTAGGGCAAGTAGAGGTGGCCAAAATAACAAATCTCATAGGATTATTTCGTATATTTTTATTAAACTCAACATATCTACGAGCCCGGTCCCACTTCAGTTGGCCCAATTTTAATTTTTCGTTTGAGTTCATATTTTACTGTTTTATTTCTCGTGTATTATGCACGAAAATGAAATGAAATGAGACATATACTAGTATGTTGTTAATACAGAGATAAAATTTTAAGTCAATCGATACATACATCTAGAAATGACAGCCATTGAAAGAGGAAGTATACATTTCTGTTTAAACTACAAAAAAAAAATAGTTTTATTAAAAAACTGTATAATAATAAAGTCTGTTTTTAATAATAATTAACTTCAATTTCATCCGCCGAACTGCCTATAAGATAATAATCATGATAGTTCATATGTGTGTTAATTTAGTTTATGTGAAGAAAAAAAATGAGAGTTATACTGCTATACATTTTGTGTTTAAGGTATAATTAATGTTAAATTTAGTTAAAAATGTTGAAAACTAATTGTAGAATTTAGTAATTGTAAGTTACCTGGATTTTTAGTATTATTTAAATTTTTAACGAAAAAAATAGATTCGGGCCAACTGAAGCGGGCCTGGGTTTGTAGTATGAGTAAAATTAATTACTCACTCGATTTTTTCATTGTTTTTAAAAATTTTGACTTTTTTGAAATAATTTTCAATTTACTGCAATGATTAGTAGAATAACAACGAAAATAACGTAAATTAAAAATATCAACATTTTTAAAAACAATGAATAACTCGAATGAATGATTATATTTCCACATACGAGTACTAGATTTGTTGAGTTTAATGAACATACCCGAAATAATTACCTGTGGTTTCCCAGCTTTTAAAAACATAACCAACCCTATGTTATGTAACAAAAAGTTACTATTTTGGTCTCCTCTACTTGCTCTAAATAAATATTTGTAAAACGAATATTTGAATATCCTGTATTTATGGAGGACACATAACAGATGAAAGTGAATTCGGCTTAAAAAATAAAAGACGCAATTTTACAATTTAAAAGTTGACAATTATATAAAAAGTTAACTAATAAAGCATATTTCTTTTTAAAAAACCTGAACCTGCCAGTTATTAAAGAAAATTAAAATTAAAACTTTCTTTCGTAATCTAATTTTGGAAGTTGTCCTTTTAGCTTGCATACCAAGGTGTAAAATTTATTGTAAAATATTTCGTATGTTGTTTATGCACACTCAAAATTTGCAGTCAATTCATACAAAATTATAGAAATCAAAGATGATAAAACGAAAACTCTTTTAGGTGTAGTCTACTGTTGCATGATGAAACTTACTAAATATTAGAAAGCAAATTTTGAGATATGTTATTAAATAAATAAAAATAAATATATAATCACGCCTTCTATCCATTACTGGGTGTGGCACTCTGCCGAAGCAGATCTCGGTAAGTGATATATTTTGCGCGTGAAGTGCGGTTACCAGTCGTGAAATCACGGTCCCCAAAGATGTTAGTGGTGGAGGAGCCACAGGGGTAGCTTTTGAAATTATGAAAATTGTTTGTCGCCTGTGGGAATCGAACCAGGGTTCTCAAGATTCACAGGCCGACTTCATACCACTGAGCTAGCCACCCCATATAAAATTTTAAATATATGGAAAACATTTAAAATGAGATTGGAAACATAACTCAGTATGAGGATATCTAATTTGGTTTATTACGGTTCAAAAATTTAGTTTGTTTCTAAAATATTTGGAAAATGCTTTGTGTACAGTTTACACGAATAGTAAATATGCAGATATAGTATTTGTTTGCGGCTAATAATATTTAATTAACACCGCAACAAAAAATGAAAATATATTAAAAATGTAAATTACATAAACAAAATGAGCAACATGTTTTTTATAATAAACAAATGCAATGACGTAACTGTCCGAAATAGTTTAAATAAATAAATAAATAAATATATCATCACGCCTTCTATCCATTACTGGGTGTGGCACTCTGCCGAAGCAGATCTTGGTAAGTGATATATTTTGCGCGTGAAGTGCGGTGACCAGTCGTCAAATCACGGCCCCAAAGATGTTAGTGGTGAAGGAGCCACAGGGGTAGTTTTTGAAATTATGAAAATTGTTTGTCGTCTGTGGGAATCGAACCAGGGTTCTCAAGATCCACAGGCCGACTTCATACCACTGAGCTAGCCACCCAATGAGATATGTTATTAAGATTTCAATATATGAAAATACGGCAGAAATAGAATTATCAAAGTAATCGGTTCTCAAGTTTCAAGTTGGTAATGGGAGAAATGGAAAGTAGCCCTCCAAGTGTCAGAGCTCGACCTGATCTATTCCAAAGTGGGTTTTCAATTTAAACTTGGTTAATTTAGTAAACTCGCCAATGACAAGTCACCAAACAATCTCGTGATCGTCCTTTGTCACATTAGCCGTAACCGAATCACAGCGTGTATTGCATTGTCAGGCAATTAGCTCGAATGCCTGCTTTCGGGGACATTCGATTTTGATGTAACGCTGACTAGATGACTAAATCATCTTAACGGTTCGCCAGCGCCGACTATGAAATTACTTGGACTGGAATTCATTTATCCAGGAGGAATTCGCTACACCCGCTCATGCGAAACACCGAGGCTATCCCTTCCTCCGGAGAGGACCCTCTTGGACACAGGATTCTATCCAGAACAACTAACTAACTTTCAAACACAATTATTATCATTATCATTAGTTTACTTCGATTTGTATTCTATCTTGTCTAGAATGAGAATGAATCTGGTTAAGTATCGGATACAATTTCCGATTCCTCAAATTAGATTATTTGTTTTCACTTCTGTGAGATTTGCATCCGTTATTCTTGGTTTTTTATTTATTTCAAAGATATTATTGTTCAATTTAATGACGTTGGATACGGATGAGGAAACATGAACGACATATAACTACTTTGGAGATGAGATATAAGACTGAATTTTGTCATGAATATGTTGGTAAACAAAAAAAGTGTTAGATTGGGAAAATGTAATGCAGTGTTGCCAGATCTAGTGAAATTTAATTAGATCTAATGTTTTTATAGCCAGTCTAATGATTTAGTAAAAACTTTTTTTAAAATTCATATGATTTTTGTAACATGATTTTTTTTCTAAAACTAAATAGAAGACTTGTTCTTTTTTCTTTGGTATTTTTGAATATTTTTCAATATTTATTATCCAGACGCATTGCTTATTTTAATTCAAATTATTTTAATAATGGAAGTATAAGGCACCATCTATTAACTAGTGATCGCGTCCATTACATTTTATTATATATTAATTTTTCTTTATTACAATAATGTTACTTTAAATTTGTCACTGAACTTTTGCTCAGTTATTATACATAATTAACTCTAACTTAGACGCCGTTACTTTGAACTTTTAAATAAAATAATATTGTTAAAGCCTAAAAGTCAAACATAAAGGAAATTAATTTTATTTTTGTTACATACAATTACCAACACGACTTAATTAAATTCAACTTTATTGGGAATGTCTTGTTGTTTTTTTTTGCATTAATTAATAATTTTTCTTTTTTGTAAATAAATGTGGTAAATTGAATTGAATTATTGTTATTTTATTTACTTGGCACAGAAGAAAATATGTAGTTGAAGTAAATAAATGAATATTTCAGTTTACATTAGAAACCATTAGAATTTTAAATCTAGTGAAAGTCAAATCCTTTCTAGTAACATTTTGGCGCAATATCTAGTGATTTATTTATTTTTGCCCTGACAACATTGATGTAATGTTTTGTGAGAGTGATTCAATTGAAAGGTTTAGTTACGTGGAACATATTCTGAATAAAAGATAAAATTTAGGAATGAATATGTTTGAAGGTTTGTTATATGCTACGTGAACGAAAAATATCGAATGAGAAAAGTAAACTAATAAACGAACTTAATGAACAAATGTTTAGTGAATATTTTAAGAATTCATGCTATTCCATTAGATGTAACATGGCATAATGTGTGTTTTATTAAACAAATAAATATATCATTAAGCCTCATATTCAGTTTTTTTTAAGTGATAGATCTGCAATTTTGAAGTTATAAGGAAACAAATTTTTCTTTTTTTGTGAATTGTTGTTACCTTAACTCACGGTATATTAGGTAAATATTACTAGAAGATAAACCATAAAGGAGATTTTCAGATCAGTAATAAATTTTTGATATATCGTCGTCTTAAGAACAAAACTGTCGCCTGTAAGGTTTGCAGACCTGGTCTTAATGCGTTTGGCCAAATAATTTTTTGAATTCTGACGAGCTGGTATAAACTCATTATCGCCCACAGAATAACCAAACCATCATTTTGTTTAAATTTTCTATATTTGCAAATATTATAATAATATCTATGGGATAGGTGGCCCAGTGGTATTGAGTCGGCCAGTGGATTTACGAACCTCGGTTTGATTCCCAAAGTCGACAACAAATTTTCACACATTAAAAAATTACCCCTGTGGCTCTAACATAATTGGGGTCCGTGACTTGACGGCGCGTGCATAAATATATCGCTTATCGAAGATCTGCAACTGCAGAGTGCTACACCCAGTAATGGGTAAAAGGCGTGATGATATACATTGTAATAATGTCTATTGATAAATTTAGAGGATTATTTTTTGACGTTTCTCAAAACCAATGAAATGCTTCATTATACGTCACGTGTCTGCATTTTAACCAATTCTGTCATTATTATATTGAGAATAAAGCTCTTGTGGTTATTCCCGGGAATAAACTCTGTAGGTGCTTTTTTGTTTGTAGGTAGTTGTCAAATAATTATTTAGAACTGTCAACGCGTCAAGTAAAATGTGTGAAAAAAATCGATTGAGTTGTATTTCAAATACAGAAATACACCAACAAATTTTGGAAACAACTTCCAAGAATACATGAATAAGTAATCAATCGATATGAACCCAGTTCAAAATCTTTTAAGTTGGATGAATCGACCTCAACAGCTAAGTCAAAAAATAATGTAATTAAATATATCTCGAGAGTTGGATAAATTAGAAAATAATTTTCCAGTATCTTTCTCAAACTTGTTGGCATTTGGCAATAGCCACTCAAGCCCTACGGACTTTCGTGACTATTGCCTGGCAACAAGTTTTCGAAAGATCTGTCAAATTATTTTCAATTTATTCTCACTCTCTTGTTATATTATTATTGAAAATAAAAACCTGCAAATATTGCAAATTCATAAATTATGAACATACTCTTTGGTTAGTGTACTTTCAGTAAAAATACAACTAAATTATAAAATTTACAAAATTCGCGATACAATTTTCTAAACATTTAATAGTGTCACAACAAAGTAAAACTTACTGAAATTAAACAGTTTATCTGGCTTATTCCTGCTTCATATTTGTGAAATAAAGAAACATTTTGCTACAGGATACTATAGCGACATCTATTAAAATTGTATAAACAATATAATAGCTCTTATACTTATATTTATGACGTGTTCTTTTGATTTCACTGTACTCAAAAGCGTTAATAAGAATGTAGTTTAATTTACATATTAAATTACTCTTTTATCTGAAAAAATAATGTCAGTTGTACAAGGCAATAAACGCAATTGTATTTAGTTTATTTAAGACTTGCAAAAGTTCATCTACTTGTAGGCTTAAAAATCATTGCCATTCAAATGTTAAAAACATGTTCGCACGATCGTCTTTCAATCTTCTCTTTCTAACCAGTTTTGATAAATGTCTTCGTTTGCGGGTGGTCCAATTGTCTTGTAAATCATAGCTAACTTCGCTGTAACTCGACCGTTTTAGAAATCGTAACCGCTTCTTCGGTTTCGTTGACTAATTAATTAATTGCAACGTGCAATCAAGACCGGACTGTCTTAAATGTTCAGCTCAGCGTTTATTAATTAAATTAAAATATACGCAAATTTATTCGGAGCTTTGTTTACTGCAGACGTTTATTGCCTTTCGGTTTGAATTTTGGTTTTGTTTTCTGTTATCTTTGTACATATTGTTAGAAGCTTAAAGCTCTGTTTGAACATGGGTTATTACATATTTTAATTAAGATTTATTTACTGTTGGTAATGCAAATGCGTGATATTACAGTATTTACAAAGAGATTAAAACTTCAACTTTTACTTTCATAGCGAAATAACTGGTATTTATGTTCTCATTTAACTAAAAATTAAACAATCATAAACCATTTACTTTGACGCTAAAATGAAAACTAAAGTTACGCTAACACCTCTACTAGTTGGAGTATGTCTCACAGTCTTAAATTGACAATATCGAATCAGATATTTGACAGCAATGTTAACTGTATGAATTATACCATTTGGCATTAATTTTATATTTTACTGTTATTTATTTAACCTATGTTTAAAATTAGGGTTGTTGATTTTACGTATATTCGAAACTTTATTTGTTCGGATTTATTAAACCTTCGAATTTAGATTCGAACTTTCAAATTTTGGAATATTCCGAATTTTCGAATAATTCGAATTGTGAATCTGGATCCTAACATGTTGATATGAATTACTTTCAGAATAAACTCATGTGCAGAGTTTTGTATTAATTCGTAAGTAATTATTATGAATAAAATAAATAAATATATCATCACGCCTTCTACCCATTACTGGGTGTAGCACTCTGCTGAAGAAGATCTCAGTAAGTGATATATTTTGCGCGTGAAGTGCGGTTACCAGTCGTCAAATCACGGCCCCCAAACATGTTAGTGGTGGAGGAGCCACAGGGATAGCTTTTTCAAATTATGAAAATTTGTCGCCTGTGGAAATCGAACCAGGAACCTCAGGATTCACAGGCCGACTTCATACCACTGAGCTAGCCATCCCATGTAATTATTATGAATTATTATTATTGCCAAATTAATTCAATTTAGACTTAAAATTAAGACGTTTTTGTATCTTTTTTATTGTCATTGCCTTATCTTGCAGAGTTTTTACAATATACTTCACCGAGTTTATTATTTAATTCGTGACCGACTTTTCGCGAATTATGCGTGAGCGTGTTTGTAGATGACAGATAGAGTTAATTCAGTGGCAAAAAAATCGAGTATTCGCAACTTCGAAAAATACGAAAATTCGTAAATTCGAAGCTTCAAAAAATTTGAAAGTTCGAAGCACCGAAGTTCAAAACATTCGAATGTTCGAACGTTCAGAAATTCAAACTTCGCTGGAAATCAACGACCCTAGTTTAAATTTAAATATTGTTACAGCAATAGAGGTAAGTGGCTCAGTAGTATCGAGTCGGCCTGTGGCTTTGAGTATCTCGTCAATAAACAATTTTCACCACTTTAAAATTACCCCTATGGCTTTCCCTCCAATAACATCTTTGATGGCCGTAATTTGATGGCTGTAACCGCACTTTACGCGCATAAATATATAATTTACCGAGATCTGTTTCGGAAGAGTGCCACACCCAGTAATGGGTAAAAGACGTGATGATATATTTATTTATTTTATTTTGTTAAAGCAACTGAATTAAATATACAATTCTACTAAAGGTGGACAATAACCAAAAATATTACTACGTCCGGGTATTTCGGATACCACCACAAGTTGTTGGTTTTCTACACTAGACGTGTTTCTTTGGACTGTGATTCGTAATCAAAGTGATCAAACTTAAGATGATCATGAAGAATCATGTTTCTTCGTTCGTTATTCGTTATCCCTACTCTTTCATTTTGTGATCACGATCCGACAATCCCCTTACCCTTCTGAATCATACTTTTTCTATGATTCATGTTGACTGATTCACATCGAAAGTTTAAAAATGGCGTCTGATGATAAATTTATGTGCTCTATTTGTGGAATTAAAGGAAATTGGCTGCTTCTGGAAGAATGTTTAAATGGCTTACATGGACACTCATTTATGAAATTTTAAAATAGGTTAGTTTGTGTATTTGACATTTGCAGTTATTTTAACGTTCATACTATAGGATCGCGTCGATCTGGTTGGATTTGAATCATTATTCCTGTTCGATGTTTTCTTCAGTATCATATTTAATCATGATTCAACGCAATCACGATCAAAGAAACACGCCTACTATACTCTAGATTGATTTTCTGTTGTTTACTGAGAAATAAAAATAATAATAAGAGAAAGAGTTAAATAAATGTCTGAGAAAGCAACACCAAATGGTGTAAGATAAGATATAATTAATCAACAAAGTATTGTTTGCAAACTGCATCAAATGCAATTTATCCGCCTCCTCCTTCTGCCTCTCTCGCCGGTTAATTGTTTGTTATGGCGAGAATTAAGGTTAAGTACATCACTGAGAGAGGCTGTCAAGTCAGCAGGAAACGCTCTTCAGCTGTTCACGTTCACGTGGTCTCGCAAAGCATGCAAATAATTATAAGCCATGAAATCACGATACTGTAAATGCGCTGTCATTAGTTTACTTTCAATCCACTGCAGCGCCACCATAGAAATAAACGCGAATCGTAGAGCGGGATTGCTTTGTTCACGTCCATGTCGACCAACTAGATTTTGATTAACGATTATGTGATTAGCAGGCGTTGAACATGGGTTTGTATTTTGTTTCACGCGATACTGGAAATGCACAGCTTTATTTCGAAGCTCGGAACGTGTTATTTGTTTTTATTCGTATGTAGCGATTTCGTGGCTCAGTTGACAGAGCTGAATGTTTGAACAGGGACCGGATATTAGAAACTCCGAGTGCAAATCATGGCGCCATCTGCATTTGTCTGTCAATAATGATGTTATTTGTTATTGTATATATCTTTTTTCTGTTATAGGCAGTGAAGCTAGCTGTACATAAAATTTAATTATGTTTTATACTTTATTATTATCCCAATATTTTTTACCAATTACAATTACCGTATTTTCTTTTTTACTAAAATTTATTTGACACTTATTTCAAAGTATAGTGATCTACCCAAAATTTTGATTTTAAAATACTCGCGATTGATAAATTATAATATGATACAGGCAATCGTAGCTCAGTAAATAAACCGGGGTAAAACTTGCGTTTACTAATTAGTAAATATAAATAAAATAAATATATCATCACGCCTTCTACCCATTACTGGGTATGGCACTCTGCCGTATCATCTAGGTAAGTGACATATTTTGCGCTTGAAGTTCGGTTACCAGTCATGGTTCCTAAAGATGTTAGTGGAGGGGGCCCACGCGGTAATTTTAATGTGGTGAAAATTGTTTGACGGCTGTGGAAATCGAACCGGGATTTTCAAATACGCAGTCCGACTCGATATCACTGAATCACCTACCCCAGATTTATATTTATTTATATTTCGTCAAACAAACAAAAATCGTAAATAAATAAATAAAAATAAATATATCATCACGCCTTCTACCCATTACTGGGTGTGGCACTCTGCCGAAGCAGATCTCGGTAAGTGATATATTTTGCCCGTGAAGTGCGGCTACCAACCAACAAATCACGGCCTCCAAAGAAGTTAGTGGTGGGGAGCCACAGGGGTAGTTTTAAAATGGTGAAAATTGTTTGTCGGCTGTGGGAATCGAACTAGGGTTCTCAGGATCCACGGGTCGACTTGATACTACTGAGCTAGCTACCCCATAAAAATCGTGATATATGGATATTGTTTATCATAAAGTTCTTTTGATTTCTGTGACGCTAATTTCCCCAGTGTCGACTCAAATTCATCCAATATTTCTTTGAAGTAGTTATTGATATCTTATATTTGACAATAAATTTAAAAAAATTGTTCGTAAATAAAATAAATATATCATCACGCCTTCTACCCATTACTGGATGTGGCACTCTGCCGAAGCAGATCTCGGTAAGTGATATATTTTGCGGGTGAAGTGCGGTTACCAGTTGTCAAATCACGGCCCCCAAAGATGTTAGTGGTGGAGGAGCCACAGGGGTAGTTTTTGAAATTATGAAAATTGTTTGTCGCCTGTGGAAATCGAACCAGGGTTCTCAGGATCCACAGGCCGACTTCATACCACTGAGCTAGCCACCCCATAAACAAACAATATATGTACATGCATTGAAATCACATATCTACAATTACCAACGTCAGCAAATCGATAACGAATACATACTGACTGAATCCTTTAATTTCGAGGACCAAAATAAAATAAAACATTGTATCTACCAAAGGCATACTCAAAATTATAGCATTCTGACAGTTTAAAACTCGTGTAAATTTGTAGTATTTTTGTGAAAACGCAATTTGGAAGGCATAACATAGTTGGAAATTGCGGTTTCGATCCCTAGAGCAAATATTAACAATGTTCACTGCTGCGTGAATCAATCGTCTCCGGAAAACAGATGCGTCAGTTGCGGCTTCCGAATTGCAAATCCCTGTAGACCGCCGCCTCAGCTGGCACCACCGCCTCCACCACCATGATAGTTGCCAACTACTTAGTGCAGACTTAACAGGAATTAAATTAGTTAGTGTGGCGCACCGACCGTGTCTTCCTGTGTCCTTTGTACACGCACGCAGCCTGATAGCAACTTGCGACTTTCTGCAAACGTGCCACTTAACCTATATACACAGCTAGGGCTTCGGAGCTTTGTACCTGCTGATGATGTTGTCGTGAGGTAGCGTTGGAAACCGGAACGAATACGTGGGCGATGAGTTAAGATAGTAAGGGGTTTAATACAAAATATGGATGCGCGTCTTTGATATATTTTAAATTATGGATGTCTTACCAGCAGCGTCTTACCGCCAAGTTCGTATTGTAAGTTCATTGTGCACGTGTAAACAGTAATTTAACAAATTAATTATTATGGAATTATAAAAAGGAAACGTAAAGTAATTTTATAAATAAAAAATAAAGAATAATACATTTAACGTTGTATTCAACTACTAAGAGGTGGCTTTGATCACGATATGTTAAACTTGAGACAAAGGTTTCAGTTGATCTCTATAAGCTTATCATTGCTATCACTTGTATTTCTTTGTTTTTTCTTTTATTTCATGTTTGATAGTGGTAATTTTTATTAATTTACATAGAATATAGTTTTGTGTTGACGTTAATTATAGTTTTAATAATAGTTTCATTTATCGTTTAACTTTTATGTACAAATTTAAGTATATACAGAGTGATCAAAAGGAATTGTTTCAGTTGGCAAACCTAAGATATACTTTTTTCCGCAAGGTGGCTACACTATCGGTAGCGACAATAAATGACGTCAAGCCAGTCGCTACAACTGGTTGCTACAAATTAGAATCGGTCTCCTGCGTAAAATCCATATATTGACGACTAGTGCCCATACTTCACAGTAAAAAAGTATTTATCGGGATGTACCATTGTAATACGCATACATTTTTCCAACACCCAAAATTGTATATAAGTTAAAGGGCATTATAATATATTATTTAAAAAATAATCTTCCTAAAATTTAATATTATTACAGCATATCTATTTGTTCTTAGGAAATTAAATGAATCTCTCTCAGATATTTTCAAATTATAAGTTGAACGCGTAATCAATCTCTATGGCAATATATGCGCTTAGTAAAATTATCCCTGTAAACAAATACACAATGTACGTACTTGGCTGGTTGGGGGGTACGAATCCGTATCCCGAAGCTCCTACAACGACGCCACTGGTCATGCCGCTGTCAGCGGGTGCTGGGGGAAACACTACAGGTCCTAAAACATAAAGCAACCCATAAGCAGGGGTAAGGAATAAACGTCACGCATTCAAATTTTGATAGCAGACATTATTCACATTATTCGCACTTGTACATGAAGCACAAAGCACTAACTTAACAAAGTTATTATCTTCTATATGTGCTAATTAGTCTAATTGTTCGTGAATACGATAACTGACTCTTCAAACAATTCGTAATCCTCAAGGCATCTTACCAATGTTTCAACCAGAAAAGTTACTAATTTTTTGTCAAAGAACATAACTATTTTTGGTTTAAATTTCAAGAGTTTCAGTCATATGAATAACTTTGAAGTTTGATAAATTTGAAGTTTATGACAGAAAAATTCGGGAGACGCCCGGACTCGAACCGACGACCTACAGCTTGCTCGTTTAGGGGAGCCGTGGCTTAGTGGTTAAAGCATCAGCCCGGCAAGCTGAAGGTCCTCGGTTCGAGTCCGGGCGTCTCCCGAATTTTTCTGTCATAAACTTCAAATTTATCAAACTTCAAAGTTATTCATATGACTGAAACTCTTGAAATTTAATTCGTGGTATGATTTCCTTCAAATCAGACTGTGTCGCTACAGACGAAACCCGTTGTCAATTCCTATGAGTCATAGGAGTCTTGGGATCGATGCTGTGTTAGACACTATGACAGATAAATTCGGTTGACACGCCTTTCTCGTACAGGGAAGCCGTGACTTAGTGGTTAAAGCATCAGCCCGGCAAGCTGAAGGTCCTCGGTTCGAGTCCGGGCGTCTCCCGAATTTTTCTGTCATAAACTTCAAATTTATCTTATTTTTGGTTTCTATTTGATTGTTAGGTTTTTGTGAAGGTTTTTGTAATTGTAAAACAATTAAGCAATCTATATTTAGCGATAAAACCTGTCTATTGCTTTAAGGATTAGTAATCCATTTTGAAACATGCAATATTATTAATTTTCGAGTTGATTACCGGTTGTCTTTTTACAAATAACATGTAAGATAATTTCAATAATTACGTGTCATTTTAAAGCGATACAGTCTGATTAATTCTAGATAATATTTTAATGTCTGGTCAATCACTTTGTGTGAAATATTGCTCGAGTATTTAACGTTCACGTTCTAAAGTGACACTTGAACGCCGAGCAATGATGCGTGGAGGTCAGACTGTGAGGTCACTCACCAGAAAGTTGTCATGCAAAACGGGTTGTCATATGTTTGTGTTGTCGTGTGGAAAATGCGTTAACAGACAAAAAATTATTTTGTTACACGTGTTTGTTGTAGAACTAGACACTTTTACTGGAATTTCTAAATTCTTGCTGATAAGCGTGCTGTTTTTATTTATGTTTTTTATTTTTAACATTAAGTAAGGCACGAAATGTTTTATGTAGTTTGAACGAAAAAACTTCTTTGTTAATATATTTCACTACTTAATTAATAATTAGTTTTGAATTTATAATTAAAGTTGATATTTATGTTTTTGTTTACATTCTTTTTATAGAAGTATAGCATATATTATAGAATAAAATACTGGCAATGTAATTATAATATATAATTTCGTATTTGTTTATTTTATCAGTCAGAGTGCGTTCTGTTGTTTCATCAATGAGTTCCTCGACGCTCATTCATGCTCCTCGACCAGTGTGCCATTGGCATTAATTAATGTAAAATACAGAGTGATCAAAAAAGATTGTTACAGTTGGTAATACAATTCTGGAGATCTTTTTATTCCACAGTTGGCACAACGCCAGTTAAAGGCGGAAATACTATTTGACATTTCTAATAAATACAAATAGGTTATGTCAGGAGTCTGACAGCTAATAGGATTTTGACTTTTTAAGTAATAGAAATACTTTAGAAATAAATGTAATAATAAATGTACTCAAATTTAAATTTAAATTTTCAAATGTCACTGTCAACAACAGGAAATGAATTTATGTATCAGCTTACCAATTTCAAGTTTTTTTTTTATTGCTAACTGTAACAATTCCTTTTGACCACTCTGTATATCAAGTAAAAGTTTACCACCGTAGAAAAAAATTATATGTAACATACATGTGACAACCATTGTAGAACTTGTTTTACAGTATATTATTTTTTCAATTTAATTCAAATAATTTATACAGCTTTCCAATAATAAAATATCATTCTCAACTATATATTAACCATGTAGTCTTTATAAACTATAAACTTATTCCGCATCGGCAAAGCTAAAGGCCACCCCCAGAATTTAGGAAATCTACTTGAGAAATAAGTTTTTCGTTACCAATATTCTCCTTCAAAAATATTCAAGTAATATCGCTTCGAAATCATTATGAAAATAAGATTAACTGTCATTTTTCATGTGCTAATTTTTGTGTGACAGACGGATAAATTTATTAGGAACTGACATTGAAACATCGGCCCTTGGATTATTTAATACTGCTTTTAAATTAATCTAGATATTACATTTTACTTATTTAGTTACTGTTAAAAATTAAATTTAAATTTAAAATGTATGTGACAGTTATACGTTGTATATTTATTTGCATTTGTATTAGCTTCATGATTAACAATGTTTCTAAAGTTTGACATTTAAAATCATTTTTAGCACTAAAGAAATAAGTAATAGTTATTTATTATACAAGTGTTTTATATACCAATAAAACCTAAGTGTAATACAAAAGGTATCGAAGAAAATTGGTCGTAACGTTTAACGTTGATTCAGATATAAGCTGTATTCCATTTGTCACTTGGTTCATTTAAATCAGTTCAGATAAATTAAATAATATGACTAAATTAGAATCAATTATTCTAGTATTGGAAATAAAGTCAGCGAAATAAATAAGTGATCTGGTTCAGTAAATGTAAGTTAGATTTGATTCAAATGGCAAATGGAATACACATATGCCTATATATAGTTTCTCAAAATACGGTAGATCATGAAGTGGTTGCTAAGTAACAAGTTGTTTATAGTGTTTTATGAGCCATATAATTCAACTGAAATCAGTGTAATTATGTTTTTATAATACATGAGTTGTAGATAAAATGTATTTATTTAGAAGCAGGATTGAATTCTCTATTTGAAACATTTTTTAGTTAAATAATCAGGAAATTAATGGTAGTGAAAAATTTATTTTCCATGTTTGTATGTTTGAAAAAGAAGCGTTCGAGAAGTATGTAACTTTGGATATCTACTGGTACAAGACAAAATGGCACTATATGAGGTATTGTTGTGTTTTTACTTTTATTTACTCCACAAATAAATCTACATAATTATCGATTGTTTTTATATTAATTTTTTCCTTTGAGTTATAATTAGTTAAAGAAAGTCATCGATTTTACATTTGTAATTTTATCTAGTCAGCTATACATTTTTTTTAGAGAAGCAAAAACAGTTAAATTACATTCTTAAATGTCAATAATTTGGTAATTTAAATTTACTATCTTTTCTGAAAATCTAAATAATGAGCCAAAATTAAAGTGCACTATTTATAGTACCGTAATTTTGTTTATAACAAGTTACAAATTTACGTATATATTTTCTACATCTTCAAAATTAACTCATTAGTTTCTAGTCTGCAACTATTTTTGAAATGTTATAAAACTACATGTGGAGAAATAACACTATTTCAATAATAAATGAGTTAATTTGAAGGAACAAGTAAAATAATGATTTTTCCGTTCCATTTTCGTGGCATGTAAACACAAATATGATGTAATATCCCTGGTGAAGGAATGTCGATCGCCCACTGGCTTTGCAGACTTATTTTGTTCGTGTTTCACCCGCACTTGTAGAAGTAGAATGACACCACATAATATTACCTACCCAAACCTAATTTATTTCGAAAGCCGGTGCATTCAGTTCTACAAAGAACCGACAACTGGTTCCGACTGCATTTGCGGTGGCGTGTAGAGTACTTTGCATTTTTAACGCCTTACGCCCGCCTCGCATAGATTTGTATGCTCTATTTAGTTTTGAAACTCATGCATGAATATGACAATATTTAATTAAAGTAAGAAATAAATCAAGTCGATGTTTTTACGAGAACGTTGTTCTATTATTTTATAGTTGAATATAAAATTAGATCGTAAATTGTCAATCTTGATTGTTACAAACAATTTATTATTATGTAATCTAAGAGAATGAACGACAAATCGTAAATATAATCAACAATCATTTTATCTTTCTTTAGTTTCTCAATTTTTACTAATGTATGAGAAGATTATAAAAAGAATTTTGTTGTGTATTATGTATTTTTTGCTGTTGTCCCTAATGATGCATATATTTATATGGCATTTTAGTTTGTTAATAAAATTATAAAGGCAACGGATGACGTCGTTTCCTTGTAATTTATTCCACAGCAGTAATAATAATGAATCCTTTTCCTTTCTTAAAATTAGTATCACTTATTTCCAAGTTTCGCGCATTCGAAAGCAGCGGCAATAGCAAATTGTAATCATCATTCGTTAGCAAATGCTCCATATTTCTTAACTTCCTCACTAGAATCTTCAGACAAATATATTCAAAACATCTAACAGTATCTTTTATAGTTTCCAGCCAGAATTCGGACAACGTTACTCTTAGCAGCCCAATTCTCAAAAAAGTTTTAGCTAATCCTGAATTTTGAAGTAGTCAAATTAAGCTAAACCATATTCTGAAAAAAGTTTAAATAAACTCTGATATAATCTTGTTACCAATAGATTTTCGGAAACATTTATTTAAATTTGATTAGAATAAGACTAAGAATTCAGGATTAGCTAAATCACTTTTGAAAATTGGGCTGTATATGTTTACAATAAATTTAAACAAAACAACAAAGAACAAACGAGATATGGTGTTGTTTTCTTGAGATATATTGAATATTAAAATGACAGAACCAATCGTATAATTCGTTCGAAGATATACTACAGTTTGGAATGAATAAGAAGAATTTGGTTTTGATCATGTTTGGACAATAAAACGTTAATATAAAGACATGTATACGAAGCAAAATAATAACTTTTGTCTTTTTTTACATATGTGAAAAAATTATAATTCCTTGTTGAACTATACAATTCAACAAAGATATAATTTTTAACTGATATATAAAGAAGAGTTAAAAGTGATTTTTGTGCTGTCTTGTCTTCATTTTGATGTTTTATTAGCCAATCACGATCAAGACCAGATAAGTCCTATACTTTCCATACTGTATTGTCTACGTGAACGAACTGAGTATCGCTTGTTTTTACTGTAAAGCACAAACAAAATATACACAAACTTTTAACTAAATGTATTCAAATGTCAGCGCTTTTAACCAATTACATTAGTAGTTCTGGACGAGTCTGTATTGCAGTTCTAATGTCGGTTGTTAGATCATGAACGATAAATTTGGACTTATAATGTGCAATTTATTATGAATTCTGAATTAATTCCTTTTAAAATGAATTGTATATTGTGAAATTATAATTATCATGAAATATTCGTAATAAATAAGAAAAAATAGGACAAAACAAATTTTCAATCACTTGCCACAAATTCCACAAAATTTTGCAGCACGTTTGAATCAACTTATCAGGTCATCATCAAACGGCTGGTCAGTTCAACTTTAACCATAGACGCGTTTCGTCCTTTAGGGATTCATCAGTATCGAACTAGGCCAACTAGGGACTAGTGAATTGTGATACTGTCTTAGCTGAACTGACTGATGTTAAACTATGTAAGCCGGTAACATGACATGAGAGCTACGGAGCAACTCGTGGTGCCATCTACCGACAAAAATCGCAAACTGTTTGACAGCTGTTGAAATAATACAAAGACAAAATGTCAATTGCGATGTGGAATTGAGTCTTAATAAATAAATATTCGTAAACTAAATGAACAATAGCGTTGCAATACCGACTCGACCAGAAGTACAAATTTCATTGATAAAAACACAACCATTTGAATACATTTAGTTAGACGTCTGTATATAATTATGTCTGTGCGTAAAGTAACGTGGTTCCGAATTGTCTCTGGATGTATTATCAGCAATTCTGCATACAAACATCTTTAAATTTCTAATGCTCCATTTTTTATTCAATTAATATGTGACTGTTATAATTATTCTCATGTTAAACAAACTTAACAGTTGATTGAAAACTGAACACCAATATTCTGAAACTCTAACAGGTCTTAGATTCCATTCCAATATTTTGTTGCTGATAATAACTTCAGAATCTAAAAATTTAGTGGCAGTATTTTTGAATATATTTCCAGTACAGTTTATACTGCCAGTATTTTTAGCTATAATGTCTGAAGATGTGATCCTTGAAAATTTAGTGAGGAAAATCAAGTATCAATGGTTTCGAGTATGAAGCTCCGGCCTCCTTGGCTTGGCGTTGGCGTAAATAGAGAAATATTCGTTACCGTTGGGCATTTGGAATTGGAGGGTACCTGTGTTGCCACGAGGGTCTCGCACGGCCTGATTCAGGCCGTATCTCCCCGCGGAGAACGATGGGGGCTGGAACCCAAATTGCTCGAACTGGGCTTGAGCTACGGCCAGGATAACGGCGAGGACTACGATGAACTGCAACAAGCAGAAAGATGAAATTAGTACTTTTGTAGTAATACCAATCCAGAATAAAAATACTTATATTTAAAACTCACATTCACAATACATTCACCTTAACGCTTCGTTACATACTTAGCTAAACAATTACACATCGATGTATGTAATAATTACATCATTAAATATCATAATTTTTACGAATGGTTAAATTGTTTTATGAATACGAGCTTACATTAGTGATGTTCTACAAAAATTAATCTATTTCAATCTCCTTTTTATAGATTTAGATTACTAAACACCTTCCCCAAAAACCAGATAAACGAAATAAGCATAATTTTTGAACATCAACATATACTATCTAACTTTCATTACAGTAAGAAAAATTGGGCTACCGTCAGGAATTAAACCTGAGACTTTTGAACACCAGTTAGATGTTCTTACCAACTAAGCTATGGTCTGCATATAATTCAAATGTGATGTTATTCCAGTTTTTCCTTCTATTTTTGTTATGTTATCAACTTATTAAACCAATTATATATTAGAATTTTTCTTTCTAAAATATAAATCAACAAATTTATGTTCTTTTATCAAGTAGACTCAAACCGCCTCGGTTGCTCGTTGTAGATGGTATGACAACGGCACGCGGTTTTCGAATATATGTGACGCGAGACGGTCACTCACCCATCTACTACCCGTGCTTTGTATTGCCTTGCGTTATCGAGACAATCAGAACAATGACATTAATCGTATTATTCTGTAATAGATTTTAATCTCTTGAAAATGAAACAAGTAGTAATTAAATCATCAATTCTTCTTAGCGAATATATGCAATGTGTCAAAAAGTCACTTTTCAAATCTTCATTTACATAAAATAATAGTTATTCGTTTAACTAGGCAAATTTAATTGACGCGGCTAGAGTTTCATAGTCGTGGCTATAAATCTTGCCAAGACAATAAATCTGCATTTTGCTTTGTAGGAACACTTATTTTTTGCCTATTGTATAAAATTAAAATGAATTATGTGATTATTTTCAATATTTTTAATATTATCGACATCATCATAAGCTGAATTCCATTTACCATTTGGTTCACTTAAATCAGTCCAGACAAATTAGACAACATGACTATAAAACTGAACTAAGCAAACTGATGCACTTATTGTAGTAAATTTATTCAAAGTAAATTATAATATGTAATTCTAGTACTGGAAATAAAGTCAGTGAAGTAATCCATCGAAGTAAAGAAATGCACTGATTCAGTAAATGTAAGTTATATCTGATCCAAATGGCAAATGCAATACGCCTATAGCCATCATGTTATTATGCATTTGTTGCTATGTGAAAACAAATATGACATGTATAATTTCATAACTATCATTCTGCTTCTTTTAAATGTTATCATTCACCAGAGCTGGGCAGTAGCTAGCTACTTTTGTAGCTTAGCTACTAGCTTAGCTACATTTACCTTAGCTGTAGCTGTAGCTTAACTAACTGTGAAAAAATATAGCTGTAGCTTGTGGCTAGCTACTTTTTTTTCTATTAGCTTAAAAATAACAACTGAAGCTATTTTTTGTAGCTTAAAGCTACTTTTTAAACAGAAGGTCAACAAAGTACGCATGCGTACAAGCTAAACCCACACAAAATAATTATTTGTTGCCGGTTCTAACTGGCTCTAATACGCAAAAATACACAGTAGGTGCCAGATGGTATTTGCTATTTTTGATATTTATGTACATAATAGTAAATTAACAGTCATTATAACAAAAGACTGATCATATAACAATGGCAAATTTAATTATTTCACAATAATTTAAAAAAGTAGCTTTAAAATTTAACAGCTACTTTAGCGGAAGCTTTTAGCTGTAGCTTATAGCTGTAGCTTAGCTACTTTTTTAAAGAATAGCTGTAGCTGTAGCTTAGCTACTTTTTTTAAGTAGCTTGCCCAGCCCTGTCAATCACTATATTATTAACTAAATTTACAATATGTAATGAAAAGTAACGAAGGACTTTTTAACTGCACTCGAGATTAAAGAAGCGGTACACGGTTATAATTGTATTAATGAAATTAAATCATACATATAAAATTTCTAGTTTCTTTTTAATTGCAACACTTTTACAGTTTGGCAAAATTTTCAACAATATCACATTTTTAATGTAATGCAAAAATATATTTTAATCTTGAATACAGCTTTCAATGCAATATCAATGTTTTCTTTAAAGAACAATAACCGTTTAACAAAGTGATGATATATTTTTAAAAGATTGTGAATCTGTGAACGTCTAGGTCTATGGTCTACTCTGAATCTTGCAAAATATTATTCTCAAGTTTATAATACAGTATTGTTCTTCTAGTGCTACAAATAATTTAAAGAATTTAAAGTATTCATTCCAAAATATCGCAATAAATTACGCTAAATTTAATACAGATGTCAAATGAAAGTGTTTAAAGAGAAACTAGAATTGAAAGCAATTTTAAATTATTTTTCTCGCTTTTGAATAAAATGTCGTACCATTGTTTTCATCTTTCATTTGTTCCGATTGTTTTTGCAAGTCTACGTTTTTGTTCCTCATTTTATGTTAAGTACTAGTACAATAACTTCTACGATTATAATATTCATTAAGAAACAAAATTATCGACTTGGTGATGCAATTATTCTACTCGAAATAATTTTACATTTAATAAATTGCTTTCTCTTTAATTTATGCGATCTTTGAAGCATGCATCATCTTATGATTCACAAGATATCACAAAGGAATTTTGACAGATTTAAGAATTTAACAAATGTGTAAAGGTTAGTTAGTTAAGGTTTTTGAACCCTTGAAAATTCTAGACACCACAAACCTTGTCTTACCTAACCGCAGAAACAAATCAATGACTACTGTCGCTGAAGCGAAACAGATTACATATTTATTTAATGTATTCACGCTATGCCAAGGTAAAGGTTTTCCTAAAATTTATAAAAAGTGAGAGTGCGTCTGTGTATGCGTGTGTTAAAATTCCGGGTTCGAAAGTGTAGTAAATGCTCAAGGTCCATTAGCACATTGGCATATTAAGCATTATTTATGGCTATGAACTTGTTTAGCATAATTTTAATAAGAATTTGTTGTTAGTGAACAATGAAGGCGTGTAAGTAATTTGTTTTATAGTATCATTAAAGTTTTTGTTTGAATTTTTTGCGGTAAACTACACAAACATAACTCATTAGAAATTGCTTATTGTCACACACGTTGCTATTTTTATGACTGTTTAACTCTCGGACTTAATACATTCTAGCAAAAAATATCTAATAGCTATTTTTATTTACACTGACAGCTTCAATCTTAATACTTTTATTTATTATTATTATTATTTCTTTTATTTTTATACTTGATTTCTTTAATAGTTTAAACATCATAAAGTGTCAGTCAAAACTCAGAAAGGAACAAAATTTCGGATGCCGAAAATAGATATTTTATTAGATAATAAAATTTGTTTCAATAGGTTTCCGGCTTTCCAATAGACAAAAATGAAAATTTGTTTTAGTCATGTAATCATAAGTTTCAATTTTTTTTTGTAAATTTGTGTTCATGACTTCATCTTATTACATCCTTCGCTTCTCTTGAAAGAAAAATACAAGAAAGCCAACAACCTAATAAAATAAATATTAATAATAATAAGACTTTTTATTTGGCAATAATTCAGCCGAATCTGTTCTACCATATAACCTTTACATTAATTACAAAAATACAATTACAAAAATAGCAAGTATAAGAAACTCGTATAAAATAGACTAATAGTATAAAAAATTAGTAAATAACAAATGAATTATTAAGCAATTACATAAACTAATGATAATAAAATACAAAGAAAAGAGAATAATGTGTGTAAAAAATTCAAGATTTTATATAAATGAACTGCCTACAGAAAGTAATAATTGTTTAAATTTCACAGAAAATGTAGCTGGTTTTAGTAGTAGTAGTGGTGCATGAACTTTATTGAGAATACTAGAAACAAAATGGCTAAAAGTCCTTTTAAAAAGAGCTGTATTATGTTTGGGTATGTAATACTGAAGAATATTTCTTAAATTACGTTGATGATGTTGAGTCCGAATTGACAATTTGTTCAATAAGTAAGTAGGTGATTTGTTCAGAACGACACGATGAGCTAGACACGCAGCATGTAACAATCTCGTCTTATTCATAGTAAGCCATCCTAATTCATTTATATATGCCGACGTGCTCTCCCCTCTTCTTAAACCAAAAATGAAACGTACACAACAGTTTTGTACCTTCTGTATTCGACCCATATCGTATATATTAATTTTTTTTGTTTAGTTATTCATTATTAAGCAGATTCGTAAATAGGATTAAATTTTGAGTTACAATTACTGCTTTATACGTCATATTAGGTTGTATTTTGGTTGCTATAATACTTCTTCATCTTCTTTCTCGATTCCTTCTGCCCCAAAGGGGCGTCGGTTAATACTTCATGCCATAATTATCAATTATTTTTGTGAAATTAATCTATTTCAAATTGGAAACAAAAATTGTTGTAGCCGCGGAATATATGTATAAGAGCTTGTAGGACCGCAAATAAAAATATAAAATAAATAAATAAATATATCATCACGCCTTCTACCCATTACTGAATGTGGCACTCTGCCGAAGCAGATCTCGGTAAATGATATATTTTGCGCGTGAAGTGCGGTTACCACTCGTCGAATCACGGCCCCCAAAGATGTAAGTGGTAGGGGAGCCACAGGGGTAATTTTTTAAATTGGTGAAAATGTTTGTCAGCTGTGGGGATCGAACCAGGGTTCTTAGAATCCACAGGCCGAATTGATACCACGGAGCCATAAATATAATAAAGTTTTATATATTGACTAAAATAAATAAATAAATATTATGGGGTGGACCCTGGAAACCCTGGTTCGATTCCCACAGGCGACAAACTATTTTCATAATTTCAAAAAAACTACCCCTGTAGCTCCTCCACCACTAACATCTTTGGGGGCCGTGATATGCGACTGGTAACCGTACTCCACGCGCAAAATATATCACTTACCGAAATTTGCTTCGGCAGAGTGCTACACCCAGTAATGGGTAAGAGGCGTGATGATATATTTATTATATTTTATGTATTAAAATAAATTATATAGGTTTTTTTTTTTAATAAAAATTACAATAAATAATATCATCACGCCTTTTACCCATTACTGGATGTGGCACTCAGCCATAAAGCAGACCTCAGAAGGTGATATATTTTGCGAGTGAAGTGCGGTTTCCAATCGCCAAATCACGGTCCAAAAGGGTGGTTGTGATGAGGCCATAATAAATAATAATAATAATAATGTTAATGGTGGAAGACATAAGAAATTTAATTTGTTTAATGTTGAATGTAAAATGTAATTTTATTTATTAGAATTAAAGACAAAACAATGGACTGATACAACAAAAATGCGAATACGAGTAAATATTTCCCAGCTGTGAACTTTGGTCGAATGACCGGATTTGTGAAAGGATTTACTCACATCCGTCCGGTTCTCGCCGGAGCTCCAAAGGGAGAGGGATTTGTCTTTAGGGGGACACACCTCTCAAGAAATCCGTACAGTTCGCACGTATGCTTTACCTGACCTTGACAGAGCAAGGTCGTTCACTAATCAGCTGATACGATCATGTCCGAGACATGTCGTTCAGACAATATCAATACTGTATCCGTATCTCTCGTAAAAATGTTTCAGGACGTTGCTAAAAATAAAATAAGTAATTGAGGTCTGTAGCTGTAAATATCTGATACACGCCTTGTTTCTTTTATTGTGGGGGTAGAAACAAAAAACATACGAGCATATTGTCAGTGTCACACTTAGTAACAAATTGCACTGTTATTAAATTGCTTGCAATTTGCAAACATTACTCGACCACGCAATTTTTCATTATTATTATTATTTTCTGTGGAATGTACCTTTGTATCTAACCAGTATTTGCATTGTATTTTACTTGCACTTTACTGACAAAATATGTCTATTATTTTATTATTACAAATGAACAAGTTCCGGGATACTTATAATACCTATAGAGGCGCAAACTACAAAATACCAATAGTTACAAGAAGTTATAGGTTAATCAATTTATTTGAGAAAATATAAAAACATAAGTTTCGCATTTTGTGCAAATACTAGAACCTCGGTTCAATTCCCACAGTTGACAAACAATTTTCACCACATTAAAATTACCTCTGTGGTTCCCCCTCCACTAACATGTTTAGGAGCCGTGATTTAACAGCTGGTAACCGCATTTCACGCGCATAAATATATCACTTACCAAGATCTGCTATGGCAGAGTTCCACACACAGTAATGGGTAAAAGGCGTGATGATATATTTATTTTAGTAGTATCTACTTACTCGTTATATTTAAATTTAATTTCAGCTCGCTAAAATTTGTTTTTATTACTTTGAATTACTTACATAATTTATGTTTCACTGCGTATAAACAAGCACAAATAATTTAATAGGATGTAAAGCTCGTTTTAACATTACACTAAATATTGAACAAGATTTGAACAATTTTTGGAACAACGTAAACTACGTACTAGCATTCAGCAAATTGTTTGAAATATCCCAATTCTTTATTTAATACTACGTGAATCACAAAGTAGCTCACATACAAATTGTCTCGAAAATTGTCTAGAAAATACAACACATTTTATTTTTCTGACAATTTATGAAGCAATAATCAAACAATTTACTGTATGATACTAGACAATTTAAATTGTCTCAAAAATTGTTCAAAATCTTGTTCAATATTTAGTGTAATGTATAATTAATTGAGTAAGCTGTTGGCACTTGTTGAAACATGTTCGATAATATTTACAAAATACAAAATAAAAGCACTTGGTTGTTTCAAAGAAAATACTTAAATATTTATAACCAAGTGTTTTTATTTTGTATTTATTAAATATTTACAAGTTATACGTTATAATTCATTTGTTACGTTATTATTAAGTATGTAATTGTTATTCTTATCTTACGTAATGGTAAATAAATTCAATCATTAATAAAACATTGAAATAAAATATTTTGTCATTTATTCAAATTAACTTTACAAAAGGATATGTTTTAAATAAAAATTAATTACAACACAAAATATTGTGATCTTTCTAAATGTTTTGCATGTCTTAAACATCCAATCGAATATGTAAATATAAATATATATTATGGGGTAATGGCTCAGTGGTATCAAGTCGGCCTGTGGATCCTAAGAACCCTGGTTCGATCCCACAGCCGACAAAACATTTTCACCAATTTAAAATTATCCCTGTGGCTCCCCCACCACTAACATGTTTGGGGGCCGTGATTTGACGGCTGGTAACCGCATTTCACGCATATAAATATATCACTTACCAAGATCTGCTTCAGTGCCACACCCAGTAATGAGTAAAAGGCGTGATGATATATTTATTTATTTTATTTTAAATATTGATTACATTATCTAGGTATCTACAACCTAAATGAAATGAAATAGATGTAAAAATTATTTAAAAATTACCATTTGAATTTTAAAAGAAAAAGTTACACAAACTTTTTAAAGCAGTACCAATTTAATAACGAAGGAATTTAGAAAGAGAATTTGAATAATAAAGCTAAGTAGGTACTTGTTTCTTTATTATTGCTGAAAGTAAAACATATTTTATGAAATGTATACAGAGTGCCTAACTTGTTTTTGTTGTCACACGTGAATATTTTCCATTTTCGTTTTACTCTTGTTTTGTCGGGAGTTCAGAGCTTTTTTGATAATGTCACCATGTTACGCCGCCGTATTGTAATCGTGCTCAAACAACCGTAACTAGATTTTATATAACACATGAGAAATGTGTATCCACGTCATTAGATATGTAAATAAGTGGATAGATAAGTAGCTAATCGTGTGTGACTCCAAAAATGTGATTTTGAAATAGAAACTACAACAGATTTTTATGATTATGTATTGTGACATTCGAGGCTTTAATGCACATTAAATTCAACTATTAAAATTAAAACCGTAATTTGTATTTTATTAATTTTTTAATTACAAACTTTTTCTTATATCGGATTTTAAACATGTTCAAGTCAGTTTAAAAACGAAATAATTTAAATAAACTTATTTGAAACAGAGTAAACAATACAATTTAAAATAGTTTACTGACTAACCTGCTTTATCAATCTGCATGTTTGTGTCTTTAAAATTAATAATAATAAATATATCATCACGCCTTCTACCCATTACTGGGTGTGGCACTCTGCTGAAGCAGATCTCGGTAAGTGATATATTTTGCGCGTGAAATGCGGTTACCAGCCGTCAAATCACGGCCTCCAAAGATGTTAGTGGTGGAGGAGCCACAGGGGTAGCTTTTGAAATTATGAAAATTGTTTGTCGCCTGTCGGAATCGAACCAGGGTTCTCAGGATCCACAGGCCGACTTCATACCACTGAGCTAACCACCCCATAAAGATATAAATAATTGAAGCAAATCAAATTCAATTAATTAATTCGTTGCAACGCCTACTTGAGCAATTTTAATTAAATGCTGGAATTGTTTAAAAGTGTTTTATTCTGTAATAATTTTCTAGACGCATGTAAAAAGTTTTATTGTGTAATTTTTATTAGAAACTAATATTTACTTTTCATATTAAGACTGTCAAGCGGTATGTATAAGTTTCATTTGTTTTTTGATGTGGTAAAAAAGAAACTAATACACTAGATAGGTATTTTTTTTATGTAGCAATACGTAGTTCCGTATCGAACAATAAAATAATAGAATATGATGAAATAAGTATAGTTTCACCTATATAATCATCAATCTATTCGGAAAATTCACAACCAATAGATGGCAGCACCATCAACATCGAAATAGGGGAAACATTGCTTTAGAACTTATGTATTTAAATATATTAAATATATCAACACGCCTTCTACCCATTACTGGGTGTGGCACTCTGCCGAAGCAGATCTCGGTTAGTGATATATTTTGCGCGTGAAGTGCGGTTACCAGTCGTCAAATCACGGCCACCAAAGATGTTAGTGGTGGAGGAGCCACAGGGGTAGTTTTTGAAATTATGAAAATTGTTTGTCGCCTGTGGGAATCGAACTAGGGTTCTCAGGATCCAGAGGCCGACTTCATACCACTGAGCTAGCCACCTCATTGTATTTGTATACAGAATATTTAATATATTTATTTACAAAACTAGAATTTATTAGTAAAAGTATAATTTCGCTACCGTTAGTTTAAAAAAAGTTCCAAACAATTGAAAATTTCACTTGAAATACCGATAAAGGCAAAAAAAATATTTATTTGAGTATAATAGCTCATTAACTATACATATTTTAATTTCAGTAATAGTATTTACTTGACACGCTTATCTGAATTTTTCTAAATTTTATTGTATTCATCATTATCGCCAATTTCTTTGTTTTTTCTTTTAAATTTTATTTCCAGCGATATCTTCATTTTACAGTGTTTAAAAAATATAGTTGTTCTTTAGTCACAGATTTGCTACAAATAGTAAATAAGAATTAAATTTTAAAGACTAATATTTAATAACCATTTATTCTTATGTTAATTTTCATCTTTTACATCTTTTTTTATTTCTTGACGAACTTAACCTCTCCTTCACGTCAATAGTTCTTAGGGGAAGATTTTGGCGTAGTATAACACCAGCCTTTCATCTTTTTAATTTCGATTTCGCTGTAGTTTTAAAAAATTAGGATTTTAAATTTTTTGATACAATATATAAACCGATAAATGTCATCAAGACAAAAGTCATTGTCTAAAAAATTGACGGAACCAAAATTCATAAATGGTGAAATACTTTGACCAATTTTCAATGTTTTTTCGTTTATTCAAACTATAATGTAGTGATATTCTTTCACCAATATAATTATGATACTGGGATACAAAACAATATCATTTTGATTTGCTAATTATCGCGAAAAATAAAGTGAATACGATATTAAATATTATCCCTATTTGGAGGCTTTCAAAGAAACCCGCTAGGCGTCAATCACTTCTTTGTTTGTTCCTAATACAAAAAATTGTACAAACTGAGATAAAAGTTTATGAAATATTGACAATAAAATTTGACACATTACTGATATTTCTATCACCTACAAACTACAAACATGTCAAAGATAAAAACAAAAAATATAATGAATGGTTTATAAATTATCTATACAGTAATTTAATACAAATAGCAAATTAATCGCTTGAGCAGTCAAGTTACCTGATAAAACTATGTTATCCTGTTCATTACACATGTCCATGTGTAACTAAACAAACCATTGTATATGTTAGTAAGTTATGGCAAACGTACACAAAGAAGTCCTGTTACATAACGTATACACAGACATTGTTACTTAATGCGTTATTTCAAGGTAAATATCGACATTGCATAATCTCTCATCTTCTTGACATTAATATCTCGCGTGCGATATTGTTTTTATAATGAGAAAAACTCTTAGATCCGTGTTAAAAAGATAATTATTATTAATTTGTTAGCTATTATTCATTCATATGATATGATTATGAGAATATTTTTATGACTTTTTCAATTCCTATGATAATTTTATTACCTATTAATAACTCATGATTATTCAATAATTTAACAATATTAATGAATATTTTATTCGCTAATTATGACAGTATCTTTGCGGGAGATTCAAATATTCAAATCTTGAATTAAGTGTAACAATTATTATGTACCTAGAGTATTATGAAGATGTTTATGCCCTCCGAGAGCGATACTTACAAGGTCCAAGGGTATGTAAGTAGACCTGGGCAAGCTACTTAAAAAAAAGTAGCTAAGCTACAGCTACAGCTATTCTTTAAAAAAGTAGCTGAGCTACAGCTATAAGCTATATTTTGTAAAATATAGCGAAGCTACAGCTAAAAGTTTTTGTTAAAGTAGCTGTTAAATTTTAAAGCGACGTTTTTCAATTATTGTGAATTAATGAAATTTTCCATTGTCCTATGATCAGTTGATCAGTCTTTTTTTATAATGACTGTTAATTTAGTATTATGTACATAAATATAAAAAATCGCAAATGGACAAATGTCCTGTTAATTTTTAATGCAATAATTTTTATTTATATCGGAATAAATTAACAGTCACATTAACAAAAGACTCGTAAACAGTCAATGTTTAGTTCATCTAATATTTAATACAAAAGTAGGATAGGTTAAGAGAATTAAATATGGTAATAGATTTTAAACTATATAACAACTTGTTATCCTACAGTTATAGAAAACAATAAAGAAGGTACAATTCAAATACAAAACAAAAATAAATAGGTATTTCGTAATGAACAGTGGTAGCTTTAAGCTACAAAATGTAGCTTTAAAAGTAGCTTCAGATGTTATAACAATATTTTTAAGCTAATAGAAAAAAAAACATAGCTCGCTACAAGCTACAGCTATATTTTTTCACATTTAGCTAAGGTACAGCTACAGCTAAGGAAACGTAGCTAAGCTAGTAGCTAAGCTACAAAAGTAGCTAGCTACTGCCCAGCTCTGTTTGTAAGTTGCCTAAGGAGTATAAACATCAAGTAATGCACGTGGTGCATATACTATTTTTTGTCCTACTAGTATTTTTTATTAACCTAAATAATATATAATGGATTACCTGGTAGCACTGAATAGAAAAAAATGTCAGGTTTTGACGGTATTAAAATAGTAACGTCACTGTTAATGCCCTAGAGTGTATTAAAACCATATAATATCTAGGGGAATTATGAACTGAAAAAAGTACCTTGAATCCATGGTAGTAATAAACACTAATGAACTAGGAAGACATACAAATATTTTCTTTCACTTTTAATTCATATAAAGAGCGTACAAATACAAATTAAGCAAATGTAATTAAAAGTACATTATAATTGAAAACTTTTTGTTTTTCGTATATTACTTTTCATTACAGAGAATTAACCTGCGGTTACAAGAAAAGAAAATTCTAATGATGCTATAATTGTTGTAATTAAATTATTATTTACGCTACTCTATTTATAAAGAAATTATGATTTATAACTTTGAAAAAAGAAAATACTGTTATTGCAGGATAATGTTATTAAAGTGTGAAGAAATAAATCAAAAATAATAAATAATTTATGACAACACTGAAACATAACTTTCTCAAGTTCATATTGGCAGATTTTTAATAAAAATATGTTTTTATTTCATAAAAGCCCTTTACTGAAAATTGAGTTAACATAATAGTTATTTATGTGACAAGAAAATAATGCAAGACATTATTGTACTGACAAACTACGGCTTATCCTATAAAATCCGATTACTCGTATGTACGAGTTGCATACAAAGCTTTATGTTCGATTACTTTGGAGGCGATTTATTTTCTTACATATATTAATGTAAAAATCATAGTGTTTTGTTGTTGCTTTTGTTTAACAATGTTTTTTTTTATAATCAACAGGAATTCAATTTTGCCTTATTGTTCAATAAAGTGCTATAAACAATTAACAGTGTCATAAATTAAGTATTTATGGTGCTGTCGAAAATAAAAATACACCATATTAATGAACGTTAATATAATTTTTTGTTGATATAATAAATAAATAAAATAAATATAGTATCACGCTTTTTAGCCATTACTGGGTTTGACACTTTATCGTAGCAGACCTTAGTAAATGATATATTATTGTGTGTGAAGTGAGATTACCAGACGACAAATTACAGTCCCCGAAGATGTTACTGAAGGGAGGGTAATTTTAATGTGGTGAAAATTGCTTGTCGGCTTAGGTAATCGAACCCGGGTTCTCAAATCCACAGTCCGATTCGATACCACTGAGCCACGTATCCCGCGTAAAAACTGTAAATAATTTTTTTTAAACTGTTTTATTATATTATCTGAAATTGAAATTGATTTTGGTAAACAGCCTAAAGCTAAAATTTCATTTAAAATTTTATCAGCCCAATAGGATGCAGGCACTCACGTGACACTGTGACGGTTTGTGACGTGAAAACAGCTGTTCAGGCAAAGATCACTGCGCCACCTACAAATGTGAACTATTGTTTTGTGGCGAGATTTGAAAAGGACGGTTCTTTTCAAATCTCGTCCAAAAAAAATAGTTCATTTTGTAGGTGACGCAGTGATCTTTGCCCGAACAGCTGTTTTTACGTCACAAAAGTCACAATGTCATATGAGTGCCCGCATCCTATTTTCAGTCTTAGCAAATCTTGAATATTGGATTAGTCAAATTAAGTTAAATAGTATTCTCAAAAAAATTAAATAAACTCCAATGTAATCTTGTTACCAATTAGTTTTCAAAAAGTGATTTAGATTTACTTTTCAAAATCGGATTAGAATATGATTAGCTAATCTAAAATTCAGAATTACCTACAACTTTTTTGAGAATCGAACTGTTTATGTATTTCGAAAATATTTGAATTACATTTTTTTTTATTTCTCTCATATTTGGTGATTATACCATAAAGATCAGAGCTGGGCAGTAGCTAGCTACTTTTGTAGCTTAGCTGCTAGCTTAGCTACATTTACCTTAGCTGTAGCTGTAGCTTAGCTAACTGTGAAAAAATATAGCTGTAGCTTGTAGCTAGCTACTTTTTTTCTATTAGCTTAAAAATAACAACTGAAGCTACTTTTAAAGCTACTTTTTGTAGCTTAAAGCTATTTTTTAGCTCAAAGCTACTTTTTGTAGCTTAAAGCTACTTTTTATAGCTTAAAGCTACTTTTTATAGCTTAAAGCTACTTTTTAAGCAGAAGGTCAACAAAGTACGCATGCGTACAAGCTAAACCCACACAAAATAATTATTTCTTGTCGGTTCTAACTGGCTCTAATACGCAAAAATACACAGTAGGTGCCAGATGGTATTTGCTATTTTTGATATTTATGTACATAATAGTAAATTAACAGTCATTATAACAAAAGACTGATCATATGAGCATGGCAAATTTAATTATTTCACAATAATTTAAAAAAGTAGCTTTAAAATTTAACAGCTATTTTAACGAAAGCTTTTAGCTGTAGCTTAGCTATATTTTACAAAATATAGCTTATAGCTGTAGCTTAGCTACTTTTTTAAAGAATAGCTGTAGCTGTAGCTTAGCTACTTTTTTTAAGTAGCTTGCCCAACTCTGATCAAGATACACCAAAATCATTTTCTAATAACGTCATAATATGTTTTTAAACTGTGGAGTGATTTGTTTTACAAATGTGGAAACAAAAGAATCTAAATCAAATAAGGAAATGTTTCCTTTTTCAATTATCTTGATTTCCACGTAGTTAAATGTCAATGAATTCTCTTGAGACTGAAATGCAAGCTATGAGGAATTTCCTAAGCATTTGCAGAAATTATTGAATAATCGATTTCAATATAATAATGTCAAGTTCAAACGCTTTTTCAAAGTCATTTCTTAATGAACAGGTTTACTTTGCACGTAGACATACTCAAACTACCCATAGCACCAATTAAAACTTACTTACAAAAAAGCCACAATCACACGATAAAAAAGACCCTGCTAAAAAGTTCATAGCCTTGTGAAAACCACGTGGTTAAGTAAGCGGTACTTGGCTTTAAAAATTTGTAATGAAATTACGCTTTGATCGGCACCCTTGAAATTGTGTTCGAGACTAATTTTGTTCGTTTGGGTCTGCTGATATGATCTTTGGTATTAATATTTTTATGTACCTTTGGACAAACCCACAATAGAAAGGATAATACGACAAAAAAGTTACGAGTAGTATTACAGTTTGTTTCCAACATTTATCCTTTCAAACCTTTGTTACAATATTATAAAGTCCGGGTTATTAAATACAACAAAAAAGAAACTAAAAGTAACGCACGATTTGTAACTGTTATTTTGCAAAAACTAAAGTCCCTGAGAACAAGAGTGATGATGATTTTATTTAATATGGTCAACTTTTTGTACGGCAAAATGTGCGAGGTATTCATTTGATAATTATAAAAAAAGTGTTTAGCAAAATTATCTACATTTGTTTTCAAATTTTTTTGGTAGAACTAGCATCTATTCAGAATTAAAGATCTAGTTTTTCATGTTCGGAAAAAATTTCGCTACTTTTTCGATAGTTTATTTATAGTCAATTGTACAGTTGTTACTTCAATTTGAAGTTTTGCTAAATATGAATGATTTTACTATGAATTTGTGGAAATAATTTAGTACCAAAGAGAAATTTAACATTTCATACTTTTTAAAAATTTATAAAATTTTTATATATTCTTACCACCTTCAGTATCGTTTTTCAGTAATACTTTCAATAAAAATTGTAGATGGTTCAGTAGTATTGCGTCGTCCTGTGAATCTGAGAACCTTGGTTCGATTCTCACTAGCATTTTTGGGGGCCGTAATTTGACGGCTGGTAACTGCACTTCACGGGCATAAATATATCACTTACCAAGATCTACTACGGCAGAGCGGCACACCCAGTAATGGGTAAAAAGCGTGAAGATATATTTATTTATTTAAACAAAAATGTTACAAAATTTAATTCCCCGTTTCTTTTATTTGAAGTAATTACGTATTTAATATAATTTAAAAACATTTGGCAGCAGAAAATATATAATACCGAAAGTATCAAGATATTTTTTAAAATCTTATAGTGCTATCCCGGCACAAAGGCACAATTAGTTATAAAATTCTTAATTGTTTTTAGTATGAAACAAAAATAAATAAATATATATATCATCACGCCTTTTACCCATTACTGGGTGTGGCACTCTGCCGAAGCAGATCTCGGTAAGTGATATATTTTGCGCGTGAAGTGCGGTTACCAGTCGTCAAATCACGACCTCCAAAGATGTTAGTGGTGGAGGAGCCACAGGGATAGTTTTTGAAATTACGAAAATTGTTTGTCGTCTGTGGGAATCGAACCAGGGTTCTCAGGATCCACAGACCGACTTCATACCACTGAGCTAGCCACCCCATAAAAATGAATAATAAAACAAATTATGAATTCTGTACAATTAAGTTTTTTAGAAAATTATTTTTGTAACATTTGTCATTCTAAATTTCTTGGACTCATGCTGGAATGCAAGAAAAAAATAAAGAGCTCTTCAGTTAAAGAATTGTTTATCTAGCAACATTTGTTTTCTAAAAATATGCTAACGTGAAAAGTTTTGTTGTATCTCAAAGTGTACTTTGTTATTCTTGTTTAACAATGTTATTTAAAATTTCAAACAATCAAATTTCTCAACAAAGGGTGGGAAAATGCTTGACTTTTGTTTTTTGACATTCAAAGGAGGCTAAATTTACTATTTTATGGTACTAGTCCAATAAAGTGCCATTTTATGAACAGTAAACAGTGCCATAAATCAAGTATTTCTGGTGCATACGAATATAAATGTATTTATATTGATTAAATAGAACGTAATGAGGTGACTAGCTCAGTGGTATGAAGTCGACCTGTGGATCCTGAGAACCCTGGTTCGATTCCCATAGGCGACAAACAATTTTCATAATTTCAAAAGCTACCCCTGTGGCTCTTCCACCACTAACATCTTTGGAGGCCGTGATTTGACGACTGGTAACCGCACTTCACGCGTAAAATATATCACTTTCCGAGATCTGCTTCGGCAGAGTGCCACACCCAGTAATGGGTAGAAGGCGTGATGATATATTTATTTTATTTAAATTGAACGTTAGTGCGCCTCTGTATTCGATCAGTTGATTACGCGAATTAAATACCGATCGAGTATAAATCCTTAACGCAATGGAGTGAAACCATATGTTTACACAGACGATCATAAACGCCTCAGTGAAACGTCGTGGCGTACACATCATCTGTCGTGGAAAGTGCTACAGCGCTTAATATTTAGTCACTACCACAACTGTCCAGACCCAGACAATGATGTCGACATTCACAATTAAAATTTCGGTCAAAATTCATTCTTGTTCGATGTTCGGTTCCACTGAACAACTGGAATCCAATTAGCAAACTGTTACATTATTCGATCACGAGGATTACAGAATTATGGTTAATATTCAATATTCTGTTGTTGCATGGAAATGGAAATTTACGAGAATATTTTTACATTTATTCCACAAATTTGAGTGAAGGAATTTTTATAGCAAACTTAGCATATACCCCGAATAATATTTTAATTTAATAGTATATAATTTTAAGTTTAATTTTCCAAATTTGTTAGAAATTTAATTACACAGTTACGTGAGAGCTATTACTTTGGTTAAATTAGATAAGATACAAGTTTTCCACATTAATAGGTTAATTTAATGATGTTGTTGTTTTTCTGAAAACATTAATAGTTCACTAGATAACAAAGAAATATTTTCGTCCATCATTGGAATCTCAAGAGCTAAATTTATAACTTTGGTGAAATAAAATAAAATTTGATGCATTAGTAGACCAGAATTTAACCATGATTTAATTTTTCCTAAACCATGTACAAAGTGTTTTTACACTTCGACAAATTTTAATATATCAATCATTAAAAAAAAATTATAAACACTACAATAGTCAATTAATTTATTATATAACATCAGCTAAATGGCTGGTTGTAGTGTCGGCCAGTGACACTAAAAATATACAAGAATTTTGAAACAAAATTGTTATTCTATGATTAGTATGTAATATAATATATAAAAAATATATTCTTGAGAATCACAGCCGTCTTTATGGTTTTTGCTTCATTTCACGAGAATGGCAGCCATCTAGCTCAGTGGTATGAAGTCGGCCTGTGGATCCTGAGAACCCTGGTTCGATTCCCACAGGCGACAAACAATTTTCATAATTTCAAAAATTATCCCTGTGGCTCCTCCACCACTAACATCTTTGGGGGCCGTGATTTGACGCCTGGTAACCGCACTTCGCGCGTAAAATATATCACTTACCGAGATCTGCTTCAGCAGAGTGCCACACCCAGTAATGGGTAGAAGGCGTGATGATATATTTATTTATTTATATGACAGCCATCTCTATGGTTTTTGTTTATTTTATCACATCTATGGCAACTAAAATCAATTTACGGTAAAAAACAGTAAACTTACATTTATTCAACAATATTTTTCTCAATTTTTTTCTCTTTCAAATGGTATTAAAAAAATTATAGCATGTCATTTTTTAAAAATTTCTTTCCATTCACTGTGAAAAAAATTACTATCGATAAAAAATATCTGATCCCGCCAAAATATTCGCAATCATAAACCCTTGAAACGTTCATTGAAATTATTTAAATTAAAATGATTATTTCAGGAGATAATATCAATATTCCTTACTTATTTTACACCCTGTATATCCTTTCTTTTCCCGAAGTATCAAAATAGTATGTATAAGTTACGGTTATGAAATAATAATGAAAAACTAATTTTAATAGTTTTTTTTTTTTTAATAATTTTAAAACAATCGAATATTTCTAATAAAAATGGTAAATATTTAATTTTATTGTCTAATTCGTGGAATGAGTAATATTTTTTCTGAAACTCTTTGGAATGAATAGACTTAGTAATTTTTATCCAAAGTAATAGTTTGAAGTATTATAATAAAAATAATTTCTTTTTCTGATGTCTCATAAATTTCTCCGAAATGCTACAAAAATATTTATAATATCAGTGATTCCTTGCAGTCATACTTATCAACTAAAATTAAAACTCTATATTTCTATTTTTATACAAAAATATGTGAAGTATATTTAATATTTAATGACTTTAGTCTTAATTGTTTTCTTTAAAAGTGTAGTAATTTCCATAAATAAAGATAAAAACGGAAAAACATTTGCTGTTTATTGAAAATGTCATATTGCAAAAAAATTGATTTGTTTTGAGAGTTTATTTTGATGGTTTGTCATGTCTCGATGACAATAGTTATAAAAGCAATCGTAACGATAAATTTTGAAAATATCCCAAGTGAAAGCGAGTCTATTATCACAGAATAGTAAAATCACCAGAGCATTACTGCTGTTTCATTACTTCTGTAAGTGTGGAGAGACACAGACACAGACAGCGTTGTAATGTATTTCTGAACGAACACCATTCACATGCCTCATGTGTCTAACAGAAACATTTGCATTGTATGTAACAACCAACGGATAATTATTTCGTTGTATGATTAGATTTCCATAAATATTTTATTTTCTCGTGTTGGTATTCAGTAATTTTATGCATGGATGGATATTGTCTGTTAATTTTTAATGCGTGTATGCAAATATTACATGTGAATTGTCTCTTCAATATTTGGTTACAAAATGCATTGTTGCCAAATTGGCTAAATTTGTAATGAGATTTCACGAGTTTACACACATTTTGCATTTTGGTAAACCTTGAATTTGTTAATTGCATTAGTGAATTTGCTTGAATAAATAAGTGGGTCACATTTTGTCTAATTACTTTTTCTTTCGGGTTCCTTCACATATTTCACTTTCTTACTCAAATTAATATTAATTTAACATCTTTTACTGATATAGTCACCATGTAAACAACGATCTTCAATGGTATAATTATGAATTATAATAATAGGCAGGTTAGCAGATACTCTTTTCTCAGCTCGTCGGATCCTTTATTTTGCTTCTAGAAAGCGAGAACGAATACGAATTCACTGAATTAAAACGCATATGTAGCTACTTATTTCTCTGTGAAATATACTGTACTTATTCAGTACTCTATAAATCTCGTATTCATGTGGTCTTAACCAGCTGAATAGCTTATTCTATTGGAATAATTCCAAAAAGAAGTGATGAGGATTTGTCTTATTCAATTTTAATTCTATTTGCTCTCGCTTTTTCTTACACAATAGAAGTCCAGAGTACCTCAGTAAATAATTGAAACTGTGATAAGGGTTCTTATTTTGTGAAGTTCAAATCTGACTTTATTTGCTCAATTCCAAATTACTGTTTGTAGATAATCATAAAATGGATTTTGTGCAGTTTTAAGTTTGAACCATTCGACATATCTATACATTGCAACGCAAATACAATATTATTTTACAACGTTCATAAATATCATATTTTAAACAAGCTTTGTAGGGATGAGATACTTATTTGAGCATCTCTACAATTTTGAATTAAAAAATTGTGTCAACATTTGAGACACTGTTAAATAAGTTTGAATGAAAATTTGACTAATATAATACAAAAGCATTAAATAGAACTGCAAAATATTCACTCAAAATCTGATATACATTTAAAATGACTTATTTTGAGGTTAGCACAGCTAAGCTATTTTTACATGTAAAACAACACAGTTAATGAGTAATAAACTTAATAAAAGTATTACAAATTACAAAATTTTGTTCACTTTCGTTATGGATCACTTAACTACTGCGGTTTAATTACTTATCATAGATAAAAAGTAAAAAATGCGGGTGCGATTATAACTGCACTCGGTTTCTCAATGAAGTAGATATGCACTAGAGCTGAAATCATTTTGTGGTATATAATTTTCTATGAATCATTGTTTTCACTGATATAATTTACTCAATTTAGTTTTTTCCTCAATAATCAACCGTAATAAATCTAATATCTTACTTCCAAGAATTAAATGCAATTTTACATACTGAACTTCCTGAATCTTCATTAGTTATTATTACTAATTTCAAACACACTTTCAATCATTTGCAATTTGAGAAAAACTTGTTTTTATAATACGATTTATATCAATTAAATATGCCTTTGTAGCAGCAATTATTAGACAGTTGTAAGTTTATTACATTACTAACTCTTGTCTATTACAGCAGTGTTACTTTTAAGTAACATTAAATTATAATTATTTAATCAAATTTATGTGAACAATTTTGAAAATTTATTTATTACAAAATGATATAGTTTTTATTTGACTGTAGTTGCAAGTGAAAGTGCTAAAGGATTATTCGGAATTCAGTCAATTATTTAATTTTTTTTATTTCGTTATTTTTCGACTGCCGTTTTAGTTCATTTACAAATATTTTACGTTATATATATTTAAAAAAATATATATCTATATATTTATCTGTTTAATTCAATTCATTTAAATCATTATTAATAATTTATTTATAAAGATTGTTCTCTAATTATATTTTATTTTGTCCTGAAGAAGACTGGAAGTGGCAGTCGAAACGTTGACGAAATAAAAAAATTGAATTCCGAATAATCTTTTATCACTTTTATTTATTACATCCAAACTAGAGAAACATAATTGTTAAGAACATCGCCTTCATTATTTGTATTCGTATAGCAAAACAATGTTCCATTACCTCATTTGACAGTTTGTCTTGATTTGATATTTAACTATAACTTAAAATTTGTATTGCGACCGAATATTTCTATTAAATATTTTTCAAGTTAATATCAGTTTGGTTGAAGAAAATTTACCTTAAATTAACAGTACCCAAATTAGTGTACACTGAAGTATATTTTATATACTCGTATTTCTCCTCACAAAAATCCGAATAAATTGTTTTATTTTTGAAGTACATTTGTCAAAAAAGTTAACCAAAAGACAAATTGGAATTTATGTTATTGGCACAAAATTAGATTTTTTTTTAAATATTATTTACTTTCCCGTTTAGGGGTAGTTTGAGGCGCATTATTCACTAGCAAAACCATCCAAGTAAAATAGTAATAAACTTACGAGTTTCATGTTGAAAGTTAGCTCCACAAACACAGAACAACAACTGAGATACTGACTGCGAACTTGTACGTTACCGGATGCACTACAACGGTAGCGACGGCGCTTTCCGTGTTATATAGCGGAATGGCAGGCAACGATGGCCGTGGACGCGATCAAGGTGGCCCCGGTGAGAGCCACGCCATGCCGCCGCCGTCGCCGCGAAGGCTACCGCCCCGCGAAGGGCGCCAATGCGACCACTTGCGCCTGACACACTTTGACAGCATTAGCGGCTACTGTGTCGTTGCATTGAACCAGTTTGGTGTTTTCCGCTTCTGATTAGAGTTAATCGGTAGATTGTTTTGGTTTTTTGTCTATTTGATTGTTTGTTTGTAGATTTGATCTAGAGGTTTGACTTTGATGGTCAACGGACCTAGAGATTTCAGTGCTGGATTGCGACAGAAACTTTTTCATGATAAATTTTGACAATTTTATTTAAATCTCTAAACTTCAAAGTCGATAAATACTAAATACCGGGAAACTTGTTTTCCTGTGGATTTTTCAAATATAATTGCAATTTTAATAATTACTCCTATTTCTGAATTTGTAACATGTATATTCTTAGTAATATGTTTTGGAATTTTTGTTTAGGTTTTCCATTATAATTCCAGATAAAAGATTATTATGGATTTCCATGTCTTTATTAAAAATCTTATTGTGTCTAATAATATTTTTAGATCACAGATATACAATTTAATTAAAACTAATATATGAAAATTATAAGTTTTTCTTTTAATTGATACTAATTTTTATTTATAATTTCAGAGATACCATAATAAACATGATGTGAAGACTGAAATTCTTATTAAAATAATATAGACGTATAAATCTAAGTTATTTTATAAATATACACGTATGATTCTAACAACATATTAAATAAGAATATTTCTTTCTTCATATTCCTTTAAACATATTGTTTTACTTGCTGTAGTTTATAGTTTTCGTACTATAAATGTAGAAATTATTATTTTTTCCTTCCCTTCAATATGACATTATTTCTACTTTTTCAATCATGAAAAAACGTATTAAGTCAGTAAAAAACCGTTATTACTAGACTCGAAAACTGGTATTTTTACTCCTAATGAAACTATTGTTGTATTTATTAAGGTGTAACGAAAAAACTTTTTTTTTATTTTCCGTATATATGTTTTAATCATAGCTGTTTGGCGTTTAGTTATTGACAATTACTATTCTATCAACAAGTTTTATTTCTATTTTTAAATATATTTTAAAATAAACATGGCCAAAAAATTCTTGCTGGAAGTTAATGTTACTGGCAGTATTTAATCTATATTTACCGATAAACTATCTTTTTTTAAATAATATATGAAAAGGAACAGTATTTATTTATTTTACTAAGACCACAGGCGGACTTTGGCCTAGACTAAAGAGGCAATAGCCTAGGGCCCAAAAATTTTAGGGCCCGGATTGAAGCTTTTAGTTTAAATAATAGAAATATATATACAGGCTGGTGACCGCGACTCTCGAACATGGGTATTTAACATGTAAAATCATAATTTTATAATTTCCTACTTCCCTAATTATATTAAGCAAGACAGCTTCAAATAAAAGTTTTAGGAGATAAAATTATGCATCTAATCCAATAAACAAAATTAATTTTGCGTGCTTCGTAACGGCACAAATTAAATCTGAAAATAACGAAAATAGTCTCAAAACTACTAATACTACTAATAACGAAATTATCGATAGTCATGGAATTGAAACAAAATTAAACAAATGTTTGACGTTTAATCTATCAAAATAATTACTTTATTTATTATGTCATTAATTTTGACACATAAAACGTTAAAAATTTGTTAATTTTGTTTCAATTTCATGGCTATCGATAATTTCGTTATTTTCAGATCTAATTTGTTATTTTTGTTTATTGAATTAGATGCAGAATTTTATGTCCTAAAGGGCCCGAAATAAATATTTTGCCTACGGCCCGAAATATTTTTAATCCGCTTCTGACTAAGACTATAAACTCTTTTAAATCTTAAATGAAAAACATGTTCATGTAGATTTAAAGCACAGATTTACAACTACATAGTTACATTATTTTGTATCTTAAAACATCTATTAATTATGAGGCAAAAATATGACGTTTAATGAACATAATCTAATATTTATTCTGATTTTATCTATAATCTTATTCTGTTTTGTAAATTGCTCTAATTTAATTAATTTTATAAAATAAAATTGCTCTTAAGAGTTCAAAGATCCCAGGTTCAAATTCTGGCAACACTCCAATTTCTTTTTCCATAACTCTATTTCATTTCATAAATTGTCAAAAAATACTAATTAAATAACTGTAATATTACACCAATAATTTCAATCCTAAATAAATATAATGTTGAATTTAATTCTATTTATAAATTTGTAGGGTAGGTGGCTCAGTTGTATCTAGTATAATTGTGGATTTGAGAACCTGGATTCGATTCCCACAGCCGACAAACAATTTTCGCCACATTAAACTAGCACAGTGGTATGAAGTCGGCCTGTGGATCTTGAGGTCCCTGGTTCGATTCCCATACGCGACAAATTTTCATAATTTGAAAAAGCTATCCCTGTGGCTCCTCCACCACTAACATGTTTGGGGGCCGTGATTTGACGACTGGTAACCGCACTTCACGCGCAAAATATATCACTTACCGAGATCTGCTGTAGCAGAGTGCCACACCCAGTAATGGGTAGAAGGCGTGATGATATATATTTATTATAAACTTACCCCTGTGACTCTTCCTCCACTTATATCTTTAGAGGCCGTGATTTGACGACTGGTAACGCGAAATATATCACTTCCTTAAAATCAAAGCAAAAAGCGTGATGATGTTTTTATTTACTTACTAATAGAAAATTATAATTTTTTTTATTATCATTAGCAAATATAATAATAACGAGATAAGATTTGTTAACGAAACTTGGTAATTATAAGTTTCATGAAAATACGAAGAGCTGAGTTGATTTTGAATGAAATTGAAAAACCGGAAGAGGAAGTTTACTGGATACACAAAACAATAAATTCCATTTATTTAAAAAATGTAATCAGTTACGAAAATAAGTTTCAAACAAAAGATGTTAGCAAAAATATTTGGAGCATAAAATGTTATTTGCTATTTTCCTGTATATGCGTCTAATTTTGAGAAAAGCTAATTTTTATATTTAATAATATATTCGAATAATCATAGTAGCAATAGGAACAAAAAACAAAAACATGTTTCACATTTATATGTCAAATAATAATTGTCAAAAGCAAGGAGCAAGTCATAAGTGTTCAATTCAGCGTTTTTGATATTAAATATGCTGTGTATAAGAAAGTCGTGTGGTGACCACACCAGATTTTTTTTTTATTAGCAAATATTATATTGCTACAGAAAATCTTATATTTATTTCATGTATAATATTTGTATATTTTCTTTTGCCAAATATTTCTAAAATATTTTGAGCACAAATTAAAGATACTGAAATTATTTACAAATTTTTTAACAATATTTTTAAAACATTTGCAACGGAAAATATGCGATGCTAAATATTCAAGTTAACTAGATTGCTAGTCATTATTGGAATATTTATCTTGAAATTATGGATCTGTAATGTAATAAGTAACATAATTTTCTTGATTGCATCACAAATTATAATATTATTACTAATAACGGGCAAGTTCGTCCCTGTTCCATTCAATACCACCGCGGTTTAAATAAAAAGAAAACAAGGTGACTTCCAATAATAACAGCGTCCTCCCCCAAGACTATGATTGCCGTTTGAAGTAAACGTTCACTCCAGATACGTGGTCACTGTCAGCTGCTGTAATTGACGGCAAAAGATTGTTCTATGACTCATTTAAACGTATTAAGTTCTGGGGTGTCAGGTGCTCTGGTTTTGACCAGACAGCCTCGCTTATTTTTACTAATGCTCTTGAGCTACGTTTTGTTCTTGAGAATTTATTAGGCATTATAAATTGTGGGTGGATATAGAAAGGATGAAAACAGTTGTTGAATAAGATTTGGCTTGAGGGATTTTGAATTCAAAGAAGAGTTAAATATTAAAAATGGGAGGGTATTGTAAAGGTTGCATCATGCTATTGTGATTAGAATTCTCTGTTTGTGATATTTTTTATGTTTATTAGCAGAGCTGGGCAAGCTACTTAAAAAAGTAGCTAAGCTACAGCTACAGCTATTCTTTAAAAAAGTAGCTAAGCTACAGCTATAAGCTATATTTTGTAAAATATAGCTAAGCTACAGCTAAAAGCTTTCGTTAAAGTAGCTGTTAAATTTTAAAGCTACTTTTTTAAATTATTGTGAAATAATTAAATTTGCCATTGTCATATGATCAGTCTTTTGTTATAATGACTGTTCATTTACTATTACGTACATAAATATCAAAAATAGCAAATACCATCTGGCACCTACTGTGTATTTTTGCGTATTAGAGCCAGTTAGAACCGGCAACAAATAATTATTTTGTGTGGGTTTAGCTTGTACGCATGCGTACTTTGTTGACATTATGCTTAAAAAGTAGCTTTAAGCTACAAAAAGTAGCTTTAAGTTACAAAAAGTAGCTTAAGCTACAAAAAGTAGCTTTAAAAGTAGCTTCAGTTGTTATTTTTAAGCTAATAGAAAAAAAAGTAGCTAGCTACAAGCTACAGCTATATTTTTTCACAGTTAGGTAAGCTACAGCTACAGCTAAGGTAAATGTAGCTAAGCTAGTAGCTAAGCTACAAAAGTAGCTCTGTTTATTAGTTGCACACGAATTATTTAAATTCTACGCTACAAATAACTTTCGTACGTTTCTCAATTTATCTATTTTTTAAGCAAACAGTAGAAATTGAAAACATTGATTTAAAAACTTATAATTAACTTTATTTATAAATAGAAACTGTATAACTTCTAATTTAATCCGAAGTGTAAATTTTTTTGAAATAACATTCTATCAATTGGTGCCCTATTATTTCCAAAAAATTGCATCAAAATAAATAGTGAAAACAAATTTAACCAAGTTTACTTGAATCTATTAAAATAATCTTTATTTATTTTGTTAAAAAAAGGAATCAAAAGATCCAGGGTTCTTGGATAAAGGCTTTTTGAATTTAAACAATAAAATAAATCTTTATTTCAAATATAAACGACGACGTTTCGAACACTTGTTCGTGAACATCTTCAGGTCTACAAGGGAACCAATACATTAAAATATAATAAGTTACAATAATATAAAATTTCTTACAACAAACTTAACCACAACGTAATTATTATCAATTTAAAATGATAATTTTTTTAACAAAAAAAAATATTTTAAATAAGTTACATGTTATTTATTTTGAAAGATATTAAATAAATAAATAAATAAATATATCATCACGCCTTCTACCCATCACTGGGTGTGGCACTCTGCTGAAGCAGATCTCGGTAAGTGATATATTTTGCGCGTGAAGTGCGGTTACCAGTCGTCAAATCACGGCCCCCAAACATGTTAGTGGTGGAGGAGCCACAGGGATAGCTTTTTCAAATGATGAAAATTTGTCGCCTGTGGGAATCGAGCCAGGGACCTCAGGATCCTCAGGCCGACTTCATACCACTGAGCTAGCCATCCCATAAGATATTCTGCATTTATTTATAGTATTTAGTGCAATGGTATATTTAGTACTACTCTATACAAGAAAGAGCCAACAATTACATTTTTAAAGTATTGCTTCATGTTAATTTTATAAATAGATTCAATAATTTCAATTATTCGGTAAAGACCTATTTTAATGTTCTACAAAATAGAATAAACAACGACACACTCAAGGAAAGATTAACAAATATTTCTGCTTTCCCGTTCTAATAAATTGCCGTGTCAACGCAATAAAGAAATGTTATATACATTTTTAATTTGATTGCATGTTTTAATTAAATTAGTGCAAAAACTACGATTATACAATTATTACATTTTTTTTGTGTGAATTACGGTATTTTATTACATTTAATTTTTATTTGTTTAATTAATTAAAATGATTATAAAAAAAATTAGTAAAAATGCAGTATACGGCCTTGTCCAGTTTGTTGTTTTGTTGATAGATGGCAGCATGGTGGTCTGTAATAACAAAATGATATATTTCCAGTGGTTCCAAAACAATAGTATAGATTAAAGAATAAATTATTCACGGATATTGAAGGAATATTTCACTAGCCATTTTTTTCTAATTTTACCACTCCTAGATCCTGACCTAGTATCATTTTATTTTAAATAACACAATACTGGTCATTACTTTTTTTTTAGGTTAGCTCGCTTCGCTCGCACTTTTATCAAACAAATCCTAAGCCCGTAAAACTCATGCCCAACAGAAAATACGTTTTCTCTTTTGAGGAACCAATCTGTTGTTTCATTTCAAAAACGTAAAATGAAACTTGTTTTAGAATAACTGATTCATGAAATATAGCGCATGCGCAACAAAACAGACCAAGTGGGCGTAACAAACCGTAAGGCCGTATACTGTATTTAAGCCCTAAAGGCTCTAAGACGATAGTTAGAGGATCCTATATTTTAAAGTTTATTAAACTGTTTTAAAACAACTACAACTTAAGAATTTAACGGTAAAAAAATAGCATTTTTAGTACAAATTGGGAAAAAATATTGAATGGGGACTTATACAATTCAAATTTTTCGGTTGCCATCTAGTGAGTAAAACGGTATAGCTTTACAGTTTGACGTTTATCACGTGAGCCAAACGTTAAACGTCAAACAAATAATGGAATCTGGGGGCAGAAGGGTTGAATGGGGAAAGCAGTTGATCGACTCGGCCTCAGACAAATGTTTTGTCTGAGGACTCGGCATAGTGTCACCTCCACAGTCACCTCGCTCTTTCTACAAATTTGTTGTTTCACATAAAATTGTGTGGTAGGGGGTCTGCTGCATGTGACGTCAAAATTGTAAGTCCCCATTGTCAACATAACATATCAAATTAAATTTGGTTTGGTCCATATTTTTATTTATAGGGTAATAGCTCAGTGGTATCAAGTCGGCCTGTGGATCCTAAGAACCCTGGTGTTCGATACCCACGGCCGACAAAACATTTTCACCAATTTAAAATTACCGCTGTGGCTCCTCCACCACTAACATCTTTGGAGGCCGTGATTTGACGGCTGATAACCGCACGTTCAGAAAAATGTACAAAATTATATAGGCGAATAAAATTAAGATCGCTGCGCCATCTGGATCATTCCGCGAACTACTATATCCAGGATAGATATTTGACGTTTCATAGCAGACATAATAGTTTTCGTAGTTTAGTTTAATCACGGGATTTAATTTATGCTTGATCTGTAGAAATCCCAAAACCTACGTAAGTAATAGTTGAATTACACATCATTTTAAAATGTGAATTTTATGTGTAATATCTATTTATAAAAATACTATTTTGGTAGGTTACGGAGGAAATTCGGTTTTCCATAATAGATTACTTGAAATATATTAAAGGAAACGAAAGATCACGATGTGTATATCAGGGCGAAGAAGTATATAATGCTGGGCATGTTATTTTGTGGCATAAATGAAAAACAAGATAAATATATTAAAATTTGTGCCTTATGCCTCCAAACAAGTGCATTGCAGTCACCTCTGCATAAGATCCAAGGAGAATTCATTATCGATAGTTCTAAAGCTTATGTTAAGAACATAATTTGTTCTTGCAAAGCAGGAAATAGTGGCAGATGTAAACACATATCAGCCACATTACTTTTATGTACAAGGTGTAATCGCCAAATGTTTTTAGTGTTTCTCTGTTTCTGTTGTTTGTATATGTTTTAGGACTCCTTTCTTTTATACTTAATTTATGTACACGATTGTCAGTATATATTAAATTTATTGAATTTAGAATAATTTTTAAAATATCAAAATTTTGTAAACCTGTAAAGCTATTTAGTGCACTTTCAGTATTTATTAAATGTACGACAGTAAGTCTTTCTGGTGTATTTACTTGCACTTCAGAATCTCTAAACTTTTCTGTTGATTATGTAATAAATTTATTAAGGTATCTGCTGTTTCTCTTTCTTCCACTGTATATGAATCGTGACTATTCTCCATTTCGATAGTGTTTTTATATACAACTTGTTCGATATTTAGCATCTCAATGCGTTTTTTAAATCTCAAAATTCTATCACTACCTTGAATTTGCCTATCGTGTTTTCTTTGTGGCAAATTCATAGATGGTATTGCATTTCGTTTAAGATGTGTGCGTATCTGATTTTCTCTGCCTATGAATATCAATTATGAGTACAGTGAAAAACTTTATTTGGCAACAGCTCTATTTACATATTACAAATAACTACTTACCATGAAAAAAATCATTTTTTGTGAAATGTAAAGAACATACTACCGTATGCTGGTTAACTTTTTTCCCTATTTTTAATCGCATAATCCATGCTGTATGTTTATCTACGAATTCATCAACCCCAAATTTAGACTCAAATCTCACTTTTCGTGTTCCTTTCTTCGGAAATAAAAGAAAAGATATATCAGTATGTTTTTTTCTTATGATAGACCTGGTAGACATTATGTATACCAAAAATATTTCAATGTGTCTGTATCTAATATATGGTACAATTTAAAATGTATCCTGGATACAGTAGTTCTAAAAATTGCCGCTAGGTGGTGTAACGCTTAGCTGCATTCGCCTATAGAACTTGTTCAATAGTCAAATGCAGTTAAGCGTTACATCACCTAGCGGTAATTTTTAGAACTACTGTATTCAGGATACATTTTGAATTGTATTATATATTAGATACAGATATTTTCGGTGTGTTGATAAAATATATAATGTAGAACGATTATTACTGCGTACCAGGATGTAAAAAAACATCCAGATGTATCCTTTTATGTATTGCCAAAGAAAGAAATACAAAAAGCAAAATTTGAGACAAAATTTAGGGTTGCCGAATTAATAGATAAACATGCAGTATGGATTATGCGATTAAAAATAGGGAAAAAAAGTTAACCCGCGTACGGTAGTATGTTCCCTACATTACACAAAAAATATTACATTATTATTTCAACTTTTTCAGTAGTAAAAGAATGCTATTTCAGGAATGTTTACGTTACCAGGGATACGTCTTAGGATCAAAAATAATATTTTTACTTTAATTGTCATGGTGATAAATAATAATAATTATAATCTTAAGTTCATATGAAAACTGGTATTTTCAGTCCTAATGAAACAAATAACTCTTTTTTTATGGTAAGTAGTTAATCAAGTAATATGTAAATAGAACTGTTGCCAATTAAAATTTTTCACTGTACATCTCAAACGAAATGCAATACCTATTATTTTGCTAAAGATAAATAAATTCAAAATAGTGACAGAATTTTAAGAATGATATACAAAATTTCGCACAAAGTGAATGTTAAAACGCTACGCATAATAATGTCAAAATAGAGAAATGTCACGATACAAATACAATAGAAAAGACAGAAACAGTAGATACTATAATAAATTTATTAAATAATTAACCGAAAACGTTTGGAAACCCTGATGTACAAGTAAATATTTAATAAAAACAGAAACAGCACTAATCATCTCAGGCTTACAAAATTTTGATATACTATTTTTTATTCTAAATTCTAGAGATTTAATATATAGTGACAATCATATAAATAAATTAAGTATAAAAGAGAAAGTTATTTTGTGTTTTATAATATTAAAGGGCCATTTAAGTTTTGTAGTTTTAAAACGTCAAAAATCTATCCTGGATACAGTAGTTCGCAACGTGTTCCAGATGGCGCAGCGAACTTAATTTTATTTGCCTATATTTTAGCAAAATTTTGTACAGAAAATGCGCAGTGGAGATGCGCAGTGAATTATACCGATTTCGTTTACTATTTGACGTTTAATTATAACCTTGTTTTATATCACTGCTTTTGATATCTTCTTTTGTGAATTTTAAACTACAAAATGTCGTGATCTCGCGATGATGTGAAGATTTTGATCGAAGAATATCAGAAATATCCATGTTTATATTTGGTTAAATCTATAGAATATAAAAATAAACATGCAAGGTCACGGGCATTGGAACAAATTTTAGTCATAATAAAAGAAAAAAGACCCGAAAGAACTATAAACGACATCAAAATTAAATTCAATGCGTTGAAAACAATTTTTATGGTCGAGTACAAAAAGTACAAAACTTCAATAAAAAGTGGTGCCGGAGAAGACGAGGTTAGTTTATATTTTTATTAATATTACTATAATATTTCTGTAAATATAACTATATTTTTTAGGTTTATAAACCAACGGTGTGGTATTTTAACTGAGTTAAATTTTAAAAACTTTTCAGAAAACTATCATTTTTATGAACAAAATTTAATACATAATTTTGTACAAAATATTGCATCGTGTCAAACGGCATACATTTATACACGGCTACGCGGTAGTCAGCTTTAAAAAAATATCACAAATCATTTTTATGACTGCTATCTTCCAAAAACGTTTCAATAATCAATTCCAAGATGATCATCTTCCTAAACAGCATCTCAAATCATCTTATTAGGCAATCATCTTTCCTAAAAATTCGTCCACTGTCTTTTTTAAAAGTTCCTTAGAATTAATTCCAAGACAATTGTCTTCCTAAAAAGCCTCCCAAATCATTTTTAAAACAATAGTCTTGCCTAAAAGTTCTTTCCAATTAAAACCATGATAACAATATTCCTAAATTCCTCCCAAATCATTTTAAATGTAGTCATTTCCCTTAAAAGTTCTTTCCAATCAATTTCAAATCCTACTTCTTCATAAATATTTTAATATTTTATAAATATATTATTGGTTCGATGACGTAAATAAAATTGGACTATATATTACATTTATTTATATTATTATCTATATTTTAGTAATATTCGAAGAAAGAACAAATCCAGACGGCACAAATACGAATGTCCAAAAGTACTGATCACCTGTCTTGTAAGCAGTGCTGGATTCCACAGATTCCAGCCGTCAAATGCCGGCGACTGGAGCTTCAATGGCCGATATGGTGAGTACCATTTTTGCGGTCCATTTTTTTTACACCTAATATAATAAATATTTCGTTATCTAAGGGTTGAATCAAAAAGTTTCAAATAAAATATGTTTATGCACAACCGGGCCGAAAAGCATGTGTTTTAGCTCTAAAAAGCGGGCTTAAACACTTCTTTTTGGCCCTAGGGCCATAAATTATTTTTCAAAATGTTATTTTAACATAAATACCTATATGTATCTTTTGAACAAATATTTAGATGTTATTTTGTTGTGTTTAAAATATATACCTACTAAAAGTACTATTATTATTTTGTTTATTTATATTAAACACATACTATTTTTATGTAAATTATTAACAGTAATGATGTAAATTACACATAAATTTATTAATTTGTTCTCTAGTAAATATTTTTGCCTTCTTTGGTCGATAACCATTGTTTTGTCGTTTTAAAAACGATATTAATTTTGGAAATTTACTAGTATCTATATTATTATTAATTGAAATTGTTAATTTTAACATTGAATACGGGACCATAAGGTAGATGGTTTTTTTGAACATGACATGATAGAGAAATACCCCATAAGTACGTTTTCGGTCTTCTTTGTTTTGCACCATTCACAAAATTCGAATTAGAATAAATAAATAAATAAATATATCATCACGCCTTCTACCCATTCTGGGTGTGGCACTCTGCTGAAGCAGATCTCGGTAAGTGATATATTTTGCGCGTGAAGTGCGGTTACCAGTCGTCAAATCACGGCCCCCAAACATGTTAGTGGTGGAGGAGCCACAGGGATAGCTTTTTCAAATTATGAAAATTTGTCGCCCGTGGGAATCGAACCAGGGACCTCAGGATCCACAGGCCGACTTCATACCACTGAGCTAGCCATCCCATAAAATTCGAATTAGATTTTTTCATATTGTTGTTTTGATTTTAACGGCAATAATTTCAGAGCCGCATTATTCGCAGCTTCTTTTACATCAGGCGGAGTACAAGCCAATTCATTTTCGTTGTTGTCACTCATTGTTACACAACACAAATTTTCAAAAGTGAACAAACTGATTTTTATTGTTTGCTATGGATACATAAACAAAATTACAATTTTTGTTTATTGTGAAAATTTGATTATGGAAAATGTCATTTTGACATATAAATATATCTATTTTAATATTTTGAACATAAAATTAAATATTTTTGGTTGTGCATAAAATATTGTATGTACCACGGATGAAATTAGTGTTTCTGGCCTCAGCATGTTATTAGTCCTCGGCGCTATGCGCCTCGTGCTAATAAACATGCCGCGGGCAGGAAACGCCTATTTGCACCCTTGCTACATAAATAACTATTATATTATTATTTTCTACAACTTTTGATTGAATTTTTTTTCTGTACAACCCCTAATTTTGGAGAGACGAACAACCACCCTTAAAGTGAAGTATCTTTTATCTTCGCACTCAATATTAGAAGCTGCATGCACAATTTCAACAAAATCTAATATATCGTCATTAACTAACAGTTTCAGAAGTCAACATTTTTTTTTGTGGTCAAAATTAAACTTTCTCGGATCGCGTTGAAATTTTGCAGCTTCTAGGACTTAATATTGAGTGTGGGATTTACAAACAATACGAAAATTCCTATTAGTACTTGAAGGGTGGTTGTTTGTATCTCCGAAGTTAGGGGTTGCATAGAAAAAAGTTTCAAATAAAATATCATTATATTATAATTTTCAACAACTTTTGTTTGAAACTTTTTTCTGTGCAACCCCTAATTTCGAAGATACGAACAACCACACTTAAAGTGTAATATATATTGTACTAATTAAAATTTGGGGATCATCCGTAAATTCCGCACTAAGTATTAACTTCTAGAAGCTTCATACAGAATTTCACTGAAATCGAATATATCGTCATTAATTTCAAAAACAATTGGTGTTTTATTAAAAATTAAATATCCCTCGATCGCACTGAAATTTTGCATGCGGCTTCTAGAGCTTAATACTTAGGGCGGAACTTAGAAACAACCCCAAAATTCTAATTAGTACAAAAGGTATTCCACTTTAATGGTGGTTGTTCGTATCTCCAAAGTTAGGGGTTGTAGAAAAAAAGTTATTATTTTCCACAATTTTTGTTTGAAACTTTTTTCTGTACAACCTTTAATTTCGGAGATATGAATAACCACCCTTAAAGTGAAATATTTTTTGTATTAATGAGAATTTTGAGATTGTCTGTCAATTCCGCACTTAGTATTAAGTCATAAAAGCTGCATTTCAACGAAATCGAATATATTGTCATTGATTAACAGTTTCAGAAGTAAAGGTTAACTTCTTAACGTTCTTTTCGAGTCAAAATTTAACTTGGATCGCGCTGAAATTTTACAATTTCTAGGAGTTAATATACTGAGTGCGTAATTTACAAACAACCCCAAAATTCCTATTAGTATAAAATATATTTAACTTTAAGGGTAGTTGTTCGTATCTCCGAAGTTGGAGGTTGTATTTTATTTGAAACATTTGATTAAATAACGTTTAGATTTTAAAATAAAGTTTGGAAAGTTGTCGCATCTGAGGCGCTGTTACAGAGTGTTGTATCCGATATTATTGCATCTTACGTTACATGTAGTTAAGGCGCGATTTGATGATTTGATGATTTTAGTATGAATAGAAGAATGTTTTGGTTGAGTGTGAAGTGATTGAGCGATAAAAGCTATGAAGAGTGCGGATGGTGAGTGATTTTGTGGAATGAATCAGATGTTAGAAATAAATGGTGTGAATACTTTAGGGCTTTATATGGTAGCATAAATGGAGCGAATGGTTGTAGTGAAAATGTTGAAGGTGATGAATGTGATATAAATGAGAGGTGATTGATGCGTGTGAAGAATGGTAAGATGTTAAAGTATGGTGGCGGGAGATTATTTGACTGGATACTTTATTTGTCTAGCTATTGTGTTTATTATAATGGTGTTTTGGTGGTTACATTGATGTATGGTAGTGAATGTTGGGTGCAGAAGAGATATCGGGTCCGGAATACTTTGGTGTATGATGAGTGTGAGATTGAGAAAAATGTTAGACGACATTACAAGACAATCAGCTTCCCAAAAAGTCTTTTAAATCAACGACAGGTAAAACAAACATAGTTTTCGCGATGAAACGTATTTTATACTAAATGAAGAAATGATTTTTATTAAGGCCCCTATATTCAAAGTAATCGTAAAATCATAAATATAGTATTCATAATCGAGTGAAATATGAATGAAGTATAAAATATTTGTATTAATTATTAGTTGATTATTTATATTTCAACACATTGCTTATTAATTTATAAAAATTGGGATTGGTATTTTGAGTACGCCACTGATAGATACAATTCTAGGGTACCTCAAATAGAAAGGGTAAAGACATGATCAAGGTCGCCGCCATTAGTCTGCCAAGAACATGTGTAAAACATAGGCATAATGCTAAATTTCTATTTTTATTTAAGTTTTTTTATAATAAATATAAACTATTTGACTATTAGATAGTATGTTTTAATAAGCCAAAGTAATGTAGGATAGTAATTAAAGGACATAGGCTTAAGTTGTAGTCAATTTTATTTAAATATAGTTGACAACGTTTCGGTTACGGATGTAACCATCTTCAGGTCAAAAAACAGTTGGTAAAAATAGCAACACAAGAAATAATTATTTTATAAAAACTTTAAGTCGATGTTCGGAATCAGCAAAGTGCAAAATAAAAAAAAATTTGTTAAGAAGTTAAACGAAGCAAAAAACAAGATTCTAAGATACAGTGCTGAATCCGAAGAGTCGAGGTGACGATGAGTCGTTTTTTTATTTTGCACTTTGCTGATTCCGAACATCGACTTAAAGTTTTTATAAAATAATTATTTCTTGTGTTGCTATTTTTACCAACTGTTTTTTGACCTGAAGATGGTTACATCCGTAACCGAAACGTTGTCAACTATATTTAAATAAAATTGACTACAACTTAAGCCTATGTCCTTTAATTACTATCCTATTTGACTATTACATTATTAGAATACATTAAATTAACATGAAACCATAATTTAATGAAGGAAAAAATAAATGTTATTCAATATAAAATGTTTAAAATGTTCTGAAAACAAAAAGTATATGATTTACCTTGTCATAAATTTGCTGCTACATTGTTTTCCAATATAAACAATCTTTTTATCAGTAATTTTTAATCTTTATACTACAATTTTATTTACGATTTTGTTGTGAATGTTATAGCACGTATCTTTTAATTTTGTTTTAACTAAAGTTACAATTTTTTCAATAAACTTTTTTTTTAATAGAAATAAAACATGTACAGTTTCCTTATTATAATTGATCAGAGAGCAGATGTAAAATTCTGGTATGTTTTCGAATATTTAAAAAATCTAGAAATTATATATCCGGCATTATAATAAAATGATTTTTTCTCGCTATTATTTAAATTTACTTCTTGAATTTTTAAATTTTCTGGGAAGTTTATAGGATCATAAGTCTGAATTGTAGTTTTTTTGTTGTACAACAGTTAAAAATTCCCGATCATCTTCATTGTAACTTAATTTTGAGGTATCTTTTAAATATTGGGATAAGTAATTTTAAATTATTTTTAAACTGAAGGGCTGAAGGCTTTTCTTATTTCACTCGTACAGTACTAAATAAATTTTTAAGATAATCTTGTGTGAATTTTGAAGTTAATAACAATTTGTAGTTTTTATTATTTTAAAAAATCATCTTACAAATCTAAAATTGATTTAGTAGAAATTAATACACCCATTTGAGAAGGTTTCCATGACTTTTTATTTTCTATATATAAATTCTGGGTAATGAATCAAAAATCTTGTAAAAACGAAATATTTGCGTTATACTGAGTTGCTGAAAATTTACTCAGTGCTAAAGTTGGGTGCCTAGATGTCTTTAAGGTAAACCATTTTTGTATAAGATGTATGTACTAACCTGTTGTTATATATTCTGGCTTGTTAAGTTGATCTGACATAAGTTCTAATGCGCTACTAACATCTTTACTTATTACATTACTTAATATAATATTAAATATTTTTCTTTATTCTCTATGTCTGCTACTTTTTTTGCAATTTTAATTGCAAAGTATTTTTTCTCTCTTATTATTTCGTAATTTATTTTAAAAAATCTCATTTCTTAAAATTAACTCCTTATTTTTCGTTTCCATGTTAACAAATTGTTGTTTTATATTACTATATATCTGATCATTATTATAATAAGATAATGTTCAAATGATAACATTTAGTCTAAATACCGAATATAGCTAGTATACATATTATGAAGTATTTAATCTTATAATGATATTTTTCAAATAAATGACGTCTCTCTTTAAACAAGATTATTATTTAGTAGAATAAAAATATATGTATCTATATAAACTTAACACAAATGTTAAAATATGTTTAGAGAAGTCTTTTAAAGATAAATTATACATAATTAAACAATAAAGTATGCAAATAGTTTAAAATAATAATACTAATCCCATATAACGCAATGTAATCTAACACTTGTTTGGCAAACTAATGGCGGCTAAAACGACCGCAAGCGAAATTCGACCTTATTGACGTTACCACATCATGGCAGTACCCTTCTATTTGAGGTACCGTATACTAGCGCCACAACGAGTAGTTTAAGAACTAATCGCCATTTTGTTGTGATATGACGACGCTTTTTTGTATGTGACGTTTAAATTGTAGTTTACAGATACGCAATGCACTTTTAACAAATGTGAATTACTTTATTAGAATGCCTTCATATCTTTAATCGCTGGCTTCCTGTGGGGCCCAACATACTGCGTACATACCAAGTAAGCCACGGCTGTTTTGGACGTGACCCTTACTACTTTGTGTTCTGGGTTTCAAGTTCATCAATCATCAAAATGTCTTTATGTATGTTTTTTTTCTAATATTTTTTTCTAATACTAAAACATTGTTTTTATGTTTATAGGGAAATCACGAGACCTGGAATCATCTGCAGCCTCAACTTCATCTTTGAGCAGCTGGTGTTTATACCAGCGTCATCGAAGCCTGTAACAATATTTTCTCCTCAATCATAGAGGATTACTGCAATATCGCAGAATGTCGAATATGAAGCTCGCAACATCAGTGTAAGAAAATTATTGTTTTTAAGTTTACCGAGCACCAAAGTCATATTGATTTGATTTTCAGATATTTGTTATTTGAGCACAAATCAGTCCTAAATTTTTATAATCGGTACCCAAAAAATTAAATTCTAGTAACCTATTTATCTATTTGAACCCTAAATATTTATTTTTGCTATTTTAATGTCATTTAATTTTCCTGAAAGCTTATTTACTATTTTTGAATATAAAAAATTACTTTTAAGGATCGTTTTGTGCTTAATTATTATTTTTGTATCGGGTAGATAGCCAGCCATACACGCATAGTTTTATCTGCAGACTTTATTCGCGGCGTGTAAATCCGCAAACATACCTACGCATTAATGGGTAGCGCCATGTCAGTGTTTAACTGGCACATACTTGTCCGTAGATTTGCACTGCGATTTTAAACTGGTAGAGCCCATACACACATCAGTGCAGAACCGCACGTCAAAGCTGTTAAAATAATATAAATTTAAACATTTTCAATTCATAAAGCGGATTAGCGCTAACACCACTTTTTACTTCGTTTTTAATTCCCTTTCAATGTACGAAACTAGTTTATTTTAACTTGAGTTAAAAAGAGAGTTAATTAGCATTAAATTTAGTTCATGTCTTTAACCTGTTTTAATTTGAAACAGAGTTATAATATTAAAAACGGTGTTAACGCAAATCCGTTTTATGAATCTGCCTGTTTGTGTTTATTTATTTGTTACTCCGCACAACAGGAACTTGATCTCAATTATAGTACAGCAGACTTACAGCTTATAGTGGAATCCGAACCATTCAGACACAATCTTATTTTTTTATATAGTTAGAAGTCGGTAATATTTGAATGCGTGAACTCTTGCTTGTTAATTAGGAAACGCAAGTTTTACCACGCTTTTATACACTGAGCTACGATTGCCTGTAAAAAGTTTGTACATTTTAACTGCGAAAACTATTGGATTGTAGATAAAACTTTTCGTCGATCCGAAATTTCACAGTTCTGGTGAAGTCTGCGGATTAACCTGCATTTTTTTCCCACTAACGCACGGTTTATCTGTGACGGACCTAAACTGTGAGGTTCGAATCTAGGTTTTGGTCCTACGGCCTCATATTTCAAATAACCGCTCGGTCAAGTAAAATATCATTTTTTTGACTTATTATGAAATATACTAATATTTCAGATCGATCATGTTTTTATACTTAAATTCCTATGGTGTGACAGTAGTCACTGCGTAGGAATTTAAGTATTGATTTTTTTGTATAACATATTTTTAAGATACTTTATTGTATTTTTTTTTTTAAGTCCGCACTCACCGAGCCGCAGTGTGATAGTTTTCTATTTCCTAAAAAAGATGTTTTAAGACAACTCTGTATACAAAAAAACTAGAACATTTTTGTGAGGCATTAATTCTCCCAAAAACAAATTCTCCAAAAATATTCCTAAAGTTTTTCTGAAGCACTCATCCTTTTTATAAAAAGAAGTAGAAGCTTTTTAAACTAACTTATCCCGAAAATATTCTGGGGATTAAAAAAATTAGAACACTTCTGACAATCATCTTTAAAAATAAACAAATCCTGAAGTTCTCTCAAAGACACTCATTCTTTCAATAAAAATTCTTAACATTTCTTCGTTTTTGCAAAAAGTTTCCAAAACTAATCTTCTTTTTACTTGTAGTTCGCTCTTTCCGTATACTCGGAGCTCATCTCCGTGGGCAACTAGCGTCACGCCCGCTACTACGCCATGCGAGCGCTCCGCGTGGGTTCTGGGGCCTAGATCTGGACACGATGACCACAGTGCAGGCACTCCTGGCGAGTCAAATTCGACAAGGGCGTAGACTATCGGCAGAGATGCACTGTTGAGACAGAGAGCTGAAGGAGTAAGACGAATGTACATCCGGCTGCTGTTGAATGAAATAGACGCCTAGACATGGGGCAGCCGGTTCTACTACTACTGCAACTGAATATGGCTTTACCTTAAAAAACAAAGGTAGGAAGATTTATTTCAAGTGTCTAGGTGTCTTAAACATATTTCCAAAGACAATACAGAGAGTTTTTAGGGAAGATAGCCGTCTCGAAGACATTTTGTTTTTTTTTAGATAAAAATTATTTTGTCAAATGTCAACATTTCGAAATTAAGAAGTGGTTAAATAGATAGATATTCAAGCAGATAAATAAATGAAACTAGTGAGAAAAACAAGAAATTAAATCAATTTAAATGTAGTATTTACTTTTTGCACAATTTTTAAAATAATAAAAAATGTGAATACTTTCTCTATGATTTTTCGTCAAAAAAGACTAGTTTCAAAATCAATATTCAAAGAGTCTTAATCAGAAACAAGAGTTCATGGGTTCAAAGCTCGCTAACTTTAAATTATAACTAAAAATGTAAGTGCTTCTGACTGATTCAGATTCAGTTCTTGAGATTAAATTCATCAGCATAGCTGGTCTATTCAAAATAACGCTTCTGTTTGAGGCCATACGCCCGTCAAATTGCAGTAAAACTTTCAGGAAAATCGGAAGTTTAAAACATAACGGACAAAAATCATTCGTTTGTGGCGTCTGCAATTGCGCGTTCACACAAAGAAATCACTTAAAATATTATTTGAGAAGCTATTCGGGTTGCGGCAAGGCTTTCTCGCTGAACGGAACTTTGCCGGTTCATATGAGAACTCACACTAGGGAGACTCCCTACTTGTGCCTCGTTTGAGGAACGGGGTTTTATGATTCCAGCAGCATGAAAAAAACAAACTAGAACATGGAAGCCATAATTATTTATTGTAATATTTTGTATTTATAAAATTTGATAATATAGTCAGAAAATGATAAATTAAAAAAAATTAAAAAACAATCATTTTAAAGTAATAAAGAAATCATTTTTCACTTCAATTCATGTTTTTTTTTGTAGTTTTGAAACATCATCACCTTCAGCCGAGGTCCTCGGAGTCGACCTCAGCTCGTATCAACATCAATGTGAGTAAATTGATCTTTATATTATTTATAATTATATTTTGTTTGTAAAAAAAGTTCCTGCAGTCCCTACATAATCCCGAAGCCCTTAAAATCATTTTAACTTACTTTAAAGACTCTATCCTTACCCAAAACAAAAATCCTTGCAGTCCTTAAATAATTCAGTAGCCCTTAACATTCAGACATACTTTTAAGATCATATCCTTATCAAAAAAAAAAATTCCTTTAGTCCCTAAATAATCCTGAAGCCCTTAAGAACCTTCTGGCTTACTTTTAAGACCATATTCTTATCGAAAAAAGATACTAAAATCCGTAAACAATTCAGTAGCCCTTAAAAACATTCTGGCATACTTTCGAGATCATATCCTTATCCAAAAAAATTCTTGCAGTTCCTAAATAACCCGGAATCCCTTCAAAAGCTTCTGAAATACTTTTCAAACCATATCCTTTTCTAAAAAAAATTTTTTCTAAAAAGTCTCACCAATCAATTCCAAAGACAATCATCTTTCTAAAAGGCATCTCAAATCATTTTAAATGCAATCATCTTACCTAAAAGTTCCTCCTAATTATTTTTAAGATAACTATCCTCTTTAAAAAAACAATTCTAAAACAATCATCTTCCCAAAAAGCCTTCCAAATCATTTTTAAAACAATTGTCTTGCCTAAAAGTTCTCCCTAATTAATATCATGATAACAATATTCCTAAGTGCCGCCCAAATCATTTTAAATGTTCTCATCTCCCCTAAAAGTTCTGCCCAAACAATTTCTAGGCAATTATCTTCCTAAAATGTCCCTCGTATCGTTTTTAAGACATTCATCTTCCTAAAAAGTCACCTCAATCAATTTCAGGACCTACTTCTTCCTAAATATTCTAATATTTTATAAATATTTATTGGTTTGATGACATAAATAAAATTGCACGCCAAGCTGTCAAATTGAAACTTTTAATTTGGCTAAAAGCTAAAAATATATTTATGTTATCACCTTCAAATGACGTAAATATGGTCCCTGTAGCATATTTAACATTAAGAAATATTAGATTTATTCATATTATTTTAATATTTCTTAGTTTAACAACATATGGATAATGTCGCGCCATGCAGTCACACGGGAATATTTTAATTGATTGTTGTCTCAAAAACTATTTATGCCATCGATTCAAAAGTTGAATATTTGGGCTCTGCTGTATATTTAGTACTGAAATATGTTACATTTATTTATATTATTATCTATATTTTAGTAATATTCGAAGAAGAAACAAAAACAGAGAAGTGGCACAAATGTGGATGTCCGAAAGTATTGATCGCCTATTCTGTAAGCAATGCTGGACGCCGCAGATTCCAGCCGACAGATGCCGGCGACCGGAGCTTCATAGCCGATATGGTGAGTACGATATTTGCGGTCCATTTTTTTTTACACCAAATCAAATATTTCTTTATCTTTGTCCGGCAGTACGGTGGGGTGGGTAGCGTTACGGAATTCGAATCCGGAAATCCCGAGTTCGAATCCCACTCAAGCTACATTATAAGAACAACCACTCTGCGGCTCGGTGAATCCGGAACCTGTACTGTAATTGGGATTTAATTCCTGTTGTACAGAGTAACATAATAGTTATTTATTATACAAGTGTTTTATTAGGTCTCGTGTTTAATATTCTTAAGTGTTTTATATACCAATAAAATACGAGTGTAATACAAAATGTTATCCACAACTCATAATTATAGGCACCGAAGAAGATTGGTCGTAACGTTTAATGTTGATTCAGTTATATATATTTTCTCAAAATACGGTAGATTGAAGTAGTTGCTAAGTAACAAGTTGTTTACAATGTTTTATGGAATATAAAACCTTAGGATTTTATGAACTATATAATTCAACTGAAATCAGTGTAGTAATGTCTTTATTATATATGAGTTGTGGATAAATAAATAAATGAGGGTTGAATCGAAAAAAGTTTCAAATAAAATATCTTTATATTATTATTTTCTATAATTTTTGTTTGAATTTTTTTTCTCTATAGCCCCTAATTTCGGGGATACAAACAACCACCCTTAAAGTGAAATATGTTTTGTATTAATGAGAATTTTAGGATTGTCTATAAATTCCGCACTTAGTATTAAGTCCTAGAAGCTGCATTTCAACAAAATCAAATATATTGTCATTAATTAACAGTTTCAGAAGTAAAAGTTAACCTCTTGCCGTTTTTTTTTTTCGAGTCAAAATTAAATTTTCTTGGATCGCGTTGAAATTTTGCAGCTTCTAGGACTTAATACTGAGTGCGTGTAAATTAGAAACAACCACAAAATTCCTAGTAGTACAAAATATGATACACTTTAAGGGTGGTTGTTCGTATCTCCGAAGTTGGAGGTTGTATAGAAAAAAGTTTTAACCAAAAGATGTAGAGGATAATAATGTAAAGTTTGGAAAGTTGTCGCATCTGAGGCGCTGTTACAGAGTGTTGTATCCGATATTATTGCATCTTACGTTACATGTAGTTAAGGCGCGATTTGATGATTTGATGATTTTAGTATGAATAGAAGAATGTTTTGGTTGAGTGTGAAGTGATTGAGCGATAAAAGCTATGAAGAGTGCGGATGGTGAGTGATTGTGGAATGAATCAGTTGTTAGAAATAAATTGTGTGAATACTTTAGGGCTTTATATGGTAGCATAAATGGAGCGAATGGTTGTAGTGAAAATGTTGAAGGTGATGAATGTGATATAAATGAGAGGTGATTGATGCGTGTGAACAATGGTAAGATGTTAAAGTATGGTAGCGAGAGATTATTTGACTGGATAGTTTATTTGTTTAGATATTGTGTTTATAATGGTGTTTTGGTGGTTACATTGATGTATGGTAGTGAATGTTGGGTGCAGAAGAGATATCGGGTCCGGAATACTTTGGTGTATGATGAGTGTGAGATTGAGAAAAATGTTAGACGACATTACAAGACAATCAGCTTCCCAAAAAGTCTTCTAAATCAACGACAGGTAAAACAAACATAGTTTTCGCGATGAAACGTATTTTATACTAAATGAAGAAATGATTTCAAATAAAATAGTTTAATTTCGTTATTTTCTGGTCAATTTAAATAGGATATTTTTTATTAAGGCCCTCCTATATTCAAAATAATCGTACATTTATGTGATTTTTCTCATAGTCCACGACATAATATTTTAGATATTATTTGCTATTATAGTTTATTTATTTGATGTATTTTCAATTAAATTTTGAACTTGGTTTATAAATAATTTGTACCTTTTACATTTAAAAGTAATTTGTTAAATAGAGGTAAGACATGTAATTATTTTATGAATTCGATAAAATGCTTAATATTTGCAGTTGGTTTAAATATATACATTTATTTTTGTCATACGCGGTCATGGCATATCTTCCGTACATCTGTGTCTTACGTAAAAGCCACTTAATTTACTTATCTATAATTTGGCCTAAATGATGAAATATTCTTTTATGTTGAGTATTTTTGATATGATAAATATTTATTTTACGTTTTTAAAGTAAATGCTAATGCTAATGAGACGTTGTAATTTAAACTTTTTATTAGAAATTTGTTTAAAACCAAACAATACATATATTGCAATTATTTTACAAATATGTTTGTAACAAACAATAGCAATAATAAAATTATTATTTATAATAATATCAAAAGTAAAATGATAAATATTGTATTTGCAGTGTATATTTTTATTCTTTATCGTTCAAGGTAACATTTATAAATTTTAGTTAGAGCGTGCCTTTCACTAATGAATCCGGACGAAACCTGCAAACCCGGCACTTTGCTACTGCTCACTGTACATTCTAGCCATAAGTCTGTCTCTCTCTAGCACATTGTAATCAGTGAAATGGTTGCGCAAGCTCATTCACTTGCCTAGAATTCGTTGAAGTGTATAGACGTAGATTCGCGCTCCGTACATTTTTTTGCATTTCTGCCTTTTAAAAGGCCATAATATCTAAACAATTGTCCTCCGAACACGCTAGTGCCTTCACGTGGAGGCCCAACATACTTTCTACATACTTTCTACATATTAGGCAAGTTTTAATAAGCGTATCGTGAGCCGGGTGGGTCGAGTCCCTCGAGATCAAGGTCGTAGTTTGGTGTGTAGGCGGGTCGCCCAGCTAGAGAGTACTCTGCCGATGACTGCGTGGCCGGGGTCGCCAAATCCCCTCGTTAGAGGTGGCCTTTGGATTTCCGGGCAAGAACATAGAGGCTTCTCTTTCCACGAGCACTGTGGGGTACTCTCCCTACGACTCGGGTAGGTTTTGTAGGCGTAAACCGAAAGGTCGGGGCTACGGAATATAGTCCACGTCTTTGTATTAAGTACAAGCACAAATCGGCTGCTTGTCGTAGATTCATTGCGCCACTTAAAATTAGCTATTCGTACACTAAAACTTAGGTAGGGATGAGGCACGAAAAGAAGTCGAGAAAGAATAAAGAAATCAACATTGAAGTCAACGTGAAGATCAAGAAATGTATACATGGGATGTTATGGGATGAATGGAATGTGTGGTATGAATGGTGTATGCTGCATGCTCTATATTGATTTACCATAACTTGTACATTGTTCTATTTTATTGCATTTTGTTCTGAGTTTCTGTTTCAGGTTCAACATTCATCAAAATGTCTTTATGTATGTTATTTTCTAATGTTTACAGTTATTCTATGTTACTAATACATTGTTTTTATGTTTATAGGGACATGACGGAACCTGCAAGCATCTCCTGCGGCCTCAGCATAATCGTGCAGCAGCTGGTGTTCAAACCAGCGCCACCGGAGCTGCCGCCATCGTGGACATCACCGATGCTTATATTATCATCTTGAAGCAGCTGGTGTTCAAACCAGCGCCACCGGAGCTGCCGCCATCGTGGACATCACCGATGCTTATATTATCATCTTGAAGCAGCTGGTGTTCAAACCAGCGCCACCGGAGCTGCCGCCATCGTGGACATCACCGATGCTTATATTATCATCTTGAAGCAGCTGGTGTTCAAACCAGCGCCACCGGAGCTACCGCCATCGTGGACATCACCGATGCTTATATCATCTTGGATTAGCTGGAGATGTAACCAGCGTCCAAGCTTGTATCATTATCCTGGAACAGCTGGAGATGTAACCAGCGTCATCATCTTGGATTAGCTGGAGATGTAACCAGCGTCCAAGCTTGTATCATCGTGGACAACATCACCGGTACTTATATAATCTTGGATTAGCTGGAGATGTAACCAGCGTCCAAGCTTGTATCATCGTGGACAACATCACCGGTACTTATATCATCTTGGATTAGCTGGAGATGTAACCAGCGTCCAAGCTTGTATCAGCATCCTGGGGCAGCTGGAGATGTAACCAGTGTCACGGGAGTGCAGCAACAACAGCAATGCCGAGATTGAACATCAAGTCCGCTGCTCGCAACATCTTTGTAAGAAAATTATTATTATTATTAAATTATTTGGGTAAAAGTCAGTTAAAAACAATAATAAATATGTTTTGTTTTAAATTTATAATTTACAATAACTATATTTACAACATATTTATTTTATGAACTAATAATTAACCGATTGGGGTGATTAACTATATTTTTAATTCTCAAAACGTTCTGGAATTATTTCAGAGTAAAATATTTAAAATAAAAGATGTATATAAATAAATTTGTATTACTCTTAATTAAAATATTTTTCTCTACTTTAATTTATGACCAATTCAAAGCAAGAAAATAAAGATAATCACCCTTATCTGTTATTTTATTTTGTAAATTAAGATAGTGAAATATTTTACTCACAATAATTATTTCCAATTTAAAAATATAAGTTCTAAAAGTTTTTTTTTGCAATATTTAAATTGATTTTATTTTAAAATTGCAAGAACTGATAGAATTATTATTTAATCATTTAAATAATTACATATTTGTATTTAAAATAGAATTTAAATATAAAGAGCATATAAAACCAGCCACCAAATAATTCATTGTAATTTACTATTTTATTAGTATTATTTGTAACTGTTTCTAATTTGTTTTGTTGTTGTTTGTTTACAGTTGCAGTTGCAGCAGCCAGGAAAGCCAATTTTCCGCTAAGCGTCTTTGGAGAGGTTTTCCGCTTAGCACGCGTATGCTCGACGTACACGTAGGAGAATTCCTGGAAAATGGTTCAGCTTCTTGCCTCTCAAAGTCACAACCAGGAGGCTGGGACCAGGCTTTATATTTAAATTAAAAATTGTGTCACGAATAAATAAGATGTGGTACTAATAAACTAAATATTACAATATATACTTGTTTTTTATTATAATATAGTAACAAATACATAGGTATTTATAAGAAAATGTGTTGTAAAATAAATTATTTAGGAAATATACAGTTAGCAATCACCATTTGTCGACCTGGTGCTCCGGACTTGTCTTGAAACCGTCAACCAAGTAACCGAGGCATTTATCACCATCCAACAACATCGCCTAAGTCCTGGTCACTTTCAGCAGATTTCCTGAAGCCGATTTCAACTGTAAAGTTCACCCAATGTGAGTAAAGTAATTTTATATTATTTATAACTTTATTTTGTTAGTAATGATTGCAAATTTTAATCTAATACTTTGTTTTTATGTTTATAAAGCCTCCACGTACATGGAATCATCTCTGTAACTCACCTGGTGCACGGAACTCGTCTTGGAACCGCTAGCATCTTCAACAGTGCCACTGGAGTAGTCCCCACCTTCTACAAAATTCTCGGAGTCGACATTAATCTCTCCAGTAAATCAGAAGACTTCCAAAAATAAAATAATATCCCCAATCTATTTTATCACCCATTGTATTGTATTGTATTAAATTGTACTTGTAATATAAATATTAGTGTCTTTTATATATAGAATATTATTACTATATTGTTATAATAAATGTAATATAAATGTTAGTGTCTATTGTATATACTTTTAAAATGATAATAAATGAATTTAAAATAACTTACATTCTTTCATTTATAATATCCTTCTCTACATATCAATATTTTATGAATAAAATGATAGATAGTTTAAGCGGTAAAAATAAATCCAAGATGGCATCTCATACAACAACTCAAATTGACTCACTAATACATTGACAAATTCACATAGATAGGGACTATTTGTTTGAATATTTTAGTGCGCGATCTACCATAGCTCACACACACACACATCCGCCGCCGCCGCCACTATCCTCCGCCACAACGCCGCCGCCGCAGCCATCGCCACCATCTTGGATTTTACACACACACACACACATCAAGGAATCGCACAATAGTAATCTCAGTGGCGCCACCTTTTCGAACGGAGTTGGAACGGCTAAAAAGGGAACTAAAATTTTAATTAGTAGGCTAATTAATCATGATATTTTAATTAGCGATTTCCGCGATAACTAGACGTTATTTGGAGAAATGTTTCAAATAAAAGTAGTTTATTTTTTTATTCTCTATAACTTTTGGTTGAAACTTTTTTCTCTACAACCCTTAACTTCGGAGATACAAAAAGCCACACTTAAAGTGAAATATCTACCCTACTAATGTAAATTTTGGGGTCGTCCGTGAACGCCGCATGTTGTATGAGGGTCTAGAAGGTGCATGCAAAATTTCAGCGAGATCGAATATATAGTCATTAATCAAGGTTTTCAAAATCAAAGGTTAACCCCTTGCCGTTTTTAATCCTTAATTATTAAACTTTTTCCGATCTCGCTGAAATTTTGCATGCACCTTCTAGACCCTCATACAACATGCGGCGTTCACGGACGACCCCAAAATTTACATTAGTAGGGTAGATATTTCACTTTAAGTGTGGCTTTTTGTATCTCCGAAGTTAAGGGTTGTAGAGAAAAAAGTTTCAACCAAAAGTTATAGAGAATAAAAAAATAAACTACTTTTATTTGAAACATTTCTCCAAATAACGTCTAGTTATCGCGGAAATCGCTAATTAAAATATCATGATTAATTAGCCTACTAATTAAAATTTTAGTTCCCTTTTTAGCCGTTCCAACTCCGTTCGAAAAGGTGGCGCCACTGAGATTACTATTGTGCGATTCCTTGATGTGTGTGTGTGTGTGTAAAATCCAAGATGGTGGCGATGGCTGCGGCGGCGGCGTTGTGGCGGAGGATAGTGGCGGCGGCGGCGGATGTGTGTGTGTGTGAGCTATGGTAGATCGCGCACTAAAATATTCAAACAAATAGTCCCTATCTATGTGAATTTGTCAATGTATTAGTGAGTCAATTTGAGTTGTTGTATGAGATGCCATCTTGGATTTATTTTTACCGCTTAAACTATCTATCATTTTATTCATAAAATATTGATATGTAGAGAAGGATATTATAAATGAAAGAATGTAAGTTATTTTAAATTCATTTATTATCATTTTAAAAGTATATACAATAGACACTAACATTTATATTACATTTATTATAACAATATAGTAATAATATTCTATATATAAAAGACACTAATATTTATATTACAAGTACAATTTAATACAATACAATACAATGGGTGATAAAATAGATTGGGGATATTATTTTATTTTTGGAAGTCTTCTGATTTACTGGAGAGATTAATGTCGACTCCGAGAATTTTGTAGAAGGTGGGGACTACTCCAGTGGCACTGTTGAAGATGCTAGCGGTTCCAAGACGAGTTCCGTGCACCAGGTGAGTTACAGAGATGATTCCATGTACGTGGAGGCTTTATAAACATAAAAACAAAGTATTAGATTAAAATTTGCAATCATTACTAACAAAATAAAGTTATAAATAATATAAAATTACTTTACTCACATTGGGTGAACTTTACAGTTGAAATCGGCTTCAGGAAATCTGCTGAAAGTGACCAGGACTTAGGCGATGTTGTTGGATGGTGATAAATGCCTCGGTTACTTGGTTGACGGTTTCAAGACAAGTCCGGAGCACCAGGTCGACAAATGGTGATTGCTAACTGTATATTTCCTAAATAATTTATTTTACAACACATTTTCTTATAAATACCTATGTATTTGTTACTATATTATAATAAAAAACAAGTATATATTGTAATATTTAGTTTATTAGTACCACATCTTATTTATTCGTGACACAATTTTTAATTTAAATATAAAGCCTGGTCCCAGCCTCCTGGTTGTGACTTTGAGAGGCAAGAAGCTGAACCATTTTCCAGGAATTCTCCTACGTGTACGTCGAGCATACGCGTGCTAAGCGGAAAACCTCTCCAAAGACGCTTAGCGGAAAATTGGCTTTCCTGGCTGCTGCAACTGCAACTGTAAACAAACAACAACAAAACAAATTAGAAACAGTTACAAATAATACTAATAAAATAGTAAATTACAATGAATTATTTGGTGGCTGGTTTTATATGCTCTTTATATTTAAATTCTATTTTAAATACAAATATGTAATTATTTAAATGATTAAATAATAATTCTATCAGTTCTTGCAATTTTAAAATAAAATCAATTTAAATATTGCAAAAAAAAACTTTTAGAACTTATATTTTTAAATTGGAAATAATTATTGTGAGTAAAATATTTCACTATCTTAATTTACAAAATAAAATAACAGATAAGGGTGATTATCTTTATTTTCTTGCTTTGAATTGGTCATAAATTAAAGTAGAGAAAAATATTTTAATTAAGAGTAATACAAATTTATTTATATACATCTTTTATTTTAAATATTTTACTCTGAAATAATTCCAGAACGTTTTGAGAATTAAAAATATAGTTAATCACCCCAATCGGTTAATTATTAGTTCATAAAATAAATATGTTGTAAATATAGTTATTGTAAATTATAAATTTAAAACAAAACATATTTATTATTGTTTTTAACTGACTTTTACCCAAATAATTTAATAATAATAATAATTTTCTTACAAAGATGTTGCGAACAGCGGACTTGATGTTCAATCTCGGCATTGCTGTTGTTGCTGCACTCCCGTGACACTGGTTACATCTCCAGCTGCCCCAGGATGCTGATACAAGCTTGGACGCTGGTTACATCTCCAGCTAATCCAAGATGATATAAGTACCGGTGATGTTGTCCACGATGATACAAGCTTGGACGCTGGTTACATCTCCAGCTAATCCAAGATTATATAAGTACCGGTGATGTTGTCCACGATGATACAAGCTTGGACGCTGGTTACATCTCCAGCTAATCCAAGATGATGACGCTGGTTACATCTCCAGCTGTTCCAGGATAATGATACAAGCTTGGACGCTGGTTACATCTCCAGCTAATCCAAGATGATATAAGCATCGGTGATGTCCACGATGGCGGTAGCTCCGGTGGCGCTGGTTTGAACACCAGCTGCTTCAAGATGATAATATAAGCATCGGTGATGTCCACGATGGCGGCAGCTCCGGTGGCGCTGGTTTGAACACCAGCTGCTTCAAGATGATAATATAAGCATCGGTGATGTCCACGATGGCGGCAGCTCCGGTGGCGCTGGTTTGAACACCAGCTGCTTCAAGATGATAATATAAGCATCGGTGATGTCCACGATGGCGGCAGCTCCGGTGGCGCTGGTTTGAACACCAGCTGCTGCACGATTATGCTGAGGCCGCAGGAGATGCTTGCAGGTTCCGTCATGTCCCTATAAACATAAAAACAATGTATTAGTAACATAGAATAACTGTAAACATTAGAAAATAACATACATAAAGACATTTTGATGAATGTTGAACCTGAAACAGAAACTCAGAACAAAATGCAATAAAATAGAACAATGTACAAGTTATGGTAAATCAATATAGAGCATGCAGCATACACCATTCATACCACACATTCCATTCATCCCATAACATCCCATGTATACATTTCTTGATCTTCACGTTGACTTCAATGTTGATTTCTTTATTCTTTCTTGACTTCTTTTCGTGCCTCATCCCTACCTAAGTTTTAGTGTACGAATAGCTAATTTTAAGTGGCGCAATGAATCTACGACAAGCAGCCGATTTGTGCTTGTACTTAATACAAAGACGTGGACTATATTCCGTAGCCCCGACCTTTCGGTTTACGCCTACAAAACCTACCCGAGTCGTAGGGAGAGTACCCCACAGTGCTCGTGGAAAGAGAAGCCTCTATGTTCTTGCCCGGAAATCCAAAGGCCACCTCTAACGAGGGGATTTGGCGACCCCGGCCACGCAGTCATCGGCAGAGTACTCTCTAGCTGGGCGACCCGCCTACACACCAAACTACGACCTTGATCTCGAGGGACTCGACCCACCCGGCTCACGATACGCTTATTAAAACTTGCCTAATATGTAGAAAGTATGTAGAAAGTATGTTGGGCCTCCACGTGAAGGCACTAGCGTGTTCGGAGGACAATTGTTTAGATATTATGGCCTTCTAAAAGGCAGAAATGCAAAAAAATGTACGGAGCGCGAATCTACGTCTATACACTTCAACGAATTCTAGGCAAGTGAATGAGCTTGCGCAACCATTTCACTGATTACAATGTGCTAGAGAGAGACAGACTTATGGCTAGAATGTACAGTGAGCAGTAGCAAAGTGCCGGGTTTGCAGGTTTCGTCCGGATTCATTAGTGAAAGGCACGCTCTAACTAAAATTTATAAATGTTACCTTGAACGATAAAGAATAAAAATATACACTGCAAATACAATATTTATCATTTTACTTTTGATATTATTATAAATAATAATTTTATTATTGCTATTGTTTGTTACAAACATATTTGTAAAATAATTGCAATATATGTATTGTTTGGTTTTAAACAAATTTCTAATAAAAAGTTTAAATTACAACGTCTCATTAGCATTAGCATTTACTTTAAAAACGTAAAATAAATATTTATCATATCAGAAATACTCAACATAAAAGAATATTTCATCATTTAGGCCAAATTATAGATAAGTAAATTAAGTGGCTTTTACGTAAGACACAGATGTACGGAAGATATGCCATGACCGCGTATGACAAAAATAAATGTATATATTTAAACCAACTGCAAATATTAAGCATTTTATCGAATTCATAAAATAATTACATGTCTTACCTCTATTTAACAAATTACTTTTAAAAGTAAAAGGTACAAATTATTTATTTAAACCAAGTTGAAAATTTAATTGATATAATAGCAAATAATATCTAAAATATTAGGTCGTGAACTGTGAGAAATATAGCAACAATAAAAAAAAATCACATAAATGTACAATTAATTTGTATATAAGGGCCTTAATAAAAAAATGCCCTATTTAAATTGACCAGAAAATAATGAAATTAAACTCTTTTATTTGAAACCATTTCTTGATTTAGTATAAAATAAGTTTCACCGCTAAAATTATGTTTGTTTTACCCGTCGACTTTTTAGGAATGTCTTCTAACAACATTTTTCTCAATCTCACACTCATCATACACCAAAGTATTCCGTACACGGTATCTATTCTACTCCCAACATTCACTACCAAACATCAATGTAGCCACCAAAACACAATATTTAAACAAATAATGTAATCAGTCTAATAAACTCTCGCCTTCATACATTACCATTATCCACACGCATCAATCACTCTCATCTATATCACCTCAAACATTTTTACTACAACCACTCGCTCCATTTATGCTACCATATAAACCTCTAAAGTATTCACACCATTTATTTGTAACATCTGATTCATTCCACAATCACTCTTCATAGCTTTCATCGCTCAATCACTTCACATTCAACCAAAACATTCTTCTATTCATGCTAAAATCATTAATCATCAAATCATCAAATCGCGCCTTAACTACATGTAACGTAAGATGCAATAATATCGGATACACTTGAACAAATTTCTGATAAAACATTTAAATTATAACATTTTTATAATTAGCATTTATTTTTAAAACTTTTAATAAACATTTATCACATTAAAAATTCTCAATATTAATGAATATTTCATCGTCCAACAGAATTATTTAGGCCAATTATAGATAATTCAAACAGATTTTAATTATATTTATTGGTTCCAAAGCAAAAGTTGAATAAACTATTCATGGAGATTTTCAACCGCCATTTCTTTTAAATAAAAAAAAAAACCACATTTACTAACAAAACTATAGAAATCCCAATTTTTCTGTTCAAATTATCGCACTTCCACTAATTTAAAAGATACACTCACTTGAAAAAGAAATAGAAGTACTGCTTGATGTCTGGGCATGTCATCAAATGTAGACGTGATAGGATACTTTCTCTCGGTCTCCGTGGTCGCCATCTCCACCGCTGATTTCTCCAGCTGGATTTCCTCTCCGTAGAGCTCTCGCAGCTGTCCAAAGTCTTCTGAATGAACACACAAAGAAATAACTATTAGCATCTGAACGAGTGTTAAACATATCCAGTCCAATTCTCAAAAGACTTTTAACTAATCCTAAATTTTGGATTAGTCAAATTACGCTGATCCATATTCTCAAAAAAATTAAAGTAATTTCTAATACTATCCTTCTACCATTTTGTTTTAAAAAATCATATGGATTTACTTATTTCAAATGAATTAGAATAAGATTAGCTAATCCAAAATTTATGATTAGATATTTTTTTTTGAAAATTGGGCTATACATGATTATTTTAGGAGATATTTCTTACTTATTTTACACTCGGTATGTCGTTATCATTTCGGAATTCTATGATAAAAATAAGTTATTCTGTTATTTTACTTTCATACATTTTACTCTCGCACAAAGCTGCCATTTTAGCATAACCTTATAATCATATTTTTTACGGAGTTGTAATTTTTTTTATAATAGTAGCAAAATGTATGAGAATAACATAAATTATTTATTATTTTCTTTTCTATAGCATTTATTTTAAACTTTTCTTTGTACAATCTTTAACTTCGTGCAAATTTAGGACTTTCTAAGTATCTAGTTTTTTTTTTTCATGAACTACATACTTTTTAGTCTAATTAAAGATACTATCACTTACCGACTTTTCTTTCTGAACTGTGTGAGTCTGGAACAAGTAAAACGGTGGACAGCGTACTCAAGAAGGAACAAGGAGATGGCGACAGCAAAGCCGGCGCCGAGGAAAGCGAAGGTCGGTCCAGCGTCCACCAGGCCTACGGATACAAAGTTCCCGCTACCTCCCAAACACTTGGGCATGGGGTCAAAAAATCGGCTTGATTCCCGAGATTGAATGCCGAATTCTGCCAACTTGCGTAAACTATAAGAAATCAGAGAAAATGTGATTATAGTGGAATCCAAACCATTCAGACACAGTCAGCACAAATTATTTAAAATAAATATATTATCACGCCTTCTACCCATTACTGGGTGTGGCACTCTCCCGAAGCAGATCTCGGTAAGTGATATATTTTGCGCGTAAAGCGCGGTTACCAGTCGTCAAATCACGGCCCCCAAAGATGTTAGTGGTGGAGGAGCCACAGGGGTAGTTTTTGAAATTATGAAAATTGTTTGTCGCATGTGGGAATCAAACCAGGGTTCTTAGGATCCACAGGTCGACTTCATACCACCCCATAAAAAATTATTTATTACAAATTATTTAATGGAATAATTAGATTAGCTATAGATCTAGAAAGATAGAGATTTGCAAAAACTTAACACAGAAACCCCTCAAAAATGTGCATTGTTCCTAAATTAATTTTAACAAATAAATATACAAACTAAAATTTCTTTTTATTACTTTTCTTTTTCACTCACATGAATATGACACTAATAGGCATATTATTTTTACTTCTTCGCTTACCCCACTTATAACTGATCTGAACTGAAATTAGCTGAGCTAAGCTAAGCCAACTGAGATAAGTTTTTGTTAAATAGAATAGTTGTTTCATTAATTTGTAAAAGTTTGATTTGTTTGGACAACAATAATCTAAAATCTTATTATGTTATTCATATTATTTTCCTATTTCAGAATCGGTTACTGTTAGTAAGTCATTATTTTTTTTAATTTTGTAATCAAAATAAATACAATAACAAATATAATAATTAATATTCATTGTGAAACTAGCTGTCAACATTAACTGAGTGAGTCAGTTGGAACTGAGCTTGCTTTTTTATAAGCTCAGATCGGTGAGGGGAGGTATGAATGCTCACCTCATATTCAATTGTGTTTTGTAAATAGAGCAGCTATATTTTGCTGAGTGGTATGAAGTCGGCCTATGGATCATGAGAACCCTGGTTCGATTCCCACAGGCGGCAAACACTTTCATAATTTCCCCTGTGGCTCCTCCACCACTAACATCTTTGGAGGCCGTGATTTGCCGACTGGTAACCGCACTTCACGCGCAAAATATATCACTTACCGAGATCAGCTTCGGCAGGGTGGCACACCCAGTAATGGGTAGAAGGCGTGATGATATATTTATTTTATTTATTTACTAATTAAATTAAACGGTTTCAGAAAAAATAGTATAAATGTGTTAATAAGGGCGATTAATAATGGTAATGGCTCAGTGGTATCCGAGTCGGCCTGTGGATCCTAAGAACCCTGGTTCGATCCCCACAGCCTATAAAACATTTTCACCAATTTAAAATTACCCCTGTGGTTCCCCCACCACTAACATCTTTGCGGACCGTGATTTGACGGCTGGTAACTGCACTTCACGCGCATAAATATATCACTTGCCGAGATCTGCTTCGGCAGAGTGCCACACCCAGTAATGGGTAAGAGGCGTGATGATATATTTATTATATATTTATAATAATCGAGACATTTTGAAGCGCTCGCTACGCTGTCGCGTTAATTGTTGAGATATTAATCACCGATTAACGCATGAAGTCACAATATTTTGCAGACTGCATTTTTCACTCTCATAGAAGGTCTTTCCTATAACGGTGTACATAGGAGGCGTCTCGCCATGGAATGCGAAGAATCCTTCTCTAATTCGTTTCACACCTTCTTCTAAGCTCATGAATACTTTCTCTCCTTTCGGTTTGATTTTTCCTCGTATATTGCCTTACGAACAGGTTCTGATGCATTCTATCGACAAAATTAATTTTTTACTATTTAAAAAAAATAATCTCAAACGTTTCTAACTTATTTTTTGTAAAATCTAACTATAATAGTAATGTTATATGTAACAAAAAATAAGCTTTTTTAGTACTAGTACCATAAAGAGTTATTTTACGGTACTATTACTATAAAAATACATAACATTACAGTCAGGAAAGTAATGTTTTACTTGACGAAGCGGTTGTCAGGTAATAGTATATTATAAAACAAGTCAGGAAAGTGATATTTTACTTGACGAAACGGTGGTTTGAAATACTAGGCCGCAGGCGTACTTATTTATACTATTTTTTCTGAAACCGTTTAATTTAATCAATAAATAAATAAAGTACATATATCATCACGCCCTCAACCCATTACTGGGTGTGGCACTCTGCCGAAGCAGATCTCGGTAAGTGATATATTTTGCGCGTAAAGTGCGGTTACCAGTCGTCAAATCACGGCCCCCAAAGATGTTAGTGGTGGAGGAGCCACAGGGATAGTTTTTGAAATTATGAAAATTGATTGTCACCTGTGGGAATCGAACCAGGGTTCTCAGGATCCACAGGCCGACTTCATACCACTGAGCTAGCCACCCCATAATAAAAAATATTATAGTACGATTTAACAAAAAATATTGTGCGCAAAGTTCCACTTTCAGTACTAGTAACGTAAGTAACTATTAAACAAATAAAAGTGAAATAAGACTTGTGAAATTGAGAGTGAAGTGTGGGACGAAGAATAACTGAATGCATATAATTGACGATTGTAGATATTTACCTGAAAGTAAAAGTGGTTGTAAGGAAGATCACTTAAGCCGTAATCCATTTTAGAATTTAATAAATCTTCTAATGTTTGAATTTGTGTTGAAGTTGCTTGTAGCAGCACAACAATATTTGCGGAATACGATACGTAAATAAATAATAGTGCAACGAAGATCAGAAATGTGACTATTTTCCGTGTTCCACTTTTAGGCTCGTAAGTTGTTCCTTGTTGGCAAACTGCTCCAACTGCTAACATAATTACTTCTAGAAGGGAATCATCTTCTTCCTGAAACATCAGAAATATTTGCTGTTACTCATGCTGGGTTGCAAGAAAAAATAAAGAGCTCTTTAGTTAAAGAATTATTTATCTAGCAACAGTATCACTAGCGATTTTCTGAAATTTATTGAACTGTTAGTTGCTAATGAACCGATAAAACTTTCATGCAACCCAGCATTAGAACAAGTATTTCATTTAAAAATAAAAATAAAATAAATAAATATATCATCACGCCTTCTACCCATTACTGGGTGTGGCACTCAGCTGAAGCAGATACATTTATGCGCGTGAAGTGCGGTTACTACCCGTCAAATCACGGCCTCCAAAGATGTTAGTGGTGGCGGCGCCACAGGGGCAATTTTAAAATGGGTGAAAATGTTCGTTGGCTGTGCGGATCGAAGTAAAAGTGGTGAGAAATTGTGTAAATTTATTCTTACCGTTCTATCTTCCATGTTTCGTAGTTCCCAGACAGTGATAAAGTAAATAAGTACCACTGCAAGAAGAAAGAGTCCTCCAATGGTCAGCCAAACCGTCCGAGAGAAAGGCAGAGTGAATAAATTTGTAACATAGCTTAATGGAGGTTGTTTGTATACAAACATGATGTATGTTGGTGTTGTCCATGATATGTAGTCCATCGACTGTGTTCACGAAGAGTGAAGTACCTATAACAAGAAAAAAACATGTTAAGATATGATTAATAAATGTGAATGAAGCAAATGTTTGGCAGAAATTATTTCCAAGCTATAGCTAATGTTCAGTAAACATTTAAGGATTGAATTGACTAATAGAATGACCCTATATTTCCACAAAATAAATAGTTCACTCACATTTTTAAATACTTTCGAACTAAGTGACAAATGTAAAACACTTTCGATCACTCAAGTGGTAAAAGTTAACCTAAGAATATCGAGCACAATGAACTAGAATTCTACGCTCTCATACTAGCAAAACTCGATAATAAAATGAAATTAACACATTCTTAAATAGTTTTGTACTTATTTACACTTGTAAAATACTTTAAATTACTTCAAAACACTAAAAATTACTTATAAACAACAGCTTACTGGAAGTTCCAACTTCGGTTCACGAACATGATCGGCGGAAAACCACGAAGTTAGACATAGTCGTCTCATATGGGAAAAATGACTAATTAAAAACTATAATAACTTTGTTAATTACCAATAAATAAAAATGATCAATACTTCAATAGATTCCTCAAAAGCTGCTAATAATCGTCAAGTATAGAAATCAATATTTAATTCACTTAATTATTTAGTGCCCCCAAAGTTCCGAGTTTATGAATTGTCGCGCCTATGGATTATGACGTCACAGAGAAGTATTGATTTTTACCCCTTCTTAAGTGGGCATACTACGCATATGGATATTTTTAAATATTGATTTTTAATCATATTAACCTTATTTTAAGGGTAATAATAGAAATATGAAACATAATAAATCATTTGACTATTCTACTAGTCGATAGAATAATGTTAGAAGAGTAAAATTACGTATTTTGCCGTCACTTTCTTTTATTTTCACCCATACCTTGAGCGGAATTCGAATCCGAGACCTATGGCGTGCAATGTAACCGCTGAGACGACAAGTTATGAATGTGGATGAGGCAAAATTGGGCAAATTGTTCAGCGAATATTTAGGGGTTCGTGCTACCCTATTTGATTGGACATGATGTATGGTATATGTTGTAACAAGGTGGTTTAGTTGACTGTAGATATTCTGTTAGTTTGCTTCCCTGTTTTGTGCGATAAGATTTTTGGCTCAGTGGTATCAAGTCGGCCTATGGATCCAAAGAACCCTGGTTCGATCCCCACAGCCGACAAAACATTTTCACCATCTTGGATTTTTCATGGAGACTTTATAAACAAAAAGACAAAGTAATAGATACAAATTTGCAATAATTACGACCAAAATATATGAATAAATATATTTACTTATATTAAAATTGGCCAGAACTCCGATGATGTTATTGGAGAATGATAAGTGCTTCGGAGAGGGGACTTGGTTGACGGTTCCAAGACGAGTCCGGGGCATCAGGTCGGCTAATGCTGATTGCAAGCTGCATATTTTCCTAAATTCGAATCTTGTGAGTAAACTTGGAGATTAAGCAAACTGGGAACTCTGCAGAAGGTGGTGACGTTATTGATAACATCAGCGGCTCCAGTCGACTGCAAAGACGATTCCAGGTTCATGGAAGCTTTATAAACAAAAAGACAAAGTATCAAATAAAAATTAACAATAATTACGAACAAAATATAATGATTAATAAATTTACTCACATTAAAGTAGGCCGGAACTTCAATGATAAGTACTTCAGAGAAGAGACTTGGTTGACGGTTTCAAGACGATGATTGCAAGCTGCATATTTTCCTAAATGATTTATTACAACACATTTTCATGTAAATACATATTAATTTGAAACTATATTTATTTAGAAACATCTGTAAACTAAAATGTAATAAAATTTCCATTGTGATTTGTCATGTTTTAATTTATGTTGTAAGGAGCAAGGAAGAATCCGTGGTAAAAAAACATACTACAAGGTGATTCATTTATCTGTCTTCATAATATTTTTATGAAACATTTAGAATAAAACAATAGAGCGAGAGATAAATGAAGCACGCTATACAGTGATATTTAAAAATGAAAGATTATCGTATTTAATAATCTGTATTATTGTAGTTTATAAGACAAGAACAATGTGATATTTCTAGAGAAACAAATCATTATAAATTATGTTTACAGTAATAATAAAATCTTTATATTGCAGTACGTAATATACATATTAGGCATAGAAAATGTTTGTTCAAAAGTAGTTTAGTAAGCCTTCAAGTCTATCAAATCATGAAAAGAAAGTTTGCAATATATAATAGTTTGTACATATTGCTGCAGATGATACAACTTGAGAGACGCTGTTAATATTTCAATTGTAAAGGGTAAGAATTGTGTGAGTTCTTGAAACTAACAATAAACGTAGGTATCTGTTTGGACCCATTACTATCTAACAGAATACTTAGCAGCGCATTGCGCTAACCCAACATGTATACATGTGTCTCTGGCACATATATTTAGTTTAGTTAATAAATAACTTACGAGGAATAAGAAAACTCTTTGAATAAAATAGGATCGTTGATTTCCACCGAAGTTTTAATTTCTGAACGTTCGCACATTCGAATGTTTTGAACTTCATCAGAAAAACTTCGAAGCTTTGAACTTTCGAATTTTTTGAAGCTTCGAATTTTTTGCCACTGAATTAACGTCATCTGTCATCTCCAAACACGCTCACGCATAATTCGCGAAAAGTTGGCCACGAATTAAATAATAAATTCGGCGAAGGATTCTGCAAAATCTCGGCAAGTTTAGACGTCTTAATTAAGCCATCTTTTCTCTTACCGCTCATCGAAATGCTATGGACTTTTAGTAAAACGTTTTAAAATGACAATAAAAAGGATTCAAAAACGTCTTAATTAAAACGTTTTTGAGAGTATAGCGAAAGTCTAAATTGAATTAATTTGGCAGATAATAATAATTACTTACGAATTAATACAAAACTGTGTACATGAGTTTATTCTGAAAATAATTCATATCAACATGCCGTGTTCACGTTAGGATCCAGATTCACAATTCGAACAATTCGAAAATTCGGAATATTCAAAAATTCGAAAGTTCGAATCTAAATTCGAAAGTTCGAATCTAAACTCGAAGGTTCAATAAAGCCGAATAATCGAAGTCTCAAATATTCGTAAAATCAACAACCCTAGAATAAAATATGAATGAGTGTAAAGTTTCTTCAGTTATATATAGCATACAGAAACATTCTTCTATTCATACTAAAATCATCAAATCGCGCCTTAACTACATGTAACGTAAGATGCAATAATATCGGATACAACACTCTGTAACAGCGCCTCAGATGCGACAACTTTCCAAATTTTATTGTAAAATCTAAACGTTAATTAATAAAATGTTTCAAATAAAATATCTTTACATTATTATCCTGTACATTTTTTAGTTAAAACTTTTTTCTATACAACCTCTAACTTTAGAGATACTAACAACCACCCTCAAAGTGGAATATCTTTTGAATTAATTGGAATTTTTGGTTGTTTCCGCACTAAGTATTAAGCCCTAGAAGCCGCATGCAAAATTTCAGCGCGATAGAGGAATATTTAATTTTTAATAAAACATCAATTGTTTTTGAAATTAATGACGATATATTCGATTTCGCTGGAATTCTGCATGAAAATTCTAGGGGTTAATACTTAGTGCGGAATTCACGGACGACCCCCAAATTTTAATTAGTACAATATATATTTCACTTTAAGTGTGGTTGTTCGTATCTCCGAAATTAGGGGTTGCACAGAAAAAAGTTTCGAACAAAAATTGTTGAAAATTATAATATAATGATATTTTATTTGAAACTTTTTTCTATGCAACCCCTAACTTCGGAGATACAAACAACCACCCTTCAAGTACTAATAGGAATTTTCTAGTTGTCTGTAAATCCCACACTCAATATTAAGTCCTAGAAGCTGCAAAATTTCAACGCAATCCGAGAAAGTTTAATTTTGATCACAAAAAAAAATGTTGACTTCTGAAACTGTTAGTTAATGACGATATATTCGATTTTGTTGAAATTGTGCATGCAGCTTCTAATATTGAGTGCGAAGATAAAAGATACTTCACTTTAAGGGTGGTTGTTCGTATCTCCAAAATTAGGGGTAGTACAGAAAAAAGTTTCAATCAAAAGGTGTAGAAAATAATAATATAAACATATTTTATTTGAAAGTTTTTTTGATTCAACCCTTAGATAAAGAAATATTTATTATATTAGGTGTAAAAAAATAGATCGGAAAAATGGTACTCACCATATCGGCCATCGAAGCTTCGGTCGCCGGCATTTGACGGCTGCAATCTGCGGAGTCCAGCACTGCTTACAAAACAGGCCATCAGTACTTTCGGACAATCGTAATTGGTGCCACTTCTGGATTTGTTCTTTCTTCGAATATTTCTAAAATATAGATAATAATATAAATAAATGTAATATATTTGTTTTAATAGTAAATATTCAACATTTGAGTCGATGGCATAAATAGTTTTTGAGACAACAAATTAAAATATTCCCGTGTATGGCGTCCAATTTTATTTACATCATTGAACCAATAATATATTTATAAAATATTAAAATATTTATGAAGACGTAGGTCTTGAAATTGATTGGGAAGAACTTGTAGGGGAGATGACTACATTTAAAATGATTTAGGAGGCATTTAGGAATATTGTTATCATGGTATTAATTGGGAAGAACTTTTAAGCAAGACTATTGTTTTAAAAAATGATTTGAGAGGCTTTTTAGGAAGACAATTGTCTTGGAATTGATTCTAAGGTACTTTTAAAAAAGATGGTTGTCTTAAAAATAATTTGGATGAACTATTAAGAAAGATGATTGCCTAATAAGATGATTTGAGATGCTGTTAAGGAAGATGATAGTCTTGGAATTGATTGTTGAAAGGTTTTTGGGTGATGGCAATCATAAAAATGATTTGTGATATTTTTTGAAAGCTGACTACCGCGTAGCCGTGGAATTAATGTATAAGATTTTGTAGGACAGAAACAAAATTGTTTACAATTAAATATTTTTTCCTAATTTGTACTAAAAATGCTGTTTTTTTACCGTTAAGTTCTTAATTTGTAGTTGTTTTAAACAGTTTAATAGCCTTTAATATATGGGATCCTCTAGCTTTTGTCTTAGAGCACTCAGTAAACCTTTAGGGTTTAAATGCGGTATACGGCCTTGTTTGTTATATTTCATGAATCAGTTATTCTAAAACAAGTTTCATTTTACGTTTTTTGACATGAAACAACAGATTGATTCTTCAAAAGGGAAAATATATTTTCTGTTGGGCGTAAGTTTTACGGGCTTAGGGTTTGTTTTCTTAAAATATAATGGCTTGTTGCTGTTGGGCGTGTATTCTACGAGGTAGGGTTTATTTGTTCAAAGTACGAGCGAAGCGACCTAACCTAAAAAAAATTAATAATGACCAGGGTTGAGTTATTTAAAATAAAATGATACTAGGGCCGTATTTATTTGGGATTTTTAAAGTAACCTACAGGTTACTTGGCACACTTTAAGTAACCTGGAACTAACCTTAAACTAACCCTACTGCCCCAGCTATTTTAGCGGGTTGGTAGATTCAACCCGTTTACTATCTTTATCTAATCAACTTGTGTTCCTTGTTATTCGTGGCGGCATCGCGATTTGTAATAGTATAGAGAGGTTAGGAGTTATTTTTATGAAAAACGTAAGTAATTTTATAATAATATTTTGAAAAAATATACTAAACTATTATTTATGCAGATGATGGAAGAGCAATATGCATTATGTGCTTCTTGCAATATAAGTCACAGAGGATAATATTACGACACATTATTACGACTCCGAAAATCATTATTTTGATAGTGCTGATGACAAAATTATTAAAAAAACAGACACTGACGTTATTTGCTTTTTGACTACATATAAAAAATATAAAGATGACTCAAAACATCCAATTAAAAGCGCAATTTAACACACAAACAAAACTAAGCAGATGTCGCTTCGAACATGCATTCAGATTTTAAATTTACCGCTAATATTTACAACTGACACTTGAGATGCATCATTTATTTGGAAGTAACACGAGTTAGTTCTAGGTCAGTTCAGGGTTGGATCAAAATTTCCCAAACAAATACGGCCTAGGAGTGATACAAATAGAAAAAAATGGCTAGTGAAATATTCCTTCAATACCCATGAATAATTTATTATTTACTCATACCATTGTTTTGGAGTCAATGGAAACATTTCATTTTGTTATTACAGACTACCATCTATCAACAAAACAACAAACTGGACAAGGCCGTATACTGTATTTTTTCCAAAAAAAATATTAAGTTAAACATGCCGCCTGAAGTTCGTTAACCAACAATTTGTTATCGCATAAGTAGGGTTTCCTGTGGTTCTAAAGCCCCTGGCACATATAGCGTCAAGACTCCGAGTCTGCTACAAACTGCTGAAAAACTGTCCAAAACGGGTGACACATATAGAGTCGGTGTTTCTGACAGTCAGAAATAAATATTTGTTAATTTTAACGTGTTATTTGTATTATTTAAAATATTTATCGACTATTAAGAAATATAAAAACTATAAACTACGAAATATAAAACAAAAAAATAAATAAAAAAAAAATGACTTGAATTATAAATGAAATATGAAAACTTAAAAGTTTCTAACTATGTATAAAGTAAATGAATTTAACTATAAAAATGTACAAAAATCAAACGAGAACATAAACAATAATAATTCGTACGTTAAACAACAAAGGAAGATAGCGAAAAAACCAGCCTCATAATGAAGTTGGTTTTCGGCAGTCGAGACTGCTGAAAATAGAGTCGTTTCTATTTTTGGCAGTCAAATGGTAGACTCGGAGTCTTGACGCTATATGTACCACGGGCTTTAGATAAAATTTTTTAATGACTACACACATCAATAGATAATTAGTTTTAAAAATTTTTACCTCTTATCAAATTTGAATAATGCAAATAAAGAGATTACTAAAAAAATCTGTAAATGATTGAAACAGTGGCGCTACTGTAGCTTGTTTTGAGTGGTGTGTAGGTGGAAAGGGCAGCAAAGTGACAAGTGGTAAAGCAGAGTAAGGTATATACACAAAAAAATCTGTTCTAATGTACAAATACATAATAAATATTTGCTTTTAGGAATAGCACTATGGGTTCGAATAAAATAAATATGAAAATTGGTTTCATTGGTGCTGGTAACATGGCAACGGCTATTATTGAAGGAATGGTTAGAAAAGGTAAATTTTGTTTTTATTTTATTAATTTGTTAAGTAATCAAATTAGTCAACGAGACTACAGTAACATAACAATGTATTCCATTGTTGTTTAGTCTATTTAAATATTCTAACAATTGTTAAATTAAATTTTTAGAACTTGTTACACCTTCTCAAATATATGTAAGTGCGCCAAGCGATGCAACAGTAAGATACTGGCAAAAGAGAGAAATGAATGCTTTTCACGAAAACGGAAGAGTTGCAGAAGAAGCTGACATTATATTTCTTGCAATAAAACCACACATTTTACCAGCGGCAGTTGCTGGAATTTACAAAACATTAAAGAACCCCGCTAAAGTAACAAACAAACTTTTTGTCTCAATCTTAGCCGGTATCACAATCGACTCGTTAGAAAATGTAAGATATCACATGTTTCCAAATTATTTTCATATGATAGATAAATTTGAACAGGTTTTAGCTGGGTTTGAAGGCAGTAGAGTAATTCGAGTGATGCCAAACACACCAATGATGGTGGAACAAGGCTGCACTGTTTACTGTCCAGGACAAACTGCTACTGAAGACGATATTAAAATTGTACAAGCAATGATGAGTAGTTCCGGTATATGTACTTTGGTTCCTGAATCTATGATGAATGCTGTAGGAGCTGTTTCTGGTAGTGGTCCTGCTTATGTAAGTAAAAGTAAGAAAAATAAACCACATAAATTTTACTATTTTGTTTTATAAATAGATATACTTGGTGATTGAAGCTTTATCGGATGCAGGAGTGAAAATGGGTATCCCAAGAGCTATGTCAACACAATTTGCTGCTCAAACAGTATTAGGTGCTGCTAAAATGGTTTTGGAAACTGGTAAACATACTGGAACTCTAAAAGACGAAGTATGTTCACCAGGAGGGACAACTATAACTGGAATTCATGCTTTGGAAAGAGGAGGACTAAGGCAAGTTTTTAACATTTCTACTTCCTCAGCCAATAGAGAAAATATTGTAATGAATTTTCTCATTTTAAAAAGTACTAAACTTAAATAAGCTTTTTTTGAATGATTTATATATCTATGAAACGAATATCTTGAAAACCATTTTATGCAATGAATTTTTATATACAGTGAAGAAAATTAGACCTATAGTTTAAATTACAAAGTTTCGAGTAAATATAAATGCCACATTCTGATTAAACAGATCTATATTTCCGGTTACATTGAATTTTTAAATGGAATGGTACATATTTTTGGACTTTTTGATAGAACGTTAAATTAGATTTCTAGTGATACCACATAATTGAATTTTAATAGAAAAGTTATATTTTTTTTCAAAATTATTATATTTGGTTTGTATTTCGTGTGCTATGACATAAGTATTCTTTGTTTGAGAAAATATTTGACACGTTCATGCTTAGCAGCAGTGTTATCTGTCAGTGTGATATTACGGACATTCACGAAATAACATTAAACAAAAATATATACAGGCTGTAGCATACGTAAGGCATAATGCTATTATCTTCTTCTGAAATAATCATTTATTATAAATAATTTTAAAAAAAGTGTCGAGGCTTTATGATTGTGGATATTTTTTATCGATAGTAATTTTTCACACAATGAAGGGAACATCATGCTGTCATTTATTCGAGCTCATTCGAAAGAGTATTTTTTCTCTATACAAACATATCAAAAATTAATAATACTTTATTTGAAAAAAATAAAGGAAAATCGTGTTGAATAAATGTAATTTTACTGATTTTTACCGGAAATGGATTTTAGTAACTAGTAACAAAATAAACAAAAACCATGGAAATTGCTGTTATTCTCTAGAATAGGCGTATTCCATTTGTCATTTGGATCAGATCTAACTTACATTTACTGAACCAGATCACTTATTTGTTTCGCTGGATTACTTCGCTGACTTTATTTCCAGTACTAGAATTACAGATTCTAATTTATTTTGAAGTAATTCACCCCAATAAGTGCATCAGTTTGATTAATTCAGTTCATTTAGTCATGTTGTCAAATTTATCTGAACTGATTTAAGTGAACCAAGTGGCAAATGGAATACAGCTAATGACTGCCGTCTCTATAGTTTATTTTTATTTTCTCGCAATCATAAACCCTAGAAACTTTTTTTTTATTATTAGTATTTAGATTAAATTATTTTTTCAGGAGATAATTTCTTAATTTATTTTTCACCTGTATATATTAGGGCATACTGATAATACACACAATTTTAATAATTTTGAAAAATTAATATGTGTTAAATTTCTATTTAAATATATCTATGGTTTTGTTGAAACGCTAATTTAAAGTATCATCAAAAAATAAATCAAGATCTTTTTACACCAAAAAGTGTCATTTATATCTGCCCGCAACTATAGTTCTAAAATTAAAATGAAAATAAAAATAAATCAGTCATCCTAAATGAATTTATTATCGAAATTTTAAAGCCAAGTTCTATTATGAGTCAAATTCATCCATAAGTAATAGGAGAACAACTTTTAATTTGTCATTAATTTTTATATAAAAAATTAATCAAATTTTGCGTAGATGATAAAGTAATAAAAATATGAAAACATTTCAGAGCCACTTTGATGGATGCAGTAGAAGCAGTAACTCAAAAATCAATCGAACTTGGGCACAAACATGGTAAAAATCACAGGGACAATAATTAATAAGTATATAACACTAGATCTGATTTTGCAATAAGATTTACCTGATGCAAGTAACATGTAACTGTTGTTATACGAAATATATTTGTTAATTAGTTAGTATTGGATTGTGATGGCGATCCGAATGCAGCATATTCCACACATCTTGACGGGTCAGTGGGAAAATATTCCTGACATTTCGTCATCAAACGTTTGAGGGCTTGAATATATTTTCTTTGCGTTTCGTCGTTCATCACATGAGCAACATTTTTTGAAAAGATTTTCTCTCGACCTGTACGGGCGTGAATACCAACCATAGTTACGCCGATAGGCCAAGGGGCATTTCCAATTGCCATTTGCAAATATGCATCGCTAGCCTAAAATAAATAAGTAGTTTAATCTGATTTATAAGTACAGAAATTTTTGTCATACCATAAGGTAATTTCTGTTAAGTAAATGCCGAACAATTTCTGTTAAACTGTCAGAGATGTCTTCTGGTAACGAATGATTTTTCAGTTTACGAAGTAATGGTTTTAGATACACTTGTGTTTGGGTGTTTGTAGCCCCGGCCATTTTTCCTCGCGTTCCCATTTTTTCTGCTGCTGTTCTGATATTTAATTGTTCGCTCCACATTTTCAGTAATAACTAAAAAAAAAATATAAAAATGATTGATTCATAATTGACAACTCTAGCGCTCGAATACGCCAACAAGCGGTTTCATTTATTGTGCATGTTTGTTTGGTAAACATACGTATTTCTATAACGTTAATTTTAAATTTTTGCTTGATAAACCTAAAAAAACAAAATCTAATACGAACTGTTGCTTTTACGGATGCAAATCGCTCTGAACTTGTAATACATACTCCGGCAGCAATTTTTAACTTAAACATTACACTACTAATTTCATACATTAATAAATTATCGTAGCAGTGGTCAATAAGTAATTTAAATTTAGGTTTTAATTCGTCAGTTAAATCATGTTCTTGTAATATTATATGCCGGCCTGTAGAATATAAATATAATTCGGAATCTTCAGAACATGAAATTAGTATAATTTTGTATTGAGTAAATATTCGATGTTTACATTTTTTAAGTTTATATTTTTGATAGTTGAATACCTACCCCCATATTAAGTATGTATTTTGTAACCACAAATTATTTATCTATGCGAAAATAATATGATTCAAGCAAAAAGTAAATGTTTTTATTTTCTACTACGCGAATTATTCAGAATTAAAAAAATATATACAATTTTCCTACGAATGTGTAGACGTTCAAGACTTTAAACAAATGCACAATACTTAATTTCATAGTCAAAATTGGCGAAACGAGCTCTACATTAACATATGTATTCTAATGTAAACAAACCATTTATGCTACCAAAGCTAGGCCAACGCAGCGCCTCTATAGTTGATTTGAGTTGACAATATATTTTTTATTTTATGAAACTTACTTGCAAAAAAGACATAACAACTTTCATGTCTAGCTCTCTGTTTCCTCTGCCCATAGACTTAGACATTTCTTTAATTGCATCGTAACTTAAATCAGTATTAGAGTCTTTTGACTCTGATTCCGAATCTTGACTCTGTGTTAAAAGTTCGTCTAAATAATCTTGATCAACTTTTTCCATAGCTTCTTGGAAATCATTTCGGAAACCCTGAAATAACCAAAAAAGTAAATACCTGTGAAACTTATTTTAATGTTCAAACAATACCCGATTGACTTCAGGCTCCAGAATCTCACATCGCCGTAACCTTCGAAAAGATTCCACTTCCAATTCACCATACAATAATATTGGTTCTCCTCGTTCTCGTAATCGTAGTATAACTTCATTTCGAGGTAATGTTATTAATTCTGATCCTCCGTCTGACGATGTAACATCTGAAATATATTTACAAATTGTTTAACCTTGTTTTGTGTAAGTATTAGTATTTACCATTGGATTCGTTTTGGTTAACACTTTCAGACTCTTTTATTTGTCCATATTTGTTTAAATATTCTTCTCTTTCAATTGCTTGTAGATCTCCTCTTTTAAAATACTTTTTACCTTTGTTCTAAAAAGAAAATAATTTTAGTTTTGTATGTAACCTCACTTCTAGAGTACTTACAATTAAATCTTTTTCTTCTAGCTCTTTTCTTTTCTTTGCAATTTCAGCTTTCAATATATCCATGATATCATTTATTTATTGTATTAATTTATGAGAATAAAACTATATTTTATTTATGTCAATATTTTGACGTCTGCGTAGTTCAAACTTTAACCGTTCACAGGCGATGTGGCGGTAGCAGTAGCAGTGTCAGTTTCAGAAAAGAAGCGCGCAGAAAATGTGAATTGTGAACTAGGAATGCGGCTGCAGTGATTGATTATCTATAGCAGACATAGAGATGTCGTGGTTTAGAATTATTTATAAACATTTTAGTATAATAAAATGTATAAACATTTATGAATTACATTTTATTTTACAATAATTTGAACATAAAATGATCAAATTCAGGTTTGTGAATTTTTTATGTTCATGTCATCTTTTACTAATAAAATATTTCAGGTAATAATTGCATTGTTTTTCTTTTCAGATATTTACGAATTCATAACTAATAGTTGATTATATTTGAAAAAAAATGTCTGTCATTCTTGTCTCAGAATACATTAATTTAAAACAAAAATTGTTGTGTTTGTGTTACAAATTTAATGTCTGTTTTACATTAGTTGTACTTTTAGTGTTGTTTATTTTTTTAAGGATATAATTTGAGTATTTGTAAATAAGTTTGATTAAATTTTCTTTCATAAATGTTTCAGTAATAACAAGTTTAATGCTAACATAATTATTCTTATTTATATTGAGTAAGCTTATGCACGCGCAGAGAGAACATATCTAAAACATGTTTGTTTAATATCATACCACTTGTAAACTAAAATTTATTATTACTTCTTTACGCATTTTCTTGTGAAACATAACTTTTTTATGTCATTGTTTTCTCAGACCTTGAAAAAATAAGTGTCTTTAACTAGGAGTCGAACAAATGGAAACTAAAATGTTTCCAATTTTCTTGCTTGTATTATTATTAAACAGATCAGAAGTTTATGGTAAGTTAGGTATTTTTACCTTTCGCAGGTAAATATGGCAAGATAATTCAGAGATTAAGTATTATCTATTTTTTCTAGGATATGGAATTCTTGTAACAAGTGATCGTTTTCCGTACCAAGCGAGTTTCAGATTCTATTATAATAATGATCATCACTGTAGTGGAACAATTATTAGTAAGACATATATTTTAACTGCTGGCCATTGTGTCTGTTGCTAGTAAGTATCACATTTTAATTACACTAGAAATTGTGATCTTTTCGCATATTCGGACTAAATTATTTCACACTTGGACCCAATTTTACATTTAAATTCTCACATTTTTAAATTTTAATGATCGTATTAATTGATATAATAAAATCGTTCATATATCGTTATCTATCCATTTATTAATAATTTATAATGATATTTTTGTAATATATCAAATTTAATGACTAAAATTCTCCTAACTATAATAATATAATAGATTAATGATTGAATAAATCATTTTTCTAATTTTATTAATGCAATTAATTTTTAGTATTAAATATTATATGCTATACGCCGTCGTTGGAGCCAACAGTTTCGTAGACCAAGGGCAAATGTACCGTATAGAAAAAGCAATCTGCCATGAAGATTTCAACTTTAATTATTTAAAAAATGATATTGCTTTGATAAGACTTACTAAACAAATGTTTTTTAACAATCGTGTAAGTTCAATACCGTTGGCAAATTTCAAACTTCCGAAAAAAGGAATGTACACATTATCGGTTTGGGGCTACAAGAAAGATTTCGTTGTTCTTCCGATGAATTTTCAAATTCTTATTGCAACTCGAATTGATACTAATAAATGTGCTAGGCTGTTCGGAGATAATATGATTGATGATACAAAAATTTGTACGGTAACTACAGGCGCGGGGGCTTGTATTGGTGATTCTGGGGGACCGGTTATATATAAGGGGCACTTGGTTGGAATTATTTCCTTTGGGAAGAATTGTGTGCTTGGGTATCCGAATGTTCATACGAATATCTCTGCGTACACTGACTGGATAACGGATCAAATATTCTTTGATTACGATTTTACGATGGATTATTATTGATATAATTAATTATGTATTTAATACCACTAGTTTAATATCCCTAATTTAAAATTAAATTAGCAATTCCTGTTACAATGTTAATAGTTCCTAAATACATGGCAATATTAAAAATAATTTTAGTTTCAATCTTAGAATTAGATGATAATGTTTGTATAATGTTGTAACATTTATGTTAGTTTGGTTGCAGTTAACAGGAGCGACATATTTTTTAAATAAAGTTTTAGTCACTACTATCCTATTGTACGAAGGAAGTTCAATTTTTTTATTTAATAATTCGTTTTTATTGTTATATTCTAATTCTCATTTACGTTGCACCATATTTTAAATTTGAACTTTCTTTATGCTAGCATTCCGCTAAGTTCTTATTAAAAATAAATATGTATTTTAAAATTTAAACTTGAACAAATTAAGATATAAAATCTGCCGATTAAATAATTTTTTATAGTCTTTTATAATTCAGTTGAAGCTTTCTGAAGTATTAATTTAATTATAATATGAAAGAAAAGTAAAATCTAATTTGGTATGAAATTTAATTGAGATTTTTAATTAATTAAATCTTGGGGGTTGGGGGGTGTGTCGAAACTGGAGGCAAATTTCAAGTCCGATCCTGGATGGTGGACGGGTGGTGCTCGGTGACGTAAAGGGGTGTGAGCGAAGTTGGCTCGCCGTCAGTCCGCCAGCCTGCTATATGATAAATGAGTTTTTAATAGCCGCGGAGAAAGAGATGAAGAGCGAACATGAGAGAGACAGAAGAGGAAGAATAGTGAGAAACGGACGATGGTCACAGGCACGACGCCACTTTATGTAACGGCAATAACATCGCGAAATTCACGAGACGAAATTAACTGTGACGTAAGCTCCGGGTTTTATTGCTCACATATCGTAAATAGCGGGGCTGTCGCGGACGGCCCTCCGGATACAACACAGCGCTTGCAGCGCCAGCAGTGGTGCATGTACGCACCACCACCGATCGTCGCTTGTTCTATTTGGCTGTTTGCTGTTCTGTTGTGTCGCGCTACGTTATGGTTATGTTATCTGCTTGTGCGCGCATTGAGCCAGCACAATAACCGCTGATTCCGAACAAGAAACGAATAATTTAAGCACCCGCTAATAGTCTGCAAACCACATTAATTCTCTTGTAATTGCCCACTATCAAACTCCCAAAAGATTCTATTCTCTGCTACTCATTCATTGTCGTTGTGTCAGCGAGCAACACAAAAAATCAGTCATTTTCTTTCATCCATTCACAATTTAGAATCGGGTATTTCTTATTACAAAGTCAACAAGAAACAAATGAAAAAATCAGAATATTTTTGTTTGTTTGATTAATTATTAAGTGTCAATACGACTATTTTGTGAAAAAATAACTTTTCATATTCATGGGCGTCCACAGACATTTTTTCAGGGGAGGGCGGATCGCAAAAACTTTCAGATATACATAAATTTTTAAAATATTTTTTTCACATAACATAAATACAAATACACATAACAAATACATAAAAAAGTATTTAAATTTGTCAAATAAATTACTAGTCTTTGACTGGGTTTGAATTGAAGAGGAAGGACAATTTTGTAACAACTCTTCCATAAATTGACACCATTTCTTCAATAAATTTCGATTGAGCAGTTTTACGGTTTATATTTTCTAATATTTTTTGTCTGTGTATACTTAATAAACTTAGATTACGATAGGGAACATGTCGTTAGCTGGCCATAAGAATACTGCTGAAAATTCAGTTTCAGATTGAATTTATTATCTTCAAACTTATAGGTAATTTAATTTTTATTATATTATATATACATATACAGGATGGTGACCGCGAACATAGGACTTTAATATGTAAAATCATATTGTTTTAATTTCCAGTTTCGTAATTATTTAAAAGAAGAAAGCTTCAAATAAAAGTTTTAGGGCATAAAATACGAAAATAATTTTGCATGCTTTGTAACAGCATAAATTAGATCTGGAAATGACTAAAATTGTCTCAAAACTATCAATAGCTATGAAATTGAAACAAAATTAAACAAATGTTTGACGTTAAATCTGTCAAAACTGTCAAAATAAATTCTTTATTTATTATTTCATTTATTTTGGCAGATAAAACGTCAAACATTTGTTTAATTTTGTTTCAATTTCATACCTATCGATAGTTTTGAGGAAATTTTCGTCATTTTCAAAGCTACTTTGTGCTGTTAAATAAGTTTTGTTTATTGGTTCAGATGCCCTAAAACTTTTATTACAAGCTTTTTGCTTAAAATATTTAGGGAAGCAGGAAATTACAAAATTATAATTTAACATGTTAAAGCCCTATGTTCGAGAGTCGCCACCTTAGTTAAAACCCAGGGAGGGGCGAGCGCCCTGCGGACGCCCATGTTCATATTCATTTGTTTCTTTCATAGCATGCTGATTCCTATGCGATTTGAATTAAATTTATGTCAGTTAAATATGCAATTTTCTCAAAAATTTTGTAATGTAAGGGTTCTGAACTTTGTATTAATTAAATTGTGAATAAAATTCCCTTCCGTACATTAATTAAACACTAATTGATTATAAATGTACAACTATAAAAATATATATTTTAGAATCTATAAATACCATATTTAAGAAATTACTTACAGTTGACTAAAAATTCCAGATACGAGTAAATAAATACATATATTGATATATGTGTTTGCACCATTTTTTATATTTCTCACATACGAGGTTTTGATATGTACAAAATAATTATTTTATTATTATTTTCATCACATTAAAATTACCCCTGTGGCTCTCCCTCCACTAAAATCTTTGGAGGCCTTGATTTGACGGCTAGTAACCGCACTTTACGCGCATAAGTATATCATTTACCGAGATTTGTTTTGATAAAGTGCCACATCTAGTGATGTGTAAAAGGCGTGATGATATATTTATTTTTATTTATATATTATTTATTAAGCAACGTCGAAATAATAATGTTGAAAAACAATCTCAAAATAGTCAAATATATCTCTTTTGAGAATACTTTTTACTCGTATAATATCGGTCTGTCATTGTCGTTGTTTCCGAAGTTAGCGTTATTTATCGTGATATTATTATTAATAAAAAATTACACTGTTATGATTGAAATATTAGTTATTAATAGTTATAAAAAAGAGCACCAACACTGTATCATTAAAACTGATGTGTTCTTCAAATTTTCACTACGTTTATCGAGCATATGTTATATTTTAGATTATCGATCCATTATGCACAAAAAATTCTATTTAACTTTTAATCAAACTTATAGCTCTTATAGTTTAGATTTGGAAATTCACATCGAAATCTAGGCGTACTATATAGTCCAAGAAGTCGGCTATCAATGTCCGAATGAATTATTTTGTTATCTGAGAAATTTTATAAGAAATAAATAATTTATTTGAAACAATTAATTTTCTGAGGATTAAATCAAGTATTACTTTTTATTTTATTTAATAATAATATTTGCATTTACTATTATATTTTATAGTATATTAAATAAAGTATAAAATTTATTATTTATTAAAAGTCATAATAAATAGATCATTACGAAATTAATAACTGAATTAAATTACTATTAATTGTAATGAGGACTAGAAAACAGATTATATGCAGTAAAAAATGGTTGAAATATGCTTACAATATGTACTGAAATAAAACTAATAAATTAACGAAATATGTGCACATAAAATATTGCATATTTATTTAATTTGTTAGTAAAAAAAGATAGTTACTTTATCATCAGCTGTATTTCATTTGCCACTTGGTTCACTTAAATCAGTTCAGATAAATTAGAAAACATGACTAAATGACCTGTATTAAACACACTGATGCACTTATTGGAGTGAATTACTTCAATGTAAATTAGAAACAGTAATTCTAATACTGGAAATAAAGCCAACGAAGTAATCCAACGAAATAAATAAGTGATCTGGTTCAGTAATTGTAAGTTAGATCTGATCAAAATGGCAAATGGAATACGCCTTTTGTTACGAACTTATTAATATTTCAATTATTTCTTGCTTTTTAATTACATAGTTTCATTTATGATGATAAGTAGAGTACAGTATTTATTTACTATATATTTTACAAAACAATTGTTTACAGTAAGTCAAGTCATAATATGTTACAATAAATAAGGACAAGTGCGATAAAGTCATATAAAATGAGTTATTTATATTATTTTTTTCTATTTCGGTGTTCTTATAGCTCTATAAACGCACTGTAAACACGTTGATAAGCACACTGTTTTTGGCGCTTTTTATTTTGTAGGAGTGGTATGAATGCTCTTAAATCTGACAGATAAATGACACATAACCTTAAAATTGTAAATTGTCGGTGTTGAAATATTACTAACAGAATAATATGCTAGAATCAGACAAAATTCAAAACATTTACAATACAGAAATAAATATTGTTTAATTGTCAAAAAATATGATATTTCAATTGTCTGTATTATGAGAAATGCTACCAACACAAATGATAAAAAACACCAACTTATATTTTTGACAAGTAGCTGTTTTAAAAAATCTAACAAAATTATAAAATTACCTCAATATAAAAAAATATATAAAGAACACGTTTCATAAGGCCTGTTAACGCACTCGTCCTTTGTAAAACTCGCCGCGGAGCGGCTCGTTTTTCAAATTTGGACTTGTGTGTTAACAGATTGCCTTATGCAACTAGTTCTTTAATATACTATTTTCTATTTTGCGTCTTTTCTAAATTAAAATTTAAAAATCTGCGTCGCTCGTGCTTCAATTTGTGCGAATGGTGCAAATGACGTCTTCGTGCACGAATTTTGTACAATGCTTTTTGTAACGAGCAAAAATTATATAATCGACAATGAGGAAAATTATTAAATTTGAAGGGTGAATTTATATTGACAGTTAAATATGCCATGAAGTGACATTTGTTATTTGAAAACAAATTGTTTATTTTTCGTCTCTATTTCTTTTATAAATTCCTTAAAATGTATGTATATAAGTAAGTACAATTAGCGTTTTAATAGTCAAAATTTAGAATTATAAATAATGGGTGTTTTTTCAATTACTTTGCGCACTAGTGCACAAAATCAAACTTTCCATCGGTTTCCAAGATAATGTAAACATTATTTTGAATGCTGCGAGTACAAAAAAATCAATATTTGTAATTGTGTTTCCAATTGAAATTGATGTAGAAAATAAAAAATATCACCTTCAGAAAGTTGATTCTTATTTGCTGCACAAAATTGATTAAAGGCTTTAGGCAGTAAACTAGCATATTACGTCCTAAAATGAATCATATAAAGTGATGAACTAAGACCGAAAGTTCATAAAATTATGTATATATCTCCATATGTAAGTATAATACATAAATATTTTATATAAGATAAAAAGAAAATACTCACAACGCTTGGCAAACACAATGAAGAACTTTGAAAATAATACATGGTTGGAAGGATCCAAAATAATTTACTATATTAAATAATTACCGAATTTCCAAAATTTCCTAATTTTCGGCAAATAAATTTGTAAGAAATCATTTATTTTATTGTAAATCAAAATCTGTGTAAAAACAACCGTTAAAAATACATTTCGTTTTAAGCAGTTTTAAAAGAATTTTAATGTTAAAATAAGTTATGGTATTTTTGTATCTTTTGCGACTTTTGAGTCACTTATTTATCGAATAAAAAGTTATTAAAAGATTTCTATCGTAAATTATTTATGTGAAAAAATGTGTTGTAGCTCTAAATAAAAAATCCACACCGATATAATCTGGACAGGTAGACGCATAAACTGGGGTGAATAAAAAGAAATCCAACCCCGAATTGAAATGTTTATCAGTCACGATAATTCACTCATGCGTTCAATCAAAGGCAGCCTGTCACAAATGATAAGTTTCTTTTTTTATTTATCAAGAAAGCTAAAAAGTTTTCGTGATATATCGCACAATAGGTTCGCCCAAAGCGACAGGCGACACTCGACGCTCAACTGTTTGAACGTTCCCATGCAGCGGTGCAGATGTTATCTCATCGCCAACTATATATTGCATATACCTGCAGGTCGCTCCGCGCACCTACCGGGTGTTTTCGTAAGCGACGTTATCAGTCTTTCGTATCACTCGGTAAAGTCGCACCATTAAATATAATAGAACCTGTAGTTATTGTACAGGCTGTTTTGTGCCGCGAGAAAAGGATTTTAAATTACGAAAAAACTTGCGATAAATATCTACGAAATAGATTTATAGACTTCAAAACTAGTAGGTACTGACATCTACAAAAAAAAAAAAACTTTGAAGTCTCGTTATTGGATTTTCTGTCACCTGCTTTTTAACAAAGAAATATACCGATATTTTTTAGTTGAAGTGGAATATTTCCAACAAATGGTAACCAAGAAGGAAGAAGTCATGCAATCTAAACCCTACGACGTTAAATGAACGATTGTGAACTAGGAAATCTAGGTTCGATCTCAGTTTACCTTCCAATCTGAATGCTGTTTATGATTAAATACATGAATTTAACAGCTAGAAATAAGAGAAAAAGTTCATTTGAACAAATGCCCGTAAATGTTTTATTTCAAAGATAATAATATTTTTATAATTGTAGCTGCAAAAACACTAGTTATAACAATGAAATATTAAATATTATTAGCCGCAAACAAATACTATATCTGTATATTTACTATTCGTGTAAACTGTAAACACAAGGCTTTTCCAAATATTTTAGAAACAAACAAAATTTTTGAACCGTAATAAACCAAATTGGATATCGTCATACTGAGTTATGTTTCCAATCTTATTTTAAATGTTTTTCGTATATTTAAAATTCAGTCTTCATATGCAAAACTTCCAATGCACAAAGTACAGAGTGATCAAAAGGAATTGTTATAGTTGGCAATACAATTAAAAAGATCTTTTTATTCCACAGTTGGCACAACATCAGATAAAGGCGGAAATGCTATTTGACATTTCTAATAAATACAAATAGGTTATGTCAGAAGTCTGACAGCTAATAGAATTTTGACTTTTTAAGTAATAGACATACTTTAGAAATGAATGTAATAATAAATATACTCAAATTTGAATTTTAAATGTCACTGTCAATAACAGGAAATGAATTTATGTATCAGGCTTACCAATTTGAAGTAGTTTTTTTTATTGCCAACTGTAACAATTCCTTTTGATCACTCTGTATTTGTCAATAAAATGTCATTAAAATATTTATCATCTTATCCATTATTAATTACAAGTATTTAATTGATTGATTCTCAAAAAAGTTTAAGCTAATCCTGTATTTTGGATTAACTAATCTTATTCTAGTACGATTTAAAAAAGTTCATTCAAATCACTTCCCGAAAACCAAATAGTAACAAGATTATATTAGAGTTTCTTTAAACTTTTTTGAGAATATAATTTAGCTTAGTTTGATTAATCTAAAATTCGAAATTTGCTAAAACTCTTTTGAGAATTGGGCTGTAAAACATTATTTTGATTATTTTTTGACGTTTCTCAAAACCAATGTAATGTTTCATTTTATGTCACATATCTGCGTTTTAACCAATCCTGTCATTATTATACTGAGAATAAAGCTCTTGTGATTATTCCCGGGAAAAATCTCTGTAGGTGCTTTTTTGTTTGTGACAAATGATAGGTAGTTGTCAAATAATTATTTAAAACTGTCAACGCGTCAAGTAAAATGTTTGAAAAAAATCGATTAATAAGTAATCAATCGATATGAACCCAATTCAAAATCTTTTAAGTTGGACCTCAACAGCTAAGTAAAAAAATAATCTAATTAAATATAACTCGAGAGTTGGATAAATTAGAAAATAATTCTCCAGTATCTTTCTCAAACTTGTTACCATTTGGCAATAGCTTCATGATTATTGCCTGGCAATAAGTTTTCGAAAGATCTGTCAAATTATTTTCAATTTATTCTCACTCTCTTGTTATATTATTACTGATAACTGCCTTCTGCTTAATTCATTTGTTATGAATTAGTCTGTTAGGTAATTATGATTATTTATTTAATAAATTAATTAGCAATCATATCAATAAATTAATGACATAAGTGCTAGTCATAATTTATTCTTAATAAATATTTCATTGTTTAACTACATATTTTAGTGTTGCGCTGTTGCAATTATAAAAATCTGGTGTGGGCACCACACGACTTTCTTATACACAACATATATAATATTTAGAACATATGTTATTAAACATGTAATTTAGTTTCTTTCCGAAAGAAGACATAGATAACTAGATAAAGCAAAAATTAAAATTTATGTTTTTTTGTTTCTTTTGCTACTATGATTATTGAAATATATTATTAAATATAAAAATTAGTTTTTCTGAAAATTAGACGCATATACAGGAAAATTGCAAATAACATTTTACGTTCCAAATATTTTTGCTAACATCTTTTATTTGAAACTTTTTTTCGTAACTGATTCCATTTTTGAAATAAATGGAATTTATTGTTTTGTGTGTCCAGTAAACTTCCTCTTCCGGTTTTTCAATTTCATTCAAAATCAACTCAGCTCTTTGTATTTTCATGAAACTTATAATTACCAAGTTTCGTTAACAAATCTTATCTCGTTCATGAGATATTGCACGACCGGACACACATCCATCCATCCACACACACAGACATCATTGAGAAAATGATCAAAACGGGTTCAGTGGACCTCAAAACACGTATTTCCGCGAAAATCTCGTCAACGATTTTTTTCACGATACCAATACTTCCTTATACTGCGTATAAGAAAGTAAAAATAGGAATATCTTTGAAATAAAGCATTTACTGACATTTGCTCAAATGAACTGTTTCTCTTGTTTTTAGGTATTTAATTCTTAACTTAAGTTTAGCGGATTAAACCTAGAATCCCTGTATAACAATCACTTTTTTATGAGATAAAAAAGCTGCTCTTCTTGTGTTGAAAAGGGAGATGATTTATTTTCTTTTTGTGCATTAAAGCTAGTGCAATTTGGAATTAAGTTTTTCATATCCTTGTTCTGAATTATGAAGGGTCAATTATCTCATTCGTACCCTTCGCAAATAAGAAGGGAGATGAAACGTACACCAATAATTAACTTTCGTTTGTTTTAACCGCAATAAATTTTAATAAGCGTTTAATTTATTATACTTCAATTTCAAACTATTTTCCTAGTTCTAAAAAATATCAAGTATGTAATATATGTTATACGAGTATTCGCGTTATGTAGCATCAAAATTGATAACAGTGTTTGTAATTAGTTACTGTAATAAATAAATATAATTCAATAGAAATTGTTCATTTCATGCAAATATAGATTACATTATTTATTTATTATTCTTATTTATTAAATAGATGAGGTAATGGCTCAGTGGTATCCAGTCGGACTGTGGATCCTAAGAACCCCGGTTGGATCCCCAAAGCCGACAAAACATTTTCACAATTTAAAATTAACCCTGTGGCTCTCCCATCACTAACATCTTCACGCGCATAAATATATCACTTACCAAGATCTGCTTCGGCAGAGTGCTACACCCAGTAATGGGTAAAAGGCGTGATGATATATTTATTTATTTATTTATGAAACATTTTAATGGATTTATTGTATGAAAATATTTTTCCATACGTATCCATTAAGCTTTTAACTATTAAATTCTATACATATAGAGATTTCATAATAAACAATATGGAGTGGCTAGCTCAGTGGTATGAAGTCGGCCTGTGGATCCTGAGAAGCCTGGTTCGATTCCCATAGGCGACAAACAATTTTCATAATTTCAAAAACTACTCCTGTGGTTCCTCCACCACTAACATATTTGGCGGCCGTGATTTGATGACTGGTAACCACACTTCACGCGCAAAATATATCACTTACCGAGATCTGCTTCGGCAGAGTGCCACACCCAGTAATGGGTAGAAGGCGTGATGATATATTTATTTATTTATTTTTATAATAAATATTTATTTTATTTAACCTTTTTATATTTACACTTGTATAAGGGTAATTCCATGTCAAATCGGCCAAAATTTTCCCGACCCTTTCCGATCTGTCTGAAACTGCTTATACTGCTTCATTTTCATCGAAAATCAAGTAGGAAGTTGCTCGTTTGGCTTATTGTATTGTATATTCCATTATATTCCATATATTCATATATGGTCATTTTTGCCCTCGCTTACAGAGCACTTGAATAAAAAATATATAATTATTCTAAAACGATACCATTCGAAATAAGTTTATGATATTCTGAAAGAATAGACTCTCAGCTATCAATTTCAGCCAATAACAGCGATTTTGGTCAGAAATAAGGAGAGTTATGTGGTAAAATGTAAAAATGTTCTTTTTTTTTCAAAAATTCATTTCTCAAATACTCCATCTCAGATTTTTTTCAAACTTAGCTAAATTGTAGAGGAGAACCCAAAGTTTTTTTAAGTAAAAAATTCGGTATGGATTATTTGATTGTTGCAAAAATATTTCACTTCAAAGTTGACATATGGTTTTTTCCCGTATCAATTATGTGCAAAATACACATTTAATTGTTATGCGGAATTATAACGATATTGACTTGCACATTTGGCACACCTTTTGATTTTCTGGGGCAAAATTCTTGACTGAAGTCTGAAAATCTTAATATATTCATAGATGGCGCCACGTGATGCGATATGATCATTTCATTCAATAAAAATATACAGGCCAAATAAGCACGGCTATATACCAGACGATTTTAGATTTTTTTATAAAGTAGTTAATCAAGTTCGTTTTTTTTAAATTTGGGTAAAATCTGAATGCATGTTCGAAGCGACATCGGCTCAGTTTTGTTTGTGTGTTAAATTGCGCTTTTAATTGGATGTTCTAAATCATGTTATATTTTTTATATGTAATCAAAAAGCAAATAACGTCAGAGTCTGTTCAATTTTTTATAATTTTGTATCAAGCAGTATCAAAATAATTAATTTCGGAGTCGTAATTATGTGTCATATTATCCTCTGTGACTTATATTTCAAGAAACACATAATGCATATCGCTCTTCCATCATCTGCATAAATAGTTTAGTATATTTTTTCAAAATATTATATAATTACTTACGTTTTTCATAAAAATAACTCCTAACCTCTCTATACTATTACAAATCGCGATGCCGCCACGAATAACAAGGAACACAAGTTGATTAGAAAGGGATAGTAAATGGGTTGAATCTACCAACCCGCTAAAATAGCTGGGGCAGTAGGGTCAGTTTAAGATCAGTTCTGGGTTTCTTAAAGCGTGCCAATTAAACAAAAGTACCCTGCCAGGTTACTTTAAAAATCCCAAATAAATACGGCCTAAGTCGTCGGACGGTCATTCATCAAAGTGCTAACTGCTGATAATCGTGCTTAACATTGGTAATCTCAACGCTGTCATGTTAACCACACTGCCGTACCGCCGACTATTTAATTAATTTAATTGTTTATTATTAATACAGTACTTAACAGACATAAGCCCAGTCGTAATAAATAAGAATTGTTCTATGATCAGTACGTTATATAATAATATATACCCTTGACCTGCAAAAAGATCGATGGCCAAAAATGATTGTAGTAACAGCAGTCGATACTTTCAAAGAATCACGATATAAGACTAAAAACAAATCTTATTATTTTCTTACTTTTAAGATTGATAAAGCATTTAGAGCAGGCAGCGGAAAGTTATACAGGTAACCATGGGACTGAGTTTATAGTTAGACTTCCACCTAAGGAATGGCGCTAATAGTCTTTATGTGAAGACATACATTTTAGGTAACTACAATATCGGCAATCATTGGTTACTAGATTGTTCCTGTAGTTGTCATTTGTATATATTTCAAATTTCAAAAAAAAATTAATAAATATATCATCACGCCTTCTACCCATTACTGGGTGTGGCACTCTGCTGAAGCAGATCTCGGTAAGTGATATATTTTGCGCGTGAAGTGCGGTTACCAGTCGTCAAATCACGGCCCCCAAACATGTTAGTGGTGGAGGAGCCACAGGGATAGCTTTTTCAAATTATGAAAATTTGTCGCCTGTGGGAATCGAACCAGGGACCTCAGGATCCACAGGCCGACTTCATACCACTGAGCTAGCCATCCCAAATTTTATAATCTGTCAAATATCCAATTAATTTTTATTTGTGAAATAATTTCATATAAATAATGTCATCAACTAATATCAATTGTTGTGTAAAAAAACTGCACTGCTACTGGTAAGTAAGTGATCATATAATAAATAATATTTAGATGAGGAAGTCTTAATATATTTTCAAGTTCACAAGAGTTGGATAAAACTGCGATTTAAACAGTTCAAATTTTAAATAAATTGTATGCAGGAGAATATTTTAATAAATATTTATATTGTAATAATGAATTTTTACTTTATGTAGTTTAAATAAATATAAAATAATAATAAAAATTACAAGCTGCCTAAATATGCATATCGGGTTGCCTATATACGTGACTAGTTAGACTTCCACTACTCAGATGGCGCAAAATACAGTCCCAGTGCGTAACATGGCAGTTTCTTATCTATAGTAGTATATTATGATCTGTGATTTAGAGAGAAAAACAGTAGTTAGATATAGATATGTGCTGTATAAAAAGAACAGTGGTCAGCAAACGAAGTGTAACGTTAGCAAAGTTCTTTCTTACAAGCAGATACAGACACGGATCCGGAAACGGGCGAAGGAGCACGAAGTACCCAAAATAAATAATTCATCAGTGCTCATCCGAAAGCAAATTCGATTCGTCCGAGGAGGCGAGCAGCAGAGCGCGGGCGCTTTATAAATAATTAAACGGTATCCGAACAGATTTTCTGCCGGTTCTCGTAAATTCGCTCACTCAATTTCCTGTGTTGTCGGCGGGCAGCGGCTTCCGGTGCGGCCGACACCGCCCCCAACGCTACCCCACCACCGCCTTACTGCCCCCGACAACTTCCGGTCAACCTGCGCACGATTCCTCACAGAATTAACTGTGTAAACAGAAATCCGTCGTTAAGGAAACTTACCCATCATCATTAGGGACCGCAGGGCTTCGTTGTCGTCGCTGCCGCCATCTTGACCGCCGCTACCGTCACTCGTCGGCTCCACCGGACCCGAAGATGATTTATATTCATTTCATAGTCCTGCAATACGTATATAGCTTCAGATTCTCATTGGTCATTACTAGAGACCAGATTATAAGCATTTGTTTATTTATTAGTTATATGACATATTAGTAATTTCTTTACAAATTGCATTTTGCATGTATAAAAGGCATTTACCAATTTGTTGTAAATGTTTATTAATCGTGTAAAATAAAAGAACATTTTAGAACTTTTAAATAACAATATACAAACGTATATTAAATATACATATATTGTTTGAACCCTGATTCGATTCCCACAGCCGACAAACAATTTTCATAATTTCAAAAACTACCCCTGTAGCTCCTCCACCACTATATATATATATATATATATATATATATATATATATATATATATATATATATATATATATATATATATATATATATATATATATATATATATATATATATATATTTATATATTGTTTGAATGGCATAAAATTGGAGGTACTCGGACAACAAAAGATATTTTGATCGATAGTCATTTATTAACAATGAAAGAGGTGACATTGTTTTTATATGGCAAGCTATGATTTTTATGATCACATTCCAAAGAGTAATATTTTCTTTATACGAACATATCATACATAAATATGAAGGTATTAGCTAATTTTGTTAAATTGAGAAAAGTGTATTTGAAGGATCTCTGGAGAAACCTATGAAGGTCATGCGCCCATATTTTTGAAATAAACAAATTTATCTATTTTACGTTATGAAACCCAATTGCGTATCAAAAGAGTATTTTTGTACTCGCATCATTCAAACTAAGGTTTACATTACCTTGGAAACCGATGGAAAGTGTGATTTTGTGCGCAAAGTAATTGAAAAAAACACCCATTCTTTATTATTATAAATTCTGACTATTAAAACGCTAATTGTATTTATGGTATATACACACATTTTAAGGAATTTATAAAAGAAGTAGACACATTAGCTTATAACGCTATCAAACAGACATATTTTAACAAAGTTTATCAGAAAAAATGAACAATTTGTTTTCAAATAACAAATGTCAATTCATAGCATACTAAACTGTCAATATAAATTCACGCTTCAAATTTAATAAATTTCCTCATTGCCCATTATATAATTTTTGCTCGTTACAAAAAGCATTGTACAAAACTCTTGCACGAAGACGCCATTTACACGAGCGAAGTGGTGTGCTTTAAAATTGCGCTCATGTGCAAAGTATGTTTTCGCGCACTAGTTATGTAAATAGCTATAATGTTGCTTCTTGATTTCAATGTTGTGGTTTTGTAGTACACTTCGCGAAATATAAAATTTGAATAAGTGTAAAGTTAATTTAAATTGAATATAAAATATAAATATAAAAAGAACTAATTATAGCGTAGGTAGCTCTGTGGTATCAAGTCGGATTGTAAATTTGAGAACCCGGGTTCCATTCCCACAGCTGACAAACAATTTTCACCACATTAAATTTTCTCCTGGGGCTGGGCTCCTCTAACATCTTTGGGGGTCGTGATTTGATGCCTGGTAATCGCACTTCACGCGCATAAATATAACACTTACCGAAATCTGCTACGACAGAGTGCCACATTCAGGGCCGGTGCTTTGGTTTCTTGTGCCTTTTTGCAAATTATCGAAAAGAGCCCTTGCCCCCATATATGAAAAAAAAACTATTTTTGAAAATATATTTTTTATGAAAAATAAAAAAAACAATTTTCATAATTTCAAAAGCTACCCCTGTGGCTCCTCCACCACTAACATATTTGGGGGCCGTAATTTGACGACTGGTAACCGCACTTCACGCGCAAAATAAATATAACTATAAAAATTAAATAATATAATAAAAAAAAGATAGTTATACATACGTCGCTCTCAAGCCTTTCTTGAGATATACGGGTACTAGATCGCAAGTATCATAAGCAATATTTTAATACAATTTTTAATTTAGGGAACGACAGTAAATTGATCTAACAATTTATTGTTACAAATTAATATTAGCATTCATACAAAAAATAAATATTTGATGAGCCTTTTTTATAAAAAATAAATATTTAAATAAAAATAAATAAATATATCATTACGCCTTTTACCCATTACTGGGTGCGGCACTCTGCCGAAGCAGATCTTGGTAAGTGATATATTTATGAGCGTGAAGTGCGGTTACCAGCCGTAAAATCACGGCCTACAAAGATGTTAGTTTTGGGGGAGCCACAGGGGTAATATTAAATTGGTGAAAATGTTTGCCGGCTGTGGGGCTCGAACCAGAGTTCTTTGGACCCACAGGCCGATTTGATACCACTGAGCCATTACCCCAGAAAATAAATATTTGATGAGCCTACGAGGGCAGGGTGAAAAGTCCCTGAAAATGAAACAAGAAATGATTTATTTGGTCAAACCATATTTTATTTCTCAACATAATCTCCTTGTAGATCGATACATTTCGTCCAACGTGTTTCTAAATTTTCTATCCCTTCCAAATAATACGATTTTGGCAATCCTTCAAAATAGGCGTTTGTCTCCGCGATGACCTCATCGTTGGAGCCAAATCTCTTCCCGCCGAGCCATTTCTTCAAGTTTGCAAATAGATAAAAATCGCAGGGAATCAAAAATTGGAGAATATGGTGTAAACAGAGAGCAAATGCGGCACCCATCCGGCAGATAGCTTTCTCATATCCAAAAATTTATGCAAAATGTTCCGTACCCGTTCAGTTGAGATGGTCATAGCCTCGGCAATATCGTGTACTTTAACTCTCCGATCGTCCAATATCATACCATGGATTTTATCGACGATATCTGGTGTTGTAACATCAATTGGACGACCAGAACGTTCGGCGTCCTTTGTGGTCATCCAACACAACGAAAATCAGTAAACCACTTGTGAATCGTTCCAATCGATGGTGAGGAGTCCCTATAATGTTTAACAAGCGATGCTTTGGTTTGCGTAATGTTTTTTCCACGCAAGAAATAATGTTTAATCAAGACGCGAAATTCACTTTTTTCCATGCTTTCAAAAATCTTCAAGGTTGCTTGCTTTCGATGGGTGTCAAAACAGAACTGAATGACATATCAGTCTGAAAATTTTAATGCGTTCTAGTTAAAGATGGTACATCACAAATGACACATGAGATTTGCGATTGTGGCGCCATCTGTTTTATTTTTCAGGGACTTTTCACCCTGCCCTCGTATTTTATAAAGCTGCAAATCTTGCACTTGCGTAGATAGATCCTTTTACGAAATATTTTCTAAAAAATAACTCACAAGGAGTAATTTTTCATTGTTGAAATAAATTGTTGATATATGCAGTGATGAGTCAGAATCAAAGGGTATGCTTTTGGACCGCAGCGTATAATATGATAAAAATTAAATTTTCTGTTACAGTAGAATAATGAACATTTGTGCTCGTACGCGTTTAGATACAGAGTAGTACGTGTAGATTTTTGGGCGCTCTATCAGAGATACGAAAGTTAGCGTGATTAGGGCAGGATAACACGGAAAAGGAGGCGAGAACATTTATTAGTAAAACTTCATTTCACAGTTTGGCCAATACGTTCTCGTATTCATTGCAAACGAAGTCACACTCATTTACATGCTCATGTATAATTTGCTCACATGTCACGTTGCGAGAGCCGGCGGAGCTAACGTCGCACGTTAGCGCGACACACATGAAATGCGATGCGAATAAGGTGATGACGTTTTAGGTGGTGAAGCGCCCGGAGCGAATGTACAACATCTACACGAATTCATGGGTAACAATAAAGTAGGTGAATCAGTGAAGTTCATCGAATTGCGCCATTAACGTCATTAAGCACTTAACCAAACTTAGAATAAGAAAAAATAAACAAACATTTTTATTTTGCCAAATTAAAAAAACTTTGTAATTTAATTTCTTATTATTTATGGAATGTATCACGAAAATCAGACCATAGGTTTTTAACATAAGAAAACAGTTTTTCTGTACGCATTGCTTCCCGAATTATTTTAGATAAAAATGCTTCAAATAAAAGTTGCAGAGCTTTTCCGAGTTTTGTAACTGCAAAAATTAAATATGAAAATTTACAATATTACAATTTAATTTCAAATTCAAATTTTTCGGTTTCCATCTAGTGAGTAAAATAGAATTTAATAATTTGTTATGTAGCCAACATGAGCTGTATTCCATTTGCCACTTGGTTCATTTAAATCAGTTCAGATAAATTCGACAACATGACGAAAAGAACTGAATTAAGCAAACTGATGCATTTATTGGGGTGAATTACTTCAAAATAAATTAAAATGAGTAATTCTAGTACTGGAAATAAAGTCAGTGAAGTAATCCAACGAAATAAATAAGTGATTTGGTTCAGTAAATGTAAGTTAAATCTGATTCAAATGGCAAATGGAATACGCCTATGGTATAGCTTTACAGTTTGACGTTTATCACGTGATTCAAACGTAATTATAGGCTAATATCAATATTAACGGCATTGGCTAAAATATTTGAGTCCATATTATATAAGAAAATATATATACATGTAGAAAAGGCTATTACAAGTTATCAACATGGTTTCCTACCAGGTAGATCTACTACCACAAATTTATTTTCTTTTACACATGATATATCTTGTGCCATAGACAGTCAGGTAGATGTACTGTACACTGATTTTGCGAAAGCTTTTGACAGAGTAGATCATAATGTTTTATTAGAGAAATTTAAGTTTTATGGTTTTTCGCAGAATGCAATTAATTTCTTAAGATCCTATTTGAGTAACAGAACTCAAAGCGTACAAATTAACTCTTCGAACTCTGAATTGTATGTTGCAAAATCTGGTGTACCACAAGGCTCCAACCTTGGACCATTACTATTTCTAGTTTTCATAAATGATCTACCATGTATACTTCATTATTGTAAACCTTTGTTATATGCCGATGATGTCAAAATTTATATTAAAATTAATTCGGCACTGGACTGTCTCAAACTTCAGTCAGATATTTGTCAACTCCTCAAATGGTGTAATGCTAACAAATTATATTTTAATATATCAAAATGTAGAATTATGTCTTACACAAGAAAATTAAATACAATTATACATGATTATTACATGTCAAACTTGAAACTCGATAGAGTTTCAGAATGTATAGATTTGGGTGTTACCTTTAGTGTGAATTTACGCTTTCAAACACATATAAGTAACACATGTAAAAAGGCTTATAAAATATTAGGTTTAATTATGCGCACATCTGGTAGTTTTCAACATTACAATACATTAATTAAGTTATTTAACACATTGGTTCGTTCAAAGCTTGAATATTGCTCGGTGATTTGGTCTTGTGACACCAAAATGTATTGTGATATGATTGAACAATTACAAAAGAAATTCATAAAATTTTTATATTATAAATGTTTCGGTTTTTATCCCAATTTCATGTCATATGGTATTCTGAATGCATATTTCAATGTTTGTAATGTACAACAACGAAGATTATATCTTGATATACTCTTCCTTTATAAAATACTCAACTGTGTGATTTATTTGCCATATATTTTACAAATAATTGATATTTGTGTTCCGAAACTGGGATTAAGATATTTGAATAATGGATTTCTAAATTGTAGTCTTGTTTATATGAAATCTCCTATTTACAGAATCATATCTCTGTATCGTCACTATGTGCATTCTCTAATTGATATTTTTAATTGTAATATTCTTATCTTAAGAAATGCTATACTTCATGTATCGTAATTTTAGTTTTTTTTGTCCACAAACTGTAAATAGGTGTAACCTGTAGTTTGTTGTGTTTAAATAAATAAATAAAATAAATAAACGTCAAATAATGAGGAGATCTGCGGGGTGAAGCTCTGAAAGGAGAAAGCAGTTGATGGACTCGGCATGGTGTCACCTCGCTCTTTCTACAAATTTGTTGTTTCACACAAAACTGTGTGGAGAGGAGTTTGCTTCGAGTCTGCTGCATGTGACGTCAAAGTTATAAGTCCCTATAGACCACGGGCGTGTGACGTCATCAAATTTAGATGTATTCCGTAACTGTCAAACGAGTGACTCTCACATCAATATTAAATGTACGATTTAAACTGTATAGATAGAATATATTTTTAACAAGTATATGTGCATATAATTCCAAAAGTGACATGTTTCTATTCCGTGCATCATTTTATGCGTGACAAAGTGTGTGATTTATTTTATCAAGTGAAACGTAATCGAATCGAAAACACAACAACAATTATAAATGAAAAAAAAATAAATATTACGGTAAAATATTAAAAATTTTAACGAAATTAGTTGATTTGGAAAATGTTAACCTAAAATGAACTGTTCAAACTTCAATAAAATTAACACTATTGTATATTATAGTAGTTACTTGGCTTTACACTATGAAGTAAACATATAAAATTGTTTTTAAACATTTATTTTCTATATATTAAATATATAAACACTATAAAATTGTAAAAGTATGCAGTCGCGACACAATCTTCAAATTAAGTTTCACTTGATAAAATAAATCACACACTTTATCACGCATAAAATGATGCACAGAATAGAAACTTGTCGCTTTTGGAATTATATACACATATACTTGTTACATATATATTCTACTCGTATCTATACAATGTAAATCGTACATTTAATACTGATGTGAGAGTCACTCGTTTGACAGTTACGGAGCACATCTAAATTTGATGACGTCACACGCCCGTGGTCTATTGTGTTAAAACAAAATTACAAACAAATGTGCGATACTGTTAAATATTCTGACAGGCTTACAGATTTTTTCGACAAATGATTCTCAAAAAGCTGGGTGCAACTTTCTTATTTTAAATGGGAACCTATTTTTTATTTATTTGCTTATTCGATTCAATATTTTTTTCTGAACTACAAAGTTCAGTACTCCCACATAATAAAACTTTTGACAAAAATGCATATTCAATTGACATTAATTTAATTCAAATCGCATAGGAATCAGCGTGCCATGACAGAAACAAATGAACAAGTAATAATATTTTTTATTATTCGATTTATTGTTAAATCTCCATAGGACTGTTTCGTGTACAAAATAGTCATTTCTTTTCCACATAGCACGTTGATTCCTATGCGATTTAAATTAAATTGCAGAACTTTATAGTTGTGGAATTTAGAAAAATATACTGAATCGAATAAGCAAATAAAAAAAATAGATGCCCATTTAATATATGAAAGTTGCACCACGTATTTTGAAAACAATAGGAAAAAATTTTCCATCACTTGTCTCATAATTCCACAGAGGTTTTACAGCAAGTTTGCATCAACTTCTCAGATCATCAACAAACGGCTGGTCAGTTCAGCTTTAACCATAGACGCGTTTCGTCCTTCCGGACTCATCAGTATGGTGCGATCATTTATCCAACTAGATCAACTAGGAAATAGTGGATTGTGATACCGACTTAGCTGAACTGACTGATGTTAACCTATCTACAACGGTAACATGACATGAGAGCTATGAAGCCACTCGTGGTGCCATCTACCGACAAAATCGCAAACTGCTTGACAGCTATTGAAATAAAACAAAAGACAAAATGTCTATTGCGAAGTGGAATTGAGTCTTAATAAATAAGAAAAATAGGAAAACATTTTCCATCACTTGTCTCATAATTCCACAGAGGTTTTACAGCACGTTTGCATCAACTTCTCAGGTCATCAACAAACGGCTGGTCAGTTCAGCTTTAACCATGTTTTTCCTATTTTTCTTATTTATTAAGACTCAATTCCACTTCGCAATAGACATTTTGTCTTTTGTTTTATTTTGAGAACCACTGGTCGAAAAAATGTTTGATAATAGTTTTGTAATAGACTTTCAAAATGGTATTTCTTTGCTAATTTAACCAACCTTGTAGCTCTTATAGTTCTCGAGATAGCAACGGTGGCACAATTAAATTGAACACCCTGTATAGCATAATCCTATTTTTATATTTACATACATCAATTTATAATTCCTTTCTTAAAATTTTCATACTTCTGTTCGCCATCATCATCCATACTAATGTACGGCTTGTTTGAACGCGTCCTGGCTCGTCCTTAATGGAGTGTCTATGCACCTAAGTGCAGCTACCGCGACAAGCTCTCCGGCTCATCAAATATTAACGGCGCGAGGTAAGACTCAAGACTGGTGTGGTGACGCAAATGTCCGGAGAAACGTATGTATTATTCCTCAACTTCAAGCTTGCACTGAGTGGGTGTTGGACGACGTGAATGCGACCTTAGCTTGGAGAAACTCGTAAGTTAAGACTTTCTGCACGAAACAAGAAAAATGTGAGTTTGATTTGAAAACTATTGAGTGCTTGAGCGTTGATGTTTCTATTTTGGTGCTGCAAGAATTTTATTGTAATATTGATTCGGTCTGTAAACTTGTTATATTCTGAAATTAATTACCTATTGATTTTAGTGTTCATGTCTATTTTAGGGGAATATTATTAAATATTGTTAATTTTTAACGGTTGAACCGAAGTCCATATGGATATCAGGCCTTCATCTTTGTTATTAAATTTTATAATATTATATTTTAAATATTAGGTGTTCACTAATCTTTTTCAAATATTAGACACGCTTTTAATTTAATAATTCTGTATAATTGCTCATTATAACGCAGTATTTTTTAATCAAATTTGCCAAATTTTTTAAAGAAAAATTATTTTTCTTGTATATGAAGGCACGGTGAAAAGTCCCTGAAAAATGAAACAAGAAATGATTTATTTGGTCAAAACATATTTTATTTCTCAACATAATCTTCATGTAACTCGATACACTTCGTCCAACGTTTCCCTAATTTTTCGATCCCTTCCAAATAATTCGATTTTGGCAATCCTTCAAAATAGGCGTTTGTCTCAACGATGACCTCATCGTTAGAGCCAAATCACGTTCCGCCGAGCCATTTATTCAAATTTGGAAATAGATAAAAATCGCAGGGGACTAAATCTGGAGAATATGATGGATGACGAACCAATTCGTAGCGCAGTTCATGCAATTTTGCCATTGCGACTGCGGACCTGTGCGCCGGTGCGTTGTCCTGATGGAAGAGCACTTTTTTCTTTGCCAAATGCGGTCGCTTTCGCTTCAAATCGGCGTCGAATCGATCCAACAGCTCTGCATAATATACGCCGGTGATCGTTTTGCCCTTTTCAAGGTCAACTGTCGCCATGACTTTGTTGGCCGATAAACCCACTTTCGCCTTTTTCGGTTTCGATTCGCCAGGACAAGTCCACTGTTTCGACAGTTCTTTGGTCTCTGGTGTGTTGTGATGGATTCATATTTCGTTCACGAAACGGCGCAAAAAGTCCTTCTTATTGCGCTTGAACATCGCCAACCACTCCTTTGAACTTGTCACACGGTCGCGCTTGTTGTCAACAGAGAGCAAATGTGGCACCCATCTGGCAGATAGCTTTCTCATGTCCAAAAATTTATGCAAAATGTTCCGTACCCATTCGGTTGAGATGCTCATAGCCTCAGCAATGTCATGCATTTTAACTCGCCGATCGTCCAATATCATACCATGGATTTTATCGACGATTTCTGGCGTTGTAACCTCATTTGGACGGCCAGAACGTTCGGCATCCTTTATGGTCATACTACCACAACGAAAATCAGTAAACCACTTGTGAATTGTTCGAATCGATGGTGAGGAGTCCCCATAATGTTTCACAAACGATGCTTTCGTTTGCGTAATGTTTTTTCCACGCATGAAATGATGTTTAATCAGGAAGTGAAATTCACTTTTTTCCATGTTTTCACAAATCTTCAAGGTTGCTTGCTTTCGATGGGTGTCAAAACAGAACTGAATGACATATCAGTCTGAAAATTTTAATGCGTTCTAGTTAAAGATGGTACATCACAAATGTCACATGAAATTTGCGATTGTGGCGCCATCTATTTTATTTTTCAGGGACTTTTCACCCTACCCTCGTATTAAAAACATAATAATAATACCAATATGTGAGATGGAATGACATTTCCATCTAGCTTTGCAGGCATGTTGTGAGCTAAATATCAGCGATATTTTTACTAATATATATAGCCAAAGAATTAAATTTTTATATAATTTTATTTGAAGCATATTACTCTAAAATACTTTTCAAATGATTGTCTATTTTACCTATGCTGATTCACAACAATTCGTTAACTTTAACGTTGATGTGATACGTACGTCAAATAAATGACAGATGCAACAGGTGTACGTAGACGAAAATGAGAGGGAAAAATTTCGTGAACTATCAAAGAATAAATGAATGGATATATGGTTTGTTATATGACCGAAAGATTTCGAATCAGATGAATAAATAAGGTTATACGAAAATAATTATGCATATTGACGACAAACATTTTCACCACATTAATACTACTCTTGTGACTCCCTCGCCACTAACATCTTTGGGGGCCGTGATTTGACGGCTGCTAACTGCACTTCGCGCGAAAAATATATCACTTACCTAGATCTGCTTCGGCAGAGTGTCACACCCAGTAATGGGTAGAAGGCGTGATTATATATTTATTTATTTATTTTAATTTTGTAAAAAACTATTACCAAGTGTCTTATTGCTTCACTCCATACTAAATTATTGCACTATATTTTTCTCTCATTAAATAATTATTAGAAATAAATATAAAAGGCAAAAGTAAGATGATGGTTCTATCTGATTAGCGAGTTTTCCTGGCACTTATTTCTCCATTTTCACACATCATCACTGCACATCAAGATACGTCCAGCAGCACCCGAATCACCACCTCGTGCTCATCAATCATAATTTCGTTTGTCAGATTGGCTGGCCTGGGCCAGCAGCACGGCCGGCTGGATCCTTTCACCCTCGCTAATTACGGCGGCCGCACACGCGCCCTTGATCGTCAAAGGCCGGACCGGAGCCCAAATTGCCACCTTTGATCCGCATCGTTATAAAATGTTTAACACTATCATTTTACGACCTCTGACGCTTGGACTTCGGACGCAAGGCAGCCAAAGAGATCATGGCATGCTAACAAGCCGCCGGACGATCGGCAGATGTTTCGGCAGACAGGGTGTGAGATAGGATTTCACGATTGAGGAAGAAAGGAAAATAAAGGTTTATGATGACTAGTAATTCTGAATGTTTTGCTTTGTTATAAATGCGGTTCATATCAATATAAATAAAATAAGTAAATATATCATCACGCTTTCTATCCATTGCTGGGTGTGATATTCTGCCGTAGTAGATCTAGGTAAGTGATATATTTTTGCGCGTGAAGTGAATCACGGAGGGAGGTCCACAGGAGTAATTTTAATGTGATGAAAATTGTTTGTCGCCCGAGTTCTCAAATCCACAGGCCGACTCGATACCATTGAGCCACCACCTCATACTTACCAATATTTGTAATATACTAGTTTTTTTTTTTGTGGCTTCTTTGGCGGACCAACTACTTAGGTCATATGCCGCCATTACGCCCTGATCTGCGTTTTAGGTATTATGGTCAACAGCAACGCGGGTTTTCTCTGGACGGTCACCCATCCAAGTACTACCCGCGCGCAACATTACTTAACTCGCGTTATCGCTTAGATTAGTTCCAACGAGTGCAGCCATGGCCGTTGACTACTAGTTATTTATATCTACTCATAATTCGTGTCAAATTATTATCGGCAATTATCATATCACTTGTTATATTAATTATGACTATACCACTGGGTGGTATTTTCAAACAATTTTAATTATAACAATTTATTGAATGCTGATATTTTAAATTATTGTTTGCTATTTTTTGGGTGTAAAAAAATTAATGTACTAAGTACGTACAGATTATCTTGTTGAATAAGCTATCCAAATGGATAATAGCTCAGTGGTATCTAGTCGGCCTATAGATCCTAAGAACCCTGGTTCGATCCCCACAGCCGACAAAACATTTTCACCAATTTAAAATTACCCCTGTGGCCCTCCTTCAACTAACATCTTTGGGGGCCGTGATTTGCGCATAAATATATCACTTACTCAGATTTGCTTCGGCAGAGTGCCACACCCTGTAATGAGTAAAAGGCGTGATGGTCAGAGCTGGGCACTTAAAAAAAGTAGCTAAGCTACAGCTACAGCTATTCTTTAAAAAAGTAGCTGAGCTACAGCTATAAGCTACATTTTGTAAAATATAGCTAAGCTACAGCTAAAAGCTTTCATTAAAGTAGCTGTTAAATGCTGTCTGAATAAACCAATTTAGAACAGACTCAATGACAAGAGTTCTCGGATTCAAATTCAAAAATAAGAATTTTCCTCTCAGTATTTTGATTAAATAAAGGAATATGGAGTGGCTAGCTCAGTGGTATGAAGTCGGCCTGTGGATTCTGAGAACCCTTGTTCGATTCCCACAGGTGATAAACAATTTTCATAATTTCAAAAGCTACCCCTGCGGCTCCTCCACCACTAACATCTTTGGGGGCCGTGATTTGACGACTGGTAACCGCACTTCACGCGCAAAACATATCACTTACCGAGATCTGCTTCGGCAGAGTGCCACACCCAGTAATAGGTAGAAGGCGTGATGATATATTTAATTTTTTAATTTTATTTAAATTTGCACAGCTTCTTTATTTATTTCGTTACAGCTTCATCATATTAAAAATGGTTTTCTTATGCTACTGGCATGGGCGTCCGCAGAATTTTTTTCTAGGAAAGGATAAAATATAACAATATATTTTTGAAAATATTTAATTTATTATGGGCCGATTTTTTTCGGATAAAGTTCTCTATAACTATCGGCAGGATAATTGAATAAAAATATCACGTCAGAAAATGGCATTTAATATAAATTATTACTAATTGTGTTATGATTTCGATGCGATATATTTTTTTAACACGCTGAGAGTTATGCTTGATCGAGTGTATATAATGTGAATACAATGATGTATGGTAGTGAATGTTGGATGTGGATGAGGAAACATGAACGCCGTATAACTGCTGTGGAAATGAAGTATTTGCGAAGTATGTGTGGATATACCAGAAGAGATCGTGTCCCGAATACATTGGTGTATGATGAGTGTGAAATTGAGAAGAATGAGAATTGAGATGGTTTGGGTATGTAGAATTCATGTCGAATGAGAGATTGGTGGAACAGGTGTATGTTGGTGAAAGATTTCGTGGACAACCTAAGAATAAATAGATGATTATGATTGAGGAGTTGTTGTGTGAACGAAAGTTTTCGAGTATGAGAAACAAACGAACTTGTATGAAAGGAATTATAAATGTGGTTGAAGCTAAAGTGGTGTGTCTGGATAGGAACGTTTAGTGAAGCTTAATTTCGGGATGAATTTGATGATTTAAAACAATTGCAGGATTTTTGATTTTACTTTTGTTGTTTAGTAATTTTATTAGAGTGTTTAATTGCAATTGTGTGGAATTCACTTTCAAAAGCAAGCGTAGAACGACACTCCCTGCCTTTTTTATCTTTTTGTTTTATTTTCATTTACTGCAATTGTGTGGAATTTTCTATCAAATACAAGCACAGGCAATCGTTTTCATCTTTTCTAATTTTTGTACATTCGTTGTTAAATTCGTTATTAGATTCGTTGTTAGATGGATAAGCGTGAGTAATTTGAGATGATTTGCGCATATGTTATGTACGTCGAAGAAAGATGAATGAAAAGTAAATACGAGTGTTTGGATAAATGTGATTGAAGGTTTGATGTGTGATGAATGATTTCGAGTGTGATGAGTAAATAAACTTATATGGAGGGATCTATGAATGTGGTTGAAGTGAGGGTAGTGTATTAGGATGAGAATATTTGACGAGGACTGATTATTTGATGAATTTAATGAGTAAATGTTTTATGAATGATTTTAAGGTTTGTGCTACCCCATTTGATGGAATATAGTGTGATGTTCGGAACTTTATCCGGTATCGCAATTTTTCTCTCTTTCATTACATTTTTTATTATTAATTGTTAAGTATTTACTTAAAAAATACAAAATTCTCGTAAATGTGATAATAATGAATATTAAATAAATATACGAAATATCGAATAAATAAGCCACCATTCCACCAAATAAAATAATATTTGAAAAAGTTGCTAATGACTTTTTGTGAGAAAAAAGAATAATAATAAAAGTGTAGACCTTAAGTGCTCTGTTGCCCGTTACTGCGAACAGCTCAGGCTCACCTTCCGTGACAACGCATCGCGGTTTTGCTCGTTTTACGGTGTTCGCGGATTATCCAGTGTATTTGCATGTTCAAATTATACGGAGCTATTATAATATAGTGAGCGAAACGAGAAAGGAGTGCAGTGTTGCCATCAAACAAACTTTGAGGTAATTACTTTGTGGTGTCAGACAAGTACGATGCGACAACGTGGTACGAAGGATTAGGAGAGTATGGGACAATACTTCGAGTTCAGATGTTTTCTAATGGTGTTACAACTAGTTTTTGATGTTGGAAGTCTTAGTCGTTAGTACTGGACGTTTCATTTGCATACAGTGTTACATAGTTGATTAGGCTACATTATTATAATTATTGTTTTAGTTTGCTCAGAATTCCAGTTCAAATATTATCTACGAAACAGAAAATTGGCACTTCTTGGAACAAAGAGTGTAATTTTGTTTTCGCATTCTAGCTCTAAAGATGTTGCTGTTATAAAAGCTTGTTCATATTAAAAACTGATTTATTTTTTTAAATATATTTGAAAGTATTCTATTTGTTTACGTATAATAAAATGAAAAGCAAATAATATCAAGTTTTAATTTTGTTTTTTATTTTTCAATGTTGTATGTTTAATTGCTTGTGTCAGACTGACATTTTTCTGTCAAAATTCATTATAGCACTTGTATCGTAATAGAACTCATTACGACATGCTTTTGATATTGTAATATTGATATTATGTTATGAAATTAGATTCAAAATATGACAGTTTTTGTTTGTTTCCTCAACAACTAAAGAAAAAAAATTATCCATTACTCTGCCGTAGCAAATCTTGGTAACTAATATATTTATGCCATCCATTTGCGGCTTCCAAAGATTTTGACGGAATTTAACGATTTATGGATGTTGAGTAATGTGATTGGGCTTTTGTAGGTAATCATCAGGGCCTGGACAGCTGCATTAGTTACCGGTTACGCGATTTTTAATGCCATCTCTTGCTGCTCCAAATGAACTAAATCTATTTAAAATTAATAACGGGAATCATAGTAGGTAATATTTAAATAGTTGACATTGTTAAACAGATTACATATTTAAATGTTTGACAAACGGTGTTTTATGTTTTGACAAATAAAATTTGAAAATAACAAACATATCTGTCGTTATTATTGCAATCTATATTTAATGGTGAGTATGTATCTTTTTTAAATTTGATTTTAAACTATTGTTTAATTTTAGGAGTGTGTGGTACGACATTGTAGTAGAATTTTTTTTTGTAAGAATGTGTTTTTCCATGTTTTACCACGGAATAATTAATTACGGAAAACATTGCTGGAAAACATTAATAGAAATGATTTAGTAGCACAATATCGTATGTAGTCTTCATTTTCAAAATTGACAGTATCGATACACATCATCAAAAAAATTAAAAATTGGGGCTGTTCCACATATTGATCAATGTAAGTAATTAATACAATATTCTGAAAGATAATTTTATAATTATGAAAATTCTTTTATAGTAAATATAAATTCATTTTCAACAATTTGGGATGAAAATCCATAACAACAGTAACATATAAGAATACGGATACTGAAGAAAGTAGCGAAATGATAAATGACAGTGTGCATAGGAAGGCGAAAAATATACATTATTCATATTTATTTATATTGCATCCTAGTACGTGTTTAATTAATATTTGAAATATAATTAAAAAAACTAGTATTTTGGTAATTGTTTGTTTTTCTTATTTTGTAATATATTTTGATTTTAATTATTTTGAAATATTTTAGTCATTACGATCACGACAATGACAAATATGTGTCCTATATTATCGGCATTTTTAATAATAATTACTTGGGTCAACAAGAGATGTCACCAGTAACTGCGTAACAATCTGTTGTTATAGCTGTCCCTTCTTCTATGGTTACTTGTTCAGTGGTAATCATGGTTCAGTAAATAGAAAAAATGCGTAACAAATGAAAGTTCCCAAGTTCACACCTTGATCACTTCAATTTATTTCCAAAAAATATAACTGCGAAAGCCCATTTATGAATATATTTTCTGTTATACCAAATAAATAAATATATAAATAACAGTGGTAATTTGTCAACCGCGGTGGCACAACTTGTTCACTTGTTGGTACTGATCCAAGAGATAACGCGAATTAAGCAATCGTCGACTGACTCTTTAGGGCAAACATATAAAATTTAGATTCATGTTTTTTGCAAAGTTAGATTCTTACTTATTTTTTTCATTTTAGATATACACATATGTTTGCCCTAAACATATTAAATTCGTAACTTTAATTTAATTGGTTGTTATACTTTATTTTAACGTTTGACCTGAAGATGGCCATAACCTTGGCTGAAACGTTGTCAGTACTTCATCTCCAATAAAATAACTACAACTTTAAGCCTTTTGTCCATTATTACCTTACAATATTACATTCGGCTTATTAAAATACACTACTACAAGGCAATAATAGTAACGTAATAACAAAGAAATCGCATAGATGTAGGAAAAAGAATTAAAATATTTCAACCGAGAGTATCAAATTGCACAGATGCGACGCCTGTAGTTTATTGTGTTACAACACTATTGAGTGGATTACTCTCCCTTACTCCTCTGGCATTCTTACTTGTCAACGACTGTAGTTGGTTCGCCACGAAGAACATTATATTAAAAAAGACGGAAGTGGAATTTTAATATGTTAAACATATCTAAAATTACCCTCTGAAAACCCGAGTCAGTAGCAGATATCGATAATAGTTTTATCTTTGTCCGAGCTTATATGTCGGGAACCATATGCATTTATTTCAGATAGAAACACATTCGCACCAGTTAAACTACAGTAAAACTTTCTATACCCTCAACGCATTCTCTGGTGAATTCCACTACTCACCATTCGTACCCAGCAGCAGAGGGATATTCCTCCTGCAGGCGTGTTTACAGTCCGGTCGCTCACCCGGACCAAGTGGCCAGCAGCTAGCCCCAGCGGGATCCAAGCAAGCGTCGAAATCGATATGTCGGCGCCATCGCCACGACGCAAAAATGATGTACACATCCACCGTGCCCTGGAATACCGCCCACTGGATTAATATATCGCCTGGAATGATGGAAATGCTCTCGACAGATCCGTGAGGCGTCGTCAAGTGTCCGCAGGACTCGGAGGAGTCGGTGACACTCGGGCGTGGTCGGGTGATGGGTTTGAACCCAGGACCTAGATGAACATCGATAAGGTGTTACTGTGTCACAGCCACAAGACGATATATTATAAAATAACAATCATTCAATAAACAAATAGACAGGCGGTATAGTTTGTAAAAATAATTATTTTGTTTTTATTTCTATGGAGACTGGGACCATAATCGAACATTATATTGTCTTATTTATTTATTTTGTTACTCTGCACAACAGGAAGTTAATCCCAATTATAGTACAGGGGGCCTACAGCTTATAGTGGAATCCGAACCACTCAGACACAATCGTATTATTTTGAACATAAGTAGAAGTCAGTGAGATTTGAACACACGAGCTCTTGCTTGCTAATTAAGAAACGCAAGTTTTACCTCGTTTTTATCCACTGGACTACGATTACCCTATAATAATAATAATCAAAACTACATTTACAGTTATAATTATATTGTATTTTGAATTTTAAATTCAATTCTAAATTTTATGTGACGTAGAAATTAAGGTAAGTCAAGTCACAGTATAAAACGTTTTTTCTTGTTCTATTATATTTGTAAAATAAAATATAAATATATCATCACGTCATCTACCCATTACTGGGTGTGGCACTCTGCCGAAGCAGATGTCGTTAAGTGATATATTTTGCGCGTGAAGTGCGGTTACCTGTGGTCAAATCACGGCCTCCAAAGATGTTAGTGGTGGAGGAACCACAGGGATAGTTTTTGAAATTATGAAAATTGTTTGTTGCCTGTGGGAATCGAACCAGGGTTCTCAGGATCCACAGGCCGACGTCATACCACTGAGCTAGCCACCCCATAATCTACGTTTTTCTCTCAAGTGTTGAAACTGATGGATGATAGATAACACGTGGTATAATTTGAGGTTGGTTCTGAGAACAAAACTTACAAATGCACCTTTGTGTAGCGTATCCATCAAATGAAATAATTTACATCATCGTTTAGGGAAATTTTAATGTCTCTATATATTTGTAGATACTTATTCCTCAATAGTATATTATACAACGACGCTATAATAGATGCTATTATTCCCAACCGTGAAGTTTACAACACGAACGAGTAAAGCTAAAACTATCAGCTATTTATATATAAATTCTGTGTTAAAGTAAACCGTAGTAGGTACTGCAAAATTTGATTTGTGGCACATCGTTGTATTCAGAATTTAACGTAGAATTAAAAATGAAAAAATATATATGATGTTCTTTTTAAAATAAGAAAGTTGATGCCACTTTCGGTTAAACCGGAAGCGATATGTTTATCATTTATACATAAAAATAATTCCATATATGTTAAATTTACACATATAAACTTTCAGGTAAATATCGTTATAAATAAAGAAGTTAATAGGGGTGCTATTAGTCGCGTACCTAGAAGAGGGCGGTGGGTGCGATCCGCACCAGACGGCACAAATTTTGGTGCGGCATTTTTATATTTTGTTTTATTTGTAAAAAACAACTTGCCCACTTCATAAGTTTACTATTCGATTTCTACGAATTACGAATTACTATATGATTTCGAATATGTTTCTTCATCATCAAGTCAATGTAGGGTTGAAAATATTATCTCGAAAAATTCCTTTATTACTGCCTAAATTAAATACGCCATCCAATGGTAAAAATGTTTTCCACCTATAGTTTGTCTCAATTACAATTATTTATTTATGTTTATTAATTTAATGGGGTAATATCCCAATGGTATCGAGTTAGCCTGTGGATCCTGAGGATCCCGGTTCAATTCCCACAGCCGACAAACAATTTTCACCAAATTAAAATTAACCTCGTGGCTCCCCCACCACTAACATCTTTGAGAGTCGTGATTTGACGCTTGGTAACCGCACTTCACGTACATAAATATATCACTTACCGAAATCTGCTTCGGCAGAGTGCCACACCCAGTAATGGGTAAAAGTCGTGATGATATATAAATTTTCATAATTTGAAAAAGCTATCCCGGTGGCTCCTCCACCACTAACATGTTTGGGGGCCGTGATTTGACGACTGGTAACCGCACTTCACGCGCAAAATATATCACTTACCGAGATCTGCTTTAGCAGAGTGCCACACCCAGTAATGGGTAGAAGGCGTGATGATATATTTTTTTTTTATATATATATTTATTTTATATTTATTTTTTTAATTTATAAAAACCACCATTTGATTGACTTAGAAATGGCGGCAAATTGGAGAACGCCCTGGGCGGCTAATGATCTAGGTACGCCAACGAGTGCTCCGCTTGCTGTGAACACCCGGTATATATACCATTTGCAATAAAACTACAAACAAATACATTTACAAAATGAAAATATTTTTAAATTTGACATACATGTAAAGCATTTTGTTTTTATCCCTAGAAAGGCATTTTGACAAATATTATAAATTTTTATTTAATTTTTGTACTCAAGTCGGCCTGTGGATCCTGAGAACCTCGGTTCTATTCCCACAATCGACAAACAATTTTCACCTAATTAAAATTACCCCTGTGGGATAATATCTTTGGGGGGCGTGATGTGACGGCTGGTAACTACACTTCACGCGTATACATATATCACTTAGCGAGATCTGCTTCGACAGAGTACCACACCCAGTAATGGATAAAAGGCGTGATGATATATTTATTTATTTCTTAAATATACAAATGAAATGTGTGTAGCAAAATCAGCAATCTTGGAAAATTGCAATATAGTACACAATGACATTTTGTGGTTGGCAAAATTAAATTAATTTGAAAAGTTACTAAAAAAAAAATCAGAGAATTTATTTACTACTCAGATTTTACTAGTGGGTAGAGATTGAGTGGTGGACTTCAACAGCACAATGTTTGTTTTACTGATAATAGCTGAAATTGTTTATACTTACCTAAAAAAAGAATAGATTAATAACATTATCTTCAAATATAATTTGGAATTACAATATTAAAGTAAAAAGTTTTGAATTACTGCGTTTTTGTCACGATCATTTCTGGATGAAATATGCAGGGTGAGTAAACAGTTGTAGCTCTGCATGATTGGTGGATATAATATAAATCAAACCAGTGTTCCCAAATGTAAATAATGAAATAAATTCAATTTAAATTAAATTTCTATTTACTGAATTATATTTAAATTTCATTTCCAAACAATGTTGGTGCGAAACCACATTTGATTAGTGACCGTTATTTGCGAATGTACACAAAGTTAAAATGTTTAGTTTTCTGATTTGTCCTCAGTTTCGTAGTTTACATACGAGTACATCACATCGTATTGAATATGTGAAATGAGAGCATTCACGCCAAACTTTTTTAAATGCCAATAATGTTTCAGTTCATTATGATTTCAAATTGAGTATATTTAACTGGACAGTGTTATAAAGTTGCGGATTGTATAATTATATTTCACACATGTGTAAGATATAAAAATATGTAGGGGATAAAATTATTGGATCTAGATTTGGAACACAGTACCAGAGGCAAAACTTAAGGTAGTTCTAGTGTGACGGTCGTCGTGTGGCGAAACTGACGCTCGGGTAAAGAAAAATACAGAATAAAATAAATGTTTTATACCTATTATGATTTGAATATCATGAATTGTTAACAGGTTATTGCTCTAGTGAATTTTCAAATACCGTACCACCGTGTGGAGTTGCCATTATAAATTAGGATCCTTAATTTTTCGTTAAAAACAAGGTTTTGCATAGCTATATATTCATTACTAAACGATAAATTTTTTTTTTTGATACAATATACATGGATAGTCATATTAGTTTTTCAAATGAAACTGCAAATTTTTAGAGGTACACAAACCAAATATGTGCGATTCTGAGTGATGATCGTCATAAGCTCCGTGTATAAGAACTCAACTTTACAAGCGAATATATTTGTTCACAGACGATGAATGTGTTTCATATTTTAACAGGATGCGTATGACAATCCAATGTTTACGTGCACCGAGTATCATTCGGATCTGCAAAAACATTTTTCATGCTAGAACTACCTTAATTATTATTAACAGCCTTCAAATCACGGCCCCCAAAGATGTTAGTAGTGCCACAGGGATAATTTTAAATTGGTGAAAATGTAAAATGAAAGTAAAAATTGATAAATAATGCTAATAAAAGAACACTAACACTACTATATTAAAAACAATAGCAATAATTATTTCAAAGTATGCACAAAAATGCTACAAAATGCGGATTATAAAAAGATATTCATAAAAAGATGTTTCAATTTTCTAAAAATTTACTGCCTATTTGGAAAAATTAAAAAAATAAATCTATGTCATTAGTGGGCGTGGCATTCTGCAGATCTCGGTGGTATATTTTGGGAGTGAAATACAGTTACCAGCCGTCAAATAAAAAAATAAGCGAAGTAATTAATAGTTTGAATACTTGAATTATCATACTTAAAAAAATTATATGGATTCGGGCGCGCCTCTCTCGCATTGCGGGGTTCAGCACCCCGTAGTGCCGCCACTATCTTTTCACTAAACTCTCCTGATATGGAAAGTTCAAGCCAAATTTCTAGATGACACAATATACGCCGCTATGTTTTTACTAAATTTACCATAGGCAATCTACAATTAAAAAAAATATATCATCACGCCTTCTACTCATTACTGGGTGTGGCACTCTGCCGAAGCAGATCTCGGTAAGAGATATATTTATGCGCGTGAAGTACGGTTACCAGCTGTCAAATCACGGCTCCCAAAGATGTTAGTGCTGGAGGAGCCACAGGGGTAATTTTAAATTGGTGTTAGAGTGTACAATGAGACAGCAACAAAATAATATTAAAATAAATAAATATATCATCAAGCCTTTTACCCATTACTGGGTGTGGCACTCTGCCGAAGCAGATCTCGGTAAGTGATATATTTTGCGCGTAAAATGCAGTTATCAGCCGTAAAATCACGGCCCCCAAAGATGTTAGTGGTGGGAGAGTCACAGGAGTAGTTTTTAAAATTTATATATTTAAATTATTCAAAATGAATAAAGTTTTCGATAAAATATTAAATACATTGTAATATTAATAGTAAGCCCGACAGTATGGTGGTGAGTAGTGTAAGGTATTCTAATCCGAAGATTTAGAGATCGAATACCACTCAAGCTAGACTACAACATTGCGACTCGGTGAGACCGAGGATTAAGTTCCTGTTGTACAGAATAATATAAAAATAAATAATCTAATTTAAAAGTATATTCAATTTATTTTAAACATCGTATATACATTGTTTGTCGCCACTGTGTTTAAATAAGTCACTGTAAGTACATCATGTTCTGAAATTGACATTGCATGTAACTGGACTCTGTTATAATAAAAGTTGTTTTTTATTTCATTTCATGGTAAATTCACGTTTGCGTATTGTAGCATTTCGCTAGTGTAGCGTAAAATATAAAAATATGCCGCGGTAAAATGATTGGATATGTGAACGCTACGGTCTTTTCACTAAAAGCTCCCTTCACTACATTTTTTAGTGAAAGTTGAGCTGGTAACATTTTAAACTCTGGTTGTGTTCATTTGCATGTTAAAAGTATATACCGGGTGGTGAACTGATTTATGTAATATAGAAAATACAATGGCAATTTACTTATATAGCGATATGCCATTCTTTATTGATTTTAAAGCAAAATGCTTCAAATAAATCTTGTAGATAACTGATTAAATAATAATGGAAACTATAAATAAAATAAATAAATATATCATCACGCCTTCTACCCATTACTGGACGTGACACTCTGCCGAAGCAGACCTCGGTAAGTGATATATTTATGCGCGTGAAGTGCGTCAAATCACGGCCCCCAAAGATGTTAGTGGTATATATTTAAAGGGCCCGAAATAAATATTGACAACACTAGTATTATCTAATAGGCTACTATTGTCTCTAATGCTAATGAGTAATTTGCGTTGTAAATTTGTTCCTGTTTTTACTAAATATTGAACATTTTTTGAACAATTTAAACTTCGTAGTAGAATACAGCAAATTGTTTGAAATATACCTATTCTTTATTAATACATGAACCACAAAGTAGCTGCGTGCGCATCAGTGGCGTACCTAGAACATTTGCCGCCCAGGGCGGTCTCCAATTTGCTGCCCTTTCTAAGTCAATCAAATGGTGGTTTTTATAAATTAAAAAAATAAATATAAAATAAATATATCATCACGACTTTTACCCATTACTGGATGTGGCACTCTGCCGAAGCAGATCTCGGTAAGTGATATATTTTGCGCGTGAAGTGCGGTTACCAGCCGTAAAATCACGGCTCCCAAAGATGTTAGTGGAGGGGGAGTCACAGGAGTAGTATTAATATGGTGAAAATGTTTGTCACCAGTGGAAATCGAACCAGGGTTCTCAGGATCCACAGGCCGACATGATAACCACTGTGCCACCTACTCCATAAACTATGGTTTCCATTATTATTTAATCATGTCACAGTACAGCACAATAGAAAAAACTACATCAACCGCAAACTCAAAGTACTTCAATGTTTCGAAATATTTAAGTATTTTCCGTGATTTCAGTAATATTGACGTACATAATTATTTAAATAGTACTTCAATATTTTGTACATTTACTATCCAAAAATGTAAATCTTAAGTACAAGCTGAAATTTAGTACTTAAAAATTTCAAGTATTAAGTAACACAAAAATAAATTTACTTCAGTATAAATATTAAGTACTAGAAGATACGAAAAATTGGTACTTAAGTACTTAAGTAATTAAGTACTGCTCAGCTCTGTATATGTATTATAAACTTATGACCGTAGATACCTACATAATGGGCCTTTCAAGACTTTTTTGAATTTTTTATATATTAATCTACGTAATAAAATATTTATACCCAAAATTTTAATTTTTTTTTAAATATTTAAACTTTCGAAACAAACGAATATGACGTAGTTGCATCTTAGCTTAAAGAGAGATAGATAAGACAGAGATAAATAACACATAACTTCACGTAACGTGTGTCGTTGTCATAGAATCCTCAGACAAAACATAACTAGACGGATAACAACGGCGTTTGTTGTAAAGCAGAAAGGGATAGAATAACTGGTTAGTGAGGCGGATGCGCGGCAAGGAGCAACTTGCATAACATCAAAGTGTACTCGCTCCTTGCCGCGCACCCGGCGGACCCAAAAGTTATTCCATTCCTCTCTGCTCCACTACACTGCATTGACTTGAATACGGCATAATTCGTCTAGTATTATATGTCATTGGTAGAATCGTAGAATGCTGAATGCTTATTTCTTCTTCGTCTTCCTCTCAGTAAAATTGAGCACCGACAAACGTTTCAGTTCTGTGATTGGCTTAATGCAACTACGTAATTGCAATATGGCAGAGCGAAATACAAATGAGCGATTTGAATTATTCAACTTTAACTTTCATATTTCAGCAATAAAGATATCATTTATCGTATGATTTTATATTGTATTAAATATGATGTACGGTCAAGAATTTATTTTAATAAATATACTGGGTGTCCCATTTTAATCCGCCAGTAGCGATAATTCTGAAACATTGCATTGAATAAAAAAGTGTTCCAAATGAAAAGTTAATGGTTCTGAGGGGGACATCTGATGCCGTAGACTTTGCCCCCCCAGCCCCTCAAGGGGGGCGGGAACAGGGGGCAACTTTAAAATCTTAAATGGAAACCCCTATTTTTTATTGCAGATTCTGATAGAGGGTTAAAAAGTATGTAAGTTTTATCCGAAACATTTTTTTTATTGGTCGAGAGATGGCGCTGCAAATGTAAAAGTTAGGTTTTTTTTAAATTAAATTGCGAAAATCGTAACGTAATTAACTGTTACAAAGACGTAAAGTACTCAAAAATAGCGATTGAGTACTTCTTTTTCAAATTAAATAATGGTAAAATAATTCAAAAAAGAATGTCATTTTTTTTCAAACAGTGTTTGACCGGGCCCCCCACATAGCCCCACCCCCCACTGGGGCTGGTGGCAACTTTAGAATCTTAAATGGAAACCCCTATTTTGTACCTCAGACTCGGATAGAGTTTTAAAATGTAGGTCAATTTTAGTCGGGGGGGGGGGCCGGTCAATAAAAAAAATGTTTCGGATAAAACTTACATACTTTTTAACCCTCTATCAGAATCTGCAATAAAAAATAGGGGTTTCCATTTAAGATTTTAAAGTTGCCCCCTGTTCCCGCCCCCCTTGAGGGGCTGGGGGGGCAAAGTCTACGGCATCAGATGTCCCCCTCAGAACCATTAACTTTTCATTTGGAACACTTTTTGATTCAATGCAATGTTTCAGAATTATCGCTACTGGCGGATTAAAATGGGACACCCAGTATATTAAAAAGCTCTACCACTTGAATCCCCCATTGTCAGTTTAATATTTCATGAACAACATGTTGAATTATTTATTATGAAATAATGAGTCTAGATATGAGGAAATGTTAATTATTTTTACAATATCGCAGAGTGCTGCCGGGGGAGAACAAATACAACAAATAATAGTATTGCTATAGATAAATCGAATGTGGAAATATGTACATTGTGGAAAGTACATTACGTATAAATAACATTATTATAATACATTATTGTTCATTACCATCTCGCGTATATCATATGTCGTCAGTGAGTGCGTTGCGCCACAATAACTAAAACGCCGGCCACGTTTTGCATTGTTTGACAGGTTATACGATATGTCTGTGCAAACAACGTTAATTAAAAGTAATATAGTTGAATAAACATTCATATCAGTAGTACTACTCCATGTTGACATTGTATTGCAACAGTGTTTATGCTGGGTTGTGTTTCCACGCCGCATATTTCCAATATTTGATTTATCCGATGCGAACGAATCGAAGAACAAACGCGACTAATCATATCTGAAACAGTTTTCGTGTTGCCCTGGCAAAGGGTTGAGTTAATGTCTACATTGATTCGCACTACGAGTTCATATCAACGAATAATTGACAATTTAATGACAGGATTATTTTTAGAGGGCGTAAAATTCAAAGTTTCAACGATAGTTAACAATTGAATATCCATCTTTCTAATTATTCTGTACATGGTCTGCCTGTACTGTCTATTTTAAGTACTTATCCGTGATATATTTGAATAATACAAATTAGGATAATACGAGGGCAGGGTGAAAAGTCCCTGAAAAATAAAACAGATGGCGCCACAATCGCAAATCTCATGTGACATTTATGATGTACCATCTTTAACTAGAACGCATTAAAATTTTCAGACTGATATGTCATTCAGTTCTGTTTTGACACCCATCGAAAGCAAGCAATCTTGTAGATATTTGAAAACATGGAATTTCGCGTCTTGATGAAACATTATTTCTTGCGTGGAAAAAACAGTACGCAAACCAAAGCATCGCTTGTTAAACATTATGGGGACTCCTCACCATCGATTGGAATGATTCACAAGTGGTTTACCGGTTTTTTGGTTGTGGTAGTATGACCATAAAGGACGCCGAACGTTCTGGTCGTCCAATTGAGGTTACAACGCCAGAAATCGTCGATAAAATCCATGGTATGATATTGGACGATCGGCGAATTAAAGTGCACGAAATTGCTGAGGCTATGAGCATCTCAACCGAACGGGTACGGAACATTTTGCATAAATTTTTGGATATGAGAAAGCTATCTGCCAGATGGGTGTCGTATTTGTTCTCTGTTGACAACAAGCACGACCGTGTGACAAGTTCAAAGGAGTATTTGGTGATGTTCAAGCGCAATAAGAAGGACTTTTTGGCCCCCTGCGATTCTTATCTATTTCCAAACTTGAAGAAATGGCTCGGCGGAAAGAGATTTGGCTCCAACGATGAGGTCATCGCTGAGACAAACGCTTATTTTGAAGGATTGCCAAAATCCTTTGGAAGGGGTCGAAAAATTAGAAAAACGGTGGACGAAGTGTATCGAGCTACAGAAATAAGATTTTTTAAATTCTTTTTGTTATGAGAAGCGCTACCAACACAATTGATAAAAAACACTAACTTATATTTTTAACAAGTCGTAGTTTGTTTTAATCTAACAGAATTATAAATTTACCTCAATAGCAAAAATAGTATAAAGAACACGTTTCATAAGGCCTGTTAACGTAATTTGTAAAACTCGCCGCCAGGCGGCTCGTTTTCCAAATTATGAGTCGTATGTTATGGGGTGGCTAGCTCAGTGGTATGAAGTCGACCTGTGGATCCTGAGAATCCTGGTTCGATTCCCACAGGCGACAAACAATTTTCATAATTTCAAAAGCTACCCCTGTGGCTCCTCCACCACTAACATCTTTGGGGGCCGTGATTTGACGACTGGTAACCGCACTTCACGCGCAAAATATATCACTTACCGAGATCTGCTACGGCAGAGTGCCACACCCAGTAATGGGTAGAAGGCGTGATGATATATTTATTTTTTATTTATGTTAACAGATTACCTTATGAGACTAGTTCTTTAATATACTATTAAGATTTTATTTATCTTCACCTAGATAAGCATATATAAATGTTAAAGGTAAATAGAAATATGTTCCAAGATGCAAATTGAACCGGTTATAACTACCGGCCTGGTGTTACGATTATAAATGTAACAGGATATCATCACGCCTCTCTTCAACCACTGAAGAGTTCATATTAATTTTATATAAATATATTTAATCCTATTATTATAGGTACAGTAATGAATTTGGTCAAAAATTTTGTATTCTATAAAAGTACTATTCAAATAAGATTTCATCGTATTACATTCTGCATGTTGAAAGTATTAAATAGGTTTATTTACAGATATTTTAAAATTAATTTAAAAAAATTAAAAGTTTGGAGCGGGAATGTTTGACATTAAAAAGACGATAAAAGTTGATTTGATAAGTTCCAAAGTTTAATTAGAGATGTCAGTAATAACGCTTTCATTCTTTTTCCAAATAGTCGAACTATTCGGAGCATAGTTTCTTCTCGCCAAGAGCAATGCAACCATTCTCATTTCAAATTCTGAGCGCATTCACACACCCAGACCTCCTCGTACATGTCAGAGAAAGATAGAGGGAGGACCTGAGTGAGAGCATCATCCTGAGGGGAGAAAGGGATGCACACAATTAGCCTCATGCCCCCGCCGGCCAGCCAAGTAATATCTGTAATTACTAATTGCGAACTACTGCTCCTCGACAATGGACCCGCTAAATTAAACCCGATATTAACGACAGGACTTTCCCAGTTTATCCGTCATAATAATTCGGTCGCTCAAATCCGCGCGTTCGTGAAATTATTTAATTAAATCCACGGTATCACATCTGGCGACGTGTTTAAAGTGCGATTATTTTAACTTCTCCAAGCCGATAATTTTGATTTAACGCCGCGAGTGGCGCTGGCGACTCCCCACTTATTTGATTTCCGATCGCTAATCCCCCGTGTAAAGTTCGGGTTGCATGCGAACGTTGCGAGCGCTAATGTGAAATGGTTCTGTACACAGTGGCGTGATAGAGGTTCCCTAATCTGAAGATAAAATAGACGAGTTTTTGACAGGGGTAATGCCGTCATTTTAAATTTGAATCCCTTGTAACGAAGTCCGTTTCTAATCGATATATTAAAAAGCATTGATAAATTTTATGTTTTAATTTTAAATGGTTATTTACTAACGCCATGTTCCATCAAATGTGGTAGCACAAACTATTGAAACATTCACTGAATATTTATTGATAAGATTAATCTTCGTCATACATTTCTATTCTGGTACACCATTCATCCACATTCATAATTCCTTTTATAATTGCGTTTATTGGAATCTTTTGATCACGCAATAAAACTTCAATCATATCCATTCCTATAATCCTATAGTTAGGGGGCTAGTCACGTGACCCTCCCCCCCTACACCAGTCCACTTTTAAAGCTTCTGTCACCAATAAGGAACTAACAATAATTTCTGTCAATAATTTTTTTGTCGTGTATTTATCGTGAACAAGTAGTAAAATCAATTTCAGCTTGTAAAAAATATGTCACACGACAAAAAAGCTTCGAATAAAAGTTTTAAGGGCATAAAATTCTGTATCTAAACTAATAAACAAAATTAATTTTGCATGCTTCGTAACGGCACAAATTAGATCTGAAAATAACGAAAATAGCCTCAAAACTATCGATAGCCATGGAATTGAAACAAAATTAAACAAATGTTTAACGTTTAATCAGTCAAAAAAATGTCTTTATTTATTTTGTCAGGTAAAATGTTAAACATTTGTTTAATTTTGTTTCAAATCCATGGCTATCGATAGTTTTGAGGCTATTTTTGTTATTTTCAGATCAAATTTGTGCCGTTACGAAACATGCTATATCAATTTTGTTTATTGGTTTAGATGCAGAATTTTATTCCCTAAAACTTTTATTCGAAGCTTTCTTGCTTAAAATAATTAGGGAAGCAGGAAATTGCAAAATTATGATTTTTATATGTTAAATCCCTATGTTCAAGAGTCGCGACAATTGCGAAAAGTACCAATTTCTTTCAGCACTAGTGTTTCTTCGCTTACAGAACCGCACTTGGTCTGCATTTGTCTCCTTTCCACCCGTAACAAAGGCAATAATAATTACATATGGAAAGTAGACAAATGCAGAACAAAGGCGTTTCTGTAAGCAAAGAAACACTAGTGCCGAAAGTAATATGTACTTTACCCAATTGTCAAAAGAAAATATAAGTGAGAGCGATTTAAATTTCGCGCCAAGCACGGAATTTCATATTTATGGAAGAAGAAGAAATATGCAGTGATATATTTTGACGTTTATAAACATATCCTTAAACTGCAGTATATCTAATCTATACAGATCACATTGAGCAGACAAGAACTCGAGTATATCATTATTAAATATGATAGTTAATAAAAATAACTGAACAAAGTAAAATATATCGATAAATAGTTTTATTTAAAGAGTAAGTGAAATAAGAATTTGTAAATAAATAAAAATAAATAAATATATCATCACGCCTGCTACCCATTACTGGATGTGGCACTCTGCCGAAGCAGATCTAGGTAAGTGATATATTTTGCGCGTGAAGTGCGGTTACCAGTCGTCAAATCACGGCCCCCAAAGATGTTAGTGGTGGAGGAGCCATAGGGGTAGCTTTTGAGATTATTAAAATTGTTTGTCGTCTGTGGGAATCGAACCAGAGTTCTCAGGATCCACAGGCCGACTTCATACCACTGAGCTAGCCACCCCATAAAGAATTTATTATTATATAAATCGAAGTTTTGAAGATTTTTAAATTTTTGCATAAATAAATCTGATTTTTAAAAATTAATAATTACTTATTTATTAATATTTTAGCATTATTTAATATTTTTTACATTAGGATTAGTACAGTAGGTATCACCTAATCTCAAACATCAAACGTCAACGCTTACCTTCAAAAACGCATCAGTTGTCAAAGTGTACCAATATTGCTTTTGTAAACTGTTTTTAGAAATACTTTGTAGTCTTCAGAAAAATAGTGCACATAACTCGCTCGAAAGTGTGATAACTGTGCTAGTGTACTTAAATCACTCGGCTCCACGCGCCTCGTTTTTCAATTTGTACACTCGCACGTTATCTTATACTTTCGATGCTTATTATGTAATATACTAATTTAACTAGGATGTATCAATAAAAAATGTGGTTCTACGATGTTTTTTTTCCATTTAACAAACTCTGTAAGGAACTGGAAGCGAGTCAAACAACTCAAACAAGGCATCTCAAAAACTAATTTACAAATATTTCGAAAGTGATTTCCCATCCCCGTCCAGTATCAGTGGTGGCATGAAACAGCCGCTCTCTGGAGTTGTGAATGTGAAAATTGACGAGATTCGAACATTCCCTGCTGACAGCTCCATTACTGGTTGCAATTGGATGTCACGTGACTTCGACACGCGGGCCACACCATCACTTGTCACGGGCATCTGAGGCCCGCGAGCTACAGGGCCCCCTTGCCCGTCCCCCTTCGCCACTACCAACGCGCTCGATTAATCAAGAGAGATCGGATCGCCGCTCGCTCTGATGAAATGAACACCAAGTGATATTATTACTTCCTAGGCTGCCGCTAACACCGTAACTCTGACTATTTTTCTCAGGGTATTACAGAAATGACAATTTTGGTGATTAATTTTGGGGATAAATGGTGCCACGTGGCAAATATTCTTTCAAGAAAGAACAAAACAATTTTATTGACTAGAAGACGAATCTTCAGCGAGAAAATTAATAGCAATATAAGTAATGCCAGTTCTAGTGTGAAAATATATGTCGTCAAGACCTTTACTCGTCCATTTGCAACGATCTACGCTTATGATCATTTTTAATAATAATAAATGAATGACATTAAAGTAAACAAAATAGATATTATACACCTAAAACAATAATAAAAATAGCTAGTACAAATATAGATAACAAAATTTACGTATTGAATTATAAAATAAGCATAATAATGCATTTTTTTTACTTTCTTATACACAGTATAAGGAAGTATTGAAATCGTGAAAAAAGTAGTCAACATTACTAAAAAATTATACGTAAACAGATTTGATATTTGATGTTTCAAACAGATAAATGCTGAATTACTGAAAAACTAAATTACAAGTTTAATAATATTATATAACATTCATATATTCTAAATATAAATATGCTGTGTATAAGAAAGTCGTGTGGTGACCACAGCAGTTTTTTTATATTAGGCTTAGAAAGGAATCTTCATATAAAATTTCTATAATTTTTTTTTAACAAATTGATTTGTAAATTAAATTAATTCTTTTTCGCCATTATTTACAAATCGTTTCAAGAAAGTCTGGTGTAGATTATAAAACATTGTATAATTATTTTACAACAGTAACTAAAGATAAAATAATTTTTAATTCTCTTTAACTTAGAAAATTTTCTATCGGCAAAAGCAGTTGAAAAGGAAATTGTGAATATTAAATGTATTATTTATATGTTGAATAAGTGGCGATATATTTATATTTTGGAAAGATTCTAAGCGATAAATAATAATAATAATAAATAAATTGATGTGTAAATCTTACAATAATGAAAACAACGCATCTATTCTTGCTAAAACCAAAGTACACAAGGTCAGAATGCACGCGAAGACTGTCTCTGACAAGTTTGGACTAATTTTAAGGTAGTACTAGTGTGACGGTGGCGCTATCGGATCTCGAGTGGCGAAACTGACGCCTAAAATAATATCAAAATTGAATAAAATAAGTGTTTTATACCTATTATGATTTGAATATCATGAATTGTTAACAGGTTGTTGGTCTAGTGAATTTTCAAAAACCATACCACTGTGTGATGTTGCCATTATAAATTGGGATTCTTAATTTTTCGTTAAAAACAAGGCTTTGCATGGCTATATATACTAGTTTTCAAATGAAACTGCAAAATTTTAGAGGTACACAAACCAAATATGTGCGATTCTGAGTGATGATCGCCATAAGCACCGTGTATAAGAACTCAGCTTTACAAGCGAATATATTTGTTCACAGACGATGAATGTGTTTCATATTTTAACAGGATGAGTATGACTATCCAATGTTTACGTGCGCCAAATTTCATTCAGATCAGCAACATTTTTTTTCACGCTAGTACTACCTTAAATCTTGGATTACTAATTATATTCTAGTCTGATTTTATAAAGTTAATCCGAAAACCAAATGGTAATAAAATTATAATTACAGTTTATTTAAATTTTTTTGGAGAATATGCGTTAATTTAATTTAACTAATCCAAAATTCAGGATTAGCTAAACTCTTTTGAAAATGGGCTCTTAGATACAAGTTTGCGCTTTAGTTGTTTTCTAATTTTTTATTTATTTATTCTACTTTGTATTTTTTTACAAGTTTTAAATAGATTCGCATTAAAAATGAGTTAAATTATTATTTAATTAGGTATTCATTTGATAGGGTAGTTTATGCATTAATTAATTTAAAATAAGTTGCTCTTATCCGTAATTAAATCTGTTAAGTCTTATACAATGATTAAAAACTGAATTCTTTTTCTAAAATTTTCCTCCTTGCTGCCTCACAACAAAAAATTAATTTTTTACTGTTATTATAGAACAATCAAGCATTTAATTTAAACAGCTAAAAATTAAATTAAAATAAAAGTACTCCTTTACATTTCTCCAAATGGAAATTGCAATAAAAAATTCTTCTTTTTGTTCGGAGAGAATTTTAATCTGAAATAGAAGCAGTTCAAGTTGGAAAGAGTGGATAGTTAATAAAACAAAATTGCGAATTGATTGTCGGGTATTATTTTGTAATTCTCGCTCCCCGGCTATGCGTCATCTTGACTTTATTAATTAGCGACTTGCGATAGGCGTCGTTGCAAACCGTGCCGCACTTTTCGTTTTCTCATTAGCTTCTTCTTATACACTGAAGTTTGACAGGCTGTTTTATCTCGGGACGATGTTTTTTGCTCGGGTTATACTTCACTTGAGGTACTAACTATCTCGTTTAAGTTTTTGCTAACAATTTATCGGAAGTGATGCCACTGGTTCTTTTGTTAAATATAATTATGAGTTTTAGTTATAAAATGAGCGTGCGCTTCTTCATCTCAATTTAAACATTTATAACGTGTGTCTTGAAGTAAAATTCAATGTTTGACAAATAATGTTTGGAATTAATTTAGGATTGTTCCTCTTTAAAGTGATACAATCAACGTTGTTAAATATTCTATCTATTTAAAAAATATGAAATTGAGAGCATCTGTCATATTTGATTAAATACTGTTTGAGTTAAACGAACCATGAATTATTTTGGATTTGGTCTCCATTCAAAATTAATTGATTTTTAATTATTATATTTGAAGATTTTCATTTACCATTGTACTCGTATTATGTATTGTTACTCAATATTGACTTTTCATATGTAAAATATAAAATTTAAAAATTTAAAATAATAATAATAATTTGTTAATTTTGAAAAACACTCTTCTTCAGCAGCGACAAAATATGTAAAAATTCAACAAAAAGTACAAGTTATAGTAAAAATAAATATTTATTACGAATATATATGTATTCATAAACTGTCGTACAATTGCTTTCCAAGGCATGAAGTTTATTTATAAATTAATTAATTACTTATCGATCGGGATGTGGTAAGCAAATAAAAATTAAACATTGCTAAAACTATCAAAAACAGATTTTAAAAATGACAAAATTTTTCAAATAATAAAATAATAATTTTTCACATGTTTTTAAATTTTAATTTAATAAGCATTATCCTTAATACTAAAATAATTATAAATACATAGTAGAATATTATATTTATAAATTTTTAGGTACATAATGACATTTTCGACCATGCAAAAAAAATCTGCTTGAACCACAGCAGAAGGGAGCCAGTTTCATTATTCATTCACAACACATCCTATGGTCAACAGTTTTAAATTTAAAATCCAAAATAGAAGGTCGGCTTACTAAACTGAAACCATAATTTAATATACACATACTTTTTTTCAGTAATTTTTATCATTACTGATCAAGTAAGTGACATTTACTCTTTTTCTTTCTAGAATAAGTAATTCTCCCTACTCTGTTTGTTTATAGTATTTTAGCGGTATCATTTAAATTCACAATAATAATAAAATTATTGTTGCTGTTTAAGCCAAGGTTCGTCAGTTCGAATCCGCTTGTCGACAAAGTATGATTTGTCGTTTAATAAAAAAATACAGTTACTTGTATTAATCATACTCGGGCGCTATAAGCTAGTCACTTATACATATGCCTTAAAAAGTAACATCGACTACGGAAACAGGCAATACGGCAGCGTAAAAACTGCAGCTCGGTGTGCCCGGTAGGCCCAGGCCCGATTAGGGCTGTAGCGCCATTGAAGAAGAAGAATACAGAATTATCCATAACTAAAAATATCATTAATGAAAAAGTTGCCATTTGAATATATTTTGTTAGACGTATATATTTTGGCTGTGGTGGAACTAGTAATTAAAACGATATTATTTTTCACGAATTTGAAGTATAATGCACCACAGTAAAGCCTGACTGTATGAATCAAATGAGTAAAAGAAAGATACTTTCGTTATTTGTTGTCCACGTATTTTTTTGCATATTGATATTAAATTGATTTTACTTAAAAATTATTTTGACAGATACAAACATTTTGACAGTATGTTGATAAATTTTAAATGATCTCAAAGGAGGTAGAGATACGAGGTCTGTTAGAAAAGTATCCGACCTTTTTTATTTTGCGAAAACCTGATGGATTTGAATCAAGCGCGCTTGCATGAGCCGACCTTAAACCTTCGTACGTATGCGTGATTTTTTGTCGGCCTGTCGATAGCGTTTGTTGCTGGCAAGCAGCATTTGAGTGAGGTAGTGTGTAGTGCTCTCGTTGGTTTTTCATTGCAAGGAAAATGACGGAATGACTGGAGCAGCGTTACTGTACCCGTACACCCAGGACTCGTTACCAGTGATTATGGTGTTCATGAAATCGAGGTCACTGTTTGTGGAGTCCAGCATGTCCTGTGAGACTTCAACACGAAGTTGCTTTTGCTTCGCCGTCAATAGCTTCGGCACGAATTTCGCCGCCACTCTCTTCATGGCCCAATATTCGGAAATAATGGAATGTGCCGAAAAATTGCTGATGCCCACCTCTTCCGCAATTTTTCTGATAGTCACACGACAGTCCCGCATCACCACAGCGTTCACTTTGACAATGACCTGGTCATTTAGGCATGTTGATGACCGGAGAGTGACTCACTCTCCACCGATGTGCGGCCGTTCTTAAACCGGTTTACCACCCCTTAATCTGTGTGGTAGCATCGTCACCGAAATCCGTCTGAATCTTCCGAATGGTTTCCACGTGGCTGTCGCCCAGTTTCTGACAAAATTTGATGCAGTAACGCAATCCTAGGTGTACGGGTGCGGTGCAGTAACGCTGCTCCAGTCGTTCCGTCATTTTCCTTGCAATGAAAAACCGACGAGAGCACTACACACTACCTCACTCAAATGCTGCTTGCCAGCAATAGACGCTATCGACAGGCTGGAAAAAATTTACGCATATGCACGAAGGTTCAAGATCGGCTCATGCAGCGCACTTGATTCAAATCCATCAGATTTCCGCAAAAGAAATATGGTCGGATACTTTTTTAACAGACTTCGTATAAAAATAATAAATAAAAGTAAAATTAAATCTATGAGAATGTAATTTTTACCGTTTTCTCTGTTTTTTGAATAAAGGAAAATATGTCACTTTATATGACTTTTCATTAAAAATAACGACTTTCATGAATTCTTGATCGATATGCAAAAAATAATATATATTTTAATCCACTAATTACAAATGTAAGAAATAAAGTAAAATTAAGCAAAATTATAAGTTACGGTTTAGGTTACAGGTCAATGATTCTCTTCGTTCAATTTACTTTAGCAAAAATTGAAGGACGACGAGGACAAAATTAAGGAACACTTTCCTTAACAAATTCACGTGAAGAACTAAGGAGACTGACATCAGCAGCAGCAGCAGCAGCAACAGAGGCAGATCAACGAGAGACAATTTGGCGAGGGTCGTTTTAAAGCATTTGTTAAACATGTTTACAGCGAAAAAATCGATGTGTAATGCGATTAAATTCTTGTTATCTGCTGTGCAAAGGCGACGCATTTCTCCGTCGCGATTAATTGCGTGTCTCGATTAGATGGGTCATGTAGGTCGGCCGGCTGACCGCCAGATAAATCTTTTGGGAAGTCTCTGTGTCCTCTTCGCTTTTTTTTTTAATTAAACTTTTTTACTGTTGATTAACTCTCTTCTGTTTCGCTCGCAACGTAAGTATCAAGTGTGTTATGGATCGCATTTTGTTTTTAATTAAAAGTTGGAGCAAAGGATTTTGCAGCATTTACAGAATCGAACATCGATTTCTTTTTATAGGGGATGGATTTCAAAGAGATGGGGAATTGATTTTATTGCCAGAGCGAACATTGGTGAAGTCGCCAATTGAAGTATTTAATTCATTAAATTTTATGTAGACGACATTATTTATTATTGCTCCTTTTATTCAATAATAAATAATTGTTATCCTAACAGATGTTGTTCTTTTACTAATAGTACTGTTATCAGCCGTCAAAACACCTGTAGAGGTTACAACTGTGCGATTTCTTTTTGATTACTTAATTATTATTGCCTTTATTGTTCATTATAATAGAATTTTCAATAAGAAAATAAATGACTTGTTTATATTTATTTAACTCTTGTATCCTTGTTTGCTAATGTCTTTATGTTGACAATATACAAAATCACTAGTATTTAATATTTCAATTCAATCTCATTTAAATCGGCTTGAAAATTTTTTGTGTATCACGGGGAGGGGCAAGGAGGGGCGTGCACCCTCCTGATTATTAACAAGGATAGTCGTCACGACTCTCGAACATAGGACTTTAACATGTAAAATTAGAATTTTGTAATTCCCTGCTTCCCTAAATACTTTAAGTAAAAAACCTTGAAATAAAAGTTTAAGGGCATAAAATTCTGCATCAATAAATAAAATTAATTTTGTATACTTTGTAACGTCACAAATTAGAATTGAAAATGACGAAAATTGCTTCAAAACTATCGATAATCATGAAATTGAAACAAAATTAAACAAATGTTTGACGTTTTATTTGTCAAAATAAATGAAATAATAAATAAAGAATTTATTTTGTCTGTTTTGACAGATTGTACGTCAAACATGTGTTTAATTTTATTTTAATTTCATAGCTATCGATAGTTTGTGTCGTTACAAAGCATGCACAATTAATTTCATATTTTTTGCCCTAAAACTTTTATTTGAAGCTTTTTTGTTTTAAATAATTCAGGAAGCAGGAAATTAAAACAATATGATTTTACATGTTAAAGTCCTTTGTTCGAGAGTCACAGTCACCAGCCTGTATATGTATGTATATATAAATAAAATAATAATTACATTATAAGTTTAAAGATAATAAATCCAAGCTGAAACTAAATTTCCAGTAGTATTCCTATGGCCAGTTAGCGACATGTTCCCTATCGTAACGATTGAATAATCTAAGTTTATTAAGTATACACAGACACAAAATATTAGAAAATAAAAACGGCAAAACTGCTAAATCGGAATTTATTGAAGAAGTGCTGTCAATTTATGGAAAAGTTATTCGAAGATTGTTCTTCCTCTTCAATTCGAACCCAGACAACAAACACTAGTAATTTATCTCACAAATTTAAATATTTTTTGTCTATTTGTTATGTGTATTTGTATTTATGTTATGTAAAAAAAAATATTTTAGAAATTTATGTATATCTGAGAGTTTATTGCGATCCTTCTCCCCTCCCCCTGAAGTGTCAGATCTGACGAAATGGATCAGAAACCGGTTTCAGCCAGATTTTCATTAGATTACAGATTTCAATCGGATTCTAGTTTTTGGATTCCCTGTATTTCCACCACTACAAAATCTGGATACCGGAGAGTTTAAAGTTCGAATATCCCGGATATCCAAAATTCGTTGACAACCCTTAGAATAAATGCACCAAGTGGAAAAAAAAATTGTTATTAACTGATGTGATGTTATATGAAACAAATAAATATGCCTTATGGGATCGGCTTAAAAAAATACTGACAACATAACAACAAACAAATATGTTATTTGATTGTTATACACATATCGAAAATATGAAAAAAGAAAATATCTAATCTTTGCCTGAAACTTTACAGTTTTAAAGAAATATAAAACCAATAAATAATATAAGTCGATTCTTCGACAATAAATAATAATTTAAAATTCAGTATCAAAACTATCACATTGGCCTAGAAATCGAGATAAACGACGAGGGAAATATGAAGACAAATGCGAGCTGTAAATGTGAGAGGTTATGTAATTGCACAGAGACTTGCTGGCCACGGCCATAGGGACAGCGTAGGGAAAGACGTAAAGAGACAGGGAAAGGGAAGACGCAAAATGCGCGAAAGTTAAAGTACGACTCGGAAACGCAGCTAACTTGTAACCATTTCCCGTGGGACCTTATGTCAACTTCTACTTATGTCAGTTTCTGTTGCTCGGCGATCGTTTATTCTAACCTAAGCTTTAGAAACTTCTAGGGTCTAAGTTAAATATTTATAATGATTACAAATTATTATAATCAAATTTAACATACATACTTACTCATAATAATATTTCAAACTGGTATGAATGAATGCTTACTGCTGTGACTACGTGTAGTTATTTATAAAAGCAAAAGCAATTTATATATTTACTGTGCTGCACAAAAGGAAATTAATATAAATATCATTATACGAGAGTCTAAAAATTATAATGATTATTTTTTGACGTGTCTCAAAACCAATGAAATGCTTCATTGTATGTCTCGTGTCTGCGTTTTAACCAATCCTGTAAATTATATACTGAGAATAAGGCTCTTGTGATTATTCCCGGGAATAATCTCTGTAGATGCTTTTGTGACAAATGATAGGTAGTTGTCAAATAATTTTTTTAAACTGTCAACGCGTCAAGTAAAATGTGTGAAAAAATCGATTTTAGATACAGAAATACATCAACAAATTTTGGAAACAACTTCCAAGAATACATTAATAAGTAATAAATCGATATGAACCCAGTTCAAAATCTTTTAAGTTGGATGAATCGATTATAATAGCTAAGTCAAAAAATAATCTAATTAAATATAACTCGAGAGTTGGATAAATTAGAAAATAATTCCATGCCATTTGGCAATAGCCACTCAAGTCCTACGGGCTTTCGTGACTATTGCCTGGCAACAAGTTTTCCAAAGATCTGTTAATTTATTTTCAATTTATTCTCACTCTCTTGTTATATTATTACTGAACATAAAGTTGTTTCTCCATCTCAATTTCTAGTACTGAAATTTACTTTAATTTTTATCAAATCGTAGTGGAATCCCGAAATTTGAACCACTCGGACGCAGTTGTATTTTAACTCTTATGACTCCTTCATATATGTAAGTAATATAAATGAAATTATTTATTTATTTATTTATCAAATAGAAAATATTAGGGATTTTTTAAGTTGACAAAATTAGCACATTCCTGAAAGACTTGACACGATAGTCGTTTGCAGCGACACTATTATTAAAGAAAATATTACAATTTGACATTTCATTTGTATTTTTCAAAGTACATTAATTTTTCAAAGTAAATGCTTAACAACTGATGATATATTGAATAAGACAAAGAAATAAAATTGGGATACTGCTTGGATTTGAACCTGGGACCTTTCAACTGCGGTCATATGTTCTTAATCAAATGAGGTACAGTCGCTAGGCGATTCAAATCTAATGTAGTACCAATTTTCTTTCTATTTTTGTTGTGTCAAGAAAAATTGGAATGCAACCAGGATTTGAACCTGGGGTCTACGAATTCCAATGTAACAGACAGGATGTGTAAGAAATAATCGTTTGCAAAATTGTTGATTAGATTGCGTCTTTAAGACACATGTCATGTTATTCACCTTTTGGAACACGCGCGAGCGTCTGAGGCATTTGTCACATTCAGCGAAATTATTGCGATCTAGCATTTATTTAGTATAAATGCCGTAGTTAAGGATAGTTCATAGATGATAGTAGATGATAGTATACAATGTAGCACACAGTTCGAATGTAGTAGATAGTACGTAAGTAGATAGTAGTTATGATTCGTGAGTAGAAGAATATTCGAGGGTGTCTATCCCGAGAATATGATGTTATTAATTTGTTGTTTGTTGTTTAATTAATTCATTATCTTTATTTTATGTTAGTTTTTATCATGTTGTTTTAATAAAATATTTACCACTCACACTTGCAGCTCTCATTACTTATTATCCAACTTCAGCACGTCGACAATCAGTGGTCAAGATAAATTCTCATTTTTGACCACTATGATTTGTTACACCAATCATATGCTCTAAATCAACCAATGCTCGCCATGTGATTAAAATCTGATGTTATTTCAATTCGTCTCTCAATTTTTGTTATGTGTCAAAGGCAGCCTCGATACTGACTCTTTTATGATATGAGATTAGTCTGTAGAGATACTGTTATACAAAAAGAATATTATCAATTGAAATTTAATTATAATTAGTAAATACTTTTGATGATATCAAATTGAATTATAGAGATAAGAATTGGGATACCTTAATTAAATTATAATGACCCAATTCTTCTTATTAATAATATAACGCTAGAGTGAAAATAAATTAAAAATTATTCGAGTGACTACTGCCAAATTGTTTCCTAATTTATCGAACTCTCGAGTAATATTTAAGTAGATTATTTTTGTACTCACAAATTGCACTCAATTATACTCGATTTAATAAAAGACTGAATGAATTTATTTCCATAGTAAAGGTAGAGCTCGACTAACCAAAGTAAAACCGTGACTGGAATGCGCTTTAACTCCACCCATTCAGTTATAAAACGAATGGCGTGGCACCATTTTGGCGCGAAAGTGAAATATACAGATGAGATGCGGATAAATATTATTTACTTTGAAAGTAAATTAATTTGCCGTAATAAAACCGGCCATTATAGGAATTTTACTTTACGCGTTGACAATTTAAAATAATTACCTATCTGACATTTGTCGAAAACCAAATACTACAGAGATTCTCTAGAATAATCACAGGAGCTTTATTCTCACTATAATAATGCTAGGATAGGTTAAGCTAGGGTTACTACCTCAGAACTAAGTCTCGCCCGGAGACGATGACTATTTTTTAAAGAAGATCCTGCAATTTTATTATTATTACCATATTTGATAAAAAAGGGTTACATTGTTTTGTTAAAGACAAGTGTTTTTGCTATCATGGTAAAATAATTACTTATAAAATAAAGTAAAACAAGATAGGAAGTGATAAATCTACTGTAACAATAAAATTTGTGTATTCAACGTCATATATACAATTAAACTGTAACAATATTGACAAAATTGAAGATAATCACATGCAACAGAAGACATCCCCTCACCTAAAATTATGTCTATTTCTGAAAATTTGATACAATTCTAAAATATTTGATCTGATACAAGATTATATATGAACTATTAGAACCGAAATTAATTGTATAAATTCTTCCTTAAAATCATGAGGACAAAATCAAGAAATTGGAAGATTTAGTGACAGAAATTAAACTAGATAACAGTACGATGCAGATGATCATCAAAGAAAAAAATTAATAATTTAGCGGCGTAGAAGATTCCGAAAGGGAGACAGATTTGTCCTGGACAACTAACTACATAGCACTACATATTCAATTTTACTTACACAACCCGGAGAAATAATAATTAAACCCGGAGCCCGGAGATAACTCACTGAAACCCAGAGTCTCCGGGTCAAACCCGGAGAGGTGGCAAGCCTAGGTTAAGCACACACACGTGACAATGAATAAAACATTTCATTGGTTTTAAAAACGTCAAAAAAACGTTTCTATAATTCAATTTGATATACAGTGAGAGTTATTTATATAAATTTTATTGTTACGAAGAATATTTATAGTTTCAAAACAAACAAAAATAGAAATATCTATTCAGCAAAGTTGTTTGTTCGGTTATAAAAATGTTACAAAAGTGTAAGACATCTTGGAAATAGAGAAAAAGTAAAAAACTAGGAAAAGCTATTTTAAGCTTGTATCAACAATAAATTCTAAGAAAATAAAAAAAAATATGTCCGCAGTCTGAAGAAGTTCTCGCTAAAAAACTTTCGGATAGTGTTAATTCCTAATGAAATAAAAGCAGTCATTTCTCATCACCACCAAGTGAATGTAAATTTGCAATAATTCCAGCAAACGTTGAGGACAAAATCGCAGCGTATTTTACATCAGGGCGGCGGTGACTGCAAACAATGCAAGCGCAGGATAACATGTGGTAGACAAGAGCCTCATGCAATTACGATCAGTGTCGCCGGGCGAGACGCATTTGTTTTACAGTTAATGCGGAAAACGACCACCAGTACGCTCAACTCCGACAATCGTGTTTGCGTTCTGGATGTACACACATACATATAAATGATTTCAATTGTATTGGAACGAGAAGAGACAGTACTTGTTTTTCTCTTGCAAGTACTTGATGCACAAATTGATATTTTCTCTGTTTGTCTACTTTATATATTTGACTTACGAAAACATTTTTATACGTTTTGGATGACGGTTAGAAGAGTCGTCTACGACAATTTATTTTATTTTATTTATTCATGGATAACTTATTTACGTAACAAGCTACCGTAACATATATTATTACATGTTTACAGGATAATAATTAATTAGGTACATTGCTATAAAATGCAACTGCTACCATTTAAACCATGACCGGTTCTACCCAAAACCTAAGGTAGAAATAAAAAATCTGGTGTGGGCACCACACGACTTTCTTATACACAGCACATTTAATATTTAGAATATATGAATGTTATATAATATTATAAAACATGTAATTTAGTTTTTCAGTAATTCAGCATTTATATGTTTGAAACATATAAAATTCCAAATTTGTTTACGTATAATTTTTTAGATTCATTAAGGATGTATAAATCTAGAAGTAAAACCTCAACACCCGTCAGGGTATACGAGGATATCGATTATATATATATATAATTTTTTTGTAATATTGACTACTTTATGTCTAATGGATGTCCGTTTTTCGAACCTAACCCTTGGTATCTCAAGAACCGTCAGATACGAAGTCGATTATACTGAGGCAAAGTTGCCAAATTAGTTGACCATTTTAATGATGTATTTGTTTTTCTGCAAAAAGACATAGATAACTAGATAAAGCGAAAAATAAAATTTAGGTTTTTTGTTTCTATTGCTGCTAGATTATTGAAATATATTATTAAACATAAAAATTAGTTTTTCTCAAATATACAGGAAAATTACAATTAACATTTTATGTTCCAAATATTTTTGCTAACATTTTTTATTTGAAACTTTTTTTAGTAATTGATTCCATTTTTGAAATAAATGGAATTTATTGTTTTGTTTGTCCAGTAAACTTCCTCTTCCGGTTTTTCTATTTCATTCAAATTCAAGTCTGCTCTTTGTATTTTCATGAAACTTATAATTACCAAGTTTCGTTAACAAATCTTATATCGTTCATGAGATATTGCACACTCGGACACACATCCATCCGCACACGCACACAGACATCATTAAGAAAATGATCAAAACGAATTCAGTGGACCTCAAAACACGTATTTCCGCGAAAAACTCGTCAACGATTTTTTTCACGATTCCAATACTTCCTTATACTATGTATAAGAAAGTAAAAATGACTCCCTTTTAATGGTTCTTTACAAATTTTGGGACATCACGCTATATCTCATAAAATGGGGCAGCAGAAACCCTAGAATCACTGATAAAATCTTCATTCATCAGATTCATCAAACAATCAGACCTCGTCAAACATTCTCATCTTATCATACCATCCTCATAGATCCTTCTATACTAGCTCATTTACTCATCATACTCGGATTCATTCATTGTGCAACAAACTTTCAATCACATCCATCTATTCAATTTTATGCATCATTTAATCATTCATTTGACGTATGTTTCACATGCTCAAAACGTCTTAAATTACTCACACTCACTCATCTAACAACGAATCTACAAAGATTAGAAAGGAAGAACGCGACAGTCAGCGCTTGTATTTGAAAGAAAATTCCACATAATTGCAGTTACACACTCTATTGTAAGAACTGAAAACGAAACAAAAAATCTGGTTAGCTTCAAGACTAATTAAGTGTTATCTTAAATATCTTTCTAAAGTTGACTTGACAAAGTTTATTTTGTCTATTAAATTTATTAGTGCATATGTTATAATAACTTCAGTATTCCGTAGATTATTTATCAAGTTTATAGCTTTTCTGAATTGTCGCGTCTGGTTATACGGTATGTGATGACATATCTGGGTAAATTATTAGCTATGTATTGGTCTGGGATAGATTTAACCTTTGTAGTGCATGGGATTACCCCTTGTCAACAAATCCCATGGAAACAACAATAGTCAACGGCCATGGCTGCACTCGTTGGAACTGATCTAAGCGATAACGCGAGTTAAGTAACGTTTTAGCGGGTAGTACTTGGATGGGTGACCGTCCAGAGAAAACCCGCGTTGCTGTTGACCATAATACCTAAAACGCAGATCAGGGCGGAATGGCGGCATATGACCTAAGTAGTTGGTCCGCCAAAGAAGCAACAGGAAAAAAAAAACAACAATAATTAGGAGTGGTAGATTGGCTTTTGTCGAGACAAGTTGTCTCTCATCTTCACGTGCAAGATGTAAGTCTTGCCTTGTAATTTTGTAACTTAAGTAATTAATAGTTTATTCATACGTTTGTGTTGTTTCCATTGTCGGTTAATTTGTTTAATTTAATTATTAATTTATAACTTCTGTAAATATTGCTATGTTTCATTTTATGTTTTAATAAATTTATATTTTTATAAGAAGTTCGTCTTAAATCGTTTTAGTTCATTTGTATTTCATTGTCTTTTACGCGTAGCATCGGCTTTCTAATAAAACTACAATTATCAACTTGATAAGTAGATATTTATGATGAATGTTCAAAAGAAAGATTAATATAAATAAATAAAAAAATATATGTAGCCACACAAATTCTGTTTACTCTTCAAGTAATTCAAGTGAGATTTTACGTTTGTTTAGGCAGACGATCATAAAATATTATACAACTAATATAAAAAAAAAAATTGTAAACAATTTTACAATATCCATAGTTTGTTGAAGATTGTTTGTTGAGTAAACTATACAAAGTACACGAATGAGGAAGTCAAGAAAAAACGTAGCAAGGGGAAACTTAAATTTACAGCGTGATGCACATCTCATAACATCGCAAGTAAACAAGCGTAGCTCCAGTATCCATATATTTTTATTTGTGGAAACATAAAATCCAAAATTACACTTTGCAAAGCCTTCTTCGCAGGAAGCCGTTCGCAATTCGCCCCTGTATTTGCTGCTGGCGAAGGGAGAGCTCGTCGTATCTCTAGGAAACATTACACGCATCTTGAGCGGATCAGAAAGGCCGACGCGCCATTGTTTGCTAAGCTTGATTAATTGATGAATGACTGTTGTGTGTATCACGGACCCGGACATGAAGCCAGCTTCACAATGCCCAACTATTTCCAAGTTTCGCTGGGCTGTGAACGAATCTTTGTACAATAACTAAATTGATGGTGCCGTATTGACATTGCTGGAACATACGTGCGTATTCAAATATGTTGGATGTACACGCATCCCCCTAGCGGAAAATTTCTCAAACTTACCACCAACCCTTCACTAACAACGGATATTATTAATTAAATCTGCTAAGTAGTTTTGCAAACTTTACTTTGTTGTCTTATTCCCTCGAAGATACGAAAACTATACTTATTGAAAATAGATGATTCCCTAGTTATACATCCTAACTTTATTAAACGCCGTTTTAAATATCTTGTTTGAAACAATATTTGAATGGCGTTTAATTAATATCTTGGCGATTATCAAACATCAAACTACAGCTACATACTTTATTAAAGTTTGTTTTACATTACACTAAATATTGAAGCAGATTTAGATTTTGAAACAATTCTAATTGCCTAGTATCATACAGCAAATTGTTTGATATATCATATAGCTTTATAGATTGTCTGAAATAGTAAACCGTGTTCTATTTTCTAGAAAATTATCAAATTTGTGTGTGAGCATGCGCATCAGTGGCGTACCTAGAGGGGGGCGGTGGGTGAGATCCGCACCGGGCGGCACAAATTTTGGGGCGGCATTTTTTATATCTAGTTTTAGTTGTAAAAAACAACTTGTTCACTTCATAAGTTTACTATTCAATTTCTACGAATTATGAATTACTATATGATTTCGAATATTTTTCTTCATCGTCAAGTCAATGCAGGGTTGAAAATATTATCTCGAAAAATTCCTTTATTACTGACTAATTTAAATATGCCAGCCTATGGTAAAAAAGTTTCCCACCTATAGTTTGTCTCAATTACAATTATTTATTTATGTTTATTAATTTAATGGGGCAATGGCTCAGTGGTTTCGAGTTGGCATGTGGATCCTGAGGACCCTGGTTCGATTTCCACAGCCGACAAACAATTTTCACCAAATTAAAATTACCCCCGTGGCTCCCCCACCACTAACATCTTTAAGGGCCGTGATTTGACGGCTGGTAACCGCACTTCACGTACATAAATATATCACTTACCGAGATCTGCTTCGGCAGAGTGTCACGTCCAGTAATGGGTAAAAGTCGTGATGATATATTTATTTTATATTTATTTTTTATTTTATAAAAACCATCATTTGAGTGACTTAGAAAGGGTGGCAAATTGGAGACCGCCCTGGGCGGCAAAAGTTCTCGGTACGCCACTGATACGCACGCAGCTACTTTGTGGTTCATGTATTATTAAAGAAATGGTATATTTCAAACAATTTGCTGTATTCTACTACGAAGTTTAAATTGTTCAAAAAAATGTTTAATATTTTGTAAAAACAGGAACAAATTTACAACGCAAATTACTCATTAGCATTAGAGTCAATAGTTGCCTATTAAATAATACTAGTGTTGTCAATCGTCCTTTTTTGAAAAGAACAATCTCTATATCCTTGTTGTTTTTTAAATTAAAAAAGGACATTATTTGTCCTTTTTTGAAAAGAAAAATAATACTTAAAAATATAAATGTACGAAAGTAAAAAACTGAAAGATACTTTTGTATTAGTTTTTCAACGATCGTACGAAAAGTAAGTTATTATGTACTTGCAAAAAGTGATTATTTATTCCACTCTGTTGATAGCCATGTACTATAAAATAATTGGTAAAATCGAACTTACTTACGCAAATAAATAAATAAATATATCATCACGCCTTCTACCCATTACTGGATGTGGCACTCTTCCGAAGCATATCTCGGTAAGTGATATATTTTGCGCGTGAAGTGCGGTTACCATTCGTCAAATTACGCAACCTAAGATAATGTACAAATTAAATAATACAAAGACAAAATGTAAATTGCGATGTGGAACTGAGTTTTAATAAATAAGAAAAATAGGATTTTTTTTTCTCATGTCATGATATCGGTTTAGATATTCTTAACATCCGTCAGTTCAACTTAAACAGTATTACAGTTCACTAGCCCCTAGTTGGTCTAGTTGGATAGTTGATCGCACCATACTGATGAGCTCCCACAGAGCGAAACGCGTCTATGATTAAAGCTGAACTGACCACCCGTTTGATGATGACCTAATAAGTTGATTCAAATGTTCTGTATTTTTTGTTGAACTTTGACAAATGTTTTTTCCTATTTTTCTTCTTTACAAAATAAATGTTTTTCACATTTGAAATTTTATTATAGTTAGTTACATAAAGCTCAGTTGTTAAAATAAACAGTGTTTGCAACTCGTGTTAAAAAAGTCTTCCATTGCACTCATAGGTTTCCCACTCGGTAATAAAGTGGTACTTTGTATACTTGTTTCATAAATAACTATTAATATTTTATTTATTACTTAATGACAATAATATTTGTTTCTTTTTGTTATGTATCTATAGGTCCTTATAAATAAATTACGTCTATTGAAATTTGTATTTTTTAATTATTTTTGCAGATGATGTTCTTTTTTCCAAGATTCAGAAGTTGGCAACCGAATATAAAAATATTATTGTGTCTGAGTGGTTCTGATTTCACTAAAAGCTGTGGGCCCCCTTTACTTAATAGAGATTAACTTCCTGTTGTACAGAGTAATAAATAATAATAATGATAACAGTAAGAGTATTTTAAATTTCTTTCTTAACTTGACTTTAGTAGTGACGAATTTAATAGACAGTCAAGTCGCCAACTTTTAAAAACATGTTAAAATTTGAACAGTAAGTTATATATTTGTAACGGAAATAGAGTTAAAGTTGCCTAAATAGTGTCAGTAACTAATCTACTTTGTAAATCTACTTCGATATCAGATAGTTGAAGTAAAGTTGGTTAAATAGTATTTCATTGAAAGTGTTGAAGTTTGAATAGTCAGAGCAGAACATGAAGTTTTAAGTAATTACGAACGTAAAAGAAGCATTAATGCAACGTAATATTATTTGGGCAATTGACTTTCATTAGCCTGTAACATTGTATCCTTCAGATATTCCAACAAGCGTTTGGAAATAATGAAACTTTGTGTTCATGAGACAGCTTCGTTTTTTGCGGTGTAAAAGTAGCTTGGCTATTTAGAAATGGGACAATTTCTATCCGGGACTAATCTGAGTAGGATATTGCAGCAAGACAGGAGTTTTTTCCAGTTAGACTTAATTAATTCCAACGTGAAACTAGCGACACCGTAAATTAAAAGGACAGAAACCTGGAAGAGGATGAACAGAACGCCAAGAAAACAATTTCTTATATACACGTCTCACTGATCAACATTTGCCCTCATTCTAATAAAAGAACGACGGAGATAAATCGCTATATAAAACAAACATTTTACTTCCAACTTTCTCCAATAAATCTACTAGGACACTAAACCATATTTGCTGATAAAAAATCTACCCCCGGCAAAAACTACCCCAATCTAATCATATATGTACACACTGTCTTCTTGTTATATCTATCAAATAAATTTTTTCAACTTACGTCTTCATCGTCCGCCCGCGTATCGCATAAAATAAAGAAGATGAGGATTCAAAAAAGTTTTACGTTATACAATAATAACTGTTTACTACGATATTGTTCCTTTATTGCAATATTACTAATAATGTTATATTTATATGGGATGGCTAGCTCAGTGGTATGAAGTCGGCCTGTGGATCCTGAGGTCCCTGGTTCGATTCCCACGGGCGACAAATTTTCATAATTTGAAAAAGCTATCCCTGTGGCTCCTCCACCACTAACATGTTTGGAGGCCGTGATTTGACGACAGGTAACCGCACTTCACGCGCAAAATATATCACTTACCGAGATCTGCTTCAGCAGAGTGCCACACCCAGTAATGGGTAGAAGGCGTGATGATATATTTATTTATTTTATTTTATTTATATTTGCTATTACTCGTATTTGAGTATCTATTGTTGTTTACTGTTTACTTCACAAATATTTTTGTGTGTTCAAATTACTTTCCCAACTAGCATAAAATAAAGGGTTTAGAGTTTATTTTTCGCGAAAATAAAACTGAAGAAATAATAGGAATCTGTGGGACAAAAATTATTTGATTATAACATTTCCTAGTTCTAGCGTGAAAATTTTTACAGATTTGGATGAAACACGTCGCACGTAAACATGGGATAGTCATACGCATCCTGTTAAAATATGAAACACATTCATCGTCTGTCAACAAATATATTCGCTTGTAAAGTTGAGTTCTTATACACGGCTTATGGCGATCGTCATTCAGAATCGCACATATTTTGTTTGTGTACTTCTAAAAATTTTCAGTTTCATTTGGAAAACTAATTTGATGTTCTAGAACTATCCATGTATATTGTATCTGAAGGAGAAAGTTTTTTATCGTTTAGTAATGGATATATAACCATGCAAAGCCTTGTTTTTAACGAAAAATTAAGAATCCAAATGTATAATGGCAACACCATAAGGTGGTACGGTATTTAAAAATTCACTAGACCAACAACCTATTAACAATTCATGATATTCAAATCATAATAGGTATAAAACATCCATTTTATTCTGTATTTTTCTTTTCCCGAGCGTCAGTTTCGCCACTCGACAACCGATGGCGTCACCGTCACACTAGAACATTGCCAACTTCATTGAATTGCGCTACGTTTATTATGGCCGTTTCATTTCATCATTTTGCCATATAAAAATTTGTCGTGAGTTTTTTACAGTTTTGGTACGTCAAGTAATGCCATCAAGTGCTTTTTATTTCAATTAAAGGAAAATGACAACGCAGTCAATTTACAAAAACAACCTTAACATATTTGAAAACTGAAGTTTATGTGATCAAACCAAATACATTTCATGGAACTGGGTATTTTATTTATACATTCAATATTATTAAATATTATGACTAAATAGTATTCTGAACTTTCGACTAAAGTGACTAGCTAGTCTAGACTAAGTGATTTTAATTTGACAACGTAGCATTATCTGTCACTTCAGGTAAATGATGCCGCCATATTGTCTACCTATTTAAAAATTTTGAAATGTTTATAGGTCAAAAGAATGAAGTATTATTAAATTATTAGTGCCAACGGTTAGTATTTTACTGTAAAGATCGTATGATAATAAATACATATACAATAATGACTAGGCTATCCCTGTGGCTCCTTCACCACTAACATGTTTGGGGGCCGTGATTTGACGACTGGTAACCGCACTTCACGCGCAAAATATATCACTTACCGAGATCTGCTTCAGCAGAGTGCCACACCCAGTAATGGGTAGAAGGCGTGATGATATATTTATTTATTTATTTTATAATGACTAGGCTTGTTTTTAGGATTTTTTCAATCAATGCAATCGGCAGTATTTTCACATTTAGTTACGACGTATCTCGTCAGAGGCGCTAGTTGACGTACCCGCTCTGTAAATTTGAAACTAGAAATTTTAATGACATATGAAACGGCCATAATAAGCGTAGCGCAATTCAATGAAGTTGGCCATGACTAGAACTACCTTAAAACAAATATGAATGATATTTTCAAAAATGAAATCCCGCGCATTTCGTTGGTGAACGAAACATTCTTAAATTTCTATTTTTGCTACAAATAAGTTGTTTCAAAGCGACAGTGTTTGCAAGAAGCAAAGAACTGCATCTGAACAGAATTGCATAGCAAATATTGACGTCGCCATTAATTAAAATTGGCAAGTCATAAGTCGCGCCCTCCGTTCAATTCAATTAGACTCACGCGATTGTTTTCTCTTTGAATGAGATAATGAATTCGAATCAAGATAGCTGAGATCCTTCGACGTTTATTCTGTCTCGTCTCGGCCCCCCGGGGCGGCATTTATGTGGGGATTTAGGGAGGAAGATCCCCAGTGCACTCCTTCGGCGCATGCGCGAATAGATCAAAGGAGTTGCGTAATTAACTAATTAATTAATTAGTCAAATTTTACCCTGTTTGCATAAGCAACGATGGACGAACAACGAAGATTAAAACTGAAAATTAATTTTTGGATGAGAGTTTATACCTTTTTGAAAGGGAAGCACGTTGTGGCAGTCGGAAAAAGACAACATTAATTAATTATCTAATTATTATAATGAGTTTCATATTTTAACATTTTGTGTCAATACAGGTACATTGCAATTATGTGAAATTTAATTAGGATGTTTATGGATAACCGTTTTAATATTTTATTGTCCAAATATGCAAATGTATAGTTGTGCCAGCCAAGTGATTAAAAATAAATTTGTATCCAATTTATTCAGGCTATATATTTTTTTTAAATAAAACTTATTAATATAATATGGGGTAATGACTCAGTGGTACCAAGTCGGCCTGTGGATCCAAAGAACCCTGGTTGGATCCCTACAGCCGACAAAACATTTTCACCAATTTAAAATTACTCCTGTGGCTTCCCCACCACTAACATTTTTGGGGGCCGTGATTTGTCGGCTGGTAACCGCACTTCACGCGCATAAATATATATCACTTACCGAGATCTGTTTCGGCAGAGTGCCACACCCAGTAATAGGTAAAAGGCGTGATGATATATATATATTTTTTATACCTATAATTCACTATTTTATAGACATATATGACTACAGTCTTTGACAAGAAAGAATGCCAGAGAGGTAAGAGAGAGTAATCCAGTCAATCGTGGTTTTATACAATAAACCATGGGCGTCGCATCTGTGCAATTTGGTACTCTCGATTGAAGCATTTTAATTATTTTTCTTGAGTTTTCGCTGATAAAGTTATCTTTAGTGTTTTATTTTGTGCTTCATTATCGCACATCTATATAAAATTTGCAAAAGTATCCCCGCGCTTCACTACGAATAGTTTTGCCCTATGCAGATGTCATTTTGTTACTATTATGTGTTCATCTTACTCGACTTTTGCAAAAGAAGTGGAGATACAGTGTTGCAACTGTACTCTCGACAGGACGTCTCTGTGTAATTTATTTTTTCCTCTGGTTTATTGCTGTTGTTAGTATTGGTTAGCAGAGCGGTTCATGCATTACGTGTAACACTACGTGTAACACGTCTTAACATAGTCTCTGTTTTAGTCTTTACTTTTGGTTTTTTGTTCCTGTTTATGTCGGAAAAATTCAAGCCATTTCCAGCTCTTAACATAAACATAACCTTAATTCAATATTCCAGTAAAGGTTTGTTCACTTAAATGAGTAAATAATGGTATAAAATTTTTTGAAATACTTTAATAATTATATAAAATTATTAATGAGAAACAGTAATTACTATTAAAATTAAGCATTAGTTTCATTAATTTATACAATTCCAAAATAATTTTTAAAAATTGAGACATTTTTATAGTGAACAAACCAGAATATTTCGAATATAGTAATTTAAATTTCAAAATTGATTTTTATATTATTAAAATATGATTGAATTGCAATTATATTTATGAAATCATAGAAAAGGAATAAATTTTAAAATGACACCGACTAAATAATTTCTTTTTGACATGATAGTTTTGCTTTAGGTAAATATAATCAAAGTAAATATATATGACAGATTCCATTGACAATTCAATGAAGTTAGTTACGTGCTACTCAACAAATGTAGAGGTCTGTAGTTCGTGAACGAACTAGTTCATATGAACTATTCCTTATAGTGAACGACACGAACTAGTTCGTGAATTTATTAAAGACTAGTTTACTGCGAACTATTCGGATATGAATCACCACCACAGCGGCACGGCCGATGAGGTCGAATCGAAAGCGGAGAGAGGAGAACAAGTGAACGAGTGAACGAGACTAATTACTAGAGTAGCTTACTAAGCTTACTTGATACTTCGTTCATTCGTGATCGTTGCTTTGATATTTTATTTATTTAAAAATACAACTTTAAAAACCAATTTTGTCTTTTATTTTTTTCTTCTTTCATACTTGCAGTCAAATTATACTAGAATCGGATCCTAAAAGTTCACTTGTTCTCGCTCGTGAATCACAATACAATACGATTTCCGTTCATCATAGTCTTAAAAATTTCGTGAACTAATGAACTAGTTCAGTGAACTAATCTATTTGGTGAATGAGAACGAATGAACTAGAATTCTCATCTCTAAACACATGTCTCTTATTTACTGCGCGAGAAAAGTGGCCAATGAGAACACTTCAGTACTTGTGATATTTATTTCAGGAGTAAAACATTATTTTTAATAAGTTTTTTCACTAATTGTAATAATTCAATATATATTTTATGTTTTTATCATTATTTACTATTTACTTGACACTATTAAAATAGAAATAAACAAACGGTTTACGGGACGAGAGAAGAGCTTTTGCTACAATAGGATGCGGGCACTCACGTGACAATGTGACGTTTTGTGACGTAAAAACAGCTGTTTGGGCTTGCGATCACTGCGCCACCTACAAAATGAACTATTTTTTTGGGACGAGATTTGAAACGAACGGTTCTTTGCAAATTTTGTTGGACTGCGATCACTGCGCCACCTAAAATTGAACTATTTTTTTGTGACGAGATTTGAAAAGAACGGTTCTTTTCAAATCTCGTCCCAAAAAAATAGTTCATTTTGTAGGTGGCGCAGTGATCGCAAGCCCAAACAGATGTTTTTCCCGCATCCTATAGTTGGCCGCGTGATGATATTCTTGACTTGTACGCACTGTGAAATGGAAGAATAACGCAGATATAATTATATATATATATATATATATATATATATATATATATATATATATATATATATATATATATATATATATATATATATATATATATATATGGGATGGCTAGCACAGTGGTATGAAGTCGGCCTGTGGATCCTGAGGTCCCTGGTTCGATTCCCACAGGCGACAAATTTTCATAATTTGAAAAAGCTATCCTTGTGGCTCCTCCACCACTAACATGTTTGGGGGCCGTGATTTGACGACTGGTAACCGCACTTCACGCGCAAAAATATATCACTTACCGAGATCTGCTTTAGCAGAGTGCCACACCCAGCAATGGGTAGAAGGCGTGATGATATATTTATTTATTTATATATATATATATATATATATAATTATATCTGCGTTATTCTTCCACTTATAAAAATATATATATTTATTTATTATTCTTTGATAATTGTACTTGATATTATAATCGATAAATTTCGTAACCTAAATTCTCTCTCTAAATTTCCTGCCATGTAATAAAACGAGTAAGTGTAGAATCACTTATTAGTTTAGCTTTAATATTTCAATAACAGTAACACCGACATAAAATTTTAATTAAATCAGTGTCTAAAATTATTTAATTAAACGACAGCGCTCTATCCACGTATCGCACGCGCACCAGCGCGGCATATTACCACGAATCATTTTGGTCGGAATCACGGTTTTATGATTCATCACCGGGCCACGGTTAATGCCAAACGGTCGCGTGTTAATCTGTGCGCGGTGATCAAGTGTGCCGTGAAAAAGCACGGCGAGGTGTGAGGATGAGGAGTGTGTAGTGCGGGGGCGGTAAGGGGGAGGAAGACGAGAGGGGTGAATGCGACAGCCGTGGACATGACGTCCGACTTAATAACAGAGCCACGCATTCCTGTCCTTCCGTTGACGCTAAGACCACCGCAAGCCCCATGACAATACTGTGTGGGGCTTTGCTCTGATGGACCTGACAAACTCGTGCCCGGAGGAGCGCTGTCAAAGTCTACAGCGCGACAGGGACAAGGACATTTTGACAATTTATAAGTAAACAATTTTAATAAGAATTGAAGGATAATGTACAAAGTACTAGTAATAGCTTTAATTAATTTAACGTGTATGTTGCGTTATCTGGGAAAATTAATAACACATCATGATACTTGATACTATAAACTGTCTTGTTGGCATTCAGAAAATTTCATAACTATATTTTAAATCACAGGATTGTGGAAGATTATCAAAATTCCAGTTCGTTATTTATGCATTAGAATTATAAAATAAATAAAATAAATATTCTATTTCTGTGTTTTTGTTATATACTTCGAAAACATCAAGAATGTAGTGGCGTACCTAGAGGGGGGCGGTGGGTGTGTTCTGCACCGGGCGGCACATAGTTTGGGGCGGCATTTTTTATATTTAGTTTTAGTTGTAAAAAACAACTTTTTCACTTCATAAGTTTAATATTCGATTTCTACGGATTATGAATTACTATATGATTTCGAATATTTTTCTTCATCGTCAAGTCAATGTACGGTTGAAAATATTATCTCGAAAAATTCCTTTATTACTGCCTAATTTAAATATGCCATCCAATGGTAAAAAGTTCCCCACCTATAGTTTGTCTTTAATACAATTATTTATTTATGTTTATTAATTTAATGGGGTAATGGCTCAGTGGTTTCGAGTTGGCCTGTGGATCCCGAGGACCCCGGGTCAATTTCCGCAGCCGACAAACAATTTTCACCAAATTAAAATTACCCCTGTGGCTCCCCCACCACTAACATCTTTGGGGGCCGTGAATTGACGGCTGGTAACCGCATTTCAAGTACATAAATATATCACGTACCGAGATCTGCTTTCCGCAGAGTGCCACACCCAGTAATGGCTAAAAGTCGTGATGATATATTTATTTCATATTTATTTTTTTAATTTATAAAAACCACCATTTGATTGACTTAAAAAGGGCGGAAAATTAGAGACCGCCCTGGGCGGAAAAAGTTCTAGGTACGCCACTGCAAGTATGTACCTATTTTTTATTATTTTTTTATGAAACTACATGATGAACTATGACAATCAATGAAAACGCAGGCTTAAAATTCCTTATATTACAAGATATATGATTTTTTGAAGTTTTGTATTGTGATTGTGACGTTAAAAGTTTCTTTCAGTGGTACTTAACTTGTTTCATTCAAATAGTGGACATAATATTGAATTCTTGAATATCTTGAAAATAATATTTTTTAATAATTGAACATCCAATGATAGGAAATTATATTATATTAATAAATATACACATACATACGACAAGCAATAACGATAATGATAGTAACGTTGGACAAAAATGTGGAAAGGAACTGATTATACAGAATTATTCATATTTGTTTTCTTTTTTTTTATCTAAGACATTTGGGATTTTATTTACCACAAAGAAGATGTTTTTCGTGTTGTACCGTGAATATTAATTTTCTAGTAAGTAAAAAGAACATCTAAACAAAGTGAACCAATGTAACAAATCCCACTGTAAGATAAAACGGTCAAATGTAAGTGAAATGTCATTATATGCGCATGAGAATTATCATACTCGCGCAATGACTTATTTAATTTATCTATAATATAATGTAGTATTAAATAATATCTTCATTATGTACAGTGGCGTATCTAGAACTTTTGCCGCCAAGGGCGGTCTTCAATTTGCCGCCCTTTCTAAGTCAATCAAATTGTGGTTTTTATAAATTAATAAACATAAATAAAATAAAATATATATATATATATCATCACGCCTTCTAACCATTACTGGGTGTGGCACTCTGCCGAAGCAGATCTTGGTAAGTGATATATTTTGCGCGTGAAGTACGGTTACCAGTCGTCAAATCACGGCCCCCAAAGATGTTAGTGGTGGAGGTGCCACAGGGGTAATTTTTTGAAATTATGAAAATTGTTTGTCGCCTGTGGGAATCGAATCAGTGTTCTCAGGATCCACAGTCCGACTTCATACCACTGAGCTAGCCACCCCAAAATAATTGTAATTGAGACAAACTATAGGTGGGGAACTTTTTTACCATTGGATGGCATATTTAAATTAGGCAGTAATAAAGGAATTTTTCGAGATAATATTTTCAACCCTACATTGACTTGATGATGAAGAAAAATATTCGAAATCATATAGTAATTTATAATTTGTAGAAATCGAATAGTAAACTTATGAAGTGAACAAGTTGTTTTTTACAACTAAAATTAAATATAAAAAATTCCGCCCCAAAATATGTGCCGCCCAGTGCGGACCGCATCCCCAGGTACGCCACTGATTACATATCTAACTAAATACATAAAGCTGCTTACATTACATGAGTGAAATATGAAAGTTCATATTCCACGGCCAATGGCAATATTTTGTCGAGTTTTAAGCACGTGTTTTGTCGTTTGTTGATCCATGAAAGATTTAAGTATGGTTATATTCTTTATTAATAATAATAATAATCTATAATATTTACTTACTGTCCACGGTTGATGGTAAGTAAATATTATAGTACTGATGTAACCATAGGAACCAACTGTGCAATAAAAGTTGCACTTACTGTGTTGAAATTTAGTCATTTATGGATCACTTGCTGTATACGAGAGTATTGTACAAAATTATTTGTAAGTAAATATAGCATTTCAATTGCATTTTTTTATTAACAGAAAATCACAATTGTATTTGTGAAAAATTAAGAAACTACCTAATTTTCTCCCTAGTCTGATTGGATGTATGTTTAGAAAATATGCGCACATGTGCATTGGTGGCAGTGCGATAACCCCCTTCACGTTCAGGATGAAATTAACCACAACGAACCTTAATTTAATTAAACCTGTTTTGTAATTGTCATTATTCTACGGGTTTTGTTCAGGAATCATGGATTTTCGTTAAACATGGCGGCGGCGATGGGGCTTAGACACTCCGCCTTGCCAACCTAACCTGAAAGCTAGCTTCATGCTGTGGTCTGCTCAAACGATTTTCTGGTGTCTCCCTAAATTCCCACTAATTCTTACTCCTTTAATATTAAAGTTAATATCAACACAAAATTATGAAGAGAATATTACTGCATGCAAGATTTATGCTTCATCGATTTGAGTTGGGTCCATTGTTTCTGAAAGTAGTTCATCTTTCTCGGGTTTCAGTCTGACAAGGCTGAAACGCTGAAAGCTTTGCTGACCACGAGATTAAATTTCAGCTGCTCCTGATTTTAATTCCACGCACATATTCGTTATTTGAGATACACGAAATCTAAATTTATTCGCTTGTTTTTTGCTACACACACGACGTTGATAAATGGAATAGTGATTTGTTTTCCTTCAAACATTTTCGAATGCTTATATAGATTTTCTTTATTTGCTTAGTATTGGAAACTGGAGAAATAAAACTGATATAAAGAGGGTTACATTATCAGAGTTATGACATTTTAGAAGATAATTTTAGTGGTGTAAAACGCAAAACAACTTAATATATAAAATAAATTAGTTATAAACAAAATAGTATATTACATAATAAGTCAAGAAAGTGATATTTAATTTGACAAAGCGATTGTTTGAAATACGAGGCCGCAGGCTGAGTATTTTAATCCGCTGAGTCAAGTAAAAACACTTTCCTGGCGTATTCTATATATTATTTTTGCTGAAACCGTTTAATTTAATGATTAAACATAAATAATTCAAACTTTTTTGATATAAATTGTATTAACAACAGACTACGTATCCAAAGTTACAACAAAAAAAAAACAGTCAGGGAAAATCTTTACCAGACTGTTTTGTACTTTACCAGACTGTTATTTTTGTTGTAGCCTTGGATATGTACTTTACTTGACTGTTTTGGTAAAAATCTACTTTCCATACTGAGATTGGTGAGGAAAGTAGATACTTTCTTGCCGGTTTCAGAAAATAATATTTTACAACAGCAAGGCAATATTTAAAGATTCAAGTTTTAAAAATTTTGTTACTTTAAATCATTTTGAGACTCAAACATATTTGATTTTTTTTAATAGTTTTTTTTTTTAACAATACAATTATAATTATTATTAATGAAACAAATAAGTACCTTTCACAGATAAGATATGATGAATGAAAAACATTACATCTCTTGATTGAATAAGTATAATATTTTTTACTAATTTTTAATCAGAGCAGTACAACTAAAAATTTATAGGAAATAATTAAGGTAGAAATAATTTATAAATAATTTCAAAACGTTTTAAAGTTTAAAATGCGTACTCACTAAACAGAACCACCAACATGCTGCAACACACTCTTAACCGTAAAACACTTATTACTAGAATGCACACAACACACCCAAGCAAGACAAAAACATAAAATACCCAATACACTAAAACAAGCCCTAGCAAATAAATCAGACACAGAAGAAAACATAATAAACTACTTAAACGAAATACAAATCACAAACAAAATATAAATATTAAATGTAAATAATAATATTGTATCTATATAATAATAATTATGTACATTAATGCATCGATCCTAATAGCCTGAGAAGCTGAAGGACGATAAACTAATAATAAAAAAAAAAGAAATGCATACTAAATGATTATTTTCTGATTTACTTATTTCCCATCGAGTAACAAATAATACTTATTTAGCAGATTTGAAAAACTTGTTTAAACTAATTTCTCGCTTCGCCAATATTGTAACATAGCCTATTTGATTACAACAATGAAAGATTAGAACAATAACAGATCACAACAATAAACTATTACAACAATAAAAGATAGTGATTTCAATAATCAAATAAGTTAATTTTATTTGTTGCGCGAACTGAATTCAGCAAACTACTCTTCGCCACGTACAGTTTGAAAAACTAAATTTGTACGATAATGAAAGCTACAAAAATTCTGTATATATAATTTTAGTTGAATTATTTTCGGAATCATTTATTTTAGTTTTTGAAATAATAAAATTATTTTAAAAATTTTGTTATATGCAATTTGTCCTTATTATTATTATTATTATTATTTTTGTGAGGTACACTTGTATATATGTATCCCAGATATTAAAACCTATGATAATTTTAAGTGGTGAAAATCTGTTTGTCGGTTATGAGAGTCGAACTCGGATTCTTAAATCAACAGACCGATAACTTATCATATCCAGTTTTTTGGTAAAGTAACCAACCCGAGCGTAAATTCCTCATTCAGTTTCTATCCTCAGTAGTCTTATCTAGTTTGAGGAGAGCGATAATCTATTCACATTAGTTGATGTGGCGGCAATGGGCAAATCAGTGAAATTCAATGACACAGGCGGCTATTGATCCAGCCGTCATCACGGTCCGATGGCGATTAATTACCTTGTTAGGCTGCGCATCGGTTAATTGCAGAAGCTGTTATTAGCTCCCACCCGTTCCCTATGTCTGGCAAAAATAGACGCCGCCGACCACCACTGATTTGTATGCAAATTTCTTTGTGTATTAATTCGTTTCACCCTGTGTCCAACACCGCTTTTTGTCAGGATTTGATTGATTTTTTATTGGTTTTAAGTGAATAAATATTAATGAACTTTCGTTATTTCTCTGTTTAATATTAATTTTTTGCGTGTCGTTTTGTGTTTTGGCTGAAAAGGCTGAAATGACTGAAATTAATGGCAAAATGAACACTGATAAAAGATATCGGCGTAATTCACTTTTTTGAGAGCTCGAACGATAAATTTTGTTCGAAATCCTCGTGCTGATTCTACAACAATTAAATTTGGTATAAAAACCAGATGACTTCACGTTTTTCCTTCACGATCGTTATAGAAAATTCGCTTGCCTTCAAAAAAATTCTTCATTCGACCTCGGGAAGAAAATCGTTAATTCCCAATAAATTTCGAATCAACATGACAATGAATGCTAAAAAATTCAAATTTTCTTGTCAATATAAAACTTAAATATCCATTCATTTAGCGTTTCATTCAATTCGAAAGAATTCTCAGTGCTATAATTTTCGGGTTCTCATTTAGCGAGCAGTCAGCAGACAGTGGGCTATGATTGATGGGCCTTAATGCTATCTTCTCGACGGTCACATCGGCAGCTAAAAACATTACCGGCCAATAATTCGAACCTAGAACGACAGGAACCAATTATTCGCCTCGGAGGGTGAAAGGGGATGGTGGAACCTCCTCGGCAGCTGGCCTGCAGATTATTGTCCGCCGGCGTTAACCCAAGCCTCGGAAATTCGCCGCACATGGCGCCACAGGCTAGCTGCGATATAATGATGCTCTTATGTTTTATTTTTTCGTTGCCTTCACTTGTTTTCTGGGGTAACAGTTGTAGCTCCCCGCTGCTACTATGTCGATGGCTTACTAGTGATTTTATTAAATTGGATGTAAACAACCTCGTTTTGGGGGCATTCGTGACTCTCGATTTGCTATTCTTTAACCGAAATTACATTCTACCACATAGATTATTGTTATTTACGAAAAGTATCGCCTTCGTAATATTTTTGACTGTGTATATCTAGATATATACCCTATGTTTGGCTTAAATATAGTTTAAATTTAAATATCATATTTGAAGAATCATTAGTATTTACCTAAATTAGTAATGACGTAGAATTAATTAAACAATATCAGGCTACAAACAATGAAATACCGCAAGTATTATCTATTTTATTATTTAGTCTCTTTCGAGTCTAAACTTTAATAAATAAATTAAACTACGATAATATGATCACATTTATAGACCATATGCCCGATTATACCAACGAAGCTTATATTTTAGGTTTGAAATAACTGACAATGTCGCATCAACTGTTTGACAGTAATGTAAACTACGTAATCAAACATTTTACTTCAATTTGCTTGTTTTATTTAAGACAGACATAAAACTTAAATTTCGGTAGTGTAACGAGCATAAAATACATCATTTTTATCAAACTTAAATTACATGAAAACAGTAATAAGAAGAAATCAGAATTAAAATGATTAACGCCAACTAGTGTTGTTGATTTTACGAATATTCGAGATTTCGATTGTTCGGATTTATAGAACCTTCGAATTTAGATTCGAACTTTCGAATTTTTGAATATTCCGAATTTTCGAATTTTGGAATATTCCGAACTTACGAATTTTCGAATTATTCGAATTGTGAATTTGGATCCTAACGTAAACACAACATGTTGATATGAATTATTTTCAGAATAAACTCATGTGCAGAGTTTTGTATTCATTCGTAAGTAATTATTATTAATTATTATTATTTGCCAAATTAATTCAATTTAGACTTAAAATTTCGCTACAGTGTCAAAAACGTTTTAATTAAGACGTTTTTGTATCCTTTTTATTGTCATTTTAAAACGTTTTACTAAAAGTCCATAGCGTTTAGATGGGCGGTAAGAGAATAGTTGGCTTAATTAAGACGCCTAACCTTGCAAAGTTTTTGTAGGAGTTTATTATTTAATTCGTGGCCGACTTTTCGCGAATTATACGTGAGTGTGTTTGGAATGACGGATGGCGTTAATTCAGTGGCAAAAAATTCGTAAATTCGAAGCTTCAAAAGATTCGAAAGTTCGAAGTTTCGAAGTTTTTCTGACGAACTTCAAAACATTCGAATGTTCGAACGTTCAGAAATTCAAACTTCGGTGGAAATCAACGACCCTAACGTCAACAATAATTTCAAAGAATTTTCATGTCATACGTATTGCTTTTGTACATGCAATGTTTTGATAAATAAATTAAATTGATTTCAGATATTTTTGTAAACTTTGGATGATGTAAAATTTATTTTTATTCTCCGATTCAATTTAAATATTGAAAAACAAACGAAAATGAAATATTATATAAGTATGTTGATAATAAATTACAGTGATGCGAGTTGTATTAATTTACAATTGTTAATTAACAGTTTAAATGTTGATTTTTATACGACTATGACGGAAAGTAGGCATTTTCAGTCGTCATTTAACAGCGGAAAGTTATCGTTTCCCGAGCAACAAGCGTTTATTTTACTTTCCATTGTCTCCAATAGCAACAAGCGAAAAAATAACATTTCCGCTTGTCTTCAATAACAACAAAAGGGAAAGTAACATTTCCGCTTGTTTAAAAATGAGTTTAATTTCTTTTTCAATCGTTTTTAAATAGTTGTATAACAAAATATTTTGTATACTTCGAGCAGAAAGTGTCCTTGCCGCTCTTGCATGGTTGTTGTTCTTGGCTGCGCCCTTTATTAACTATAACATTTTAATTAATAAAGACTTTCAACAATTTTTTTGCACTAAATCTTTGGAATATAAATGCATCAATGAAACGAACACATATGTAAATTTGGAAAAAGAAGAAATTTTAAACAATTCTGTCAATAAAAATGAATATAACGTGAATTTTAATGTTATTCGATAGTCACAGTAAGAGGTGGGACAAGTAGGGACAAAGGGAAAGAATTTTTACATATTTAATCTTGTAAATATTTAAGAAGGATCCAAAAATTATTAAAATAATATAAAATCAAGGCTTAAGGAATCCAATATATTTTTATTTAAAAATATTTGACGTTTCGAACTAAAAAACTAGTTCATCATCAGAAAATCTAAAATACAATACAATAATAAAGTAAAACTAATAAATAATACAAAATGTCAAACAAACCTCAATAAAACATAAAATATAACATAAATAAAATATCATAAAATATGTAAATTCAAATATATGTCAAAACAACAAAATAGATGCATATGAATAACAAAATTAGAAAAAAATGAAAACTTGAAAATAAAAAATAAATAAAATTAAATTTCTAAATTCCCTAAAAAATTTTGAGCATATTTTAAATTATTATAGGCATCAGTTTTATAGTTAACAGAAATATCCAAATGTAAATTTATATGTAAGGTTTCTAAAATTAACTCGTCACCATCAAGAAACTGGACACATTTTTGATTTCTCTGAAACTAAAATTATTGATGTTATGGAAAATAAATTTCACAGATTAATTCCTTAAGCCTTGATTTTATATTATTTGAATATTTAATCTTGAGAAATTTGGTTTATATTTCGGCATTGAATAATGCCATCTTCAGCTAAAAAAACAGACAAAAATACAAAGATGTGTATAAACAATATAAGGTAATTAATACAAATAATAAGTTTTACAATAACAATAATACTTACAAAAAGTGATGATGGATGAAGTGTTATTGTTATTGTAAAACTTATTATTTGTATTAATTACCTTATATTGTTTATACACCTGTATTTTTGTCTGTTTTTCACCAATTTAAAAAATTACCCCTGTGGCTCTCCCACCACTAACATCTTTGGGTGCCGTGATTTGACGACTGGTAATTGCACTTCACATAAATATATCACTTACCGAGATCTGCTTCGGCAGAGTGCCACACCTAGTAATGGGTAAAAGGCGTGATGATAAATTTATTTATATTTTAAATAAGAAAGATAACTGACACTAATGAAGGTTTAAATATATTTGTTCGACTGCAATAGATGAAAGTGACATTTTATATTTCGAGATTTCTTTCTGCAAAGTTTTGTATATTAGTGCATAAATCTGTTATGAGCGTTAAATAGATTTTTTAAAGTAATATATTAGTTAAGAGGGCAGTACAAAAAACCTACCGATTGAGGCCTCAAAATATGTAAACTTCTTAATTGCAAACAGATTTCATTGTGTACACGAATAATAATTTTCAGAAACATTAGATTTCAAAATTCTCTTCGACAAAAGTGACTTTTCAGTATTAGTAAGCAAAGTGGAAGAGCCACTAAACTTTGAAATAACCTGCATCAGAAGTAATAAATATTTCGTACATTCTTGTGTTTCTTTTCTTCAAACAGCTGTGACACGACGAGGGGTCTGTACATCGCGAGTGCGTATCGAATCTTTTCAGATGGCGATTCTTAAAACGTAATTAAACCGGAAGTGCGAATATAAAGACGATTGGTTATTGTTATTATTCGTAGAATAATACGCACACAATAAAACACGTATACCTTTATTAACAACAAACTTAATAGAAGTATAAGTAATGAAACAAAATATAAACTAAAGCGTAAACTAAGATAAAATACTAAGAATCCGCGCGAAAAGCGGAACGGATACGTTTTGGTCACATCTTGACCAGCCGAAGACGCGAACGTGTCATCACTGACGCTACCGCTCAAAAACAGCCGCTGTGTTTTTGAGCGGGGTGAAGGATGGTATTTTCGGGGGTGCAACAATGGCTGACGACTGCAGATAACCGCACATATTCTTATCTTATCGCACAAAATCGGGAAGCAAACCAGCAGGATATCTACAGTCAACTCAAAACCACTTTGTTACACAGCTAACAAATATTTTATTAAAGTCACCTATATTTAAATATTCGGCGATCGAAGGACAAAAGAAACTACAATATAAAATATGCAGGCAGTATGACGTAGGACGGTTTCAAAGAAGAATAGATGGCTTTGTAAGTACATAATATTACAACTGTAATGTGAAAGGGAACATGGTTCGCCTACTATGCAATAAGCAAAGGATGTAATATGTCAGAAACTTTTGTCAATGAATCAAAGGAGACGAACTATAAAAGCTATTAAATCCCTCCCCTAACTTCGGAATTCCAAGTCAAAAGATTCTGGCCACCCCTCTCGCGAACATAATTTAAAAGACCTAAGGGGAGTTTTTTTATTAACTCTCATTTAAATATTTGTTTCAATATTCGTTTCACATTCTTGTATTTTACTTCAGGGATCGTATTTTTTGTTATTTTATACATCATTTGTTATCGATCATTTCTATTATTTCATTTTCGTTTCTTTTTCAATATTTGCATTGAACCGGCGAATGAAAATATATATTTTACATTACCTAAAATCACATATTCCTAAAAATTTTAAATATTTCTGAATTCAATTTAATTTATTTATCAAAATATTGTAGGTACAAAAATAATATCCATAACATGAAAATTATTTTAAATAATTGTTGACATAAATAATTTTTATTGAGTTTTGTTTTTACGTACCTAATTCAGATACAAAAAACAATATATTTTTGTAAATAAAATATGCTATTAATTTTCCTAGTTATATTGCTCTTATAATGATAAGTACTCGTACTTGTATACTATGTTACAAAATGATTAAATAATGTTACAACAAAATATGTTTCTTTAGTTTTTCACAACAAAATTAATAATTAAGTTTCATCTATTAGGGTTATTTTCCTTTCGAATGTACAATGTTACAATTGGTTAAATATAAATAGGAGACACTGTATGGATCTAAAGATACACCTGGTCGGATGTCAGATCGAATCACGGACTGACCAGATGTCGGATCAAATTTTGAATCAGATCGGATCGGGTCGGATCTTGAATTGAGTCGACTCGGATCGGATATACAAATTATCGAAAATACCAACCTCACTACAAAATTTTACGAATGTCCTCATTTGACTGCCATTTTAACATTACGTTACTATTTTTCTTTAGTTACAAAATAGAAATAGATATATCATCACGCCTTCTACCCATTACTGGGCGCGGCACTTTGCCAAAGCAGATCTCGGTAAGTGGTATATTTTGCGCGTGAAGTGCGGTTACCAGTCGTCAAATCACGGCCCCCAAATATGTTAGTGGTGGAGGAGCCACAGGGGTAGTTTTTGAAATTATGAAAATTGTTTGTCGCCTGTGGGAATCGAACCAGGGTTCTCAGGATTCTCAGACCGACTTCATACCACTAAGCTAGCCACCCCATTTAGTTACCATATTTTTAAATAAAGTTGATAGCGCATTTGTATAACTAATCGTTAAGACTAAAAAAAAACTCAATCTTGCGAGTCTTGTTTTTCTAACTGGTTCTCTTTATTTTATGAAGCACTTACAAATCTTGTATTGTAATATACAATAATATTCTTATTACGTATGTTTGTAAACAAATGACTTATTCTTACAGTTATATTTTAATAAAACAAATCAATCTTGTTTGTGGCGTTTTACGAGAAAGAAATCAGGTAAAAGGACGAGAAAAATCAATCGATTACATGAAATTAAATAAAAGTTATGTCGTTTTATTACAACCATAAATGAAACAGTAAAAATTGATTACTAGTTTTATGACAAGCCATTGAAACCGTATTTACTTCTGTGCCATGTGGTCAGGCAACATGTTTAATACATGGCGAAGATAATATATCTGGGATTACCGGTTGTCGTAACCGTTACCGTATCGCGACCGCATGTGCACAAAATATAACCAATATAAATTCATAAATACAAATTGAATAAATAATGTAATTCATTTCGGAGCGATTTTGAAAGAACTAGGGGATTCTTTCACGCTAATGCATTTTTTCGGAGGGTTTTGATATTATATTACTTCGGATGAACGCTTGACCACACCTTCTTATTCTTATTTATCATTTTTGGACGAAGGGGAATCAAATGGAATTGAATTTGTACCTCATAGAACATGTGGTGTTTTTATTAGATTAAATTTTCAATTTGAAGAGATAATGTAATTTCGTTTATTAATATGAAAAATAAACTTTCTGAATTCAAATATTCTACTTTGCAAAATAATCATTTAATTTTATTTTATTTGTAACTGGAATTTAAAAATGGAAAGGCTGTTTCATAAGATTTCAAATTTCTATCATAACGGTTTATTCATGTAGCATAAAGCGAGCAAAGAAAAAACTTACCGAATAAAATTAAGTTTTCTTTACAAAAATTACATTATAAGTGAATAAAATAGTCTGTCAATGAAAGGAGTGTCACCTCCTATAGTCAAGGGTTGAATATTAAGATTGACATTTTAAAACAAAATTCGAACCACAGTGTCAAAATTCAACAATATTTCTTCACAGTTTAATAAATTGTCATCAAAAAATTTATGTATAAATAAAATAAATAAATAAATATATCATCACGCCTTTTACCCATTACTGGGTGTGGCACTCTGCCGAAGTAGATCTCGGCAAGTGATATATTTATGCGCGTGAAGTGCGGTTACCAGCCGTTAAATCGCGGGGGGGTTCAAATTTGGTCTCATTCGATAGAGCACATTGAAGTTAGAATTATCGTAGATCTTGTTTTCTCAAAACGTTGAACACAGCATTTTTAAAAGGGGTGGACGGGACCCTGTATTGTTGTAATTAGCAAATTATTATTCCACGGTTCAAGGTGATTCAAATGCCATGTCTAGAGGGATAATGCAATTTTAAATTAGTTTATTTTGCTATATTTTGATTGCAGTTAAGTTAAATATTTATTATACATAATTTATTTACATAAAGTGAAATAATGAAAAACGACTTCAAAGTAAAAAGACAGTTAAATATTATATACATAATTTATAAAAATAATTTAAAACAACTTCTGTTTAGTAGAAGATAAAATTCAGAAAAACACTTATGTTGACAAGAATATGACACAATTCAAATTGTTTTACAAAAGGAGGGTTGAACTTACAAAACAAAATTCACATCTTTGATTCGTTTACGAAAACTGCTATACATTTCCACCCTTGAAAATTTGATAACCTTCCCTTCACTGACATCCGCTCCGAATCTAATTTCCTCACCTCGTATAAGCCCAAATAAATCCTCAATTAAACCTCAAGAAACAAAAATAACTTCGTCGCCGACGGCAGCGTACGCTTGTCAATTTCAACGATTCATTTTTTCTGTTCTGCAACATTGCTCAGTCGTGACGGGCGCGTGCTGAAAAGAATAATTTCGCGTGTGACGCACGAGGAGAGAGAGCTTCACCTACTCGCGATTAAATTGCCTCAAAGGGCCTTCGGCAAGCGGGTTGTTTACAAGGGCGCGCGGAATGTAGAATATGAATAGTTCTATTTGGAGGCTGCGAAGCGAACGAAAGGGGGTGTATGTGTAATGCATTTGCAGTGCTGGATCATTGCGTTTCTATACGACAACCGGGACTAATTCACTCGTGGCTTTTTTTGGTTTCAGAATATTTAGAAGCTAAAAGCTTCTGATGACGCGCTGTGTCAGGATAAGAATTTCAGAAAAAGGTTCAAAAACGTACAGGTTTTTATATGTACACGCATTTATAAAGTCTAGGTTTATGTCTACCAATCAAAAAATAAACTATACGAGTAGCTCGTCCGGCAAGAGATTATAGTTCATCGATGAAACAGCAGAACGCACCCGTCATCAATGAAAAATAGAAGCTCCTCTATTTCCATCGAGGAGTTCCTCGATGAAACGATTGTATCTCATTTCCCACGTATTATTGCGTCTCATTTCATGTTAGCGTGGGCTGTCATTTTGGTTTTGCTTAGTGCTATTTTTTTGTGTTTGTTTATTTTATCAGTCAGGGTGCGTTCTGTTGTTTCATGGATGAGTTCCTCGACGCTCATTCATGCTCCTCGACCTGTGTGCCATTGGCATTAGGTAATTGACTGCCTTTGTGCAATAGAAAAATGGCCGCCCACTGATTATAATAATTTTAAAAATAATAGTAGGTACGTGTCTAACGTTAATGTTTAATTGCAAAGGTTAACAATAGTTATTTATTATACAAGTGTTTTATTAGGTATATAAAACACGCAAGAAAAGTTGAAACACGAGACCGAAGGTCGAGTGTTTAAATATTCTTTAGTGTTTTATATACCAATAAAACACAAGTGTAATACAAAATTTTATCCACAATTCATAATTATAGGTATCGACGAAGATTGGTCGTAACGTTTAACGTTGAGTCAGTTAAATATAGTTTTTCAAAATACGGTAGATCATGAAGTGGTCGCTAAGTAAAAAGTTGTTTACAGTGTTTTATGGAATATAAAACACTAGTGTTTTATGAGCCATATAACTCAACTGAAATCAGTGTAATTATGTCTTTATGAGTTGTGGATAAAATACATTTAAGTTATTAATTCTTTAGTTTTTGGTTGGATGCAATTTAAAATTTTGTATTTCGTGTTTTTTAATTAATTAGAAATTTAATTCCCAAATTAAAACAAATTAATAATGATGCCGTAATTAACATGTTCTCGGAATTAAATGCCCGGAGACAAAAATTTACTCAACCTATTATTTAATTGTTTTTAAGAATTTTTTTTTTATATATTTTCTTAATCGTTATGATTTTGATAAAATTTGATTAGAAAAATATGGTTTATGATTAATTTTTTTTCTTAGTGGACTTTATATACCCTTTATAATTTCAAACAGATTGATGTTATAAAAACGATTTTTTCTTTGTCAAGAATGGCGGTTTTTAAAAGTTAGCCTCGGGCGGCAAAATGTCTTAAGCCGGCACTGGATATTCCAATAGATTTATTGACCTTCGAAATTTAAATTTGTTGTTTGTCCATGGCGGAAAATTGAAAAATGTTAATAAGATGAAACATTTTTACAATATTATTTATCCTATGAAGTTTGAGAGCAAATATTGCCAACTTTTATGCGAATAAAAAATGTATTTCCGCATTAACTAAAATTATGTATTACTCAGCTAATCAACGAGCAATATGGCTACTTCGTTCCCTGTTATTATTTTTTAATCGTTATAAAACTAATAAATTGATACTGAATTACTTTCTTTGCAATTATAGTTAGAGAGCTAGGGTGCAAAATGATGTCTCATTTATTCCAAGGACAGAAATGGATTTTTTAATAAATTATGTCTTGATAAACATGAAAAAAAGAAAATTAGATTTGGGAACGGGTGGCAACTATAGATGGCGCCGATGTGAATGCGCAGATTTTAAGGGTGGTTGTTGATCCCTAACCAGTCCACTTTTAGAGCTTCTGTCACCAACGAGCAACCAGCAATAATTTCTGTCAATAATTTTTTTGTCATGTATTCGTCGTGAACAAGTAGTAATAGGTCACACAACATCATAAAAATTGCTTTGACCGGTTTTGTCGCGCATGCGTCATCAGCCAAAACTTCTGTCTACCATTTTTATTACTTGATTATACCAAAGTCTATAATTTAAACTGAAAATCAGCCTGTAAAAAATATGTAAACAGCCACTCTTAAAATCTGCGCATTCACAATGACGCCATCTATAGTTACCACCCGTTCCCAAATCTAATTTTCTTTTTTCATGTTTATCATGACATAATCTATTAAAAAATCCATTTCTGTCACTGTCACTCTCTAACTATTAAGACTTATTAAAATTGATTGTAGTATAATAATTTATCCTTAAATGACATTCCTCGTAGTTGTGATATTTATAAATACAAAAATAAAAATATGGTGTGGTCACCACACGACTTTCTTATACACAGCATATTTCATATTAAAAACGCTGAATTGAACACTTATGACTTGCTCCTTGCGTTTGACAATTATTATTTGACATATAAATGTTAAACATGTTTTTGTTTTTTGTTTCTATTGCTACTATGATTAATGAAATATATTATTAAATATATAAATTAGTTTTTCTCAAAATTAGACGCATATACAGGAAAATTGCAAATAACATTTTATGTTCTAAATATTTTTGCTAACATCTTTTATTTGAAACTTTTTTTCGTAACTGAATCCATTTTTGAAATAAATGGAATTTATTGTTTTGTGTGTCGAGTAAACTTCCTCTTCCGGTTTTTCAATTTCATTCAAAATCAACTCAGCTCTTCGTATTTTCATGAAACTTATAATTACCAAGTTTCGTTAACAAATCTTATCTCGTTCATGAGATATTGCACACTCGGACACACATCCATTCATCCATCCATTGTTGGATACCGGATTGGAGTGCTAAACCAATTTAAAATGCACAAGTACCCAATATATATTATTTATTAAAATCAGGCGACGTATTTGTGTTGCGAAGCGCTGCTCTTGTTTTATTTTTAATTTGTACAAAAATTGCAATCGGGTAATACCAGTAAGACTAAGAACAGTAAGACTCAGAACATAGATTAAGAACCCTAAGACTCAGAACTAAGAATTTAGAACTATGAATATTTAATTAACTAAAACTAACATATATATACAGTAAAACCATCAGATTACGGACAGATTATGGTAGGGGAAGAAGGTTAGTGTCCGCAATTGGACTATGGATGGTTCAAGATAACAAGGAATGTGGGAAAGAGACCTTGGAAATGAACTTTAGGAGATGCTGAATTTATCTTATTAACTAAATATTGGATTTCTTAATGATAAATAAAATATACAATTAATAATAACAACTTATAATAAAACTAACAAATAATTGGGTCGGTACATGACACCATCCATCCATCCATCCATCCATCCATCCACACACAGACATCATTGAGAAAATGATCAAAACAGATTCAGTGGACCTCAAAACATATATTTCCGCGAAAATCTCGTCAACAATTTTTTTCACGATTCCAATACTTCCTTATACTACGTATAAGAAAGTAAATATTACATGATCGAAGATTTCCATTACAGTCTTTTATTTATCCGAACAATTTTTATTTGCAGCAATAAGTAAGGAAGAAGTAGCTTCCCATAACCGTATGAAAATAGCAGTGAACTTTTAATAACTCGGCCATTGCTATCAGTACATAAATCGGGTCCCATGCGTATTCGATTTTATGGCACATAAAAACGTGCAGAGCCAATAAAATCATATACATCTGTGCGGCGGTGGCGGCGTCGGCGGCGGCGGTGCCGAATGCCCCTGCACACTGGAATTTAATTTGCCTTTTCCGTAATTGGTTGTTTTTCATACTTTGAACTGGAAAACACTCGACTTTTCAATGAACGAATAAAACCCTCTTTTCGTTTTATTAATCACTGTGAAATGATTTTTTCCGTTTTCGTTAATTAAAAGTTCTTTTTTTCAATAAAATTTTCAAACGTTTCTCGTTCGTTTCTCTTTTTATGGATTATTAAAATTATTGGTATTTTAAGGGTTCAGAGAGAGAATGATGATGAATCTGCGATAATAGGGCCATAACATTTCAATAATAGCTAATAAATTCCGGAAAATTTTATTGGAATACTTAATTAATGTCTTTTTTTAATAATGTAGTTATGGAGTTGGATAGTTTATGCAGAAATAATTACTGAATCGGTGTAAAGTGGTAAGTACCTAGTACTCGTATTAAATTCTGTGTAGTCGAAAATAAAATCATACATACAAGTAATAAAAACCGTGATCTTTTTGAAACGATATATTATTATTATTATTCTCGAATTTGAAAGATATTATGTATTGTACATATTTTTTAAGTTATAGATTATTATGATATTTAAAACCTAAATCTAACATTAATTTTCAAATTGAAATTTTCGGCTTAATAATTTCATTCATTAATAGTGATCTATACATTAGTAAATTTGAATTCCATTTGAATTGGACAATTTTGAGAAAAAATATTAAAACGTGCCTTTGTTGGCAAGTTTTAATATATAACACATCAGCTGTCAAAGTGTAACAATTGCTCTTTTCAAATTTTTTTTAGAAATATTTTCTTGTCATCTGAAAAATAGTTTACATAACTCGCTCGAAAGTGTGATAACTGTGCTCGTGAACTTAAATCACTCGGCGCTGCGCGCCTCGTTTTTCAATTTGTACACTCGTACGTTATTTTACACTTTCGATGCTTATTATGTAATATATGTTACGATGATAAAATTAGACGGGCAATTCTTGCCATTAGCAATAATCAAACATTCGTATTGTTATACAATGGGTGTGTAGCATAATTAATCCAGACTACATTTGTACCCACAAATGCCTTAATAACAGATATAAACGAAACTCACCTGAAGTAGACACGTAAAGCAAATGTACTCGCAAAACTAAGCAAACCTGAATGGAACAATCCGCGTATCACCTAACGCGAGCGTAAACCAATAAATGCCTGTAAGAACCAAACCGTGAGTAACAAACTCAATGAGGAGTCAATCTACCAAAACCTAAGCATCATTCATACATGCTCTAGATTAACTGACTCACTCACCTCGCTAATGTAACAGCTCAACGCTAACCAAACACTATCCACCGCGACTTGATCACTACCAACTTAACTATCGCGCTACAACTTTACTCCTCAACCGATGAACAGAAACTAACGCAAGAAATCTGTTTACTGTGTAAGATCGGTCTAACTCCTTACATAAACCTTTACTATAAATTTATATAATACGAACTGATAACATAGCGACGAATTAATTACTAACTTATGTAAAAATTATTAAATTAAAACTAACGTTTTGTGACATTCGGCCAACCTGACTAAGTTCTCGTCCTCGAGAACACCCGTTTCTCTTAACGAATCATCCTCCATGCTGTCAGCTGCAATCTTGAAGTTTATCTTTGGGATAAGATTCCTGAACTTCAGACCGTCCACTAAATATTGGCAATAGTTTCTTAGTTGTGTACTTGTACCCTCAGATAGTTGATTTTGTTTCTTTATTTATACCTAGATGTCTTCTGTGTACTCATTTGATGCTTTCCATTTTCTGTTAACCATAACATGTTGTATGTATTATTCTTTATTCACGCTTTGCTTCTTCACATCTCGTGTTTGATGAATACTTTCCTGGTCACTTCTATCAATTGTATTAAATTCATGATTGTAGCGTCTTGGTCTAAATTCATGTAGAAGTTTACTAAACAAAGTTTTGATAATTCATCGCATCGTCCATATACGCTTAGTGTAGCAACTATAATCAGAAAGGGTTGAAAACCATAGTCCTTGTAGAAGTTTACTTTATACTCTCTTGATATAAACGTTATTCATTTATTCGAAGTAAAGCGGGTAGACACACCAAACAATTCTAAAATAAGCTCAGAAGATATAACTCCGGTGTAGATCTTGTAGTTTTGCTACTCTCAACAGAATGCTTCCATGATCTCAAACAAGTGTAAATTTCCAGTTGTTGCTTTATGTAAGTGTCTTGCATGTTTTACATGTATTGTTATCCTTCTTGTTTTTCGAGTTCTTATTGTATGAACATGGTATGCAACAATATGTGTCCCTCTTCACCGCCTGTCGAATTTCCGAGAAGTAATAAATTTCACATGTAATATATTTTTTGTAATCCAGAATGTCAGAACTATTCGTGTGATGCTGTAACTATAACTCTCCTCATTCCTCGTGGTACTATACATTGACAATCGTTGGCTGTAATTCTGTACAATACCGTCCTTTGACGAGTAATCTTTTCTATTTATCTCTCGTAAACAGTGTGTGATGATTTCAACTCATTATAAATTATTATCTGCTTGATCTAGATCCTAAATATCTTCTCAAACTTCTTCTACTCATAGACAGCCTCTTTATTTCAACACATCTTTTTCCTTCTTTCAAAAGTCCTCTTTATTTTTCCTCTTGTTTGGTTTTCTTTTATGCATATCTCACACCCGTAGAATATAATACACCATACAAAACATTTCGCTATTCTTTTCTGTGCTTCCGGATTCAAAGTTCTACTTTTCTTTCAAAACCCTTCTTTAGCCATTTTAGTACGCGACTTTATTTCTTTCCAGTTTTCCCCGGTTGTCTTTACTTCCATTTCTAGTTATATACAGCTGGTAGCCTTCTCCAATTTTCCCTTTATTTACATCACCATTTTACTTCAACTGAACATCCGAAGTTAACTCCAGTTTGTGATCTCCTTGACAGTAGTGTCAGCGGTCGTACAATACTCCAAAAATTCTCTTACAATCTGGCTGATTTACTAAACGTTGTTTTTGACTCCAGATGTTCTGTTACAAAAATCTCGTAGTCTGAAAGTTGGTTGTTGGTACCTGGTATAGAGTACTTGATACATTACAGTTGCTTTAATCAATTTTCTACATTTGATTCATAATCGTCCGTCTTGGTTTTCCTTGAACACTAGTAGAACAGATGACGAGAGATGTGAACTAAATTCGTTGAGTGTCTTCGTAGTCTATTATTTCTTGAACATATTCCTTTCTTCGTGAACTGGCCAGTGAACAAAACGAACTATGTAGTTGTTTAATAACTTGTCTCTGTATCTCATCAAAATCCTTTAGATAGTGCAAGTCCTCATCTTTAAGCATATCTTTAACGACAGTAATCCCCATTTTCGTATTTATCTGGTATATGTCCTCAGCTCAAGTCTACGACAAGCTCATCCGTTATTTCCATATGACGTACAATGTTTCCAACATACCCAGATGAAAGAACGCACTTCTTTTGCTCTTACTACAAACTTCTTTTGAGGAAGAGCTATTACTATTCAGGTTAAACGTCGAGTAGATTTCCAAAAAAAATTGTTGTCTTCACATTCTTGTCACAACGAAAAATTTGAGACAGTCATCTTAACATCATGGCCTTTTAAATTCTGGTTCTCTGTCTCCTCTAAAGTTTCCATTGTACTATATCCATTGCTGTGCAACATCTTTTTCCAATCTTGGTGATGCGGAAAAACCCAAATCGACGTCAACTGTTTATCTTCATTCATTTGCCGCAACACTGAAATAAAAAGATTAATTTACCATTAATGCTTACCTCGTCGTTACTCGTCTCGTCTCTCGGAACTTGTTGTTTGCCCTGCTGTTGATCTCATTACCTGTTGTCTCTCAGTTCGTGTTGTTAAAACCGTTCTTTCTGTAGCTTTCTTTTGAATACTAAATCTTTCTCATTGACTCAACGACATTTCTCATAACTAAGGCTATTTGATGTGTATTTGTTGCAAAGGAAAGTCCAAGGTTCTACTGTACCACAGCGATGACACTTCATGTTACGATTTCCTGATTGATGCAGTTGATCTGACCGCTGAAATAGTTGTCAAAGTTTGAATCATTTCTCAGTTTATTTCGTATGAACTTCATTCCAATTTATTTCTAGTAAGAAGTAAGTACTCCGACTTCTACAATCCAATGCAGACGAATGTTGGCGTCTGAGATTCCTCAAATAATTTTGATACCGCTTTTCCAATACCCATATCTTGTTGGCTCCGTAACGTAAATTTTCCATAGAAATACTTCAACATCCATTCCACTGAGCAGTTGGTTTAAGTTATCCTTTGCTGTAGATGTAACAAGTAATTCTTTTCTTGCTGTGGAACGCTTCGAACAACTTCTTTCCCTGAACTCCCGAATGAACCGGTACAATCTAGACTCTTGTTTTCTGCACCCTGCCTTAATCGCGATGACCAAATAAGATTCCTAGTCGTCAAATTATTCCAATTATGCACGGTACGTTCCTTACGCAATAACATCTCCATTGCTTGGCTTCTAGTTTGAATTGCAGATCGGCTCGCACTCTTTTGCTATTGCATTTTACTTTGCCTTGATGGGTGAATGTGAGGTCTTTTCGGTCAGGTTTTCGCATTCGCCACATCTGTGGTTTGTTAATAAATCTCAAATAAAGTGATTAGTGTTATGTCTGGCTACAATTTTCAACTCCGTAAAAGTTCTCAAAAATTCACGAAACAAATAAGTAACATTCTCATCAAGTAAATCTGTTATCATTTTTCACTTATTCGCTTTACGTTCAGCTATGTTACAATTGTTCAAATTCTCATTTATATTCCTGCACATGTGCATTCTGAACTACTCAGAATTTTCAATATTCAGATTCTAAATGCTAAAGTATGTTGATCCTAAGTGCCCATTTAGGTATAAGCTAAGCGATGTAACACGTTGTTCTGATCCCACTTCTGAATTGTTACGATGATAAAATTAGACGGGCAATTCTTGCCATTAGCAATAATCAAACATTCGTATTGTTATACAATGGGTGTGTAGCATAATTAATCCAACCTACATTTGTACCCACAAATGCCTTAATAACAGATATAAACGAAACTCACCTGAAGTAGACACGTAAAGCAAATGTACTCGCAAAACTAAGCAAACCTGAATGGAACAATCCGCGTATCACCTAACGCGAGCGTAAACCAATAAATGCCTGTAAGAACCAAACCGTGAGTAACAAACTCAATGAGGAGTCAATCTACCAAAACCTAAGCATCATTCATACATGCTCTAGATTAACTGACTCACTCACCTCGCTAATGTAACAGCTCAACGCTAACCAAACACTATCCACCGCGACTTGATCACTACCAACTTAACTATCGCGCTACAACTTTACTCCTCAACCGATGAACAGAAACTAACGCAAGAAATCTGTTTACTGTGTAAGATCGGTCTAACTCCTTACATAAACCTTTACTATAAATTTATATAATACGAACTGATAACATAACGACGAATTAATTACTAACTTATGTAAAAATTATTAAATTAAAACTAACGTTTTGTGACATTTACTATTTCAGAACAATACTCTTATGATATTTAAGTATTATTGTTAATATTATTTAAACATTACCATAGCCGAAAAAAAAATTAAAAGAACATCTGATGCAGAATACATAAAGCAAAGAAAAAAATTTCTGAAACTGAGTTAATTAAGCATTGTAAGGATCTGCATCTTAAAGTAACTGATAGTGAAATTAGAAAATCTAATATATAGAATATAGAAATATTTAAAGAAATAAAAATTGTGCGTATTAATCTAAAAAAATTGTATTCCATTTGAATTGGACAATTTTGAGAAAAAATATTAAAACGTCCCTTTGTTGGCAAGTTGTTTTGATTTTGTATATTCTATTATTAAATAAAAATGTACTGATGTATCACTTTATTTTTATACCTACTGATTTTTTTTACCTTCCTCCCAACTCTTTTTAAAATTCATAATGAATGATTTATTATTTTTATTGCACGTAAATTTTATGTCTTCAAATTTATTGCAATACTTTCAATTTATAATTTTTAAAATGTTTCTTTTACAATAACAGTAATATCTTATTTCAAAAAGATTAGTGTTGAGTACAAAATTCAGATCCATTTAGGAGCATAATTTATCTTAAAATCAAATTAAATCACAAACCAACAAAGTAAAATTAAATAAAATTTGGCCATATTCTATGTTTTGTGAAGTTATGTTATGTTACGATTCTTATGAAAACTATGAAATATTATAGGACTTTAAATACATATATATATATATATATATATATATATATATATATATATATATATATATATATATATATATATATATATATATATATATATATATATATATATATATTTTTGTTATGCTATGATATATGTTATGTTATGATATGTAAACTCTAAATTCGGCTTTAATGTTAAACGCCGCCATAATTGAAACATAGAAAGCTTGTTATATATACTACGTATATGTTTTGTATTAAAAACAAATTGAATAACGTAGTTTTCTTCCTATTTCGGAAATGTTGAGTACATTTTGCTAACATCAATTTTAATGCAAATTTGCTGGGGTAAATAGGAAAGGTTGAAGGTTATATCTTACAGGAAAAAATAAAAATACGACTGGAAAATGATCGCTATAAAAATTTAACTCTTTGTACTTATTCTGTATGTAATAAAACAAGACAGAGGTTTTAGGCTCATAAAACTTTTACAACGAGAACCAAAATTGGAACATGAAAAATTCATAAAAATTCACATTTAAATAAAAGGGGCAGATTTATACCTCCTTACTTAGATATAACAAAAACACTACGACGACGACGACGACGTTACACTAACACCGCGCTTCCTCCTGCTTCCGGATTCAGAAACTATATCTCCTCGAGTTTGAGTTTAATAAATACGTAACGCGGTTTATTTTGGATTTTCATGACGCTGCACTTTAGTTTAAAGTTTTAGCTGGGGCAGTGGCGTAGAGAGACGGACTCTGATATCATCTGTTCCTATTTTTTGTGTTTTTATAATAAATATGCCGAATAAAAAATAAAACAGTTTATCACTGAAAGTCTAAAATGCTAAGTACTTTACATGTAATCATTTGATTAAATTTAATTACCAATTTGGAATTTTATATTAATATTTAATAGTATATTTGATAACGAGTATAGAAAGTGAGAAATATCGTGCGGTATTACTTTCGAGCGAGTTATGAACGCTATTTTTTAAACGATCACAAAAAAATAACGCAGGTGTTTTCAAGAATTTTTTTTTTCAAACAATCATCCATAGCAACAAACAAAGCAAAGCTGTCTGGCTGAGTTGATTTCACCTCATCATTGCGATATTACTATATCGTGCTGGAACGTTATTCATACTAATATACGATATTTTTAACTTTACTATACCTGTATCATAATCTGGAAAGCAGCATTTTCATGTTGATTAATTTCATAATTTTGTTTCGGTGATTTGAGGTAATAGTTAGGGAGCTAGGGTGCAAAATGATGTCTCATTTAGTCCAGTACCAGAAATGGATTTTTAATAGATTATGTCATGATAAACATGAAAAAAAGAAAATTAGATTTGGGAACGGGTGGAAACTATAGATGGCATCGTTGTGAATGCGCAGATTTTAAGGGTGGCTGTTGACATATTTTTTGCAGACTAATTTTCAGTTTAAATTATAGACTTTGGTATAATCAGGTAATAAAAATGGTAGATAGAAGTTTTGGCTGATGACGCATGCGTGACAAAACCGGTCAAAGTAAGCAATTTTTATGGTGTCGTGCAACGTATTACTATATATTCACGACGAATACATGACAAAAAATTATTGACAGAAATTATTGCTGGTTGCTCATTGGTGACAGAAGCTCTGAAAGTGGACTGGTGTAGAGATCATCAACCACCCTTAAAATCTGCGAATTCACATCGGCGTTATCTATAGTTGCTACCTGTTCCCAAATCTAATTTTTTTTTTTCATGTTTATCATAACATAATCTATTAAAAAATCCATTTCTGTCACTAGAATAAAGGAGACATCATTTTGCACCCTAGCTCCCTAACTATAATATCGTTCACATGGAGATAGGTTAGCATTTGTTGTTTACGTTACTATGTGCATTCATTGTTTTGCAATTTGTTGTGATAAATATGGATGGATTTAAGAAGCAAAATGTTTGTGTTGTTGCTTAGTAACTTTCAAACGCGGCGTGTTTTAATGTTGTTTTCGCACGCTTTTTAGTTTGTTAAACAAGGATTATTATGCAGGCATAATACAAATACTTTATATACGACCATGACAGAAAATATGCTATTTCACTAGTCATTTGACAACGAAAACTTATCGTTTCCCGAACAAGAAACGTTTATTTTACTTTCTTAATTGTCTCCAATGGCAACAAGTTCTTAGATGATTGCTGCTTTCAATCAACATTCTCCATACACGAGAGTTAATAAACAACTTTCTGATCTAGGTACACAAATATCTATATGCTACAATTAGTAAATATTAAAATAAAAATCATTAAAATTAATTTCTTTAACGACCAGTAATAGATGATGATCGTATTACAGAATACACTGTTTCTAACAGCTAGTATTAAAATTACTCTATTACACCTTTGCCGAGCCAAACTCTCCTTTATGGCTTATCTAGAAATTCGAAAAGGCGGCGATGCATTTAATAGTATATTACACCAAGGAAGAGAAGTGCACATTTCTTTCATAAGGTGTATATAATTTATTTCACTTCTAGCATTTAAATTCTATTATTCAGAGCGTTACGTATTACGTATTTAGGTAAGCATATGTAATGTTTAACCGATTTGTAGAACTGACCACATAGATTGTAAATATGGCAATAAGAACTAGAGTCTCTCAAGACTGTGCAATTACGTCAAGGCTCAAAATATTGTAAAAAAATACAAATCTATGTGTTCTCAGAAAAAAAATTGGTTGTTAAAACTGAAGTAAAATGTTTTTTGCATTGGCATACAATTTAATATTTAGTTTATTGAATATCAAAATGCCAACTACCTTCAGCAATCAAGAGTGCGCTGACAAGCATTTAGTTTATTTTGTACTCCTTTATTTTACTCATTTTTTAGTCTAATTATTAATAGACAGATATGTTTTTCCAAAAATCAGTGTTGATAAACATTTGCAGGCAGATTCTCAAAAAAGTTTTAGCTAATCCTGAATTTTGGATAATCTAATCTTATGCAAGTCCGATTTAAAAAAATTAATTCAATTCACTTTCAGAAAAGTAAATGGTAAAAATATTATATTAAAGTTTGTTTAAACTTTTTTGGAAATATGGTTTAACTCAAATTGACCAATCCAACATTTAGGATTAGCTAGATTCTAGATAAAAAAAAATCTTTTGTGGGTTGAGCTAATAGTTTTTCATTGTGACCTCAATGATCTTATATGTCAACTGTGATAGTTCCGTGTTTTTTTTTGCACAGAATTTTTATTTTAATGAATTCGAAATTATTCTTCAATGGTTCACCTTAAACTTCTCCTGCTATATGAAAAGAGTTAAACATCGAATTACTACTGCAGATTTGGATATCATGCAGTAATCTTAACATTCTATTAAGCTATGTACGTTTACTTACATAAAACACCGTTTCTCTATAACTAGAAGAGTAATATTTTAATTACTAATTTGAACCCCATGAGTACGCCACTGGCTGGTCAACAGCCACATGGTCTCACTCTTCAGGGAAATACATTTTATTTCAGAGATAAAATGCTGCCGTTACTAGTGAATTACAGTTTTTGAAAGCTTATATAAAGAAGAAATTGGTATTTGAGGAAAACATGGAAACTTCGAATCTCGAAGGATAGTTTTAGTGTTAACAGATTTATTGGAATTTCTTAAATGATGATAAAATGCCATTAATTTTTCTTCTTCTTATTGTAAAAACAGGATGTGTTAAATTGCGTTTCTAAAATTGAATACCATGTTATTCACCTTTTGTACCATGCGCGAATATTAACAAAGAAAATTTCGAAAATTGATTAAAATTAAAATTAAACAAATTGACAAAATTATTTTTGTCACCTTGACAACTGTAGTGAAATATTTATTTGTTTTATTAGGACTAAAAATACAAGTTTTCGGGTCGAGTAATAAAGATTACCGGACAACGCATGAATAAATGAATCAAAATGACAAATTTATTTTTAGCACTGTAGTAAAAATGATATTTTTGGTTCTAGAACCAAAAAACAAAAACGTATTCATTTTAATTTAAATAAAACTGCAAAATTTTCTAAATAAGTGATCGTAATTAGTATTTATTAATTTATTATTCATTCTCAACATGTCAAAAAATAATGATAAAGTTTAAGTTTTTGCCTTACCAAACAAATTTGCGACATTATTTATTACACAGGAAATTAATTTCAAATTCAGTACAGGAAACATATAAAAAATTTGTCACAGTGTTGCATAGAAACATTTTCCTTTTAACTATGATTGTATCTAATTAGAAACACAAACACAAAATTAAATAGGCAAATTTTGTAGATTAAATTTTCAAAAAAAAACAAAATATATATATATATATATATATATATATATATATATATATATATTATATCACAATTCATAAACGCAACTTTGTGAGTTTTAAACAAAAATAATATTTAAGAAAAAAATAAATGCCCCTACTAAGAACTTTGCGAATGCTATTATAAATTAAAAGGAATAATAAAGTTTCTTAACCTTAAAGTTGACATCCAATTGTCATATTTTTTTATCGCTCATGAAACTCAAAAACCTCCAAAGTCAGATTTTTTGGAAAAATGTTATTTTTATACTATTTCGTAGATAGCGTTGAGAGGTAAGGTATAGTATGATTTTGAAAGTTCTGTGCCAAACTAATTCCATCTAGTGGAAAAATAAAGAAACAAACAAGTCTCCGACCTATCAAAAGCACCAATCAGAATTCTTAAGTACATATGGCAAGTGTGATATATAGCTGCTGTCCAAATA